>CM060354.1:121345046-122545046 GCA_030545235.1 Helianthus tuberosus
TTCCGACACTTCTAAGGCCCGTTAAGCCAACTTTAAGGCCCTAAGATGATTTCTAAACATTGTGGACATGAAACATGCTCAAAAATATTCCGAATGTCAGTTCGTTTGGTCGTATGATCGCGATGTTTGCTTAATTACGACGGAATGCGCGTAAGCGCGAAAAACGATCCAAATTGCGCGACGAATGGATTTTTATTATGCCAAACACTAAAATAAATTATTTTAATGCTTACATAAATTTTTGGATGTCCGGATGTATTCAGAACATATGTTATGCGCGAAAGTGCAAACTTGTGCACTTTTTGACGCTTTTAGTCCCTGAATGACCCAAAAGTTTATTTTAGCACACCGAACCCCTCAAAGTCTATTTCTAAGCTATGTGAAGGATATTTAGGGTATGTTTAACTTATGTTCATGTTCCGGAATGTCTGTTACAGTTCAAATTGGCATACTTTCGTAGTTTGTCAACTTTAGTCCCTGTAAGCGATTTAACTTGATTTCGGCATACCAAACCTTCCAAAACTTATTTATAAGTTATGTAAAGGTTATTTAAGGTATGTTAAGCCTATGTCACTATTCCGGAGTGTTTGTTGCATTAAACTGGTTATATTTACGCATCAGTGCGTGTATAACCTTCCAGAAAGCGATTTAGAGCCCGAAATTGAATAAGAGTTGATATGTGCAAATGATACACATATTTATACAATTACCAAGTATGAAATATAATATTTCATTGGTTTGGTATTTGTTTGATGGTTGAAGTGACACAGGTGTCACATAAACCATATCAAAATGTCCATGTCTAACGTAAATCACCAAATGTGTATATCAATGTCAAAATGTTTATGTTTAATGTAAATCATATAATGTGTATCCAAAAATATCATGTATGGCATGTGAAATATATCAACTAAACCATAGGTAAAATGCATAAAAACAGGGTATTGAATTAAATATAGTTTAAGTCAAAGTTATGTTTTGTGGAACAAATGCATGCTATACTGATACAAACATCTATGCGGTATTGTTATAATGCATACATCCAAGCCTTGTGACTGTGGTGATAAACCTTTAAACAAATTAAAGGTTCATCTAAGTTACGTGTATCGAATTCGGTCATTCCTTCCATCGAAACATACCTAGGATGTCAGGAACGGGAGTTGTCAATTCCTATGGTACCACTACCTACTAACGAATGACGTAGCTAATGTTAATGAATGTATATTGTCCCATTTGAACAAACCAAATGTCATATCAAAATGTAAGCATGTGAAAACAATGCACTAAGTATGTAATCAAATGAACATACATAGCGTGAAATGTAATGTAAAACAATGTACTAAGTATGCACACAATGGACGTACATAGCATGAAATGTAATGTATAACAATGTACTAAATATGCACACAATGGGCATACATAGCATGAAATGTAATGTAAAACAATGTACTAAATATGCACACAATGGGCATACATAGCATAAACACAATGAAATCATGTACTATTGAACATAACAAGCATATGATATGAAAACATGGAAAAGCATGAAAGTAACAAGTAGGCACATGTGTTTCACCCCAAAATGTTTGGAAAACAGTAAAAGAGGGGTCTATGTACTCACTTGAGATTGCTTAGTAGTCCTTGAGTAACAACCAAACAATGCTAGAGATCACGGATATCAAACGGCACCTAATATAGGTAACTATGTTAATAAACCAGACCTATATCGGAGGATTGGATAGAATGAGGGTTCGTAAACCAAACGAGTATGGAGACTCGTGTAATATGGTTTAACAAAGCCCACATACTAAAACGAAACCTAACCTAAGTGCTTACGACCCATTACGACCCGTTTAGGTAGCTTATGCTACTTTAATGCGTCGTTCGCGTAAAACGCGTTCGGACCGCTTAACTAGTCCTATGAAAAGTAATATATGCCTTAACATGTCTAATATTGTTGCCAAATCAGTTTAGATACCAAAAGTTATGTTATATATGCTTAAAATGAATTTTGGCGTACAAAGGGTATTTTGGTAATTTACCTAAGGCATATAAACTACCTATCATACAACTAACTAATCATCGTGACCATAAGGTATAACCTCGGAAGGTTATTCCCTATATAACTATGGTCACCTAATGTGTTTGGTCGGATCCTAATGATCGACCAAATGGGTAGGGTTCGAAGGTATAAGCGATTTATTAGATCGCTTACCCTTACGACCCTAGACAACGTGGTAATCAGTAGGCATAGTCACAAGGGACTATAACCATCGTGATTACGCTCACGTTGCGAAGTTAAAATGAACTTCGCATTGACCATAAATTGGTCAATGCAGAAAGTCAAACAAAGTTTGACTTTCGGACTCGAAAAGCAATAAAAGAACGAAGGAACACTTACAAAGGGTCCCCGAAAGCTAATCTTGATTCAAGTAGCTCAGGTATGAAACAATGGTTTCAACTTAGAGCTTCTCAAATCAGATTCTTGTGGGTTTTGTAATGAATGGGGTTGGGTATTTATAGTAAATGGACAACCGTTAGGATCGTTTATCGAATAACGTGCTTTGATCACATCCCTACACTTGTTGGCAAGCTCATATACATCAAATTGGCCCCCCCATAAGCAGGAAACAACACTTGGAATTGGATTGGGAGTGCTAAACAGCTGTTAAAAATGGCTTTTGCTGATCAGAAGGGGCCTCGCGTGACGCCAAGGGGGCTAGGTGTCACGCTAAGGTCCCTCTGATTAGCAACCAGTTTCCAAAGCTTCCAATTCAGTCCCCGTTGCGTATTAAGGCCATTTCCGACATGTTTAAGGCTAGTGAAGCCATTTTCAAGGCCCTAAAATGATGCCTAAACATTGTGGACATGAAACATGCTCAAAAATATCCCGGATGTTGGTTCGTTTTGTCGTGCGATTGCGATGTTCGCTTAATTACGACGGAATGCGCATAAGCGCGAAAAACGATCCAAATGACGCGACGAATGGATTTTTCTCAAGCCAAACACTAAAATAAAATATTTTAGTGCTTACATAAATTTTTGGATGTCCGGATGTATTCAGAACGTAAGTTATGCGCGAAAATGCAAACTTGTGCACTTTTTGACGCTTTTAGTCCCTGAATGACCCAAAAGTTTATTTTAGCATACCGAACCCCTCAAAGCCTATTTCTAAGCTATTTAAAGGATATTTATGGTATGTTTAACTTATGGTCATGTTCCGGAATGTTCGTTACAGTTCAAATTGGCATACTTTCATAGTTTGTCAAGTTTAGTCCCTGTAAGCGAATTAACTTGTTTTTGCCATACCAAAGCCTTCAAAACTTATTTCTAAGTTATGTAAGGGTTATTTAAGGTATGTTAAGAATATGTTGATATTCCGGAGTATTTGTCGCGTTAAACTGAGTACGTTTACGCATCAGTTTGCTTATAACTCTCCAAAAGGTGATATAGAGTTTGAAATTACACAAAAGTCAAAACATGAAAAATGTCAAACATAAATAAACAAACATTGGGATCAAATAACTTTGTTTTATTGATAACCGAACTGTTCACAATGATTACAAGCACAGATGTTACAGGGGATCTCTTCACACTGTTCTTTTATTTTCAACCTTTTGAAAAATATAACAGTTTTAATTTCAAACACCAAATACCACTTGTAGAAAATCAAGTACAACTTAATGTCCCTGATTTACCACTTGTAAGTCGAAATATCACAAAAGTGAATTTCTCAAGAAAGATGCCGATTCCTGCTCCACAATTACCAACTTGGGAACTCCGGCATGTCAACCTCTTAAAAACAATTTTTCAAAAATGATGCCGATTCATGCTCCGCGATTACCAACTTGCGAGCTCCGGCAAGTCAGAATTTTACATATGAAAAACAGACATCCAAGCCTGACCAAACTTGGATGTAACCTCTTCAACTTCACTTGGAGTTGGGCTGTAAGTTGCCTTCTTTGATTCATAAAATTCTTTAACCCCTTTTGCCTTCCCATCGACCATTTTCCCAAAAATCTTTTTCACATTTCCATTAAAAACTTTTTCAACATCAAATTCTTTCTTTTCAGAATAGAATTGATTTGAAATATCAACCTTACCCACTTTTTGTTTAAAGTTTTTAGCCTTCAATGGTGGAAAGTTATCATCATCCATTGGAGGAACTGAATTTTCATCTTTTCCCTCAACTTGTGGCTCCTCTGACTTTGTGGAATCAGATTCATCGCCATATTTCACATCTGATTTCTTAACAACCCACATTTGGTTGTCAAGATTAACTCTTCTTTTGTAAAATCTTTTCTTTGAAAATTCACCAACTTCATATGTTGAATTTTTAAAAACTTTGAATCTTTCAGTTGGTCGTTCATTTTTCTCAACAATCTTTTCTTTCAGTTTAGAAACAACTTCCTGTTTGATGTTGGTTGCTTTAGGACAGTTCCAGGCAATGTGACAAATTTCTTGACATCTGTAACAGGTTCTTGTTTCCTTTCTTTGATAAGCTCCATTCTTTTCAAACTTTTGTTTTTCTTCAAAGAACTCTTTGTTTGATTGCTTCCAGAATGAGATCTTTTCTTCTTCCTTTGAACTTGTTCCTGAAACAAATATAGTTTTTGGTTTATAAGTTTTCTCATTTTTATAATTTTTTGGTGGAATAAAACCGAGGCCTTTCTTTTTGAAATTAACATTATGGTTTGGTTTCTTTAGATAACTTGAACCATAACTGTAACCCTTTTTCTTGTTTAAACTTTGTTGAACTCTTGAGGTGTAAGAAATTGGTTTTTCAGAAAGATTTACATCTTTTATTTCAGAAATATTAATTTCTATTAGTTTGAAAACCTTTTTTTATCATTTCTGGTTTAACACCTCTTTTTGGAAATTCCTCATCAGAATATAATTTGTCTGAATCAATCAAAGTATATGCCACTTTGATTAGTTCATCATTCAAATTAGATTTTGATAAAAGAAATTCTTTATTATAAACCCTTTTAACCAATGGTTTTGAACTGTTGACCAACGAACTCGAACTTTCTGACTCAGACTTTGACTCTGACTCTTCATCTTTATCCAACACCTGATCGACCACTTTCTTTATTAATTCAGACTCATGATCAGTGTCAGACGATGTAAAAGTGACATCAATGTTTTCTGGTAAATCGTCAGTTGTTTCGGACTTTAACTTTATATTGACTGCCTTTTTGACTTGCTCCTCATTTGGTTTTTGACTTGCTCCTTCTCTTCCGGCTTCTCATCTTTAAAGGCTTCAAAACCTGCAACAGTTGGATAGATTCTATCAATTAGATAATCAGAACTAGAATAACTTTGTAACAATCTTCTGATTCTCTCATTTTCTATCTTTTCAGTCTCCAACTCCTGCTTCCACTTTGCACTTTCTTCAATATAAAAATTTATAGCTTTCTGCTTTGTCATCATCACAGCATTCATCATTGTCAATGCATCTTCTCTTTCAGAATTTGTCTTTTGTAGACCAGTTACCGTTCTGTTTAACACATCATATGATACTTTCACGTAATTGAGATTAAACAGTAATTGTTCTTTCATCTTCTCCTGCTCACTCAATTTCTCGTCTTTCTCTTCACACTGCTTACATGACTCCAAACACTTTAGACAAGGTTTGATGACTTCAACAATCTTTTCAACTTCGATTATCTTTTCCACTTCAATCACTTTCTCTGATTCTACAATTTTCTCAGCTTCACACATCTTCTCAGTGACTTTAAATTCTTCACTTTGTTCATTTTTTACTTCTTGAGCAACATTTTCACATTTCATCCTTCTTTGTTCTTTTGTTGCCCGTCTCTCCTTCAGCTTCTCAAATCAATCTGCAAAATAAAATTGAAAACTTTCAGAAGATAGATGAGATTTTCCAATGTTTATTTGTGTCTATTCTTCATCATCACTGTCATCAGATGATGATTGATCAAAGATTGGCTCTTGAATGATTTGTGCAGTGAGAGCTCCCATTTTGGAATCAGGTGGAATGTATTTGTCCCAACTGAAACCTTCAGCCACTTTCTCATCATCTTGATCGATTATACCATAATAAGCTTTCTTATTTGCTTCAACGATCATTTTAGCATGACCAGTTTGTGGTTCCTTTTGTTGATACGGTTGATGAGAAACTTGTTGATATATTGCTTTTCGATAGTAATCATTGCCACCAAACGGATTCTGTGCTCCACTTGCTTCTCGATTTTTACATTCTCTCTTGAAATGACCTTTCTCTCTGCATCGAAAACAAGTAACTTTAGATTTATCAAAACCCAAAGTAGAAACATTAGCATCTCTGAAATCATCTCTTCCTGTAATCATCTTAAACTTTTCAGCTCTCCTCAAAACACTAGCTAAACACCATTTGATATCCATTAACTCCATTTCTTCTGCATCTATTTGATCGTAATCCTCTTTCGTCAGCATAGGATTCCCGATCCTCCCAGTAACCAACCCTTCATAAGATTCTAACACTGTAGCAAGTAATGACATGTGACCTTTAACGACCTCTTCAGAGAAATTTTGACCATTCTGAAGATGCAACGCAATGTTGCAATTTAAAACTTGACTATTACTGCTGTTTGAGCTTTGGAATTGATGACTTGAGGTTGAACTTTTTGAATTAACATTCGGATACGAAGAGAATCCACTGCTGCTGCTTGAGCTTTGATTAACAGATCCAGATGAGTTTTCTGCACTGAAAGCAGTTTGGACTTTCGGACTTGCTTCAATATTCTGAACACTTCCTTTGAAGTACATCTTAACATCTTGTTGTGCACTTGGATTGTTCATCCTAGCAATCTTTTGCTGCTCAAGATCTTGTCCTTCAATCTTTTCGATGAATTGAGAAATTGTCAAACCATCATATTCTCCAGTATTCTTCAAAATCATCAAGTATGTTCCCCACTCTTTCTGAAGTAATGCATCAGCTAATTTGTCAACCCATTCTTCACGATCCTTATTGATATTTAACAATGACATTGATCGTACTAAATGACAATATCTTTCAATCAATTTCTTTGTATCTTCTCCCGGCAAACTTGAAAATAAATCAAATTCTTTCTTTAACAATGATTTTTTACTCTTGATCATCTTTTCACTTCCCTCAAACTTAATTCGAAGTGCTTCCCAAATTGAACGTGAAGTCTTATCATGTTGAAGCAATACAAATATATCTTCTTTAATGGCTTGCTGGAGTAAACTGATCATCATCTTTTCTGCTTTGTACATGTCTCGTATTTATCCGTAAATTCATAAATTTTCTTTTCAATTCCCAAGTCTGTACGTGGTAGCACATACTTTTTCTCAACACACTCCCACGATCTCAAATGATTAGCTTGAACCCAGTTTTCAAACCGGTCTTTCCAACCATAATACTCTTCAATTCTCATTAGCTTCGGGGGTTTTTGTAAAGTTCCAGTTTCATTTTCCATGTTCATGTTCTTAGCAATGTCAGTAGTAGTAGTCGGGGTTGTAGCAAACGCGTTATAGAATTCCTCTTCCATAATACTCTAACAAGTTTTTCAAAAACAGACACTTTCAAGCGAAATAGCCCTTTCAAACGGAATCACCTATTGAAGCGAAATCACCTGCACAACAATTTCAATCGAAATACCAGCTCACACGGAATCACTTGTTGAAACGGAATACCCTTTTTCAAACGAAATTACTGATTTCGTTCGAAATACTTCAAGCGAAATACTGGTTTCGAGCGAAATTAACAGCAACTTCAAGCGAAATTATAATTCCGTGCGAAATTAGGTGCAATTTCAAACGAAATTATGCTGATGTCATCATTTCGGTCAAACTTTTGTCAAATTGATCAGGTTTAGCTCGATTTTAGGTCCAATTCTCTCAAGGCTTTGTTAAAACACAATTTCGCATATAATATGTGAAATTCAAACCATTTTAACCATGAAATTTTGTTCAATTTTGAAAAGAAGGTGTAGAAGTTGGAAAATCTGATAAAATCAAGCTGAAAACGGTAGAACTCCTCCTCCTGAGCTCTGATACCACTTGTAGGATCGTATTACCGACCGAAACGAGTCGTTCAGATGTGTTCTACTCAATATGAAAGGCGGAAACAGACATATCAAGTTTGATTTAGCTAGATATTCACTTTAAATGTCTTTCTTATTGATTTGACAAAGTTTTACAGCGGAACGACACTTCGGCAACACTTCGGCTCTCAAACCGGAACCTAATTTCATGCCAAATGACACAAACCAGGCAACCATATATAGGCTGAGTAATTTCGCTTGAACCAGCTCAAACGGAATCACAGGCATGCTAATTTTTCTTGAACCAGTCCACACGAAATCACATTTCAAGCGAAATCATTGATTTCGTGTGAAATGACATGTTGATTTCGAGCGGAATTACAACTTGTAATTTCGTTTGAAATTACATCTCAACCTAATCTAGCACACTTACAAACGAAATCAGGTGACACCTATATATAGGCCTGGTAATTCCGCTTGAACCGGCTCAAACGAAATCACTTTCAAGCGAAATCAGTGATTTCGTTTGAACTGACATGATGTGATTTCGAGCGGAATTACATATTCTAATTCCGTGTGAAATTGCCTGCTAACCTATTTTTGATAGTTTTCTCGTACAACGTGCCCTGATCTATCTATACTCATACAAGACTCGATACAAGACGAAGTCGACAGACGGATGCACCAACATTCGTTTATTTGCAAGTCTTCCAGAGGAACTTGCAGTCCCTCGTTGGTTAGACATTTCCGCAGGTTGGATACGTGGAACACTGGATGCACGTTGTTTAGTTCCTGAGGCAAATCGAGTTTGTACGCTACCTTGCCAATCCTCTCAAATATCATGAAATGACCCACATAGCGAGGAGAGAGCTTCCCCTTTTTACTAAAGCGAACTACTCCCTTCCAGGGGGATACCTTAAGAAGAACTCGATCTCCAACAGCAAATTCCAGAGGCTTGCGCCTTCTATCAGCATAGCTCTTTTGTCTGCTTCTAGCCTTGATCAAGTTATCACGGATCTGAAGAATCTTATCCGTTGTCTCTTGAATAATCTCAGGGCCAGTGAACTGCTTTTCCCCAACCTCATGCCAGCTGAGAGGAGATTAGCATTTTCGTCCATACTAAGCTTCGAAAGGGGCCATTTGAATACTGGAATGGTAGCTATTGTTGTACGAGAATTCTATCAATGGTAAATGTACATCCCAGTTACCACCAAGGTCGATGACACAAGAACGGAGCATGTCCTCTAGGGTTTGAATAGTGCGCTCGGTCTGTCCATCCGTCTGAGGATGAAAGGCCGTGCTAAAATTCAAGTGCGAACCCATAGCAGACTGAAATGTTTGCCAAAGACGTGAAGTAAAGCGACCATCACGGTCAGAGATTATGTCTAAAGGTACACCATGATGACTTATAATCTCATCGGTATAGATCCTAGCAAGTTTCTCCACTTTATAATCTTTGCGTATAGGAAGAAAGTGGGCTGATTTAGTCAATCGGTCAATAATCACCCAAATACTGTCATGACCGGCAGGTGTACAAGGTAACTTAGTAATAAAGTCCATAGCCTGACTATCCCACTTCCACACGGGGATTTTAGGTTGCTCTAAAAGTCCGGAGGGACGCTGATGTTCAGCTTTCACCTTCAGACAGGTGAGGCATTTTGAGACATACACAACAATGTCCCTCTTCATGCCAGGCCACCAATAAGTCATACGCAGATCCTGGTACATCTTATCGGCTCCTGGGTGGATAGAGTAACGGGACTTGTGAGCCTCAGTCATAATGAGCTCACGAAGATTATCGCGATCTGGCACCCAGATACGATTTAGATAATACTGCAGGCCATCAGATTTAGTTTCGAGCTGGTCCATTCTAGCGCAGTGAATTTCTTCTTCTAGACTTCCTTCATTTGCCGATGAATACTGAGCTTCACGAATACAAATGCAGATCACTAGATATACGTAAAGCCTTGACATGAGTCTTACGACTAAGGGCGTCGGCCACTACGTTCACTTTTCCAAGGTGATAGCGAATTTCGCAGTCGTAGTCGTTAATCAATTCCACCCAACGCCTCTGTCGCATGTTTAGTTCTTTCTGGTTAAAGATATGTTGAAGGCTCCTATGGTCGGTGAAAACCACACACTTAGTACCATACAGTTAGTGTCGCCAGATCTTTAACGCAAAAACAACCGCACCAAGCTCCAGATCGTGAATAGTGGAGTTTTTGTCATGCACTTTGAGTTGACGAGAGGCATATGCGATAACCTTATCCCGCTACATGAGCACACAACCCAATCAACTGTTCGAGGCATCACAATAGACCACAAAATCGTCATTCCCGTCGGGTAAGGTTAAAACAGGAACATTACACAAAAGGTTCTTAAGGGTTTGAAAGGATTCCTCTTGTTCGGGACCCCAAACAAAAGGTTTCTCCTTTTGGGTCAGAGTAGTAAGAGGAACATCGATTTTAGAAAAATCTGCGATGAACCGGTGGTAATAACCCGCCAATCCCAAAAAGGAACGTATTTCAGATACGGACTTAGGCGTACACCAATTCTTCACTGCCTCGATTTTCGAAGGGTCAACATGAATACCCTGACTACTAACAATATGACCAAGAAATTACACTTCATCAATCCAAAACTCGCACTTAGAAAATTTAGCATATAGGCGTTCACCACGTAGGAGTTCAAGCATAAGACATAGATGGCGAGCATGATCAGCTTTAGATTTAGAATAAATAAGAATATCATCAATAAAGACTATAATAAAACGATCCAAATAGGGTTTACAAACACGGTTCATAAGGTCCATGAACACCGCAGGTGCGTTGGTCAGGCCAAAAGGCATGACTACGAACTCGTAGTGCCCATATCGAGTACGAAACGCAGTTTTAGGAATATCATCTTCGAGGACACGCAGTTGATGATATCCAGAACGTAGGTTAATTTTAGAGAAACAGGACGCGCCTTGTAGTTGGTCAAATAGGTCATCAATACGGGGTAACGGATAACGATTCTTCATAGTAAGCTTATTAAGTTCACGGTAGTCGATACACATACAGAACGAACCATCCTTCTTCTTGACAAATAAAATGGGAGCACCCCACGGGGAGGTACTTAGATGAATGAAACCCTTATCGAGTAGTTCCTGTAGCTGGCTGGATAACTCTTGTATCTCGGAAGGTGTAAGACGGTAAGGAGCCCTGGCGACAGGAGTCGCACCAGGTACGAGATCAATACGAAAGTCAACAACTCTGGGCGGAGGAAGACCGGGTAGATCCTCAGGAAAGACATCAGGGAAATCACACACAACCGGAACATCGTTTATGTTCCTCCCCTTGCCCTTTTGTTCCACCACGTGGGCCAAGAAGGCAGGGTTCTGTTTACGTAAACTTCTGCTCGCCTGTGTGCATGACATCAGCCATAGTCCTTTCGAAGGTCGGTCTCCATAGACATGTAAAAGTTCACCAGACGGAAGAGGAAGACGGACAAGCTTCTCGTGACACACAATTTCGGCTTGGTTCTTACGCAACCAATCCATGCCGATGATAACATCAAAACTACCCAAACGCATGGGTATGAGATCAATAGGGAATACGTGATCGTTAAGAATCAAGGAACAATCACGCACGATAGAATTAACAAGAATCGACTTACCATTGGCGACCTCAACAGAGAACGACTCAGGTTACTTAGAGCGTGTACAATTTATCAAAGACTCGAATTCCACGGACACAAAACTCTTATCGGCACCAGTATCAAATAGGATCGAAGCATAGAGATTATTAACGAGAAACATACCATTCACCACGTCATTGTTGTTGCGAGCCTGATTAGCATTAAGATTGAACGCTCGTCCACGAGCTGCTGTCTGTTGCTCTTGATTCAGCTGGGGACAATGGTTTCGGAGATGAGTAGTATCTCCACACTGAAAACATGCACGAACGGCATTGATCGGCCCTGGGTTTTGCAGAGGAGGAGCTGGAAGAGCTGCTTGAGCTGGTGGAGCGGGAGCTTGCTGAGCTTGAGGAGCAGGATTAGCTTGACGACAATAGGGAGCCGTGTGACCATAGCGGTTACAGATGGTGCATAATCGGCATGCAGAGGTAGTAGGATGATGAAAGTTGCATGTCGCACACTTAGGGTAAGACCCAGTGTATTGCTTCTTCACCTCAGGAGTTGCAGGGTTAGCAGCAGCAGTAGTAGGAGCAGGCTTAGCAGCAGAGTTAGCAGCAGGAGTAATAGCATTACATCCCGAGCCCTGAGCTTTCCATTTCTTGCTGCCACTTGGCTGCTGAGTGACTTGATTTGCAGACTTTGGAGGAGCAGGGGTAGCAAACTGTTTATCACTCACACGATTGTTGTTAAGACTAGCTGCGAGACGGTAGATTTCCTCAATAGTTTCTAGCTGAGCTGCTTCGATGGAATCACGCATAGCAGGTGGTAGGTCGTTGATGTATTTGGTTATCATCCGCTTAGGAGTCAAAACCAAGTGAGGAACGATAAGACTTAGCTGCTTAAATCGGGTAGTATACGCCAAGTTGTCATCACCAACTTGCTTCAAATGCCAGAACTCTTCTTCAAGCTTCAACTGCTCATGGGGAGGACAGAACTCAAGCATCATCAGTTCTCGTACCTCGGCCCATGGAAGAGCATAGGCTTCTTCATTGGTACGGATGTTCCTCTCATTCGTCCACCACTCCAGCGCTCTGCCTTGAAACATTCCCGTTGCACTCCTAGTTTTCAAATGCTCTGGGCACTCGCTGTTGATGAAGGTAACCTCAATGCTGTCAAACCACTCAAGCATTGCGGTCACCCTATCACTTCCCATGAAAGACTTAGGGTTGCAAGAAACGAAATGTTTGTAGTTGAACTTTGTAGACGTCGACTTCTCCGTCTTAGAGTCCACAGAGGATGTAGGAGTGTTTGATCCTTGGAGCTTAGAGACGATCTTTGGCATGACTCGAGCGATCTGGTCGGCCATAAACGACATCATCTTTTTCTGAGACTTCTCCCTGGATTTCCTGAGAGTGTCGGATAGCTTTCGAGATGACATCTACAGATCCAATACGAGGATCGTATAAGTCTAGATTACGAATTCCCACAATAAAGGCTACACGCATGACAGACTAAAGAATCTAGATTTCACACCACAATCTTACGACCTTCACATGGCACGTTGTATGAAGTTCGGTCAACATGCCAAAAAACGCTTATATATAGGAAGTACCAGCGGTGTATCCACCACGCTTCGGGCACATCGCCTTACCCCGTACTCGGTGTCATGTTACGTGTCGCAACTACCAAACATAACAGTTCACTCATCATCATCATCATCATCATCATATACCATAGATTGCCAGATAGTTCCACATAGATT
This sequence comes from Helianthus tuberosus, assembly GCA_030545235.1. NCBI lineage: Eukaryota > Viridiplantae > Streptophyta > Magnoliopsida > Asterales > Asteraceae > Helianthus > Helianthus tuberosus. The sequence continues at coordinate 121,358,439 of CM060354.1, forward strand.
ACTCAAGTAGATTACATAGATTATCTTGGCAGATCACCATAAATTAACTCAATAAATTAACATAGATTAACTCAGTAGATTAGCACAATAGATTAACATAGAACATGCTAGGGTACACATAGTTCACACGTAGATTTTCCATATGCTACATAAATACCTTTAGAGTTTACATAGATTAGATAGACTTTCATAGGTTTCAGGAGTATAATTTTCATAGATTACATAGTCTGCATAGACATTCCGTGGATTACATAGGCTTTCCACACTGGTCTGCAAACACTAATCTCGTATTGCACTTGGAATGAAAGTTGATAACATGCCGGAAGCACTTATATATAGGAATTACCAGCGGCGTATCCACCATGCTTAGGACATGCCACTTCTGTCTCGTACTTCCATGTCATCTTAGTGTTTCATACCCACAACATCACATCATAATACAATTATCAATCAAGATTACCATATAGATTACACATAGAATCGGGCTTCATAAATTTAGTTCGATCTGAGATTAGATTTAACGTTTTAGATTGCGGACAACGTGCAAATTTGTGTAAAAACATTTCAAAACAAACGAAGAATCAAGTTCAAAACTTCATAGTTGAAACCACATTCATATAAAAGCAAGACAGCCTTATAAAACACAGGGTTGTTCCGGGTACAGGAACGACGACTAACCAAAATGATTCGAACCCCTTTCGAATTGAGGTATCGTGTCCCGACTTACTTAGACAAATACATCATCGATGTTAGGCCTACGATATTCGTCCTTTTGGTCATTTCATGTACCCAATTGATTGGAAGTCACGAGACTTTGGCGAGACTAAAATCAATGAGTGGGACTAGTTATCAAGGTCTGAGTTTCACCTCTATCTTGACAACATCGTACCCTAACAGCGTCGGTGCTTATCTACAAATAAGACCTACTAGAATAATATGGAGATTCCCCATCAAGATTTGGATGTCACCCCTGACTTGAGGGTGAATCTCGTGCGAAAATACAAACACCGATTAACAGTGTTTTCCAAGTATAAAGTGTATATTATTATGTTAGCCTTAGGAAAGGCATGTGAGTTTAGCAAGAAATGTGCTGCTAGGAAGCAGATACAGTAGGATGCATAAGTCTTAAACAACAAATAAGAGTCAAAGTTCCTAGAACTATAGACTAGGGCAAGTATTCCTACTTAACCTTGTGACAACCGTCAAAAATACAAGTATCCGTACAATTAATTAATATTGATTAGTGCTTAATGACTGTGCTGGATTACAATTAATGACTTAAACTGCTTTCTGATTATTGCAACATACTTACATGTGCATCATATATTACATAACGTCATCTCATTATCACATGCAAACTTTATTGACAAACATGATGCACGAAGCACAGTTAGCACAGTTAGCACAGTTAGCGGATAACTCAGAAAAATGCTGACGATGTTCAGTACATAGACAGACAGTGTTTTGAGACCCCGTATGGGCCAGGGATAAGGTACTACACTAGTATGGTGTGTAGGGAAGTAAGGACCATAAAACTGCTTCACTAGGTGATAGTTTAAGTGCCATAAAGTGCCTAAAACCCACATAAAGTGTAGAATTCTGCATATTTCAGCAAAATTCAGCAACTTAACAAGCTAGTAACATGCAAAAACATGACTAAATGGTCCTGAATGCTTTCCTAAGTGTCGGGAATCAAAAGTGTCACAAAAGGGTACTTAAAGAACACTAAAAGGAATAGTTTGACACTTTAACGAACCGGTATCTAACCGAACAACCGGACACTACCTGAAACACCAAAATTATACTAGAAGCACTGTTTTATTATTTCCGAGCTAGATATGATCCCCGAACACCCTAACACCCACTAAAATATCTAGTAACTAACTTAACTAACTATACACTTGGATTTGAATTATAATCTAACTACATGGTTAAAATTTACAATTAGACCCCCCCCACAAGCTAGTAATCGGCCCACATGGCCTAATTGGTGGATTTTGTTAATTTAATTAATAGATTATGTCATGTACCTTGGAAGACATAAGACCCAAGGGTTAAACACTTGTTGGAGGTTATAAGAACAAACCACTAGATCACTATCCTCACTTCATCTCACCACTTTCAATCCACTAATCTCTCTCCCTCTCCTCCTTACCCTCGGCCGAACCCACCACCATCTACCACCATCATCAATCATTTAAGCTCATCCATTCTAAGGCCACACAAAGGTGTTCAAGGGTGCATAAGGAAGCTTGGTGGCATCGAAAGTGGAAGGACCTTTCTCACTTGCTTTTATCCATCATCTTTGTCACCTTCATCTTCAAGAGTCCATCCCTAGCCATAGAGCTAGTAGTAAGGCCCTTGTAACCCTTTGTTACTTCTAAATTAGTTGGTTAAAAGATGTAGTATGTTGTTAATCACAAGAACACTAAAGAAACATAATCAAGAAGCATGAACACAAGCTTGATATATGATGAAATATGGATGAAACTATGTTGTTTAGTGTATGAATGATGCTTGATTGTTACTTTCTTGAAGATTATGATGTTGATCATCATAAGGAGCTTGCTAGATTGTGATTAAACACATGATCTAGCAAGTGAGAGGATGATTATGTGATGAAACAAGATGATCATCCTCATGTATAAGCATGAACTTGAAGAATAAAGTGATTTCTTGAAAAATAATAAACAAAGTGAGTTAGTAATCTTATGGATCTAAGATTTGTGAATGGTTTTCCAAAAGAACCAAGTTCAAAATGTGATTTTTAGAAGATCTTGGTTCTTACTTAAACTTACACTATTTTTGGTGATAAAACAAGTGTAGAAACACTAGAGAAACAAGAAGATTTCATAAAGAAGCATTTTTGTAAATTATGTTTACAAGTTGTAAACACCCAAATCTTTCAAGAATGAAGTTTATAAAGAAGTAAATACACTTTGGAAGGTAACTAAACTTACTAAACACACTACCACGTTACTACAAGTTTTTATGAAAGTTCAAGTTCATGATTATTATGTAGATAGCTTTGTTTTAGCACTTGGTAAGTGTAGGTTGATTGTTGATTGTTTATGATGATTTTTGAAAAGAAAATGATATGCTTTAATAGCATGGACACCTCTATTTTTAGGGGAAACTATGGCAAAATTTTCTAAAAATACAAACACTTAGAAAAATATTTTCTAACAAACATTAACAAGTGTGTTTTAATTATGGTTTTCAATATAAACTTTGCCATAGATTTTGTTACAAAAATACAAGTATTGGAGGTTGGTTTTTGTAAGTAAAAATGAATAAATATGTATTTAGAATATATATTTACATTAAAGACACTTGTGTGAATATTTGCATACTTGGTGAAATAGTTATATTATTTTAGGGTAAAATAATATAACTTAACAAAATACCAAGAATTTACAATCCAAAATAATACCAAAAATCACAAGGAATAAATATATAAGTCACACACTTAATATTGTGAAACCGAACGATAGAACGTAACTTATATAATACTCTGGAAAATACCGTTACAAATATATTTTTGGTAAATATTATTTTGGATACGAAACGAAATGAAAGTATGATTGTTATTACAAAGTATATCATATTTTCAACAAGGAGAAAATATACTACTTTTGGGAAAAATATATATATTTTCTTGGAATACATTAGTTATGGATAAAAATAAGTTAAATATATTTTCTAAAGTGGGACTTGGAAATATATTAATTTGGAACTAAAAATACAATAATACGAAAATACATGTATGAAATACCCCCCCATCCTTGGGAAGGAAATACTTGATAAGTATTGTTACAAAAATATTGTTTAACAATTATTCCAAAACTTAAATATAATTTAAGTTGAAATATTTATTATTTTAACAAGAAAATTATAACTTGGGATAATATTAAAAGAAACATAACTAAAAAATGTAAATACAAAGGCAAGGCACGACCCGTTCGTCTAATAGACATTGGTACATTGTAGGGAGTCGTGTTTGCTGAAGAGATTTGGGTTACGATTTTGAAGACGTAATAAAGTGAGTTCATGTCCCCCCTTTTCTTTAAACTGTTTTGTTTATTTAGTTCGGGGGTGAAATACATGTTACAAAAGGATTAAATACAAATACAATTGGTATGGTGAGCCTAGGAAAGAACCATAGATCATGTGAATGGGTAGGCGGATACTTGGGACCATTAATCCTCGTATAAGGACCGAGGGGCATGAGTGATAGATCTATTTGGGTGTAGCGAGCCCACACCCATGAGGACCGGGGTGGCCCATAGGGTGACTATGTCTTCCAGCCGGAAGCCCGATACAACTTTGCTAGGTTTGAGTCTTCCTACACCGTCACACATATCAGTGGCCTTGCAAACCATTGGTGATCTTTTCCTTGTTTGCTATCATACCGGGACTTTCATACTTACACTGTTTGCAAAGGGTTATACATACATATACAAAACACATCGCTCAACTTTTGTTGATGTTTTTAAACTACATGTATTTCAGGGAACTAAGTGGATCTGGCAGGTGTATGCATGTGTTTCAAGCTGCGTTATAAATAAAAGATGTCATCCGTGGTCGTAGGGTTTAGGAGATGTATCTTACTCCTGGATGAGATACATGGTTCTAAGCTAGGGTTGGTTAAAGTTATGTTGTCGAGTCTTCGTGAACTCATTAAAACATGTTATGGTTTGTAACTTAAATTTGGTGTCGAGGTTTCAAACAAGTGTGTTGTGGTATTTTCAAACTTAATTTTTATGGATGAATATCTTTTGGTTTTTATCATATAGCATTGTTATGGTATCGATGTTTCAAAGAATTCGTTTATAATTCAGTCTGACAGACTGGGGAGTTAGTCTGAGAGACTAGCTGGGTAGTCAGTCTGAGAGACTGGGGAGTTAGTCTGAGAGACTAGCTGGGTAGTTCAGTTTGAGAAACTAGGAGGTTTAGTCTGAGAGACTAAGTAGTTCAGTTTGAGAGGCTGGGTGGGATAGTCTTGGGAAGACTAGGATGCAAACATGCTTACATTGTTGCTACTTACATGCTTGTTTGATGATTGTTGATATATGTGCATATGTTGTGATTGCTTTGTTACAGACACCATGTCCTCCTCTGATAGTGGAGTATCTTACACCGTAGACCCCATGGCCATAGTTTCTGATGATGAGATCATCCCAGAGGATGAGGTTTTTACATCTGACACTACGAGTAGCGATGATGATGATTTCCAGCCGTTTGCTTTACTAGACTTTGGCGATGATATACCGCTAGCTGATGGTCTTCCTGGCGAGGATCTACTTCTTGTTCAGATCCCTGCTCCTTTACCTCTTGCTGCATTTCCTTTCGAGGATCTGCCTCTTGATGCCATGTCTGACGACGACATCGATCTTTTTATTGAGGGTCTCCTTGAGGGTGCCCAGGATGATGGAGCTCCAGTCGATGATGCTGTTGTCGCTCCACTTGTCGAGATTCCAGTCGACGATGTCATTGCTATCCCGCTTATTGAGATTCCTGTCGTTGAGATTTCATCCACCATTCTGGTCCTGATTCATTTGAGTCTGTGTCCTCTACTACTCTACACGCACTGGGATTACAGCGTTATCCCACCGATTCTGATTCCAACACAGCTATGTCTACCGCACCTGTTCCTCCACAGGACTTTGAGTTTGATGATGAGTTTGATCCTGACATCGATCCTGAGCACGAGGTTGACTTCATCCCTGACGATTAGCTTTTTGACATACCCGCTGATCTCGAGCCGATACCCGCTGATCTTGAGTTAGCTCCAGCCGACCCTGAGCCTTTGATTGCACCCGAGCGTATTCCTGCTCATGATCCTCTACCAGAGCATGACCCGGTTGACATTCCAGTTGTTGCACCACTGTTACCTGACCATCTACCTGCACCCGCAGACCATGCTCCTTTTGCAGACCATATAGATCCCCGTTATGCATTCACCCGCAACGGGTGGATAGATGAGGATGACCTGCCTCCTTTCGTTGAGCCCGTTACTCCCCCACCTGCACCTACACATGCACCAGTTGACATCGCCCCGTTTCACCCACATGTGTCTGACATACACCGCACCGATCTACCGGTCACGTTCCTACAGGATATCCCTCCACCCCGTCCAGGGGAAGGACCATCTAGCCAGCCATCTGGTCATGTCCCACCTGTGTCAGCTGCTTTTCCTTTCGTGCCATAGTTTTCACATACTGCACCTTTTGCTTCTGCACCATCGGGCGAGCCGCTGATTTGGTTTCCGCCCAACACGATGCCTGTTTCTGATCCATATCATCCTTTCCATTACACTGGATACACGAGGGATGTTCTGCTTTTGTCCTTACAGCTCCAACAGGAGATGTTGTGTCGCAGAGGCATGGATCTTGAGAGGATTTCGCGTCCTCCGCCTTGTACTTGTCAGTCACCATTCGCGACTCCGCCCGCTCCTCTTTTACCATACCCAGATTTCGATGTTCGTTTCCTTACTATGGAGCAACAGATCAGCTATCTGTTGCGTCATGTTCATGCCCTCGAGGAGGAGCTAGTGCATGCCCTCGAGGAGGAGCTAGCGCATCTGCGCAGTTTGCTTTTCGTTCCTCCACCTCCTCCTCATCCACCATCAGCGTAGCAGTTTTTGGTTTTATGCAGGTAGCATACTTTTGGTGAGAATGTAGCTATTGAGCTAGCTTGCACAGCCCTTTGAGGACCACATTTTGATGTCATGATTTTTGTAGTTTGATGGATATTTTGGGCAAGGGTGATGTGACCCTTTGGTCCCTTTTGGTGTAATATGATACATTGTAGAACATGTAAAACTGTAATTGTGGTCATTGATATATGAAAGCTCAATCGCAATATTCTCATTACATACGTTGTTGACTTACTTGTTTGTGTTATGATTGGGATGTTATGTGTTTACTTGCGTTGATAAATGTTATTACATACACGTACTACATACTTATATGCATAAGAAATGACCTATACAATCTTCTTTAGAAGATGCCTCCACGAAGAGATAACACACTGCCCACAACTGAGGCCGAATTACAAGAACGGATTTCACGAGCGATAGCACAACACGAGGCCTTATGCTCTTAGCATAGCGGAGGTACCTCTGGAAGCAACCCACCTCTTGGTAATGTTTAAGCCTCTAAGGACACATTACGTTACATTTGGATATTCCATGTGCGATCGCTAATGCTTACTGTGAATGATGTTACTTGTACAGGCTGTACCTATAAGAAATTTCTAGACTGTAAGCCTCTGAATTTCGACGGCACCGGGGGTGCTGTAGCTTTTGTCAGATGGACGGAGAAGACTGATTCTGTGATAAGAATGAGCAAGTGTGCTCCGCAACACCAAGTCACCTATATCTCTGGATTGTTCTTAGACGGAGCGCTTTCCTGGTGGAATCTTCAAGTCCAGACCTTGGGAGAAGAAGCTGCTTATGCCATGACATGGGATGAAATGAAGGAACTCATGCAAAAGAAATACTGCTCCAGGGCTGAAATCCAAAAGTTGGAAACTGAATTCTGGAACCTCAAGATGGATGGCCCGAAAATTGCTGAATATGTGCAGAGATTTCATGACCTATCTCGCGTGGTACCATACATGGTTGATCCGTAATTCAAACGCATCGAGCGTTTTATTTGGGGGTTGGCACCTCAGATTATGAGTATGGTGACAACGTCGAAGCCTGCAACAATAACGAAGGCTATTGATCTGAGTGTATCACTGACTGAAGAAGCTATCAAGTTAAACAAGTTTTCGATTTCTGACCAGAAAAAAAAGGAGACTCACGTTGAGTCATCCGGTGAGAACAAAAGGAAGTTCTCAGATTTCAAGAAAGGTACCAGCAGTGCTAGCAAGAAGGAAGAGGCAAACGCACCAGCCAAGGTCAAAACTGGTGCTGAAAACAAAGGAAAAGGGTACATGGGCACCTTGCCCAAATGCGATGCGTGTCAGTTGCATCACAATGGATGGTGTCGAGCTGGTAGATGTGAGTCTTGTGGAAGAGTAGGTCACTCGAAGGAAACGTGCTGGGTTGGTACTGATCGTGGTGGTCAGAGAGGTTATGGAAGTGGTAATGGAAACCGCCCGCAAGGAGGAAATGGCGGTAATGGAAATCGTGGTAATGTTGGGAATCAAGCTGGTAGTGGAAACCGGGGAGTAAAAAACAATCAAGGTGGTAATGGGAATGGAAATGGTCGAGGACCAGGTTGTTTTAATTATGGAGATGTGGGGCATTTCAAGAGAGAGTGCCCAAAGCTCAATCAAGCTCAAGGAAGGGTTTTCAACATCAGAGCGAGAGAAGCTCGCCAAGATCCGAACGTAGTTACTGGTACGTTCCCTATCAACCAACGCTTTGCATCTGTACTGTTTGATACTGGTGCCGATTATAGTTTTGTATCGCTAGAATTTAAGAATATAACTGGGTTAGTAGCTAGTAAGCTAGATATTCCATATTCGATAGAACTAGCTAATGGAAAGCTAGTAGAAGCAAATGAAGTCATCAGGGGTTGCGTGATAGAACTGGGAGAGCACGAGTTTACGCTTGATCTGCTTCCAGTCGAGTTGGGAAGCTTCGACGTGGTAGTAGGGATGGATTGGTTGTCGAGCAACCGAGCAGAGATTGTATGTCACGAGAAGATCATTCGCATTCTGATGGCGAATGGAGACACAATTGTGTTACATGGAGAGAAGCGTGATACGCCTCTAAGGATCATTAGTTGCTTGAAAGCCCGCATATGTTTGCAGAAAGGATGTGTCGCCTTCCTGGTACACATCGTGGACAAGGAAACCGCTGAGCCAAAGCTAGAAGACATTCCAGTCGTGGACAAGATCAAAAGCAATTTTCCTCCTCCTTCCCTCCTCCCCAAAACCGTAACCCCACCTTCATCACCATCTTCATCTTTTGCAACTTTGTTCTTCAAGTCCCATTTCAAGCTAAATTCAAGTTGGTGTGAAGATCCAAAGGTGTTTCCAAGGTGCTTTCAAGTAATTTCAAGCTCCATATCATCAAAACCTCATCCAACAACTTACTTGAATCTTGAAGGTATAACATTTATGTTTAAATCATACTCTTGATTCTTGGTTGTTCTTGATGATTTGAAGTTTCTCTTGAATCTTGGAATTTTCACAAACTTGAAATCTAAAAAGAAATGGGTCTTGATACAAAATAAAAATGGTGATATATATATATATATATATGTGTGTGTGTGTGTGTGTATAACCGTACATATGTATATGTGTGTAGGAGCTTTGAAGTTTGATTTCTTGATAAGTACTTGTTTAAGTTGTTGCTTGTTCTTGAATGATAGTTAAAATGCAAGTGTTTAGTGATCTATGCATGATATGATAAATGTTCAAATGCATCAGCAAATAAACATGAATAAGTTGCATATTTGATGCATTTAGATTAATATGAAATGTTGATGATATGAGAGTATGCTTTAGACACTTGTACATGAGAATACATGTTGATTTAAAGCTCAAGAAGTGATAAAAAATGGTTATATGACAAGACTATTTTAGAACAAATTATAAACACTAAAAATAACATTATTTGGTATATTATAATGGCATGAAACTTTGACATAGGTTTGATAGCTTTGCATGTTGTACATATAGCTTAAAAAGGGGTAAAATATGTGAAATTTGCATGATTTATGTGCTTTATGTGAGACCTGCACTATCATGAGTATAACCACTATTTTATTCAGTAAATAACATGGGTTATGTTAAAATTTCAAGTCGTTTCGATTTGGGATGGTTCGGGTAATGTTTGATGCAAAACTATGCGGCAAAACGGTTAAAAATCGGCTTTTCGGAGAATTTTTATAAAACTGTTTTAGATCAGTAACCAAACTGATATTTTTGCTATAAAAATAAGTATTTTAACTTATATTAAGTTTACTTGGTGTTTGGTTGGTCATACGTGACTTCCGACGCCCAAAAATGTTACTGAATCGCTAAAATAAGTGTTTTTCGACATACACTATAATGGGTTGTTCATGGGTAAATTTTATGTGTTACAATGTGCTATGTGTTTTACAATATGTGTATGATGAGGTGTTTAATGTTAACAATATTATGTGCATTACGCTATTATTAGTATGTTACATTTGAGTATATATCTTACGACACGCAAATCGTAGATATATTGCTTATAACATGATGAGGGTCTCCAATATAATCGTTCGAACCACAAAGTTTTTAAAATATATATGTGAACTCATATATATACAAATACACCAAAATAATCAAAAATAATAACTTTTCGAGAAATCTCAAAGTTATGTGAAAATTCTAAGTATCGGAGAAACTTATGTATTTTGTGGGTTTTTGATTATTAAATCATTCTTATTTAATTTAGGATAAATAAACAATTTGAGGGATTATGTTAACATATAAAAACGCACCCAAAGGTGAGTACATAGATCCCCTCTTTTACTGTTTTCGATTGTTTTGGGGTGATTCATATGTATCAAAATGATTTCGATATTTCAACGATGGTTTCAAAACGATTAAGATGGTTTATACTAAACTAATAACGATTTCGACAATGTGAACGAACTTGTTGGTTGTAGTTACATAACGAATGACATTCATTAATTTTGGCCGAACCGACCAGTATTAGGTTATGGTACCATAGGATCTGATAAGTCCCATTATCAGACTGCACCCATGGTTATGTGTGGGTTATGTGGGTAACGACTGAACCTGATGATTATTAACCTACCGTTTGGTGGTTTGTTAATACGAGTTGAACAAGTTGAACGAGTCACGAAGGTTTGAATGTTATTAGCGAGACGACCAAAAATAGTTTTCACAATTAAAACGAGAACGATTTTGAACGATTGAACGATTATGAACGATTTAAACAAATGAACGATGATCTATAACAAGAACGAGTTAAACGATGTCACACAACGATGTTTACGAAACTATATAAACCATACGAGTTTTATTACGAGAACGATCTATGATTTGGTTTACATAAACAAATGTTTTGGTTTAAGATTCATGGCATCGAGGTTTATAAATTATAACCAATCTGTTTTGACTTGGTTATTCATTTTACAATACAAACATTTTACAAAACAAGGTTTCTAATATCGATTAACGAAGTTGTACGAGATATTTCAACATGTAAACGAGCCATGAATCTGACACTCACACAAAAACTATGTGCTTGCCAGCATTTCTTTGCTGACTTTGTTTTTACATATGTTTCAGGTGAAGGTGCTTGATGTTGATTGCTAGGATGCATGAGTCACATAGGATCTGGACGAGGCCTTAGTGACATAATAATAATGATAGTCGATATATAACTTGCATGTTTAGTTTCAAAGACAATGTTAATTACTTAATGAATAAATAAAACAAAACTCTTTTGTATCCATGGTTGTGAAACGATAATTCTGTTACAACACTCCCAGACGTTTCCGCCACGATTTGTTGTTTTACGTGGTCGGGGTGTGACACCTGGTCCTTCTAAACTCGTTTTAACTTGCGTTTATTGCACTTTTAACCCCCAAACTTGACTTTTAAGGGTCTTGAATCATTAAACACTTATCAATTGGCTTTCGGTTAGTTACGAGGTCACCCGAGTGGTCCTAAATTGCAATGTTGACACATTTAACCCTTAATACTTGCAATTAACACTTTGATTATTTAAATGCATCGAAACTCCAAGAATTTAATATCCGTTATTCTTGGGATTAAAATAATTACCACAATGTTTTTGGGATCGTTAAAAGGTCATTCAGAGGTTACTTTCAACATGTTGCTGCTTTTAACCCCTATGTTTCACAAGATCCTTATTTTAAGCACAAACGACTTTTCAAGTTCGATAAATTATTCGTTAAAGAATACGAACGTCGCGTGAGGTCAACCAGTGGCGCAAGAATTGCATGTTGACACTTTGGATCCCTTTATTCACATATTTATATTGTTTGACAACTTCAGTCCATCAGAAATAATTCCTTACACGCTTAAAGTCCATGACACGTGTCTTCATAATATTGGTCGTGATTCTACGAGGTGTTACAATAATGATAAGCTATATGTTGTAGTATAGACCACTTCGTGGTTAGTGATGCATATTAGTATTGTAATTTTAAATTCAAGTATCAGTTTGTATTAGATGCATACTATATAAGAAAGAGTAAGTCGCAATGCTCGACAATTTTGATCAATATGTGTGTTGTGTGATTGAATAAATATTATCTTGTGATATTAATAATTGGAAAATGTTTAAAATTCAGATGGACAACGAAGTGAACCAGAAAAACCATAATAACGATAACCAGAGTAACAATAAACCCGGATAACGATAACCCGAACAACAACAATAATGGAAACCAAGTGGATAACAGTGCTATTCAACACATAGTGGCACAAGGGATAATAGATGCGATGCCATATATTATCATAACGGTTAAGGAAGCAGATAATAAAAGTAAACGTGATAGTAAACGACCAACTGAACCTGAACACAGCGTAAACAATGGACCCATACTTCAAGTGCCCATTCCCAAAAGAAGAAGAACCATGTCTTATAGTTGTTCTTATAAGGAATTCTGGTCTTGTAAACCAATGGAATTCTCGGGCAATGAAGGGGCCGTTGCAGCTCTACGCTGGATAGAAAAGACTGAGGCATTCTTAAAAATAAGTAAGTGCGCAGAAGAGGATAAGATAATGTTTGCTTCCAATCTGTTTAAGAATTCAACATTAGAATGGTGGAACACTATCCTCCAGTCTAGGGGAAGTGATAGGGTTTACAATATGGGATGGGAAGAATTTAAAAACATGGTAGAAAGAAAATTCTGCCCTCCCAATGAAAAGGAACAAATAGCAAATAAGTTCCTAAACCTTAGAATGCCTGGGGTAGATAGTAAGGGTTATACTACGTTATTCTTTGAATATGCTAGAATAGTGCCAACCCTTGCATCACCAGAACCAGTATTAATCTCCTGTTACATCTGGGGATTAATCAGTGAGATTAGACATGTAGTCAAGGCAGCTAGACCTCAAACCATAGAAGAAGCTGTAGAACTAGCAAACACCTTGACAGATGAGTTAGTACGTACTCGAGAAGATGACCAAAGAAGGAACCTAGCCCAAAGGCTTACCCAGGAATTCCGCTACGGTAATTCCAACCGTGGGAAAAATGTAGGTTCTACTTCCGCACTTTACTGCAAAGCTTGCAAGAAGAAGCATTCAAGAAAATGCTCCACTTACTGCAATTTCTGCAAGATACCAGGACACAAGGAAGAAGATTGCAGGAAGAAACCTAATATGGAATGTGCTTCAACTGTGGAGAAAAAGGTCACATCAAACCAAACTGTCCAAAACTAGCTCCAGCCCCGAACACCAAGAATACTAAAAATGCTAGAGCATTTGTTCTGACCGCAGAAGAAGCAAAGATGATCCCAGATGTGATCGCCGGTACGTTTTTAGTTAATGATATTTTTGCTAAAGTATTATTTGACTCTGGTGCTAACCAAAGTTTTATTAATACTTCATTTTGCAAAATTATCAATCGACCATTAACTAAACTTCCACAAGAATGGGGAAACCATTAAGATTTCTGAAATCTTGCAGGTAGCAAGAATAGAATTTTTAAATCAAAAATTTATTGCAAATCTTTACCCAATGAATCTGCCAGAATTTGATGTTGTATTAGGAATGGATTGGTTAATAGCCAATAAAGCCAGTATTCTATGTGATCAAAAGTCAATCCAAGTAAATTCACCAAGGGGTGAAAAAATCACAATTAAAGGAGATAAGTCCTCTAGATCCACGAAGTTCATCTCTATGATGAAAACAACCAATTATGTAAGAAAAGGATCATTAGTGTATTTGATTTCCATAATCACTAACACTAAAGGAAAAGAATTAAAATATATCCCTGTAGTATCTCAATTTCCAGATGTGTTTCCACAAGAATTGCCAGGACTACCGCCAGACAGGGAAGTTGAATTCAGAATCCACCTGCTACCAGGAACAGCACCAATTGCCAAGGAACCTTACCGATTGGCACCCGCAGAAATGCAGTAACTGAAGAAACAATTAGACGAATTGTTGGAAAAAGGATTCATACAACCAAGTTCGTCACCTTGGGGAGCACCAATTTTATTCGTCAAAAAGAAAGACGGGGTCAATGCGTATGTGCATTGACTACCGTGAATTGAACAAAGTCACGATTAAGAATCGGTATCCATTACCGAGAATCGATGATCTGTTCGACCAACTACAAGGAGCTCGATTTTTCTCTAAAATCGAATTACGATCAGGATATCATCAATTAAAGGTACAGGAAGAGGACATTCCTAAGACCGCTTTCAGAACAAGGTATGGCCATTATGAATTTACTGTCATGCCATTTGGTCTAACAAATGCCCCAGCCGCATTTATGGACATGATGAACCGAATATGTAAGCCATATTTGGATAAATTCATAATTGTCTTTATAGATGATATTCTTATTTATTCTAAGAGCCAAGAGGAACATGCAAGGCATTTGCACGCACTTCTAAGTTTATTGAGAAAAGAAAGGCTTTATGCTAAGTTTACGAAGTGTGAATTTTGGTTAGAACATGTACAGTTTCTTGGGCATTTAGTCAATCATGAAGGAATTCATGTAGATCCCACCAAGACCGAGGCGATTACCAAGTGGAAAACCCCTGAGTCACCAACCGAGGTTAGAAGTTTCTTAGGATTGACCGGTTATTATAGAAGATTTATTCGAGATTTTTCTAGAATAGCCATTCCCTTAACTAAGTTAACCTGTAAATCCGTTAAGTTTGAATGAGGACCAAAACAAGAAGAAGCCTTTAGAATTCTTAAGCAAAGATTAACCCATGCACCCATACTAGCGTTACCAGAAGGAACTGAAGACTTTATAGTCTATTGTGACGCTTCCAAGTTAGGTTATGGATGTGTGCTAATGCAACGTCAAAAGGTTATAGCTTACGCCTCTAGAAAACTTAAAAATCATGAAGAGAATTATTCAACCCATGATCTGGAATTAGGAGCCATAATTTTTTCCCTTAAAATTTGGAGACATTACCTATACGGTAGTAAGTTTACCATTTTCACCGACCATAAGATTTTAAGGTATGTCTTAGGACAAAAGGAATTAAATATGAGACAAAGGCACTGGATGGAGATACTTAGTGATTATGATTGCGATATCTAGTACCATGCAGGAAAGGCAAACGTAGTAGCTGATGCTTTAAGTCGAAAGTATCACGAAAAACCAAAAAGAGTATGTTCACTTAAATTAAATCTGCAGATAGATTTAAATGAACAGATTAGAAAGGCACAAGAATCAGTAATCAAGGATGATACGGAAAAATTGAAAGGAATGATTAAGGAATTAGAACAAGGAACAGATGGAATTTGGAGATTCCATAAGAAAAGAATTTGGATACCTAAATTAGGAAACCTACGCCACCGTATATTAGAAGAAGCCCATAAGTCTAAGTATACAATGCATCCTGGAAGTGATAAGATGTATCAGGACCTAAGAAAGAATTTTTGGTGGATAGGAATGAAAAAGGATGTAGCAGCATATGTTGCCAAATGTCTAACCTGTTCACAAGTCAAAGCTGAACACCAGAAACCCTCAGGTTTGCTGCAATAGTTAAAAATGCCAGTTTGGAAATGGGAATTGATAACAATGGATTTTGTTACTAAATTACCCAAAACAAGAAAAGGTAATGATACAATCTGGGTGATTGTAGACAGGCTAACCAAGTCAGCTCACTTCCTACCAATGAAGGAAATTGTCAGTATGGAACAACTAGCTAAATTATATGTAAATGAAATAGTTTCATTACATGGAATTCCTTTATCAATTGTTTCTGATAGGGATAGCCGTTTTACCTCTCATTTTTGGACAAGTTTCCAAAAAGCAATGGGAACCAAGTTGAATCTAAGCACCGCCTATCATCCTCATACGGACGGACAAAGCAAAAGGATAATTCAGACAATGGAGGACATGCTTAGAGCTTGTGTAATTGATTTCGGAGGTAATTGGGACGATCACTTACCATTGATAGAATTTTCTTACAATAACAGTTATCACACAAGTATCAATGCTGCACCATTCGAAGCACTTTATGGACGAAAGTGCCGAACGCCAGTCTGTTGGACAGAAATTGGAGAAAAGCAATTATCTGGACCAGAAATAGTACAAGAAATGACAGACAAGATTGTTCAAGTCAAGGAATAATAGAAAGCAGCACGTGATCGACAAAAGAGTTATGCAGATAACAAACGAAAACCATTGGAATTTCAGGTAGAATACAAAGTGTTATTGAAAGTCTCTCCTTGGAAAGGAGTGGTAAGATTCATCAAAAGGGGAAAGCTAAGCCCCAGGTATGTTGGAACTTTTGAAATTATTAGAAGAATAGGACCTGTAGCCTATTAGCTGAAACTGCCAGAGAAAATGGCAGGAATACTTGATGTATTTCATGTATCTAATCTCAAGAAATGCTTAGCTGATGAATCACTCGTAGTGCCTCTTAAGGATATAGAGGTAAATGAACAGTTAAAATTTGTGGAAAGACCTCTACAAATTGAAGACAGGAAAGTTAAGAACCTCAAGCACAAGAGATTAGTTCTGGTCAAAGTAAAATGGGACTCCAAAAGAGGACCAGAGTACACATGGGAACTTGAATCCGAAATGCAAAGGAAATACCCGCACCTATTCCAGTAGACCTCGAGAACGAGTTCTAAAACAAGGTTGGGAGGATATAACAATCCTCCAAAATATTTTAGACACCCTAAAAATATTTAAAATACCCCAATACGTCCTAAAATACACCCCGTATGTGAAAACGGACCCCGAATACCTTTATTTTTATTAAAAATTAAATAAAAACAAAAATAATGGGTCTCTGGCGGGCCACATAAGACCACCCCTTGGTCTACGCGGGGCGCAAGAGCCCGTCTACGAGGCCTCACCCGGAGCCGACACGTGGCACCATCGTGTCGAGGCTAAAGGTGGTGACCAGTCATAGCTAGGCCCTACAAACCTAGGTCGCGGGCAGCGTAAGCCTCCGCTTAATCTTACGCGAGGTGCGAGGGACTCGAAATTAGCTCCTATAAATTGGGAGCTCAGGCCTTCAGTCCCAGTCGCTCACACCTTTCTTTCTCTCTCGAAATTCTGAAGAATAAGCATAATTTTCGGGTATAATACCCCCTAAATAACGAAGTTCTGCCCTGTTGTAAGTATTATAACCCCGGTTACGTATTAGATACGCTGCCCGATTGATCCAGGGCTCCGTAACGGCTGTCGTGGTTCTGCCCGACGTAGTCATTGGAATGCCGTCTCGGGGAGGGTATTACTAATGTAAATATTGGGTTATTATACTAACGCGTGTGCATTTGTGTATTTAATAGATAATCACCAGGAAATCCTTAAGGAAAACCCTAAGACAGCAATGTGAGTAATCCTCCTTTTTGCAAACTATTTTTACAAAACCTCATATGATTAACATTATATTAAACAGTGATTGAGTATTTGTATTCTACAATTATCGTCAGTATGCTGGGGTTTTGTATACAAAATTTGTTACTACCTTGCGAGGAGTAACATGACCACAAGTCGAGTTGACAGTACCATGGGTGGTAATTAAAGTAGATGGAAACAAATGTAATTGCGCGACCGCCCTCAATACTGTACAATGGTTTTGCCTAACTTGATTAAACTGGGATTCACTCACCAGTATTTTTCAACTGACAAAATGTTTTTAAACGCGTTTCAGGTAACAAAATGTGAAAGCCAAATAGAAGCCAGCTGGACAGCACTGAAGGCTTGGAAAAGTGGCTATAAAGTTACCTAAAATAAAGAGATATTTTATTTAAATAAAATAGGGTTATCCCTATGAAAATGTGTGTATTTGAAACTTGGGATGTTCCCATGTATTTAATATTATGAAAGTGTGGTATTTTACTCTGATAAAATATTTCCTAACTACGACCCTGATGTAATTTTCGCTGCCAAAATGATAAACACCTGGATACCACCAAAAACTGGCCGCGACCGCCCGTTCTCGGGTTGTTAGGGCATGGGGGTTGCGACAAACGTGCCTTCGTACGTCACAAAGCATAAACGTAAACGTAAAAACGCGACTTCAGCAACGCATCGGTAATGACACGGAAGCATCGGAGACACGTAATACCTTCAAAACTAAAATTTTACGATATAAATAGCTTTGTAATTAAATTTTAATAACCGCAGTCGAAACAGGATCGAAAAACGGATTAAAACGACAAACGACACGTTTTACGCGATTTAACGCAACCGACGAACGAATGCGTCAAAACCGACTACCGGTGCACATTTTACATGATTTCGATTTTAACAATATACGTTATTATATTTTATGGAGCTCGGGTGTGAAGACGGGTTTCAGAAACGCTAACGGGACACGCAAGACTCAAGACACGGGCTAATGGGCCTTGGGCCCAAGCCCAGTTGAAAACCTATGTATTTAAAGGATGTAAATCCTAGTTCCATTCCATTTGATCAGCCGCAAACCAGTGTTTTCCCTCCGATCTTTTCCACAACCCTATCTTCATAAAAACACCAAACACAACATTAACTCCATCTTCTTGAGTTCACCCCAAACACACCCACTCTCTTCCTCCTGTCTTCCAGTCTGGCGACCCCTCTGGTCGTCGTGATTCTCCGAAGAACCCCCTTCACCCTCTTGTTCTGGCTCTCACCTGAAGCTGAAACAGCCTGCCATCACCCTCTGGTGGTGGCACAAGGCGACGATACATAGAGAGAACGAGAGAGGAAGACACGAGAGACGAGGAGATCGGAGAAGCAGAGGAAACAGCGGAGATGCCGACTTTCCGACAACTGCTCATCGACGGTGGTGGTCCTGGTTTCAACATCAAAAAGTCGGATATCTTTTATAAATAAATATAATAATTTATGTTTGGTTTAAACATCGAGATTTTGGGAATTATTTTATAAAAATAAATATAGTTTATATATTTATTTCAAATATCAAACAACACGAATTCTTTTACAAAAATAAATATAGTTATATATTTATTTCAAACACCGAACAACTCGGATTATTTATATTAAATAAATAAAACTTTTTATATTTATTTCAATCGCCTAAACGGCCTATGCCTATATTTTGATAATTATCGTACGAGACGCGATATATAATACGAGTTCGTTATATATTATTTTCATATAAATATTCGTTGCATATAGGTACGACTTCTCGGGACGACTAACGCGATTCCATCGCTATATTTATATATTTTTATATAAATATTTATATATTTTAAATACCTTGAAAACTAAGTATTTCCACGACTTAGTAATTTCTCCGACATTAAACGAAACATAACAAATATATCTCTAACGTTTCCATTAAGTTAACAACTTACCGTCGAATCGTTCGGTTAACGATTCGGTAGAGCTCGGTGACACGTAGTTTAGCTACCGCTTTTATTTAGAAACTTATAAAATATTCCGTGTTAGAGATATTATAGAATCCACCCTAGCGAATCACGTCTTGGAAACGACCTCACAAAGTCATAATTAGCTAGCTTTGCACAAGGATATCCACGTGAGTTCATAACCCCACCTTTTTACGGTTTTACATTTTTATAAATGTTTTCGGGGTGGAAAGACATGCCCATTTTGCAAAGCATACAAGGTTTTCGATAAACATAAATACATATTTCCAAACCATTTTACAAACAAGTTTTAAGTAACACAAATGGTTTGTGAACGTCAATAAACACAAATGGTTTACGAAAGGTTTATGATAACTATACCGGTTTTTCAAACAAGCGTATTTTCGAAATGTGCATACAACGTTTTCTAGTTTCCTAAACTTCGGGAAAACACACGTGCAATGGTATGTAGAAAACTAAGGAATGATACATAGATCACGTTATGAATAGGGTGAAACTTAAGCACCATTAATCAATGTATACATTTAGACCGGGGAGCGAAAGGTTAGATCTAATGGGTTTCAGGCAACCTCACTCTTGGCCTCATTTTACCAAAGAGTGCTTTTGGGTCACAGTCGATAAACGACAGAAAATTCCTAGGTTGGGATGCTTCATATGTCGTGACATATGTTAATGTCCTAGGTAAATATTAGCGATCTCGATTTCCTTACATTTACAACTCATAAACTTACATTTTACGATTTACAAACTCGCACTTACATACCATGTTTTATACAAATACAATGCATAGGATTATGCATGCATGTTGTCAATGTCAGGTATGAACATTGACGGTTACACAAATTTTACAAACACAAAAGTTTACAAATACAATGTTTTACGAACATAATGCGTTACAAATTCGAAGTTTCATGAAATACAAAGTTTCCATATAACATGCCAAAGAAAATGATTTTAATTCCTTTTCTTAACAATATTTTAAAAACCGGTTATTCAAAAGATTTATTTCAAATCTTTTACAAACAAACTATGAACTCGCTCAACTTTATGTTGATTTTTCGCATGTTTCTTTCTCAGGTCACATTTTCAAATTATGGCATGGTTGGAATAGGAGGACCATGTGGATTTGAGTACTTAGTGGGTGTTCGCTTTCTAGAAGTCTTAGCATTAACTGCTTCTGCTGTGCGATGAAGATACCAGCCCAGTCACGCCAGCTCTGATATATCGGGGTGTGACAGATTGGTATCAGAGCTATAGGTTTTAGCGAATAGGGTTTTTTGTACAGACACCTAGGCTCTAACCTCACCTTTCTCTGGGGACTTAGATTATTAAGACTTTGAATACATACTGAATGCCTAAGACTCGAATATGGTCTCCAACCGTTGCCGAAAACAATGTGTCAAAACTTTGTTTTAAACAAACGTAAATTTGTGTTTTATACACGGTACCCAAAACAATTGCATACAGTAAACAAAACTTTGAGAGCTTAGGAAACATGCATTTAGAACCTTTGGAAACTTATATAGAAGTTCATTAAAAGTCATCGCATAGGAAACACGTCTATTAACTCGGGCAAACGCCATTATTATGTCGTCTAAGCTAGATTATTTAACCGAGCAGGTAACCTACGCAAAACGAAGTACCGACGTGCAAAAATTTCACGAAACTCAATGAACACATGAACGGAGGTTGAAGGACGTCACATACGACTTTTGAGGAAAGGTCTTTGAGAAAACACGATGGAGCATTTCAGCAACGATGCTAATCCTGTTAGCGGGAGAGCTACCGATCAGGATGCGGCAACTTGTCACCCGGTCCTATAACGACACGAATCACGCCAAGGAGAAGACGCATGTCTCCGCATTCCCCTTATCTCATTAACGACGAATACGCTATGTTCGACATTCCATGGTAATGTTACTTAACAACCGTTCATCACATGAAACCCCAGGTAAAGTCCTTAAATTTCTTTTATTGAAATTCTGACTTTTGAATCTAGTCAGTAGATTTTCATATCTCTACTCCTCTTAATGGTCATTAAATCACGATAATTTCTTTCATTATAGTGAACACTCATTTGCTTCATTTCTTGAAAAATTCATATGTTACATGAAACGAAGTACCAGCGTGCAAAAATTACATGAAACTCAATATACACATCAACGGAGGTTGAAGTACGTCACATATGACTTTCGAGGCAAAGTCTTTGAGAAGACACGATGGAGCATTTCAGCGACGATGCTAATCCTGTTAGCGGGAGAGCTATCGATCTGGATGCAGCAACTTGTCACCCGGTCCTACAACGACACGAATCACGCCAAGGAGAAGACGGATGTCTCCGCATTCCCCTTATCTCATTAACGACGAATACGCTATGTTCGACATTCCATGGCAATGTCACTTAACAACCGGTCATCACATGAAACCCCAGGTAAAGTCCTTATATTTCTTTTATTGAAATTCTGACTTTTACATCTAGTCAGTAGATTTTCACATCTCTACTCCTCTTAATGGTCTTTAAATCACGATAATTTCTTTCATTATAGTGAACACTCATTTGCTTCATTTCTTGAAAAATTCATATGTTACACATACATCGTTTGTTACGCATATGGTTTCACTTTGAATTATCGTTTTCATCAAAAATTTCAATTATTATTTCGCTATATCTAAGCATTGCTTCGTGATCTGGATGATCTGCATTATTGTAAGTGTTGACTCCTCGATATTGAGTAAACGAACTTTTTGGAAAACTCCTTTTCTTTTCAAGTTACGTACATGTTTTTTTTGTCGTAACCATGCCGAAATTTCCTTGTTGATACATGTATTTATTGTCAGATTGCGCCGAAACCAAGTTCAATTGTTTGAACTTCTCCACTACACATATTCAATTCAAGGCACCATATGATGTATTGAGAGCATCATATTCAAATAAAATTTTAACAAGCGCTTCATTTGTTTTGAGACTTAGTAGACTTGTTTGGTCTTCAACTCCATTAAATCGTTTGTTGATTTTGGACACCTTATGGTGATGTTTTCACTAATTTGAAGCTTGTGCTAATCTCGTTTACACATCTCATGCACAGATTTAATTATTTATTTTAAATCCACTTTGATTTATTATATTAAAGCAGTCTTAATACAATCCTGTGTTAAGATAATGGTACACAAATTCATGTTATATTCTGGTGTACCTCCTAACGGTTCTTTCATTACCGATCGAATGATTTGCGACATTCATTTCTTTTTCATCTTCGATCGAAAACATTATTTCTTTGATGTTCCATCTTCAAATTGAAAATCTTATGATGTCGTTTGAAACAAATTTTCAGATTTACTTCATTGCGCCTTCATTGGATTTCAAACACGGTGAACTTGTTTGGTCACCGCTATCATTGAATTATCTCGATCACTATGACACCTTGTGGCATCATTATAACTTGTAGCTTGTGCTAATCACGATTGAGCATTTCATGCAAAATTACTTCGTTTGAGCTGTTGATTCTAAGTTTCATATAGTAGATTTATTATTTCTAGATTTTATTTGCATATAATGAATGTCCGTTTGGAATTCTATTGCTCGAAATTCCTTTCTTTGTTGGACCCCTGTTAACTTAGTCACGCTGGTGACTGTATCATTACGTCTCATTTTCCCTTGACATCAAATTCTGAAACACATTCCTTTTAACCGTTGGGTTCTTATTGTTGTAGCATGTCCTTGAATTCACATAATTCGATTTCATGACCATTCACTTTGGTATTATTTCGTATCTACCTACGCATTACATAACTCTAAGGAGTAACATAGTTTAAATTTCGAGGACGAAATTTTATTAACAGGGGGAGAATGTGACAACCGGTAATTTACGACTCCTAATTACATGCAAATCAAACATTAGGAAGATTAAAGCAGTGTAATTAGACGTAAATTAATTTAATTAGGCCTTTAGTGTGCCTAGGAACGTCTAACTGGCTTTACAGTGCGCAAATGGTGATTTGCGGAAAAGCTGCTAAATGTTAAACAATAATGAATTGAAACCAAACAAAATACTGACAACGCTGACAAGTACGAATTCTATACGAATATTTTATACTAATAAATTTAGTTTTGCGAATTTACCGTGCCTTCATACATCACAAAGCGTAAACGTAAACGAAAAACATGACTGCAGGAACGCACCAGCAATGAAACGGAAGCATCGAAGACGCGTATGTTGGGTTTTTAACATGTTTATCAAAGCTAATTTTATCCGAATAAAACTAAAACGCAGCGGAATAAGGATTTAAAACATGTTACTTTACAAGATTTAAAACTCTTTTAAATGTAAAAACCCAAAATCGGATCCATATATGACATACATGCTATCAAAAATACAACCATAGGGTGTTTGAGAATTCAACCTTTCTTTGGAGCAAGGAGATGGAAGATGATGATGAATCTTGAATGGTAGCTTCCAAACGAGAAAGCCTCAAGCTAGTATACCCGAAAGCCCCAACAAACACCTTGAGATTGCTAGGATTTGCACTTGAAAAATTCTCTTGGATGACCACCTTGGCCGAAATTTCTAGAGAGAAATTAGAGAATTCTTACACTTGAATTTTTGTTATCTTCTTCTTGATGAGAGAGGATGTTGCATCTTTTTAAAATCAAGTGCCTTGTAATTATAAAAGTTTGCATGTAAATTGAGTGGTGGAAACACCTTGGGAAGAGGTATAAGGGGCGGCCCAAGCCACCTCCCACTTCACCCAATCAAAATTTTTAAGCTTGTCTCCATGTCTTTAATTTAAGTATTTATAACTTTTATAAAACTTAATATAACATTTTATAAACAATATGCAACCTTTTAATTGTTATTTAACCTATTAAATAACAAAATAAAATATTCTCTCAAAATAAATTATCCATATAATTTATTAGTTTGTCAAGTGTAATTATTTAGAAAACCAATTTCTAAATATTCTAAGTGTTAATATTTATTTGTTTGATCATATCATAAATAAATATTGTAGGTGTTTGTCTAGCTTGTTATTGGGTATGACCCGACTTGGATCATAACGTACTAGCCACATCAATTTAATATGTGTCTTGGGCATACAGAGTCCAACAATCTCCCACTTGCACAAGATACATAGAAGATTGATGCAAGCAGTAAATGACGCCTAACAACGGTTTACTACCCCTAATACGTATGACGAAGTGCCATTCAATAACATCATCCCCTTCAAGTCCCTTACTTGAAAATGATTTAGGTGAATCTATCATTTATCCTTTTGTTACAGATGTCATGTCAAATCCAGAGACACAGTGTGATCATTCTCTGTTGATTTAACTTAAGCAGGCCTTAGACATCTTACTCTCAACGAATAAGAGGAACAAATCCCTTCTTGACTACATACGTCTCTCACAATCACCTCGTACCATACCTGAGCTTAGTCTTATGTACTATCTTATTACAGACAGCGAAGAACTAAGTCAAGGCATAATATTTGGTGAATATCAAGACCCAATATGTATCTCAGGTCAGAGGATACTATGATATTCGCCTTTGCTCAAATTTACTTATGATCAATCAATGATTCCATGCAGTAACATTTGAGAGCGGGTCAGTCCAATATTTGTATCCCACAAATATCTATGAACTTTGGCAGCAACATTTTGCTCTATATTCATACCTAATGAATATCCACCAATCCAAGTTCATAATAGTCTTACATTCATATTTGTTCCCACAAGTATGATCGACTACGGACATTTAGAATAATTAATTTATTCACGGATTTAAACATGCTAAAATTGGAACATAACTCAAAATACCATAAAAGAGTTAAAATAAAAATTGTTCCAATATCCAAATACAAAATAGATCAAATCCAATCACTAGAATACCGAAGTCCTAAGGCACAAGTATGACCCTCATGTTTTGGCCGTTCAAGGAGCTTCGTGAGTGGATCCGCAATGTTTTGATCGGTGTGAACTTTGCGAATACATATCTTTCCTTTTTCAACTTCATCCCTTATGTAGTTGAATCTCCGCTCAATGTGCCTAGTCTTTTGATGTGCACGAGGTTCCTTGATTTGAGCAATCGCACCCTCGTTATCACAAAAGATCTCTAGGGGGTCTTGAATGGTAGGGACTACCCCTAGGTCAGCAATGACCTTCTTTAACCACGCAGCTTCTTGTGCTGCCAAAGAGGCGGCGATGTATTCTGATTCTGTAGTGGACAATGCTACAACATCCTGCTTCGAGCTCTTCCAAGAGACTGCAGCTCCATTCAAAATGAAGACATACCCAGATTGTGATCGAGAACCATCTCGATCAGTTTGGAAACTCGCATCCGTGTAACCTTTTACAACGAGTTCCTCTTCACCAGATCCATATATTAGAAACATATCCTTAGTCCTCCTAAGGTATTTCAATATGCTCTTAACAGCCATCCAATGACTGTTACCTGGATTTTGCTGGTATCTACTTGTCATGCTTAAGGCGCATGACACGTCCGGTCTTGTGCATATCATTGCATACATTATGGATCCTATAGCAGACGCATATGGGATTCCTTTCATTCTTTCTTGCTCATCCTTTGAGCTTGGACATTGAGTCACATTCAATATTGTCCCCTTTTGAATAGGTACCAAACCTTTCTTAGAGTTCTCCATCTTGAACCTTTTCAAGACTTTGTCAATGTATGCACTTTGGTTTAAACCTATCAAGTGCCTTGATCTATCCCTATAGATCTTTATTCCCAAAATATAGGCAGCTTCTCCAAGATCTTTAATGGAAAAACATCTTCCAAGCCAGGCTTTTACACCTTCCATGGTTGGAATGTCATTTCCAAATAGTAGAATGTCATCGACATACAATACTAAGAAAGTGACAGTGCTCCCACTAGCTTTCTTATACACACAAGCTTCATCCCCGTTCTTGATGAACCCAAAATTCCTAATTTCTTCATCAAAACGGTGATTCCAACTTCTCGATGCTTGTTTCAATCCATAGATTGATTTCTTTAACTTGCACACTTTGTTAGGATGTTTTGGATCGACAAAACCTTCAGGCTGAACCATATAGACATCTTCATCAAGATATCCATTGAGGAAAGCCGTTTTGACATCCATTTGCCAAATCTCATAGTCATAATATGCAGCTATGGCAAATAATATCCTAATCGACTTTAGCATTGCCACTGGCGAGAAGGTCTCATCATAATCAACCCCTTGAGTTTGAGTGAAACCTTTTGCTACAAGTCTCGCTTTATAAGTATCCAAGTTACCATGCATATCTGTTTTCTTCTTGAAAACCCACTTACTTCCAACTACTTTGGAGTTAAGAGGTGGCACAACCAATTCCCAAACTTGGTTGTCATACATGGATTGCATCTCTACGTTCATAGCCTCAAGCCATTTGTCGCAATCGGATTTCGACATTGTCACACCCGCTCATAGCGGAAACGCAAGGTGTGATCTGTTTGGTTTTCATTGCATAAATATCGATGTACATGAACAAACTATATGAATAAACATACTCCATTGCCATTACATAAGTGTTTCAAAAGATTACAACATAAGTTTAGTGTGTCGGTTACAAACCATTAACATGAAAATAAAGTGTTATTGTTTCATACATTAACTTGAAATAAACTACAAAGGTTTAAACCGTCATATTTCCGCAAAGAGGCGGAATATAACAGTTAAACCCTTCAAAAGATGGCATGGAGTTCCTGTACTTGTTATCTTGACTGGGAAATCCGACATGGTCCTTTAATTCCCTGAAATACATGTTAAGTTTGGAAAACATCAACAAAAGTTGGTGAATTCATGCAATTTAGTTGTAAACGATGTATGAAAAATGTGAGTTGTAGTATGTAAAGCGTCAATGAAATCGTTGATCATTAATGTTTTGCAAGGACATTAATATGTGTGACGAACTAGGAAGCAAACCAACCCTAGACGATTTTATGCCGATTCCTATCGACTGGGACACAAACGCACTCTTCCGTAGGGGTCCATGACCAAGAGTGGGGCTCGCCAAAACCCATTAGATCTAAGCCTTTGTTCCTTGGTCCAAACTGGATTAATGGTGCTTATAGTATGGCCCTAATTCGCACATGATCTATGGTGTTTCATTCCCTAACTTTAACATACTATGAACATGTATTTTCCCCGATAGTTGTAAAGTTGTAAAACATTTAAATGAATAGGGGAACATGAACTCACAGAATTGCATCCGTAAACTGTATGTAATTGTAACCTCACTTGCATTGTCCTTGAATTGTATCACGACCTACAAAGGTCCTAGAATTGTTAGACACTACGGTCTTTGTATTGACTCATGTACAAGTCTTTTGTCTTGAGTATGTGTAAGACTTGTATGTCTTTCCTGTTCGTTAACTGTGTATTCGATGTATGAGTTGTTCAAATGTTCGTTAACTGTGTATTCGATGAATGAGTTGTTCAAATGTCCGTTAACTGTGTATTCGATGAATGAGTTGTTCAAATGTCCGTTAACTGTGTATTCGATGAATGAGTTGTTCAAATGTTATATATATATTTTTCACCAAATACATATATATAAATGTTATCTTGTATCTTGTGAGTTGTATAGTCGGATCTAGTCCGCTGAATCTCGTGTCTTATATGTATCTCTTGTATAGTTGTGTTTCCAATAATTGTATCATTGGGCCGAGCCCATGTTTTCATGTTATTGGGCCCCAAATAGGGTTGGGCCTAAATAGTGTTGGGCCTCAATAGTGTTGGGCCTCAAATAGTGTTGGGCCTCAATAGTGCTGGGCCTCAATAGTGTTGGGCCTTAAATAGTATTGGGCCTCAATAGTGTTGGGCTTGAATAGTGTTGGGCTTCAATAGTGTTGGGCTTCAATAGTGTTGGGCTTTGGCCCATATGTTTGGTGTTTTGGGCTTAGCCCATGAATTTATGTTAAGCCCATGATGAAGATAAGCCCATTAAGAAAACTAAGCCCATTTGTAGAAAAATAGCCCATTAAATAAATAACCCATTAAGTAAAATAAGCCCATTTACAAAAATAGTCCATTAAGTATAATAAGCCCATTAGTAAAAGTAAGCCTTTCATTTTTATAAAAATCTTTTTATAAAAATTTACCAAGTATACTTTTTGGTAAATAAAAACATACTAGTTTTTATAAGTTTATAAACATCCGAAATTTGTTATCGATAGCTTATTTATATTTCGTGTCGTAAAATCGTCTAAACATCGTAGTAACTCTTTGTATTGGCAATTCACTTATGTAGTCGTCCGTCGTTCATTTTGACCATAAATGGTGTCCGATTATTCTAATCGTCCGTAACCCGTTTTCAAGTGTGTATATATGTATTCTTGTAAGTCTTTACTTGTAAATGTGTCTTGTATTTATTTGTATCATTGTTATCAAATACCTAATTTTTGTACATAACTAATACAAATAATAAACACATAGTAAATAACTTGTTAAGATCATTAATATATATTTTCCCAAAAATATATATTTATATCTATTTTTGTTTTTAGAAAGACCACTTTCTAATCTTGTAAAGACTTTGCTAAAAATGATAATTTTTCTAACATATGATTTCTAAGAAAAATTGGCCATATAACCTTTGTATTAGGTACTTTGCCATGTTTAGATAAACATATCATTTTCTTTTCAAATTCATCACCAATTTACCCAATCATCTTAACTAAAACATTTGAGATTTTTATAACATAAAATTTATCAAGATGATTTCCAAATCATGTAGGGTTTTAAACATGATCATTACATATGCTAACTAGTTCAAAAACCAAGTTTAATTCTAGTTTTAACAACTTTTATAAAAATCTCTAGTTGTATGTTACTTTTTATAATCTTGTAAAAGTCTTGTTTTTTTAAATAAAAACCTTAAATACTTTCACAACATCAATAATTATGATCATCCATTTAATCCTTTATGTTAAAAATCCTTTAACATAAACATGTATAATTTTTAGATCATAACTTAAAACATCTTCTAACCATTTATTTGTATCATAACCATCATAACAAGCTTAAATAAGCATATAACAAATCTTAGATCACAATATAAACAAACATAATTATATCATGATTTTTATCTTTGCTTCTTTGTATTTTTCTCATGTTATTATGTATGATCTCTTGGTTATTATTAGTAATAATAACAATCATAAACATAATATATGTATAAAACAAAATATAGTTATAGAAGCTTACTTCTAGCACAAGGCTAGGGATGATCTTAGAAGATTATTAAGACTAAGAAGATGATGATCTTGTTGGTAGAACACTTTTGTATGGATGAAAACCCTTCCTTTTACTTCCACTAGCTTTAGATCACCTTATGTTACTTGGAAATCCATGTTGATCATGAAGGAGGTGATAAAAAATAATTGGGTTTATGGTGTTCTTGGTGGATGATGAAGATGATGAGAGCTTTTGTGTGTTAAAAATAAGGTGTAAAAGTGAGTGGTAAAGTGTTAGATTACTTAGTGATTAAGTGTTGTAAAAATTCACCAACATAGTCCACTTGAAACTAACCATACAATATCTAGATATTTAGCAAGTAATTAGAGAATGTGGGACCCCTTTATAAACGTGAACATGAGGGGGGGAAAGGGTCTTGAATTTGTTTCATGTGTTAAGTGTTCATTTCATGTTAAAATGTAGTAAATGTTTAAGTATTTTAAGTACTTTGACATTTTATATAAAAATATCTACAAGGTTTTAAGCCTTCATATTTTAAAGTAGTGTGACACTAAGTAAAACTAGTTCACCGAAATTTTTAGTGTGTAAATCGGGTGAAAAAGTCGGTTCAAGTCCTGTACCGGCTTAAATACTGACACCGTGTTTTATTTAGATAAAAACATAACAAAAATTATTTTTGTACTTGTTTTATTATCCAAATATTTAATCCAACTTTTTGGACTAAAACTTTTATTATTTTTTTACACGGTTCCGGTACCGGCTTTGCTGACTGGCAGTTTTCGGGCAGTTTTTGGTGCTACCGAACATTGGTAATATATTAACCAAACCCTTGTATTCCCACATAGGGTTTAATGTATAATTGATGTTGGACTTTTGTCTAAGTCCTAAAGATGTAATTTAGATGATTTATGCGGATCCTGAGTTTTCGTCAGCACACTAGTTCACTAGGTACTACTCTAGTTGTTTCGATGCATTGTTTACACTATTTCAAATGTAACCAATAAAAATGAATAATGTGCATCATAAATGAATATTCCATGAGTGTTCTAAGATGTATATCATGAAATCAAGCTGTTCGAATATTCAAAACACATACTTGTATAATGTAAATCATTGCTTTAAATGTACATAAATTACCAGAAAGTGGCAGTTGTCACATTCTCCCCCTGTTATTGAGAATTTCGTCCCGAAATTCAAGCTGAGTCATCCTATACAGGAGACTACTCGAACAGGTGAGAGTATTTGGCTTTGATTTAATGTTCACGTTCCCACGTATATTCGGGTCCGTGTCGAGAGTTCCAACGAATTTTTACTAATATGTTATGACTCCTTTGTATTTTCTGGACCTTCCGGTCCATGACCTTAACAGGTGCTTTGTGAATTGGAGTTTGTCATCAATGTGAATTTCATCTTCCGGGATGAAAACTGTTTCTTGCGTTGGACTCTTTTCAAGATTCGACACATTAAATATGTCGTGTACTCTACTTAGTTCTTCTGGTAATTTCAGCTTGTAGGCAACAGTGCCTATCTTTTCTAAGATTTCAAATGGTCCAATGTAACGTGGGTTAAGCTTTCCACGTTTACCGAACCTCGCTACGCCTTTACAAGGCGAGACTTTCAACAAGACTTTGTCTCTATCCTCGATAGATAATGGTTTTCGTCTTTTATCTGCGTAGCTATTTTGTCGATCGCGAGCCGCCTTGATACGGTCTCGGATCTGAAAAATTTTATCCGTAGTCTCTTGGACTAGTTCCGGACCAATTAATTGACTATCGCCTGTTTCCGCACAACATAGCGGAGAGCGACACTTTCGACCATAAAGAGCTTCAAACGGTGCAGCTTGTATACTAGTATGGTAGCTGTTATTGTAGGAAAACTCAACTAAAGGTAGATGAGTATCTCAATTGCCGCCTAAATCCATACCACCTGCACGAAGCATATCTTCGAGTGTTTGGATTGTCCGTTCGCTCTGGCCGTCAGTTTGTGAATGAAAGGCCGTACTTGGATTCAAATGAGATCCAAAGGCCTGTTGAAATGATTTCCAAATTCTAGAAATAAAACGACCGTCTCGGTCTGAAATGATTGAAATAGGCACTCCATGACGAGCCACTATTTCTTTGAGATAGAGTTCCGCTAGTTTCTCAGTATTATCCTTCTCCCAAATTGGTAAGAAGTGTGCGGACTTTGTTAGTCTATCGATGATTACACATATCATGTAGTGACCTCTTGAGGTCCTGAGTAACTTCGTAATGAAGTACATCGATATTTGTTCCCATTACCAAACGGGAATCTCGGGTTGTTGTAACAAGTCCGAGGGATTTTGCTACTCGACTTTGACTTTCGCGCAAGTCAAGCATTCTCCGATATAAGTCACGATATCATTTTTGAGGTTAGGCCACCAATAGTATTCTTTCAATACTTAGGCCTATGTGCTTCCTCAAAATATCATATCAAAGGCCGCCAAAGAATGGAACCCAATTTCGACCCATAAGGTATAAAGTTCCATCTTCTTTCGGCACTAATTGTTCCTGTATGCCTCGAAGTGTTTCTGCTTGAATATGCTCTTCCTTGAGCGCTTGTGAATCATCTTCTCTAATGCTTGAACTCTTAGTGTTCTAACTTGCTCCTTGCGGCTCAAGGCGTCAGCTACAGCATTCGCCTTGCCCCAATGGTACTTTATTTCATAATCATAGTCGTTCAACAATTCAACCCTACGTCGTTGACGTATGTTTAATTCTTTTTGGTCGAATTATGTGTTGAAGGCTTTTATGATCCGTGAGAATAGTGCATTGAGTACCATATAAATAATGTCGCCATAAATTTTTAAGCGAATACCACCACGCCTAACTCAAGGTCGAGAGTGGTATAGTTCTTCTCGTGAACTTTTTAATTTGTGCGACGCGTACACGACAACTTTTTCACGTTGCACGAGTACACAACCCAATCCTTGATGCGAAGCATCATAGTTTACAACAAAGTAATCGGTATCGTCGGATAATGATAAGATTGTAAAATGCTATGCACCAATCTTAAGAATAAGTTGTAAGGCTATATCTTGTTTTTCGATTTGGGGCGAATTTATTGTCTTTAACAACTCTAAAATGGTTCTCAGATGTTGCTCATGTTCATCAGTCGATCGAGAGTATATCAAAATGTCGTCAATAAACACTATGACGAATTTGTCGAGATACGGCTTGCACACACGATTCATTAAATCCATGAAGACTGCTGGTGCATTTGTTAAACCAAAAAGACATAACGAGAAACTCGTAATGACGGTAACGAGTCTTAAAAGCCGTTTTCGGTATGCTTTCCTCTTGAATTCGTAACTGATGATACTCCGATCGTAAGTCTATCTTAGAGTAGAAACTAGAACCTTTCATGAACCATTTGAGTTAGTTGGAAATTCATTTGTAACATGGTTTAGAAATATGAATTTTCATTCATCGAAATGTTGTGCACTTTTGCAAAACTTGCATGTCTTTCCACCCCCAAAACCTTTATAAAGATGTATAGTGGTAAAGAGTGGGGGTTATGAACTCACAACATCCTTATTCGGTCAACTACAAGGTTCAGAAGGTGCTAATCGACATGGAGATTTGGATACGGGTGCGGTTCCCTGGTACCAAGTCGATGTGAAACTCGACTTGTCGATATGGTGGTAGTCCTGGAAAGTCTTCAGGAAAGACTTCAGGAAATTCTTTTACCACAGGAATATCTATCAGCTACGGCCCAACGGCCTTCTTGTTTACAACAAGTGCTAGAAAGGCAATACAACCTTTCCGTAAGCACTTTTGTGGCTTCATGCAATTTATGGTCCGCAATGATATGTTGCGCTTCTCTCCATGGATAACAAGTAAGCGAATGATCTTCTCATGACAGAAGACTTCGGCTCGATTATTGGATAGCCAATCCATGCCAACCACTACGTCTAAAATACCCAACTCAATGGGTACGAGATCGATATGAATTTCAGCTTTAGACTCGACTAGTTTACTTTTTTTTTTTTGCCAATTCTATAGAATGAGGAGACGTCTAGCTTACTAGACTTTAGGCCAAGTACATTTTGAATTCTATGTAGTAAGGACTTCACTGTACAAATGTAGAGAACAACCCAATCCCTGTGTTTAGATGTAGGATAACCCAATCCCTATTTGTAGCTAGGACAATCCCGTCCCTAGCCATGAAACTCATGTATGTGAAATGTTGAGATGAAGCTAAAATTGGCAATGGTATAGAATAACATGGATGTGAAATGTTGACGAATAGGATACATACCGGTGGCCCTTAATGATTTGATATGTCTCAGCTAATTCCCCATTAGCTAACTTGATATAGTAATGTATGTCCAACATGACTCTAATTCGAGTATATGCTTAACATTTAAAAGCAATAGCTAAGCTCGGTGTTGGTATTAAAAGAATTGATACATGATGATCGTAGAGTGTACGTACTCATGACTTCATTGAGATTTTGTGGAGTATTCATAGTTCTAACCATACACACACTTATTCACATTTAGGATTTCGGCAAGTTACCAGCATACATCCCGGTGCCAAAATCATTTATGGCAGCAGTTGCCTTCATTTCTCTCATGACGAGAGTTATTGTTTGAGTGATTGAGGTAGGGAGGGATGATGCGGTTATGCTTCGGATCTCCGAGGCTAAACCTAAAATGTAACACTCAGTGTGTTTGAATTCGGTGTCACCCATTATGGAACAACCTTTGAGATATCGTGAAAGCATCAAGTGTAACCAACAATATTAGCTCCAGTTATGATCGAATTCTTTTATAAAATCATATGAAAATAGATATGAAAATCAGATGATATAAAAGAATAATGTATGGTTAAATAAATAACCAATAAAAATGTAGTGTATAAATATATCATGTCTTTAAATAGAATATTATGTCTTGTGTAGAGGATGTCGTGTCTTGTGCAAAAATGTCATGTCTTGTCTTTGTCGAAGAGGTTTGAATAACACTACGATATGCAATATAATATAAGCACTTATATATAGGAAGTACCAGCGGCGTATCCACCATGCTTTTATCATATTACACACGTCTCGTTATTTACAAAAATGTCTTGTGTATACCAACGTCTAATGTCATGTATAACAATGTCATGCGTAACAGTGTCATGTATAAACCATGTCTTGTGTAAAAGCAATGGTTTTCAACACATAACTTTTAACTTAAACGGTTGATTCTTTTGGCACCATGATCTTTTTAATACTCAATATTAAAAGAAACTAGACATATATATTTGGATAAATATAGTCTATCATGCGCCCAAGAATGAAGAATGCAGTAGGTCATCGAAACCTTAAGACCGCATGGTTCATATATGTTTGAATAAATGATAATACGAATAACCGAAAATGAATGATAATGTGGATAACCAAAACCAAAAGGTGTAATGCCTCTTGCGTGTATTGGTCATATGTTTAAATGGAAAAAGAAAAAAAAATAATTCGTTCAGGAGGGGAAACCAACCCGTGGCCTCCGTCCCTATAATATGGGTTCCCTACTCTATGACCTCAATCGTCCGAAGTAGAGAAAATCCTTTGTCTTATTTGTCCATGTGACCATTATGGTAATAGTGCTTGAGTTTCACGAGCTCTAGCAAGATGATTAGAATCTACAAAAATGTCGAATAGAATGCAATGAGGGAGTTGCAGCATGGCTCATGCCATACCATTCATTGGGAAAAGACAAATGTCAAACGACGGAATTTATTGTATCACTTCCAATAAATATGATAAGATGGAATATGATAAAGTAAGGTAAGGTAAAGTAGGATAAAGTGTCATAGACACCCTGGAACCAACCCATGTTCAAGAATTTCGAGAATGTTGAGGAAATCCTCCATGAGTAGCTAACAAGTTTTGTTTGTTTAAATGACTAGTCTCAACTGAATTGTGATATAGATCCAATGTTAGGTGTGAACAAATACGTGTCGTCTTCCTGTATTGTATTGTATTGTATTGTATTGTATTGTATTGTATTGTATTGTATTGTATTGTATTGTATTGTATTGTAGGGTGTTATACTAACCACCCCCAGTTCGTGTTCTACTAGATAGGAAGAATTGAATCTCAAGTAATAACTTAAGAATTTTGAATGAATAGTGATCATTAGCTTGACCCGCAGAGTCCACCAGAATTTCCATGCACTACAAGTTGTTATTACGTGGGCCCCCGTAATAATAAATTGTCTTGCATAGTCACCCTAGCATTCTCTCGTTCAGAGCAGGCGATCAGTCAAAGAGAGGACACTATTGTTTATATACCTTCAACATAGAAGGAAACTTCGTGATAGTTCACGTGTCAACGTCCGTTGTTGTTACTCGCAGGACGGTACGACGTTAGATGAAATAGAAATGGAAAAAAAATCTGTAACAATAACAATTGAAGGGGCACCTTCAAGATGAGTACTTCATCTTCCTTGTAGGGACAAGAGTATATCAACCTTGATTAGCATGAGTCACAGGGATCTCGTCCCACAAATGGAGTTGTTGTCCAAGGTTACCACCTCCGCCTCGTCGTCATTATCATGGTCAGGCATCTCAGCATTCGCGAGAAAGCAACCATATTTTACGGAATTAAGTTTAAGATTTCACTTAGGAATCATGTTCGTCATAAGCTCCGTAATAGACATGAGGTCGATATTTTCATCGTGCGAGTAAAGAATAATAATAAAGTTTGAAGTCGAAGGTATTTTGTTCTTGGCAAAATATTTCATGCAACATATATATGAACCACCTATATATATAATCATGTAAAATCCTATCAATCCAGGATTTCTATCTTGTATAAGCTGAACTTGTAAACTGTTTATAATGCATAAACTGATAATGTACTGTATTGTAGGCACATAGTCTATTAATGTATTGTGTCTGTTTCTCATAGACTTCACCCATGGAAATGTCCTCGCTTGATTTATGTGAAATGAATTTTTGCTGTAGTGGACCTTGAAAAATGTTTATGCAATGAAAATCATTTGACTTGTCCAATTTTATTTATAATCTGTTCAACATGAACAAGAGGTTTTCGTGAGAGATCCCTAGTGATTGTAGACTTAGACTCGAGAAAGAATCCTGGTTCACTACAATCGATGCTCTGATACCAATCTGTCACACCCGCTCATAGCGGAAACGCAAGGTGTGATCTGTTTGGTTTTCATTGCATAAATATCGATGTACATGAACAAACTATATGAATAAACATACTCCATTGCCATTACATAAGTGTTTCAAAAGATTACAACATAAGTTTAGTGTGTCGGTTACAAACCATTAACATGAAAATAAAGCGTTATTGTTTCATACATTAACTTGAAATAAACTACAAAGGTTTAAACCGTCATATTTCCGCAAAGAGGCGGAATATAACAGTTAAACCCTTCAAAAGATGGCATGGAGTTCCTGTACTTGTTATCTTGACTGGGAAATCCGACATGGTCCTTTAATTCCCTGAAATACATGTTAAGTTTGGAAAACATCAACAAAAGTTGGTGAATTCATGCAATTTAGTTGTAAACGATGTATGAAAAATGTGAGTTGTAGTATGTAAAGCGTCAATGAAATCGTTGATCATTAATGTTTTGCAAGGACATTAATATGTGTGACGAACTAGGAAGCAAACCAACCCTAGACGATTTTATGCCGATTCCTATCGACTGGGACACAAACGCACTCTTCCGTAGGGGTCCATGACCAAGAGTGGGGCTCGCCAAAACCCATTAGATCTAAGCCTTTGTTCCTTGGTCCAAACTGGATTAATGGTGCTTATAGTATGGCCCTAATTCGCACATGATCTATGGTGTTTCATTCCCTAACTTTAACATACTATGAACATGTATTTTCCCCGATAGTTGTAAAGTTGTAAAACATTTAAATGAATAGGGGAACATGAACTCACAGAATTGCATCCGTAAACTGTATGTAATTGTAACCTCACTTGCATTGTCCTTGAATTGTATCACGACCTACAAAGGTCCTAGAATTGTTAGACACTACGGTCTTTGTATTGACTCATGTACAAGTCTTTTGTCTTGAGTATGTGTAAGACTTGTATGTCTTTCCTGTTCGTTAACTGTGTATTCGATGTATGAGTTGTTCAAATGTTCGTTAACTGTGTATTCGATGAATGAGTTGTTCAAATGTCCGTTAACTGTGTATTCGATGAATGAGTTGTTCAAATGTCCGTTAACTGTGTATTCGATGAATGAGTTGTTCAAATGTCCGTTAACTGTGTATTCGATGAATGAGTTGTTCAAATGTTATATATATATTTTTCACCAAATACATATATATAAATGTTATCTTGTATCTTGTGAGTTGTATAGTCGGATCTAGTCCGCTGAATCTCGTGTCTTATATGTATCTCTTGTATAGTTGTGTTTCCAATAATTGTATCATTGGGCCGAGCCCATGTTTTCATGTTATTGGGCCCCAAATAGGGTTGGGCCTAAATAGTGTTGGGCCTCAATAGTGTTGGGCCTCAAATAGTGTTGGGCCTCAATAGTGCTGGGCCTCAATAGTGTTGGGCCTTAAATAGTATTGGGCCTCAATAGTGTTGGGCTTGAATAGTGTTGGGCTTCAATAGTGTTGGGCTTCAATAGTGTTGGGCTTCAATAGTGTTGGGCTTTGGCCCATATGTTTGGTGTTTTGGGCTTAGCCCATGAATTTATGTTAAGCCCATGATGAAGATAAGCCCATTAAGAAAACTAAGCCCATTTGTAGAAAAATAGCCCATTAAATAAATAACCCATTAAGTAAAATAAGCCCATTTACAAAAATAGTCCATTAAGTATAATAAGCCCATTAGTAAAAGTAAGCCTTTCATTTTTATAAAAATCTTTTTATAAAAATTTACCAAGTATACTTTTTGGTAAATAAAAACATACTAGTTTTTATAAGTTTATAAACATCCGAAATTTGTTATCGATAGCTTATTTATATTTCGTGTCGTAAAATCGTCTAAACATCGTAGTAACTCTTCGTATTGGCAATTCACTTATGTAGTCGTCCGTCGTTCATTTTGACCATAAATGGTGTCCGATTATTCTAATCGTCCGTAACCCGTTTTCAAGTGTGTATATATGTATTCTTGTAAGTCTTTACTTGTAAATGTGTCTTGTATTTATTTGTATCATTGTTATCAAATACCTAATTTTTGTACATAACTAATACAAATAATAAACACATAGTAAATAACTTGTTAAGATCATTAATATATATTTTCCCAAAAATATATATTTATATCTATTTTTGTTTTTAGAAAGACCACTTTCTAATCTTGTAAAGACTTTGCTAAAAATGATAATTTTTCTAACATATGATTTCTAAGAAAAATTGGCCATATAACCTTTGTATTAGGTACTTTGCCATGTTTAGATAAACATATCATTTTCTTTTCAAATTCATCACCAATTTACCCAATCATCTTAACTAAAACATTTGAGATTTTTATAACATAAAATTTATCAAGATGATTTCCAAATCATGTAGGGTTTTAAACATGATCATTACATATGCTAACTAGTTCAAAAACCAAGTTTAATTCTAGTTTTAACAACTTTTATAAAAATCTCTAGTTGTATGTTACTTTTTATAATCTTGTAAAAGTCTTGTTTTTTTAAATAAAAACCTTAAATACTTTCACAACATCAATAATTATGATCATCCATTTAATCCTTTATGTTAAAAATCCTTTAACATAAACATGTATAATTTTTAGATCATAACTTAAAACATCTTCTAACCATTTATTTGTATCATAACCATCATAACAAGCTTAAATAAGCATATAACAAATCTTAGATCACAATATAAACAAACATAATTATATCATGATTTTTATCTTTGCTTCTTTGTATTTTTCTCATGTTATTATGTATGATCTCTTGGTTATTATTAGTAATAATAACAATCATAAACATAATATATGTATAAAACAAAATATAGTTATAGAAGCTTACTTCTAGCACAAGGCTAGGGATGATCTTAGAAGATTATTAAGACTAAGAAGATGATGATCTTGTTGGTAGAACACTTTTGTATGGATGAAAACCCTTCCTTTTACTTCCACTAGCTTTAGATCACCTTATGTTACTTGGAAATCCATGTTGATCATGAAGGAGGTGATAAAAAATAATTGGGTTTATGGTGTTCTTGGTGGATGATGAAGATGATGAGAGCTTTTGTGTGTTAAAAATAAGGTGTAAAAGTGAGTGGTAAAGTGTTAGATTACTTAGTGATTAAGTGTTGTAAAAATTCACCAACATAGTCCACTTGAAACTAACCATACAATATCTAGATATTTAGCAAGTAATTAGAGAATGTGGGACCCCTTTATAAACGTGAACATGAGGGGGGGAAAGGGTCTTGAATTTGTTTCATGTGTTAAGTGTTCATTTCATGTTAAAATGTAGTAAATGTTTAAGTATTTTAAGTACTTTGACATTTTATATAAAAATATCTACAAGGTTTTAAGCCTTCATATTTTAAAGTAGTGTGACACTAAGTAAAACTAGTTCACCGAAATTTTTAGTGTGTAAATCGGGTGAAAAAGTCGGTTCAAGTCCTGTACCGGCTTAAATACTGACACCGTGTTTTATTTAGATAAAAACATAACAAAAATTATTTTTGTACTTGTTTTATTATCCAAATATTTAATCCAACTTTTTGGACTAAAACTTTTATTATTTTTTTACACGGTTCCGGTACCGGCTTTGCTGACTGGCAGTTTTCGGGCAGTTTTTGGTGCTACCGAACATTGGTAATATATTAACCAAACCCTTGTATTCCCACATAGGGTTTAATGTATAATTGATGTTGGACTTTTGTCTAAGTCCTAAAGATGTAATTTAGATGATTTATGCGGATCCTGAGTTTTCGTCAGCACACTAGTTCACTAGGTACTACTCTAGTTG
Organism: Helianthus tuberosus; assembly: GCA_030545235.1. Lineage (NCBI taxonomy): Eukaryota > Viridiplantae > Streptophyta > Magnoliopsida > Asterales > Asteraceae > Helianthus > Helianthus tuberosus. The sequence goes on from CM060354.1 coordinate 121,399,066, forward strand.
TTTCGATGCATTGTTTACACTATTTCAAATGTAACCAATAAAAATGAATAATGTGCATCATAAATGAATATTCCATGAGTGTTCTAAGATGTATATCATGAAATCAAGCTGTTCGAATATTCAAAACACATACTTGTATAATGTAAATCATTGCTTTAAATGTACATAAATTACCAGAAAGTGGCAGTTGTCACAGACATTGCATCATGGTATGTGGTTGGTTCATCTGAATCTACCACATAGCATCCATCCATAAAAAAAACATATCTTTCAGGTGGATTACTAATTCTACCAGATCTGCGAACGTTTTGTGTATTTTGATCAACCATTTGATCATTTTCAACAACCTCTTGTTGAGTGCTAGTATCAACCAAATGTGTATCGGCTTGTGGTTCTTGATCCTCATCAAGTTCCACTGTTCTACTAGTTCCTTCCATAAGGAACTTATCCTCCAAGAACTTACCCTTTCGAGCAACAAATACCTTTCGCTCTGTTGGATCGTAGAAATAATATCCTATATCATCTTTAGGATATCCTACGAAGATACACTTAATGGATCGTACTTCTAACTTGTTTGGGGTGTATTGCTTCACATAAGCATCACAACCCCATACCTTCAAATATGATAATGATGGAACCGTTCCATGCCACATTTCAAAAGGTGTCTTATCCACTTTCTTGGTTGGGGCCATATTTAATATACGAGCCGCGGAGAGCAAAGCGTAACCCCAAAATGATAGAGGCAATGTGCTCCTAGCCATCATTGATCGAACCATATCCAATAGAGTTCGATTCCTCCTCTCAGACACACCATTATGTTGTGGTGTTCCAGGTGGAGTAAGTTGTGAGATGATCCCACAATTCCTAAGATGATCTTGAAAAGCATCACTAAGGTATTCACCTCCTCTATCGGAACGAAGAACTTTGATTGTCTTGGTGAGTTGATTCTCTACTTCGTTTTGGAAGATTTTGAACGTTTCATAAACTTCATCTTTGTGTCTTAACAAGTACACATAACCATAACGACTGAAGTCGTCGGTAAAAGTTACGAAGTATCTTTCACCATTCCTAGTCATTGGCTTAAAGGGACCACATACATCCGAATGTATGATGCCTAATAAATCTTTTGCCCTTTGGTTTGTGCCACTAAAGGGTTTCTTGGTCATTTTACCTTGTAAACAAGATTCACATGTATCAAATGAACCAATTTCATTTGTTTCCAAAAGACCATTCTTTTGAAGTGTTTGCATGCGATTTCTGTTTATATGACCAAGACGATAATGCCAAAGATAGGTCTCACTCAAATCCGTTTTGAGTTTCTTGGTGTTTGCTTGGTACATCGAATTATCAAATGATGTATTATCATGAACCAATTCATAAATACCATTTGAAGGAGTAGCTTTAAAGTAGAACATGTCATTCATCAAAGCATAAATTTCATTGTTCACAAACTTCAAATCAAATCCATATTGTCGTAAAAGGGAAACAGAAATAATGTTCCTAGTCAAACTAGGAGCATACAAAACATTTTTCAAACATATTTCCAAACCACTTGGAAGTTTTAAAACATAGTCTCCTTGGGCTTCGACTTGAACCTTTGCTCCATTGCCCATGAAGAGACTAGTGTCTCCCTTCTTGTAATGCTTATTTCTTTTGAACCCCTGCAACGAATTGCAAATATGAGTTCCACATCCGGTATCTAATACCCATGTGTTAGAAGAAATAACATTTAGATCAATATGTATCATAAAGATTGTACCTGAGGTTTGCCCTGCATCCCTCTTGTTTTTCAACTCTTTGAGATAGGTTGGACAATTCCTTTTCCAATGCCCTATCTCTCCACACTCAAAGCATGGATCGCTCGTGGCAACCTTTTCCTTCTTCTCTTTTGGTTTTGGTGGTTCTGCTTTAGCCTTTCTTTTTCCCTTCCCTTTGACGTGCCCCTTCCCTTTGGCAACATTTGCCTTGGAGTCGGAGTGATGTCCCTTCTTGCCTCCCTCATTGATCGTTAGAACGGGTAAAGCCTTTTTACCCATTCCCGCTTCGGCCGTTTTGAGCATTGCATGAAGCTCACCAATGGTCTTGTCCCATCCATTCATGTTATAGTTCATAACAAAGCTCTCAAATTTCTTTGTTAAAGAGTTGAGGATCAAATCCGTAGCCAACTCTTTAGAGACGGGACAATTGAGCCTCTCGAGGCGATCAATGTGGCTTTTCATCTTAAGGACGTAAGATGAGACCGATTGGGTTTCCTCCATTCGACATGCATGAAGCGCTCGAACCGTTTCGAAGCGTTCTACCCTTGCTTGTTGTAGGAACATTTCCTTCAATTGGGTAATCATGTCGTATGCCCCATGATGTTCAAAGTCCTTTTTAATCTCGGGAATCATAGTTCCCAACATGAGGCAAGAGGCTTGCATGGAGTCCTCGGTATACTTAACCCAATCATTGTAGGCTTCTACATCTTCCTCGTCAGGTTGATCGGGAATAGGATCGTCCAACGCATAGGATATCTTCTCTTGCTTGAGAACAATTCTCAAGTTTCGAAACCAATCCATGAAGTTGTTATGGTTGAGACGATCCTTTTCAAGGATGGTTCTTAGTGATAGGTTACGGACGGTTTGGGTAATCGGGTTTGCATTGTTAGCGGCCATCTACAAAATTTAACAAAGTTCAATTTTAGTATTTTCGATATTATTAAAATTTTAATCATTAATACCCTTTTAACGTCTCATAGACAATTAATAATTAAAATCTAGAATCCAACGTTACATTTAAATATTGGTTAGGTGACCTTTATCCCATTATTTAAATTAACAAGGTAGTCAACGTTTGACAATTGCAACCCTTTGCAACTTCTAGCTATATGGGATCGGTTAAACATCTTTATGTTTAGTTGGCATGTTTAATCCCATCAACACCTTTTGTTCGCCATGCTTCGGTGACCCTAAGTTCATGGTTTCCAAATCAAGTCGTCCAACTTACACACACGTGTGAGTTTATACACATAAGTGGTTAGGTGACCTTTATCCCACAAACATGGTAAACCCACCTCAAATATACAAGTTTCCTCAAATGTGGTTAGGTGACCTTTATCCCACAAAGAGTTCCCAAGTAATTTGAGTGTTGTATAAAAGGATGGTGTTTGACTTGTTGTATAAAAGGGATATTTTTTATTTTTCAAAATTCTAGTTTAGAAAAATTTTATGTACCATATATTTGCATGCATTCAAATCAATGGTACTTTAGTGAAAACCAATTTTCAAGGTTCTTTTAATAAAACCCATTTTATTATAAAATCATTAATTTTTAATAAAACCTTTTATTAATCGTTTTAATGATTTTGTAAGAACCAATTTTAAGCTTGTTACGGGTTATTAGTTGTTAAGTATGCATATCCAAATATCATCCACACAACCATAAATAAAATATAACCATACAAGCACAACACATATGTAAAAAGGTGCATAACCATAGCCAACTATTTTGACCACACTTGTTAGCCGAAACAAGTGTGTCAAAAGGTCCTTCCTAAAGGGTGAATATGGACACAAAAAAAGTGTCGGTGAACTCCCACTTGATCCCGCATCCGTGTTGGACTCTGTATGCCCAAGACACATATTAAATTGATGTGGCTAGTACGTTATGATCCAAGTCGAGTCATACCCAATAACAAGCTAGACAAACACTTACAATATTTATTTATGATATGATCAAATAAATAAATATCAACACTTAGAATATTTAGAAATTGGTTTTCTAAATAATTGCACTTGACAAACTAATAAATTATATGGATAATTTATTTTGAGAGAATATTTTATTTTGTTATTTAATGGGTTAAATAACATCATAAAAATAGCATAAGTCTTATAACATATGATGTTATATTTTATAAAAGTTATAAAATATATATATGCAAGACTTATATTTTATATAAAAGAAATTGTATTTTTTTTATAAATATAAAAGCTTGGCCGCCACCCCCCCCCCCATGGGGTCTTCCCAAAATATTCTTGTCCAATGAGGTTCCATGCATGTTGTCATAAGTTAGAGGCATTTTGATTGGATGGTCTTCCCTAAGTTCCTTGGCCAATCATGTTGCATGCAAATGCATGTGTTAGTTGATCTCCTATTGGGCAATGTGGGTGGCAAATCTCTCATGTCTTATTTATTCATTTTGATGAATATTTGAAGAGAAGAACTTGAAGAAAATGGCTGAAAATGGCTGCATATTTTCGGCCCCAAGATGATCATCCAAGAGTTGATTTTTATTTGAAAAATCAAGTGTAAGACTCTAAATAAATCGGGTCATGTATGGTTGATCTATTGGTGAGTTTCAAGTTCACATTTCAAGTGCAAGAACTCAACAAAAGGCCCTCTAATTTTTGGCCATATGATGGTTCCAAGAGGGGATCTTTCATGTGAGTTGCAAGTGAGAAATCCTAGCTAAACATAAAGTGTTTGTTGGAAGCTTGGGGTATACAAGCTTGAGGTCTTCTACTCTTGAAGACAACCATTTCAAGAAGCATCATCCGTTTCATAATCCTTGTACTTCAAGAAGGTAGTTTTCTAAACATCCTATGGTTGTGTTTGATAGTATACATCTCATATATGGATCCGGGTTTTGGGATTTTGCATATAAATGGTTTTATATCTTATAAAAGTAACATGTTTTAAACTTATTTTCCGCTGCGTTTTTATTTCATATGGATGAAATTGCTTTGATAAACATGTTAAAATCCCATCAATGGCATCTAGAGCCGCTTATATGAGTGCATGCTTCAATAGACTTAAAATTTTCGGGTTTCGGGTTTGGTGAAAACCCTATGGCCGAAATTTTAAGTATGGTTTTCCCTTTGTTTTTCAAGATTATATTCTTACATGCATAAATGAATCTTGAAAAATTATTTCATATGGATGATTTGTTTGTTTGGACAAAACTAACCTTTTCGGTTTTTTGGACATAGCCGAAAATGGTTATTAAAAGGGAACCATTTTTTTTATGCTTCTTGAAATTAATATAAATATATATTTGGATATATATTTTGGTGCATATAACCTAGCCATGACCTTGTGTTGAATGATTGTGTTGTGATTTATTTATTTAAATTATTTCAAAGGTTGTAATAATTATTATTTTGTTCTTCCACTTGTAAAGTTATGTAATTTATTTATTTTCATTTGGTATGTAAAATAAATAGATTAGGTGCATTTTATTTTACTAGAAAAATGTATTAGGATATATTTTGTAAAAGAAGATGCACACAAAATGCGGTTTTGGTTTTTGCCAATTTCGGGCATAAAGGACTTCATAGTTCTAAACGGGATTTTAGCCCAATAACCAAAACACATTTTTGAAGTCCAAAGGAGTTTGGAGCTAAATATAAATGACATTTGGAAGATCAAAAAAAGTGGAGAAATCACAACACAAAAGGAAGACTTGAAGCATTTGGATGCCGGATCAAGTGGGAGTTCAACGACACAATACTTGTGTCATTTTTCACCCTTTAGGAAGGACCTTTTGGCACACTTGTTTCGGCTAACAAGTGTTGTCAAAATAGTTGGCTATGGTTATGCACCTATTGTTGTGCTTGTGTGGTTGTTTATTTATGTTGTTTAGATGATATTTGGATATGCATGCTTAACAAACTAATAATCAACAACAAGCTTAAAATTGGTTCTTTATAAGATCATTAAAATTGGTTAATAAAAGGTTATTAAAAATTAATGATTTTATAATAAAATGGGTTTTATTAGAAAGAACCTTGAAAATTTATTTTCACAAAAGTACCAAGGATTTGAATGCATGCAAATGTATGGTACATAAAGTTTTCTAAACTGGAATTTTGAAAACTCAAAATCCCTTTTATAAAACAAGTCAAACACCATCCCTTTATACAACACTCGAATCACTTGGGAACTCTTATTGTGGGATAAAGGTCACCTAACCACATTTGAGGGAACTTGTATATTCGAGGTGGGTTTACCATGTTTGTGGGATAAAGGTCACCTAACCACTTATGTGTATAAACTCACACGTGTGTGTAAGTTGGACGACTTGATTTGGAAACCATGAACTTAGGGTCACCGAAGCATGGGGAACAAAGGTGTTGATGGGATTAAACATGCCAACTAAACATAAAGATGTTTAACCGATCCCATATGGCTAGAAGTTGCAAAGGGTTGCAATTGTCAAACGTTGACTACCTTGTTAATTTAAATAGAGGGATAAAGGTCACCTAACCAATATTTAAATGTAACGTTGGATTCTAGATTTTAATTATTAATTGTCTTTAAGACACAAAAGGGTATTAATGATTAAAATATAATAATATCGAAAATACTAAAATTGAACCTTGTTAAATTTTGTAGATGGCCGCTAACAATATTACCCAAACCGTCCGTAACCTATCACTAGAAATTGATCCTAATCCCGATGAACATCTTATGGAAGATAAGGATGCCTATAACGATTGGATTAAGTATATCGAGAATACTATGCAAACCTCTTGCCTCATGTTAGGAATTATGATTCAAAAGGTTTTTTGAACATCATGAGCATGCGACATGATTAACCAATTGTAGGAAATGTTCCTAAGGGTTGAACGCTTCGAAACAGTTCGAGCGCTTCATGCGTGTCAAATGGAGGAAACCCAATCGGACTCATCTTATGTCTTTAAAATAAAAGCCACATTGATCACCTCGAAAGGCTCGATATGGATAAAAGGATTTTATCCATTGTAACGATCAATGAGGGTGACAACAAGAAAGGGCATCACCCCGACACCAAAGCAAATGTTGCAAATGGAAACGGGTAATTCAAAGGGAAATAATTAGAAAGACTAAAGCGAAACCACCGAAACCAAAAGAGAAGAAGGCAAAGGTTGCCATGAACGATCCATGCTTTGAGTGTGGTGAGATAGGGCATTTAAAAAGGAATTGTCCAACCTATCTCAAAGAGTTGAAAAAAAACAAGAGGGATGCTAGGCAAACCTCAGGTACAATCTTAATGATACATATTGACCTTAATGTTATTTCTTCTAACACATGGGTATTAGATACCGGATATGGAACTCATGTTTGCAATTCGTTGCAAAAGGTTCAAAAGAAATAAACATTACAAGAAAGGAGACAATGTTTTGAAACTTCCAAATGGGTTGGAAATTGTTTTAAAATGTCTTGAATGCTCCTAGTTTGACTAGGAACATTATATAAGTTTCCCTTTTGAAACAATATGTTTTGATTTAAAGTTTGTAAACAATGACATTTATATTTCGATGAATGACATGTTTTACCTTAAACTATGCCTTCAAATGGTAGTTATGAATTGGTTCATAAATAATACATCATTTGATAGTTAAATGTACCAAGCAATCACCAACAAACTCAAAATGGATTTGAGTGAGACTTATCTTTGGCATTATCGCCTTGGTCATATAAACAGATGTCGCATGTAAACACTTCGAAAGAATGATCTTTTGGAAACAAATGAAATCGGTTCATTTGATACATGTGAATCTTGTTTACAAAGTAAAATGACTAAGAAACCCTTTAGTGGGAAAGGGCAATAGATTTCTTAGGTATCATACATTCGAATGTATGTGATCCTTTTAAGCCAATGACTAGGAATGGTGAAAGATACTTCATTACTATAACCAACAACTATAGTAGTTATGGTTATATGTACTTGACACAAAGAAGAAGTTTTGAAACGTTCAGAATCTTCAAAAAGTGAAGTACAAAATCAACTCTTTTAAAGTTCTTCGTTTTGATAGAGGAGGAATCGAACTCTATTAGATATGGTTCGATCTATGATGGCTAGGAGCGCATTATCTCTATCACTTTGGGGTTACGCTTTGCTCTCCGTGGCCCATATGGCCCCAACCAAGAAAGTGGATACGACGTCTTTTGAAATATGACATGGAAAGGTTCCATCATTATCATATTTAAAAGTATGGGTTGTGAAGCTTATGTGAAGCAATACACCCCAAACAAGTTGGAAGTACGATCCACTAAGTGTATCTTCGTAGGATATCCTAAAGATGATATAGGATATTATTTCTACGATCCAACAGAGCAAAAGTATTTGTTGCTCGAAAGGCAAAGTTCTTGGAAGATAAGTTCCTAATGGAAGGAACTAGTAGAACAGTGGAACTTGATGAGGATCAGGAACCAAAAGCCGATACACATTTGGTTGATACTAGCACTCAACAAGAGGTTGTTGAAGATGATCAAATGGTTGATCAACATACACAAAACGTTCGCAAATCTGGTAAAATTAGTAATCCACCTAAAAGATATGGATCTTTCATGGATGGATGCTACGTGGTAGATTCGGGTGAACCAACCACATACCATGATGCAATGTCAAAATTCGATTGTGACAAATGGCTTGAAGCCATGAACGTAAAGATGCAGTCCATGTATAACAACCAAGTATGGGAATTGGTTATAGCACCTCTTAACTCCAAAGTAGTTGGAAGTAAGTTGGTTTTCAGGAAAGAAACAATATGCATGGTAACTTGGATACTTGTAAAGCGAGACTTGTAGCAAAAGGTTTCACTCAAACTCAAAGGGTTGATTATGATGAGACCTTCTCGCCCGTGGCGATGCTAAAGTCAACTAGGATATCATTTGCCATACTTGCACAATATGATTATGAGATTTGGCAAATGGATCTCAAAACGACTTTCCTTAATAGATATCTTGATGAAGATGTCTATATAGTTAAGCCTGAAGGTTTTGTTGATCCAAAACATCCTGACAAAGTATGCAAGTTAAAGAAATCAATCTATGGATTGAAACAAGCATCTAGAAGTTGGAATCACCGTTTTGATGAAGAAATTAGGGAATATGGATTCATCAAAAACGTTGATAAAGCTTGTGTGAATAAGAAGGCTAGTGGGAGCATTATTACTTTCTTTGTATTATATGTCGATGACATTCTACTATTTGGAAATAACATTCCAACCTTGGAGGGTGTAAAAGCCTGGCTTGAAAGTTGTTTTTCCATTAAGGATTTTGGTGAAGTCGCCTATATTTAGGAATAAAGATCTATAAGGATAGGTCAAGGCGCTAGATAGGTTTAAACAAAAGTGCATACATTGACAAAGTCTTGAAAAGGTTCAAGATGAAGAACTCTATGAAAGGTTTGGTACCTATTCAAAGAGAGGACAATATTGAAAGCGTTTCAATGTCCAAGCTCAAAGGATGAGCAAGAAAGATTGAAAGGAATCCCATATGCGATATCTATAGGATTCATTATGTATGTAATGATATGCACTGGAACGGACATGTCATGCGCTTTAGGCATGACGAAAAGATACCAGCGAGTAACAGTCATTGGGTGACTATTAAAAATATATATTGAAATACCTTAGAAGGACTAAGGATATATTTCTAATATATGGATCTGGTGAAAAGAACTCGTTGTAAAAGGTTACAGGGATGCGAGTTTCGGAATTCGTTGTAAAGGGTTACATAGATACGAGTTTCCAAACTGATCGAAATGGTTCTCGATCACAAACAGGGTAGCATTGTCCACTACAGAATCAGAATACATCGCCACTTCATTGATCGAGATAATTCATATGGATCTGCCACTTGAATTATTACCAATCTAGGGGTAGTCCCTACCATTCAGGACCCTAGTGATCTTTGTGATAACGATGGTGTGATTGCTTAAATCACGGAACCTCGTGTACATCAAAAGAGGCACATTGAGCGGAGTTTCAACTACATAAGGGATGAAGTTGAAAAGAGAAAGATATGTATTCGCAAAGTTCACACAGATCAAAATATTGCGGATCCATTCACGAAGCTCCTTGAATGGAAAAAGCATGAAAGGGTCATACTTGTGCCTTAGGACTTCGATATTCTAGTGATTGGATTTGATCTATTTTGTATTTGGATATTGGAACAACTGTTATTATAACTCATTATGGTATTTTGAGTTATGTTCCATATTAGCATGTTTAAATCCGTGAATAAGTTACTTATTCTAAATGTCCGTAGTCGATCATAATTGTGGGAACAAATATGAATGTAAGACTATTATGAATTTGGATTGGTGGATATTCATTAGATATGAATATAGAGCAAAGTGTTGCTGCCAAAGTTCATAGATATTTGTGGGATACAAATATTGGACTGACTCGCTCTCAAATATTACTGCATGGAATCATTTGTGATTGATCATAAGTAAATTTGAGTAAAGGAGAATATCATAGTATCCTCAGACCTGAGATACATATTGGGTCTTGATATTCACCAAATATTATACCTTGACTTTTTCTTCGCTGTCAGTAATATGACAGTACATAAGGCTAAGCTCAGGTGTGGTACAAGGTGATTGTGAGAGACGTATGTAGTCAAGATGGGATTTGTTCCTCTTATTCGTTGAGAGTAAGATGTCTAAGGCCTGCTAAAGTTAAATCAACAGAGAGTGATCACTCTGTGTCTCTGGATTTGACATGACATCTGTAACGAAAGGATAAATGATAGATTCACCTAAATCATGTTCAAGTAAGGGACTTGAAGAGGATGATGTTATTGAATGGCACATATAGTCATACGTATTAGGGGTAGTAAACCGTAGTTAGGCGTTATTTACTACTTGCATCAATCTTCTATGTATCTTGTGCAAGTGGGAGATTGTTGGACTCTGTATGCCCAAGACACATATTAAATTGATGTAGCTAGTACGTTATGATCCAAGTCGAGTCATACCCAATAACAAGCTAGACAAACACTTACAATATTTATTTATGATATGATCAAATAAATAAATATCAACACTTAGAATATTTAGAAATTGGTTTTCTAAATAATTGCACTTGACAAACTAATAAATTATATGGATAATTTATTTTGAGAGAATATTTTATTTTGTTATTTAATGGGTTAAATAACATCATAAAAATAGCATAAGTCTTATAACATATGATGTTATATTTTATAAAAGTTATAAAATATATATATGCAAGACTTATATTTTATATAAAAGAAATTGTATTTTTTTTTTATAAATATAAAAGCTTGGCCGCCACCCCCCCCATGGGGTCTTCCCAAAATATTCTTGTCCAATGAGGTTCCATGCATGTTGTCATAAGTTAGAGGCATTTTGATTGGATGGTCTTCCCTAAGTTCCTTGGCCAATCATGTTGCATGCAAATGCATGTGTTAGTTGATCTCCTATTGGGCAATCTGGGTGGCAAATCTCTCATGTCTTATTTATTCATTTTGATGAATATTTGAAGAGAAGAACTTGAAGAAAATGGCTGAAAATGGCTGCATATTTTCGGCCCCAAGATGATCATCCAAGAGTTGATTTTTATTTGAAAAATCAAGTGTAAGACTCTAAATAAATCGGGTCATGTATGGTTGATCTATTGGTGAGTTTCAAGTTCACATTTCAAGTGCAAGAACTCAACAAAAGGCCCTCTAATTTTCGGCCATATGATGGTTCCAAGAGGGGATCTTTCATGTGAGTTGCAAGTGAGAAATCCTAGCTAAACATAAAGTGTTTGTTGGAAGCTTGGGGTATACAAGCTTGAGGTCTTCTACTCTTGAAGACAACCATTTCAAGAAGCATCATCCGTTTCATAATCCTTGTACTTCAAGAAGGTAGTTTTCTAAACATCCTATGGTTGTGTTTGATAGTATACATCTCATATATGGATCCGGGTTTTGGGATTTTGCATATAAATGGTTTTATATCTTATAAAAGTAACATGTTTTAAACTTATTTTCCGCTGCGTTTTTATTTCATATGGATGAAATTGCTTTGATAAACATGTTAAAATCCCATCAATCCGAATGCTTCAAGTCTTCATTTTGTGTTGTGATTTCTTCACATCTTTGAGCTTCCAAATGTCTTTTAAATTCAGCTCCAAACTCCTTTGGACTTCAAAATGTTTTTTGGTTATCGGGCTAAAATCCCGTTAAGAACTATGAAGTCCTTTTTGCCCGAAATTGGCAAAAACCAAAACCGCATTTTTGTGTGCATCTTCTTTTACATAAAAGTATCCTAATACATTTTTCTAGTAAAATAAATGCATCTAATCTATTTACTTACATACCAAATGAAAAATAAATAAATTACATATTTTTACAAATGGAAGACAAAATAATAATTATTACAACCCATTGAATAATTAACTAAAATCACAAACACAAACATATTCACACAAGGTCATGGCTAGGTTATGAACACCAAAATATATATCCAAATATATATATATATATATATTTCAAGAGCAAAATGGTTTCCTTTTATAACCTACATTTTCGGCCAAGAATGAAAAACCGAAAAATGTGGGTTTTTGTCCAAACAAAACAAATCATCAATATGACATAATTTTTTCAAGATTCCTTTATGCATGTAGGAGTTAAATCTTGAAAAATAAAAGGAGAACCATGGTCAAAACTTTCGGCCATAGGGTTTAACCAAACCCAAAACCCGAAAATTTTAAATCCAATGAAGCATGCACTCATATAAGCGGCTCTAGATGCCATTGTTGGGTTTTTAACATGTTTATCAAAGCTAATTTTATCCGAATAAAACTAAAACGCAGCGGAATAAGGATTTAAAACATGTTACTTTACAAGATTTAAAACTCTTTTAAATGTAAAAACCCAAAATCGGATCCATATATGACATACATGCTATCAAAAATACAACCATAGGGTGTTTGAGAATTCAACCTTTCTTTGGAGCAAGGAGATGGAAGATGATGATGATGATGAATCTTGAATGGTAGCTTCCAAACGAGAAAGCCTCAAGCTAGTATACCCGAAAGCCCCAACAAACACCTTGAGATTGCTAGGATTTGCACTTGAAAAATTCTCTTGGATGACCACCTTGGCCGAAATTTCTAGAGAGAAATTAGAGAATTCTTACACTTGAATTTTTGTTATCTTCTTCTTGATGAGAGAGGATGTTGCATCTTTTTAAAATCAAGTGACTTGTAATTATAAAAGTTTGCATGTAAATTGAGTGGTGGAAACACCTTGGGAAGAGATATAAGGGGCGGCCCAAGCCACCTCCCACTTCACCCAATCAAAATTTTTAAGCTTGTCTCCATGTCTTTAATTTAAGTATTTATAACTTTTATAAAACTTAATATAACATTTTATAAACAATATGCAACCTTTTAATTGTTATTTAACCTATTAAATAACAAAATAAAATATTCTCTCAAAATAAATTATCCATATAATTTATTAGTTTGTCAAGTGTAATTATTTAGAAAACCAATTTCTAAATATTCTAAGTGTTAATATTTATTTGTTTGATCATATCATAAATAAATATTGTAGGTGTTTGTCTAGCTTGTTATTGGGTATGACCCGACTTGGATCATAACGTACTAGCCACATCAATTTAATATGTGTCTTGGGCATACAGAGTCCAACAGCGTAATACCTTCAAAACTAAAATTTTACGATATAACTAGATTCGTAATTAAATTGTAATAACCGTAGTCGAAACCGGATCGAAAAATGGATTAAAACGACAAACGACGCGTTTTACGCGATTTAACGCAACCGATGAACGAACGCGTCAAAACCGACTACCGGCGTGCATTTTACGTGATTTTGATTTTAAAAATATACGTTATTATATTTTACAGAGGTCGGGTGTGAAGACGGGTTTCAGAAACGCTAATGGGCCACGTAAGACTCAAGACACGGGCTAATGGGCCTAGGCCCCAAGCCCACTTGAAAACCTATGTATGTAAAAGATGTAAACCCTAGTTCCCTTCCATTTGATCAGCCGCAAGCTAGTGTTTTCCCTCCCATATTCTCCACAACCCTATCTTCATAAAAACACCAAACACAGAACATTAACTCTATCATCTTGAGTTCACCCTAAACACACCCACTATCTTCCTCCTTTCTTCGAGTCCGGCGACCCCTCCGGTCATCATGATTCTCCAACGAACCCCCTTCACCCTCTCGTTTCGGCTCCCACCCGAAGGAGAAACAGCCGGCCACCACCCTCCGGTGGTGGCACACGGCGGTGATACATAGAGAGAACGAGATAGGAAAACACGAGAGACGAGGAGATCGGAGAAGCAGAGTAAACGTCGGAGATGCCGACTTTCCGACAACTGCTCGTCGACGAAGGCGGTCCTGGTTTCCTCTGACGAGCTTCCGCGAGGTTGTAGGTGACGATGTTCTTGTTCGGATGAAGGTTAACGGTGACTATGGTGGTTCTCACGGCTCCGGTAAGTGTCTCGAGTCTTCAGCTTCAGGTCAGATCGGTTGCGGGTGCAGGTTTGTTTCGGGTTTCAGTTTCAGCTTAGATTTTCAGCTTTGGGTCTTACGGGTCAGCTTCGGTTCAGTTACAGGATTGGGTTCGGTTCGGGTGTAGGTGCACTTCAAAATTCGAGATTCGGGTTAGTTGATTCTACACAGGTTCATGTTCGGGTTTGGGATTGGTTAGACAAGCTCAGTTTTTGCTTCGAGTCAATGAGTTCAGATTCAGGGCAGCCAACAGCAGGCTCGGGATTTTGTTTGGTTCGGTCAACCACGGGTCAGCGGGTTCGAGTTATGGTTCAAAGATTTGGGTTCAGTCAAAGCTGGTCAAACCTCAGCAGTTATACTTCGGGTCAGATTTAGTAAAACGATCATATAATATCTATAAGATCTTATAAGTAATTGAGTTCGATCAAAGCTGGTCAAACCTCAGCAGTTACAATTGGGTTCGGTTAAAAGTTTTAACAAATGATTTGTTGATGTTGAAAAGAGTATTTGGTAAAATGATCATATAACATCTATAAGATCTTATAAGTAATTGAGAAAGGTTAGTTAGATTTCGATAAAGAATGGAAGTCTCTAGTATGATGATATAACGTGTGCGTGTTTTAGTGATTAAGTTGAATATGAAGTTCACGGGCCAGAGATTCATTGGACCGATTAAATTGATAGGTAGCATTTCGTAAGGTTTTGAAATTCGGGAAATAAAACGTTTTAAGGTATGATTAAGAATTTCGTGTATGTGAGTTAAGTGAAAATAGATTGTAGGATAAGAAGTACGTTTGATAAAACAATGTATTTTGGAATTGATATAAGTGGGTATTTCGATAAATGATAAATGATTTAGGTATGAAACATGATTGTGTTTGCATGATAAGGTATCTTGAAGGAAAGTTTTGGTAAGGGAATCACCCCTAACTCGTTGGTGAGGTCGTTTTAAGAAAAGAAGGAGTGGAGTTAATCGTCAAGGTAAGGAAATCACTCCTAACTCAATGATATGTCTCCATTTTGGCGTTATAAAGAATGTAAACAAAATTGAGTGACGTTTTGGAATCATGCATAGGTATAAATGTATGAAAAAGATTTAGTATGATGTGTGTGTGAGAAGAAAATATCGAAAGTAAATTCGAATTTGAAAGATTGCATCGTATAAAATAAATAATAGAAACACATGTTTGATTAAAATTTGGGATGGTTCCAAAACGGAACTTTGACTAACCAAAGTGGTCGAAAAGTCTTTCGAATTTGAGGAGCATGATTTGGCCTAATAGGTGGAATACTCTTGCCGACAAGTCGGTTAACGGTATTTACCCTTCCGGTTACTACATGTCCCAAATCAATCGAAATTTCGAGACTTGGTGGGATTTATGAAAAATTCAAGGAGTGGAACTAGTCGAGAAAGTGCGGGTTTCACCCCTAGCTTGACGATTTCGTATCCTAAGTGTGGTTGGTACGCGTCGGGTCAAAATTTAATTTCAACACTTTGACGAGTGTCCACTAGAATTTGAAAGCGGAAATTCTCCATCAAGGTGATGATCTCCCTCCTAACTTGGTGGCGAATTTCGTGTAAAAAGAATAGGTGGACTGAGAGTCTTTCACCAAATTGTGGGTTTCACGCCTATTTTGGTGAAGTCGTCTCATTTGTGTATAGAAGTGGTTTCGAATTTAATATAAATGAGTAAAAGACGTATGTTCAAAATAATAATAACAAGTATAAGAACATAAAGCATTTTAAGAAAATAACACGTAAGAGACATTTCAAGAATAACATGTAAAGATATTTCATAAAAGTAGCATGTGAAGCAAGTATGGTCGAATTTTGGTGCTTAACTATAGACTAGGTCAAAAGCATGCCAATTTTCCTAATTCCCTATAGTTATGGCTCTGATACCAATCTGTCACACCCCAACTGATGGCGGAAACATTGAAGTGAGACGAAATAGATTGCAAGGGACTTCATAACACTATTTTTGACAAGTATTGAAATGATAAATTTTCATTTCATTTCTAACGAGTCAATTACAAGGATTTGAAACAAATACAACATGAATAATGAAATACGATACAAATAAAATACAAAATTTAAAATGTGTATCTAAGCATCCTACTAGATTCCATGCATCATCAACATCATCGCTAAACCTGCAACATGTTTTAAATGCATAGTTTAATACAAAGGTATTGGCAAGTACACAAGTTTTAGACTCATGGCATATGTATAAAAAGGTATTTTCAATCCAACATAGCAATTGGTATACAAGGTCAATCTATCATTCATAACAATATGTCAACTCTAGTGTCCACTAGTATTTAGCATCCCTCGACATAAAAGTGACGAGACCGTTATAGAATAAAGACTCAACAAAACCCCGTCGGGTGGTGTGCTACTCCTATAGCGCTATAATTGTTAAGCCGAGTTAACAGGTAGTATGTATTCTAGCATGAACCTAAGCATAGCAAAGCATGTATAAGGATTGAACGAATAAAAGCATGTTTGTGAATCGTGCATTTTAACAAGTAAAACATGTTACACCCAAAGTGTATTAAAAGGAAAATGGGTCAAGTGAACTCACTAAGTTGCATATGCTTTCCGATTATCCCATGTGACGAAGTTGTTGAGACTAGGAAGTTGAATGTGTTCGATTTGGAGTTTAAGAGGTGTTTACATATGGTTCTAGGGATTTGGAGTTTAAATAACATGAAAAATAAACATATGAAAATAATCATCTAACACCTATGACACTTGTTCTTGACACTATGGAACTCTAAAAGAGTTTAAATGTTTTCATGGAACAAAGTTCCATTAGAATGGTGACAAGATGTCAAGGCGTAAGATGATACAATCTACTAGCTTGACGAATGTCCATTAGTTCATCACCAAGAGTTCGATTATTTGGATGTTACATAAGTATTACATAGTGTATATTACATCATATAAGTCAAGCATGAGGTAGAAGATTAAAGTCTTCATTTAAGCACCTCTAAGTATCATGGAATTCATACATGAGGTAGGAAGATCAAAGCTTCCATTTAGGTACCTCTATTGTTCACCACTACACTTGTTGTTATGAACAACAAGGAGGGTCATGAACTTACAAGAAATAATAGAATATGAACAACTAATCTAAGAGAAAACATCAAGCAATGTGTGGATTTTCAAGTAGGTTAGCCCAAGCTAATCCTAAATCACACAATCACCAAGTCTTGAACTTGAGCATCACTTGTTGGTTAAAACCCTTATACAAAACAGAAAGTTTGTGAGGTTTATACCTCTGATTTTGAATGTCTCAACCTTGTTTTTAAGCCTAACTAACCATAGAAGTGGTTATAAGCATAAGGACATAGGTTTGAGATGAGTTTCCTCAAGTTTAAACAAGTTTATCAAAGTTTGAAACAAGAACAGAAAAATCAGTCCACTTTGGAGCCCTTTTGGCAACATTCCAGGCTCTGGTTTTCCAGGGAAACCCCATGGAAATGTAGCTAAGGTCAATACAAAGTAGTAGGAAAAAGAATCGAGTGAATCGAATAAGAATTGAGTGAGTTAAGCTCACTTTAGTAAAGTGATATAAATCTGCTCGAACTTCTGCAATCAGCTACGGTTTGGAGTGTTTGAGAGTGAATGGAGAATTTTTAGAAAGTGAAAAATGCTTGGAGGAGGATTGGGTTATACGGGGGGGATGGATTAGGGTTTCATTGGGTTGGGTTTTGGAAGTGTTTAGTGGGCTAAATAACTCAAAACAAGGAAATTAAGTGGGCTGATGCAAGACTGTTAACAACCCTATAATTTTTATTTTATTTTATTTTTTTGACATTAGAAGGTATATATTTGATATTTAATAAAGTGTTACATGGTGTCTAGTATGTATCTAACTTGTAACAAGGTCCAAAATGCATAAATGACATGTTTTAATTTAGCAAAAAGTGTGATAACATATGTGTGTATAACACATGAAATGTAACAAGTATGTATAGTTTATAGTTTGGTATGATCAAGTGAAAAAAATATACGACTTAATCTTACAATCAAATAACTAAGTGTTTAAATGTATGAAGATTTAAGGATTACGAATACATGATCATTGTTTACGAGTTAAGCTTACGTGTATACGAATTACGAACCATGTATCAAACGAGTGCACGTATCAATGTATAACCATGTATAAACGATGTATAAAAGATTCGTTTCATTACGATCAAAGTCTCGGATTTTACAACGATACAACGAAATACGATTACAAGGAATACAAGATTTCCAAAAAAAGAATTTCAAGCAATGGTTTCTAAATATGGAAAGTATGAAAACGCAGGGCGTTACAGTCTCCCCTCCTTTAGGAAATTTCGTCCCGAAATTTATTCAAGAGGAAGACTTGAAAAAGTTTTGGCAAAATTTGAGACTTTGAAATTTTGAAACGGTTTGAAAAGTACGAAACTTTGGAGAACGACAAGGTAAATTTGCAAGGGAGTTCGTTCTCTAAAATAATTTGAGGTACCAAACATAGTTGAAAACGTGTAGGTGCGTATATAGGTAAAGTGAGTCTATACAAGTTTGGATAACTTAAATTGGAGATGTATTAAAAATGGGACGTATTAAGAAGGAAGATTTTGACAAACGGTTTGTATTTTGTTGGAAAGTGGGGTAGTTACAGGGGAAGTTTTAAGGATAGTATAAAAATCACACTTTCGTAAAAATTGTTTATTGAGAGGAACGAAAAGGTTTGGTACTTTGAATAAAGAGTTAAAGGTATACTAAGTACATTTACACAAGAATAAAGAATAGGAAGACGATTTTAAAGGTAATGAGATAAGTTAGGATTTGAATGTTTAAACAAGCTTGATTGTGAACGGGGTTCATATGAAAGAAAGGATAATGGAGAATAATAGGAGTATGGGGAGAACGATTGACTCTAAATGAATGCAAGTATATGAATGATATAAGTATTAGATAGATGAAAGTAGCATGTTAAAGATGAAGTCTCGTCATGGATAATCGGATATAATGCGTTTGTGAGTTGTTTAAAGTTTGTATTAGGTCAAAAGGTCTGCAAAACACTGAATTTCTCTTGGCACGTTTTACGAAAGTTTGGTAACATGGTGAAAACACTTATATATAGGAAGTACCAGCGGCGTATCCACCATGTTTTGACCATGTTATGTCCATCTCGTTATTCGGTGTTATGTTACGTTCCGTGTCTTACCATACACAGTAGTACGCTCTATGGTTTTCATACGCCTATCACTATAATCCCGTGTGCACCCGCGATTATTTTGATTGTCGCATGATTCGCATAGCTTGTACTAGTTGTGTACGAATCAGGGTATACATAATTTAAAAATAAGAATGTGTACGTATAAGAATATAGTATATAAGCAAGTCCATGCTTAAGTATGTATGGGACCCACGTAAGTGAATCATTGGGATTACGCTCGCGTACAGGTACGAATGTATGAATCATGAGTATGAATGAAAGTATGAGCATAAGTATAAGTTTAAGTATGAATATGCACGTAAGTATGGGTATAAACATAAAACGTACGAGTAGTATGAGTATAAGTATAAGCATAAAACGTATGCGTATAAGTGTAGGTACGAATAATAAAATTTACGTATATAGTGTACGTTGGGACATAGCGGATTTAAGCGTATAAAAGCATTCAAAAGGTTGAGTATGTAAATACGAACGATATGAATGATGTTATCGTGAGATATCGACTAAAATGTGTATGATGATACGCATGTATAGTTGTTTAAACGAAATGTTGAGTTTATCAAATCAAAATTAGATTGAGCTTGATTTGAAGGCTAGAATATAGTTTGTATATGTAAGAGGATATAAAGTACTCATTGGTTAAGCATAATGTATTTTGTAATAAATGGAAATGCTACTTTTGTTTTAAAAGAATTTACGTAATCCGAAGATGGTTGGTCCCCATGAAGTCTTCTTGCCCACGTGTTTTGTAAATTGGTGTAGGAAAAAGGTTTTCGATAAAAAGTAAGTTCGTTTCATCAAACAAGAAATTATGAATTCAGGAGGTTCTTGTGAAAACGAGGATCCTTAGAAAAGAAATTTAGCAAAGGACTTAGTGATTGTTAAAAGTTTTAACAAATGATTTGTTGATGTTGAAAAGAGTATTTGGTAAAACGATCATATAACATCTATAAGATCTTATAAGTAATTGAGAAAGGTTGGTTTGATTTCGATTAAGAATGGAAGCCTCTAGTATGATGATATAACGTGTGCGTGTTTTAGTGATTAAGTTGAATATGAAGTTCATGGGCCAGAGATTCATTGGACCGATTAAATTGATAGGTAGCATTTCGTAAGGTTTTGAAATTCGGGAAATAAAACGTTTTAAGGTATGATTAAGAATTTCGTGTATGTGACTTATGTGAAAATAGATTGTAGGATAAGAAGTACGTTTGATAAAACAATGTATTTTGGAATTGATATAAGTAGGTATTTCGATAAATGATAAATGATTTAGGTATGAAACATGATTGTGTTTGCGTGATAAGGTATCTTGAAGGAAAGTTTTGGTAACGATCACCTAGGTAAGGGAATCACCCCTAACTCGTTGGTGAGGTCGTTTTAAGAAAAGAAGGAGTGGAGTTAATCGTCAAGGTAAGGAAATCACTCCTAACTCAATGATATGTCTCCATTTTGGCGTTATAAAGAATGTAAACAAAATTGAGTGACGTTTTGGAATCATGCATAGGTATAAACGTATGAAAAAGATTTAGTATGATGTGTGTGTGAGAAGAAAATATCGAAAGTAAATTCGAATTTGAAAGATTGCATCGTATAAAATAAATAATAGAAACACATGTTTGATTAAAATTTGGGATGGTTCCAAAACGGAACTTTGACTAACCAAAGTGGTCGAAAAGTCTTTCGAATTTGAGGAGCATGATTTGGCCTAATAGGTGGAATACTTTTGCCGACAAGTCGGTTAACGGTATTTACCCTTCCGGTTACTACATGTCCCAAATCAATCGAAATTTCGAGACTTGGAGGGATTTAGGAAAATTTCAAGGAGTGGAACTAGTCGACAAGGTGCGGGTTTCACCCCTAACTTGACGATTTCGTACCCTAAGTGTGGTTGGTACACGTCGGGTCAAAATTTAATTTCAACACTTTGACGAAGGTCCACTAGAATTTGAAAGCGGAAATTCTCCATCAAGGTGATGATCTCACTCCTAACTTGGTGGCGAATTTCGTGTAAAAAGAATAGGTGGACTGAGAGTCTTTCACCAAATTGTGGGTTTCACGCCTATTTTGGTGAAGTCGTTTCGTTTGTGTATTACATGTGGTTTTGAATTTAGTATAAATGAGTAAAAGACATATGTTCAAAATAATAATAACAAGTATAAACACATAAAGCATTTTAAGAAAATAACACGTAAGAGACATTTCAAGAATAACATGTAAAGATATTTCATAAAAGTAGCATGTGAAGCAAGTATGGTCGAATTTTGGTGCTTAACTATAGACTAGGTCAAAAGCATGGCAATTTTCCTAATTCCCTATAGTTATGGCTCTGATACCAATCTGTCACACCCCAACCGATGGCGGAAACATCAGAGTGAGACGAAATAGATTGCAAGGGACTTCATAACACTATTTATGACAAGTATTTAAATGATAAATTTTCATTTCATTTCTAAAGAGTCAATTACAAGGATTTGAAACAAATACAACATGAATAATGAAATACAATACAAATAAAATACAAAATTTAAAGTGTGTATCTAAGCATCCTACTAGATTCCATGCATCATCAACATCATCGCTAAACCTGCAACATGTTTTAAAAGCATAGTTCAATACAAAGGTATTAGCGAGTACACTAGTTTTAGACTCGTGGCATATGTATAAAAAGGTGTTTTCAATCCAACATAGCAATTGGTATACAAGGTCAATCTATCATTCATAACAATATGTCAACTCTAGTGTCCACTAGTATTTAGCATCCCTAGACACAAAAGTGACGAGACCGTTATAGAATAAAAACTCGACAAAATCCCGTCGGGTGGTGTGCTACTCCTATAGCGCTATAATTGTTAAGCCGAGTTAACAAGTAGTATGTATTCTATCATGAACCTAAGCATAGCAAAGCATGTATATGGATTCAACGAATAAAAACATGTTCATGAATCATGCATTTTAACAAGTAAAACATGTTGCACCCAAAGTGTATTAAAAGGAAAATGGGTCAAGTGTACTCACAAAGTTTCATATGCTTTCCGATTATCCCATGTGACGAAGTTATTGAGACTAGGAAGTTGAATGTGTTCGATTTGGAGTTTAAGAGGTGTTTACATATGGTTCTAGGGATTTGGAGTTTAAATAACATGAAAAATAAACATATGAAAATAATCATCTAACACCTATGACACTTGTACTTGACACTATGAAACTCTAAAAGAGTTTAAATGTTTTCATGGAACAAAGTTCCATTAGAATCATCACAAGTTGTCAAGGCCTAAGATGATACAATCTACTAGCTTGACGAATGTCCATTAGTTCATCACCAAGAGTTTGATTATTTGCTTGTTACATAAGTATTACATAGTGTATATTACATAATATAAGTCAAGCATGAGGTAGAAGATTAAAGTCTTCATTTAGGCACCTCTAAGTATCATGGAATTCATACATGATGTTGGAAGAACAAAGCTTCCATTTAGGTACCTCTATTGTTCACCACTACACTTGTTATTATGAACAACAAGGAGGGTCATGAACTTACATGAAACAATAGAATATGAACAAATAATCTATGACAGAACATCAAGCAATGTGTGGATTTTCAAGTAGGTTAGCCCAAGCTAATCGTAAACCACACAATCATCAAGTCTTGAACTTGAGCATCACTTGTGGGTTAAAACCCTTATACAAAACAGAAAGTTTGTGAGGTTTATACCTCTGATTTTGAATGTCTCAACCTTGTTTTTAAGCCTAACTAACCATAGAAGTGGTTATAAGCATAAGGACATAGGTTTGAGATGAGTTTCCTCAAGTTTAAACAAGTTTATCAAAGTTTGAAACAAGAACAGAAAAAATCAGTCCACTTTGGAGCCCTTTTGGCAACATTCCAGGTTCTGGTTTTCCAAGGAAAACCCATGGAAACGTAGCTAAGGTCAATACAAAGTAGTAGGAAAAATAATCGAGTGAATCGGATAAGAATTGAGTAAGTTATGCTCACTTTAGTGAAGTGATATAAATCTGCTCGAACTTCTGCAATCAGCTACGGTTTGGGGTGTTTGAGAGTGAATGGAGAGTGTTTAGAAAGTGAAAAATGCTTGGAGGGGGCTTGGGTTATATAGGGGATGGATTAGGGTTTCATTGGGTTGGGCTTTGGAAGTGTTTAGTGGGCTAAATAACTCAAAACAAGGGAATTAAGTGGGTTGATGCAAGGCTGTTAACAGCCCTATAATTTTTATTTTATTTTATTTTTTTGACATTAAAAGGTATGTATTTGATGTTTAATAAAGTGTTACATGGTGTCTAGTATGTATGTAACTTGTAACAAGGTTCAAAATGCATAAATGACATGTTTTAATTTAGCAAAAAGTGTGATAACATAGGTGTGTATAACACATGAAATGTAACAAGTATGTATGGTTTATAGTTTGGTATGATTAAGTGAAAAAATCTTACGTCTTAATCTTATAATCGAATAAATAAGTGTTTAAATGTATGAAGATTTAAGGATTACGAATACACGATCATTGTTTACGAGTTAAGCTTACGTTGATACGAATTACGAACCATGTATCAAACGAGTGCACGTATCCATGTATAAACATGTATAAACGATGTTTAAAAGATTCGTTTCATTACAATCAACGTCTCGGATTTTACAACGATACAACGAAATACGATTACAAGGAATACAAGATTTCCAAAAAAAATAGAATTTCAAGCAATGGTTTCTAAATATGGAAAGTATGAAAACGCAGGGCGTTACAATTTCAAACACCGAACAACTCAGATTATTTTTATTAAATAAATATAACTTTTTATATTTATTTCAAACGCCTAAATGGCCTATGCCTATATTTTGATAATTATCGTACGAGACGCGATATATAACACGAGTTCATTATATATATTATTTTCATATAAATATTCGTTGCATACACGTACGAGTTCTCGGGACGACTAACGCGATACCATCACTATATTTATATATTTTTATATGACTATTTATATATTTTAAATCCCTTGAAAACCAAGTATTTCCACGACTTAGTAATTTCACCGACATTAAACAAAACTTAACAAATATATCTCTAACGTTTCCATTAAGTTAACAACTTATCGTCGAATCGTTCGGTTAACGATTCGGTAGAGCTCAGTGACACGTAGTTTAGTTACCGCTTTTATTTAGAAACTTATAAAATATTTCGTGTTAGGGATATTATAGAATGCACGCTAGCGAATCACGTCTTGGAAATGACCTCACGGAGTCATAATTAGCTAGCGTTGCACAAGGATATCCAGGTGAGTTCATAACCCCACCTTTTTACGGTTTTACATTTTTATAAATGTTTTCGGGGTGGAAAGACATGCACATTTTGCAAAGCATACAAGGTTTTCGATGAACATAAATACATAGTTCTAAACCATTTTACAAACAAGTTTTAACAAACACAAATGGTTTGTGAACATCAATAAACACAAATGGTTTACGAAAGGTTTATGATAACTATACCGGTTTTTCAAACAAGCGTATTTTCGAAATGTGCATACAACATTTTCTAGTTTCCTAAAATTCGGTAAAATACACGTGCAATGGTATGTAGAAAACTAAGGAATGATACATAGATCACGTTACGAATAGGGTGAAACTTAAGCACCATTAATCAACGTATACATTTAGACTGGGGAGCGAAAGGTTAGATCTAATGGGTTTCAGGAAACCTCACTCTTGGCCTCGTTTTACCAAAGAGTGCTTTTGGGTCTCAGTCGATAAACGACGGAAAATGCCTTGGTTTGGATGCTTCCTATGTCGTGACATATGTTAATGTCCTAGCTAAACATTAGCGATCTCGATTTCCTTACATTTACAACTCATAAACTTACATTTTACGATTTACAAATTTGCACTTATATACCATGTTTAATACAAATACAACGCATAAGATTATGTATGCATGTTGTCAATGTCAGGTGTGAACATTGATGGTTACACAAATTTTATAAACACAAGAGTTTACAAATACAAGGTTTTACGAACATAATGCGTTACAAATTCATAGTTTCACGAAATACAAAGTTTCCATATCACATGCCAAAGAAAATGATTTTAATTCGTTTTCTCAACAATATTTTAAAAACCGGTTATTAAAAAGATTTATTTCAAATCTTTTACAAACAAACTATGAACTCGCTCAACTTTATGTTGATTTTTCGCATGTTTCTTCTCAGATCACATTTTCAAATTATGGCACGATTGGAATAGGAGAACCATGTGGATTTGAGTACTTAGTGGGTGTTCGCTTTCTAGAAGTCTTAGCATTAACTGCTTCCGCTGTGCGATGAAGATACCAGTCCAGTCACGCCAGCTCTGATATATCGGGGTGTGACAAAAGTGATACATGGTGAACATAATCATTCACTCACTGAATATATTGGGGTACATCCATTTTTAAAACAGTTTCCAACTAAACTAATATTGGTGGTGGAGTTGATAAGGGAGCGTATGTGGCGCCATGAGACATTCTAGGTATTATCTGTCACACCCCAACCGATGGCGGAATCATTGGGGTGCGGCACTAGGCGAACCAGATTGCTTAAGAGAATCCATAACAACTATGTAATGACAATATTTAAAAGGTTCATTATCCCATACTAATAAATAAATATTTCAACAAACAGTTATAATGGAGTTCACATCTCTCAAACAAAAACAAGTCCGACAACCTAGATTTTTATTGTGGGTTTCTAGACTTCCTATCCAGTCGCAGCAATGATAATCATCAACCTGTCACATACGTTAAAATAAAGTCAATACAATAATGTAAAGGTGAGTACACAATAAAAGCGTTTGCATAGTATAGCAATAAAAGCGTTTGCATAGTATAGCAATAAAAGCGTTTACGCATAACCAGCATGTAACACGTAATGGGCGAAATAAGTAACTATCACAATGATACTGGCTATCCACGTGACTGTGAGTAGAGTATGCGTGACACATGTTCACCGAGGTGAACAAGTGAAGTAAAGTAAGTGATCCTTAGCAACCCCTGACTAAACAGGTGTCGAGTCCAAACTATTGTACTAAAGTTGCTAAAGGTGGAAGGCAAGTCATCAATGTATAACATAGCAACAAGTATTCAACTAATCACGTATAACATGCGAGTGCGGCTAGCGTTTGTAAAGCGTTTAAGTGTTGTGTTTTAGATAGGGAACGTATGTAACACCCAAAAGTGCGTTAAGCGAAAAAAGAGTATACTCACAGTGCGTGTCTAACAAGTAAACACGATCTGAAGATGGATTGAAGGGAGCGCCAGATCAGCCTGCATATGGGAACAGAAGCGTAAGTCCTCCAAAGTGCTGAAACGGTCGAAAATCGAAGTTTCGTTGGGAAACAGAGGCTTCATAAGAACCTATGCCATCGTACGAAGGTGGGTCTTCGCACAAGTGATGCTTCCATTGTCTAAAATCGAGTGTTCTTCGCGTCTGTCTTCGGAAAATCGAGTGTTGATCCCTCCAACCTTAAGCTACTGATTAAACTTAGAGTCGGAGAGGTCTTTGTCGGAGTCACGGATGAGAATCGGGCTGTGATGTATAAAAGCAGTGCCTTAGTACGAAGGCAGTGGCTTCGTACGATGCCATGTGTGCCTTCGTACGAAGCCTGGCTTCGCACAGAATAGTCCAGCTCGCATTCGTGGTTGTTCTTGGCATTCAGAGCTGTGTTTTCGCCTGAATCGGATGTATTTTCGAGTCCTATTCAAGGCGGCTTCGACACTACCTCGTTCCACTATCCAGTGAACGAAATACATGTCGTTTTAGGTCCGTTTTAGTGTGAAAATCAAGTTTAAAAGAGTTTCCACTTAGATCTAACACTTGGTGAGTATGAGATCTTCAGATCTACAACTTGGGAAGCCAAAGCTAAACCCAAATCACTCGTTCAAGTGTAGATCAGTGGTAAATGAAGAAGATTTGATGAAAAAGATGAAGATTTATCATGAAATAGAGAAGTTAAGATGAAAAAGATGAAGTTTTAAGTGAAAACCCTGAAATTTAGATGAAATCGAAGTGAATCTTGTGGAAAACGTTGTGTAATCATGTAAAAATGATAAATCTTACTTGAAAACAATCGGACAGCAATTCGGCAGCGTTTCGGTGCAAAAGGTAGCAAGTGAATGAAATGGAGAAGGGCTTGGGTATTTATAGAGGAGTGGGATCGCACAAGGGGCATTCGTTCGAACCGGCTGCCTTTGTACGAAGGCAATACCTTCGAACGAGGCTGGCTGGCTTCGTTCGAAGAGCCCGTGTTGTGCAATAAGTTCCTCGTTTCGCGTGAAGGATGCTCGCTAGGTGTGTTTTGTTGCATTAGTTAGTGTAAGTATGTTAAGTATTTTAGCGAGATGATAAGTATAGCGTTGCGTTACATTTCGTTGTGATAAATCGAGTTACGATAGTTTGTGTTTGAGCATCTAACAACCACATATAACATATTTAAACAAATAAACACACAACTAGCACAAACAATATAAATAAATCCGCGTTTCGAGTTGGCGTTGAGTTTGCGTTGCGATAAGCGAGTGCTAAGGCGAGAGTGGTTATCGAACAAACAAACACACTCGGCAAGTAAAGTAGCATAATTCTCTGTGATTCATGTTGCGTTAGCGTTGAGTGTTTGCGAATATAAAGCGTTTAAGCGTGCAGTGGTGCTGTGTGATGAAAATGTATTTAGTATAACATAACCCTTTATTTATATCGAATCTCGGAGTACAAAATGGATACAAATCGAAGTAAGTCATAAACGGATAACAATCTGAAAAGTCGGGTTGTTACAGTCACCCCTACTTTAGGGAATTTCTTCCCGAAATTAAGTAGTAGACGTAACAAAGGGTTGCGGATATTTAGCTTTCATATCACTTTCGAGTTCCCAAGTGAACTCGGCTCCACGTTTACCTTCCCATCTAACCTTGACTATGGAAATGCGAGAGCATCGAATTTTCTTGATCTCTCGATCCATGATTTCTACTGGCTTTTCCACAAAGTGCAGAGTCTCGTTTATTTGCAAATCTTCAATACGTACATGAAGATTTTCTTCAGCTAGACACTTCTTGAGGGTTGAGACATGGAAAGTCGGATGTACGTTGCTGAGTTCAACTGGTAATTCAAGTCGGTAGGCCACTTTGCCAATTCTTTCCAGAATCTTAAAGGGACCCATGTATCGTGGCGCTAGTTTCCCTTTCTTGCTGAATCACATCACCCCCTTCCAAGGTGAAACCTTTAGGAGTACGTGATCACCAACTTTGAACTCTAGGAGCTTGCAGCGTTTATCGGCGTAGCTCTTTTGATGACTCCGAGCATTCAAGAGATTGTCTCGTATCTGGAGAATCTTGTCTGTCGTTTCTTGTAGTAACTCGGGACCGGTGATTTGTGCGTCACCGATCTCGTGCCATACAATAGGCGATCGACATTTTCTACCGTACAATGCCTCAAATGGTGCCATTTGAATACTAGCGTGATAACTATTATTGTACGAGAACTCTACTAAAGGTAAATGCGAATCCCAATTACCACCAAAATTTATAACGCACGAACGAAGCATGTCTTCGAGGGTGCGGATTGTGAGCTCAGTCTGACCATCGGTCTGGGGATGGAATGTGGTACAGATTGAGATTCATACCAAGAGCGGATTGGAATGTCTCCTAGAGACTGAGGTAAATCGACCATCGCGGTCAGAGATGATGTCACAAGGCGTCCCGTGTCGACAAATGACTTCGTCGGTATAGATTTGTGCTAATCATTCAACCTTAAAGTCTTCTTGTATCGGAATGAAGTGAGCGGATTTCGTAAGACAGTCAATGATAACCCAAATGCTATCGTGACCAGAAGGCGTACGAGGGAGTTTGGTAATAAAATCCATGGCGATACTCTCCCATTTCCACATCGGGATTTCGGGTTGTTCGAGTAAGCCAGAGGGTCATTGATGTTCGGCCTTAACTTTCGAGCAAGTTAGGCATTTCGAAACATAGAGAGCGATATCCTTCTTCATGCCCGACCACCAATACCTAGAACGGAGGTCCAGGTACATCTTGTCGGCACCGAGGTGAATGGAGTATCGAGATTTGTGAGCTTCAGTCATCAATATCTCTCGGAGATTATGACGGCTAGGAATCCAAATACGGTCGAGATAATGGAAGATACCGTTTGACTTGGTCACTAGCTAAGTTTCGGCACCACACTTCATTTCCTCTATCAAGGTATTCTCAATGAAGCATGCGTGTTGAGCGTCACGAATTATAGCTTCGAGGTTGTTCTGGGCTTGAACATTACGAACGCTATACAAATAGCTTCGTCGACTGAGAGCATCGGCTACGCTGTTTGCCTTGCCTGGGTGGTAGCATACCTCGCAATCATAGTCGTTGAGAAGTTCAACCCATCTGCGTTGGTGCATGTTTAGTTCTTTCTGGTTCAAGATATGTTGTAGGCTCTTATGGTCGGTGAAGACTGTACACTTTGTACCATAAAGATAGTGACGCCATATCTTTAACGCAAAAACAACTGCACCGAGTTCGAGATCGTGGGTGGTGTAGTTCTTCTCGTGGACCTTGAAATGTCGAGAAGCATACCCGATAACCTTGTCTCGTTGCATAAGAACACAACCAAGACCTAGGTTAGAGGCATCACAATAAACAACAAAATCGTCGTTTCCATCGAGGAGAGTGAGAACAGGAGAGTTGCAAAGCATACGCTTGAGAGTTTGAAAGGTGTGCTCTTGGTCAGAGCCCCAAATAAAGGGTTTATCCTTATGAGTTAGGGCACTGAGAGGGACAATGATTTTTGAAAAATCAGCGATGAATCTACGGTAATAACCCGCTAATCCAAGGAATGAACGGATTTCGGAGGGAGTCTTCGGCGTAATCCAACTCTTTACAGCTTCAATATTCACGGGATCGACGTGAATTCCTTGACTGTTAACGATGTGACCAAGGAATTAAACCTCCTCAAGCCAAAATTCACACTTGGAGAACTTGGCGTAGAGGCGATTTCCTTGAAGAAGCTCGAGAACTAAACGAAGATGTTTTGCGTGTTCGGCTCTTGACTTCGAGTAGATAAGGATATCATCGATAAAAACAATAATGAAACGATCCAAGAAAGGTTTGCACACACGGTTCATTAAAGCCATGAAGACCGCTGGTGCATTGGTGAGACCAAAGGGCATGACCACGAATTCGTAATGGCCATAACGAGTACGAAAATAGGTTTTCAGAATGTCTAGCTCTTGTATACTCAATTGATGATAACCAGAACACAAATCGATATTGGAGAAACACGTAGCGCCTTGGAGTTGATCAAATAAGTCGTCGATTCAGGGTAGCGGGTAGCGGTTCTTGATGGTAAGCTTGTTGAGTTCCCTGTAATCGATGCACATTCGGAACGATCCATCCTTCTTTTTCACAAAAATGATGGGTGCTCCCCATGGTGATGTGCTAGGACGTATAAAGCCTTTATCAAGCAATTCTTGGTGTTGGCTAAAAAGCTCGCGCATTTCGGAGGGTGCAAGGCGATAGGGGGCTTTTGCAACAGGAGTAGCGCCTGGAATCAAATCAATACGGAAATCGATATCACGAGTAGGGGTAAGCCAGGTAAATCATCAGGAAAAATGTTAGGAAAATTACAAACAACATGAACATCTTTCACAGTTTTCTCCTTCTTCCCTGGTACTTCGATATGGGCTAAGAAAGCAGTGTACTCCTTGCGTATGTACTTGCTTGCTTGAATACACGACATAAGCTTCAATTCCTTCGAGAGTACTTCACCGTAGACACATAATTGATCACCGTTTGAAAGAGAAAAGCAAATCTTCTTATCGAAATAAACAACTTCAGCACGATTCTCACGAAGAAAATCCATGCATACTATGACGTGGAAACTGCCAAGTTGCATAGGTATGAGATCCATCGGGAAAATGTGATTGTTGAGTTCAAGAGTACAATCACGTAGAATGGAACTAACGGTAACGGTTCTTCTGGTGGCAACTTCTACATCGAATGTCGTTGGGAGGTTAGCGCGTCTATGTTTCAGAAGCTTTTCGAATTGAAACGATACAAAACAGTTACTGGCTCCAGTATCAAATAAGCAAGAAGCATAAATACCATTGACAAGGAACGTACCCTTGACAACATTGTTGTCGGTCTGATCCTGGCGGACGTTGGTGTTGATGGTTCTTCCGCGGGCTACTTGTTGTGGCTGCTGCTGAGCCTGCTACTGTTGTTGCCGCTGCGGTGGTTGCTGTTGCGGCTCCTGTTTCACAACATGGTGTGGGCAGACATTTGAAAAGTGGCTGGGATCGCCACAAGTGTAGCAAACTCATGCATTAGCAGCTTGTGTTGGAAGAGCCTGGTTGACCTGAGGAGCAAGAGGTTGAGTTGGCGGTGCAGTGAGAGCTTGAGGAGCTTGCTGTCGAGGGCCTGAGGGGTAGTGTGCTGTTTAGTGCCCATAGAGATTGCTGTTGACATAGAAACAGCAATTCACCCCTGTTGGATGATGATAGGTGCAAGTAGGGCACAAAGGGTGAGTACCAGTATATGCACGGTTAGCAAGCGGTGCGTTGGAAGTAGCAACTTTTCGGGTTTGTGTGTTGGGTGGTGCTGTGACTACCGCACAGTTCTTGTTGTTGTTCCTTCGCTTACGACGGTTGGACTTGGGAGCTTGAGATGGAGCAGATTCGGTGCTTGGAGCTGCAGTGACCTGGTTGAGACTCTTGGTCAAGATTTTGAAAACACCAGCTAAGACTCGCTTGTCGTTGATCTCAGCTGCAAGTTGGTAAGTTTCCTCGATAGTTGCAGGTTTTGCTGCTTGAACAAAGTCAGCGACACAGTCAGGAAGTGCACAAATGTACTTCTTGATGGATTTCTCAGGCGTGTCCACTTGACTTGGACATATGATGCTCAACTGTTTGAAACGAGCGGTGAGACCAGCGTTATCACCTCCATCTTGTTTGATGTTCCAGAATTCATTTTCCAGCTTCTAGACTTCATGGGGAGGACAGAATTCCTTCGTCATGAGCTCCCTGAGCTCCTCCCATGTGAGACCATAAGCTGCATCATTTTCGTGCATGTGGCGCTCGGTGGTCCACCAATCAAGTGCCCTTGACTGAAAGACTCCAGTGGCGTGCACAGTGCAGAGATTCTCGGGACATCCGCTTTTCCTGAAGGTAACTTTGATCGCATCAAACCATTGAAACATCGCACTGGGTCCATCTTCACCAGTAAAGTTCATTGGACCACAGGCCTTAAACTGCTTGAAGCTGAATGGAGCTTTTGGCGCGTCATTCTTGGAATCAACTGAAGAAGTACTACTGGCAGCATTGATTTCATTGAAGATTTAGGGGATCACCTTGGCCATTTCCTTGGCCACGAGAGAGGCGATTCGTTTGTCAGCATTGTTCCTCTGAATAGTTCGGCGAGTGTGGGATCCAAAAGATGACATCTGCCATTTAGATGAGATTCGATTATATCGGGTTTTGTTGGAAATTTTAGCGTTTCATACATCATATTTATTATTATTATTTTTCTCATAAAGCGCAGGAACACGTCGGCACATATTCACATATACACAAAGTTCGCATAAGCACGTATACACATAAGCATATAAGCACGTATTAGCACATTATTCACATTAACACATATTTTGCACGTATTCTCCTACATTTCAAGAACGCGTAGTGTGTGCAAGAGTCGCGAGAGGTAGCGAGTAGCATAAGCGACGAGTATAGCGTATGAGGCTTCTTAGTTTGTTCGCGATTAGTTAGCGTTTTAGATTGCGAGAGTGGTGTGATCCTGAGCTTTATATTACAGCGGGAAGCGAAAAACGATAAATCGAAACCATAAATCGTAAAGTTCAAATTTCACAATTTAAAACACATAAACACAATAAAACTCGATGACGCGTAAAATCGGCGATTGCGGGCTCAAAATTGATAGAGTGTCCTGGGTGTTAGACATTGACTACCCAAAGTGATTCAACTATTCCCAATAACTCGAGTACACGATTTGGCCCTATAGACTATGCTCTCACCGCAATGCGGTGAACGGCATGCATCCTTCTAGTTATTACGTGACTTAGGTCATTGGAACAGTCGGGACTTTGGTGAGATCTTTGAAAATCAAAGTAGGGAGTGGAACGGGTCATTAAGATGCGAGTTTCACCCCTAACTTAACAACTTCGCTCTTAAATGTGGTTGGACAACCACGAGATAGAGATGGAGATTCCCGTTGAGATGTGGATATCACTCCTAACTCAACGAAAGTTCTCATGATGAGAGTAATACGCGGGGTGAGTGATCTTATCGAGAGTTCTTGGTTTTCACACCTAATCTCGACACATCCACTCGTTGGTGTTATACGTGTATTGTCAAACGTGTGCGTTATGTTAGCCTTAGGAAAGACAAAGTAGTTTTCAACCTTAGGAAAGCCTGCCTCCGTACGAAGCTACTGAGTTCGTATGAAGGTGTAGCATTTTGAGTTCGTACGAAGCCACCCTTGGTGGGTTCGCACAAGAGCATAACAGGTGGGTTCGTACGAAACCCCAAGTGGGTTCGTACGAAGCTGGTCTGTTTTAAGCTGGACTGTTTGGTACTTAGACTATAGACTAGGCCTTTCTACAGGACTCGACCTAATTCCCTATGGTTATGGCTCTGATACCAATCTGTCACACCCCAAACGATGGCGGAATCATCGAGGCGCGACACTAGGCGAACCAGATTGCTCAAGAGAATCCATAACAACTATTTAATGAAAATATTTAAAAGGTTCATTATCCAACACTAATAAACAAATATTTCAACAAACAGTTATAACGGAGTTTACATCTCTCAAACAAAAACAAGTCCGACAACCAAGATTTTTATTGTGGGTTTCTAGACTTCCTATCCAGTTGCAGCAATGATAATCATCAATCTGTCACATACGTTAAAATAAAGTCAATACAATAATGTAAAGGTGAGTACACAAGTTTGCATAGTATAGTAAGAAAAGCGTTTATGCATAACCAGCATGTAACACGTAATGGGTGAAATAAGTAACTATCACAATGATACTGGCTATCCACATGACTGCAAGTACAGTAAGCGTGACACATGTTCACCGAGGTGAACAAGTGATGTGGCACCCGAGGAAAATCCACAGTCATCCTAATCTAACAC
This sequence comes from Helianthus tuberosus, assembly GCA_030545235.1. Classification (NCBI taxonomy): domain Eukaryota; kingdom Viridiplantae; phylum Streptophyta; class Magnoliopsida; order Asterales; family Asteraceae; genus Helianthus; species Helianthus tuberosus. The sequence continues at coordinate 121,433,725 of CM060354.1, forward strand.
TTTGCCGCTTTGTGTTACTTTTGGTTTACCGTGTCACTTTTGGTTTACTTATCAAATTTCGGGACGAATTTTCTTTCAAGTTGGGGATGATGTGACAACCCGAACTTTCAAGGTTTGCGCCGTTTAATCTAGTGATCCTAACTTCTCGTTATCCATCCCTCTTCAATGTGTTAAACATTCTGTGCTATTATAACTTTGTTAAACCTGGCGTATATGATTACTCTGTAAACAAACATACTAGTATAATTGGGCCGCACGTGTATTGGGCCACATTAATAACCAGATCCAAATCACCTAAGCCTAGCTCACCCTTGTGTCAACTTTGGCCCAGTTCTTTTGAAGCCCAAACAGAAATAAAACCCAAGTGGGTCGAACCCACTTGTTCCGAATATATATATGTATATGTTTCCATGCATCTCTCATTTTTAACACAAGAGAAGAAAACCCTAGCGCACCCCCTCGTGCAACCTCGGTGATCGGCGACAGGAAGCACCCCCCCCCCTTCGAAGCTTCGGGTGCTCGAACACCTCTCTTCACCTTTCGGTTAGTAACATCATTAGTCACGTTGAATCTGTTGGTTGTGTTTGATTGTGTGCAAGTTGCTAATGTCTTTTATGTGCAATAATAGATCTGTATGATAGAGGTTGGTTGCAAGGAAAACTTGGTTGATAATATGTAAGTAATGCATCCCAAGGAAACATGATTATACTTGTTATAATACATTTAGATTGGATGTAATCTGTTATTATCGATTGGATTGTATTGATCATATGAACGGTTAGCGTTCTAGAAAAACTTGAGGCTTGTAACCGAATAAATCTTACAACTGTTTGAATTCAATGGGAATCATAGAACTTAGCCGATGATCCGTATTGATGAACCACTGTAACTACGGAATGCTTATAAGTGTTTAAGAAGATAATGAATTATAACCTGTAATCTGTAACTGATGTGGTTATCACCCGACGAAAGATAAACTCGACGAACATAGATGTTTCGTCACAAGGAGGCCCGACGAAACTCTGATGTTTCGTCAATGTTAGTCAACGACGAAAAACTGATGTTTCGTCAGAATGCCATGTGTTAATGAATTGACTGAATGATTATTATGATATATAACGTGTTTGATGTAAATGATTTGGTTGTCTGAATTGGATAGTATGAGGTAGTAATGAACCAACTGGGTCGCACAGCAACATGGGGTACCGATGTGGGCGGGTAGGTGACATTTGGGCTGTATGTTATGACACGAAAAGCTTGAGGTCTAGATGATTATGGCATATTAGATGATGAATATATGAATTACAACCTGATAATGCATGACCCGTTTGTGTGAAATATCAACCTGTTAAGTAATGTTATGACACATGCACATGAGATGAAAGCTGATAAGAGATTCAAGTGATTGCCACATGTCATGTGGTGGTGGCCAATACACACAACCTACTAGAATGCATAGTATAAGTGGATATGGAACTGATTGTTTTGATGGAGACTATAATCTGTGTGATGCGTGATTTCTTGTTATGATTTGTATGACGTTATGTGCACTATTGTACGATACGTGTGTTATGAATGATTGTTACCTATTATGCGATGATCCTTGCTACGAATACACATTATGAACATACGTGAACAACGTGAACGTAAACTGATTTTGTGTACATGTACATCATAGGCTTTGATTGATTCTGTATGAACAAGTAGCTAGTCTTACCGAGCAAACCAAGGTGAGTTCACTTCTCTCAAAACAAGCATGCGTTCGGTGGGGACAATCAAACTGGCAAAACTTGTAAACGGATTTTTGTAAACCCATACCCTTGTAGGGGATATGAGACGGTTTTAAAATACCCACATCCTTGTAGGGGATGTGAGGCGGATTTCACAACGCATATCCTTGCAGGGGATATGCATCGGTTTTCAGTAAATGTTGATGTTGGATAATACACTCACTTCTATCACTTAAGTCCCATCATACTACCGGGTTGTTGCTTGTAAGGCAACGGGGTTATTAGTTGATAGCGCTATTAGGTTTGGCACCCTCATGACGTACCTGGATAGGACGGGCGTGAACTAATAACTTTAAATCATGACCAATGTTTGATAGAGCATTGTGGAAGGGCAAAAAGGGCCGTCTGTGGTATCGAGTTATTATCAACATAACATAACATAAATTAGAGATCGGTAACGAACGGTTTAACAAATCAGTGAACTCACCAGCGTTGTCTGATACACTTTTTCTACATGCTTGCAGGCCTTTAGGTACATGTTGTTGGAACTTGCTGCCTGGGATGCTGGAGTGGTCATGGGTCAAGATACAAGAAATCACAAGACAAGTTTAATGGCTTTTATACACTTGAGTTACGAAATTGTTAACTATTGTATTATGCTTCCGCTGATTAATAAATAATGTTTTATAACACTTTATTCAAATAAATGAAAGTTTAATTGATTTATTGTTATGAGTTCAATGTGATTGGTCGCTAAGATCCTGGTACGTCACACGCCTCGTGGTGGATTCCGCATGTGGTATTTTGGGGGTGTGACAGTTTGGTATCAGAGCCACTGGTTATAGTGAACTTGGTTCTAAAAACGTTTTTATAAAACCAAACTATAACCTAACAGTTCTGAAAACAGGAATACGACCATGACACTTAGCTCCAGACTGCAAGGTTCGCCTCTCGTTTACTCATTGCACTGCATAACTAGTGAACACTTACATATGAAATTGCATGGGATTGCGCGTTTAGCACAACAGTATGAATTCATGTATTACTTGCATGTGTTATGTGATTGATAGTGTGGTAGTTCCCTAGACATTCATGACTCACGTCCTGTGATGTTCTTTGTTTGCTACTCGAGTTTGAGGAACCATTTGACATGAGTTAAGGGGAGCTGAGAGGAGCATGCAAATCACAATATTATTGTGGGTGCACACATAATAATAATGTGGGGTGCATGCGAGTCCCAGTGAGGCTTAACAAGTGAAAAAGCGGTTCCGTTCCGTTATTTGATCGATGTGAAACACAATAGTCTATAAGAGTCATAGCAGTAATTGTCTTTTACTTGAACGTGATCTTTTCACTCCTCTCTGAACCCTTACGAATCTCGATGCTATCGAGTATTACCTGAACACCCATCGGAACGCCTAGCGAACTGTGTAGAATGTTAGGTGCTTGTACGGACTTCCCTGAGTTGGATGTCGCAGCGTCGAATGATTGGTTGATACCTTTCTCACTCCACTTCATTGGATGGAACTCAATGTATTGACATCGTAGCTCCCGAAGTGCGATCACTTCTGCACACTCTAGCAGCGTACCGTGTATTACTCAATCTACTTGCAAGATCGAGGGGCAAGAGGATGAGCGTAGTACCTCACCGACCTCAGTATTAGGACGACTTTGGCTACCGGCAACGAGCATCAGCAAATTGGCTTCAATCGAATCACAAGTCAGCAACTTATGGGAGTCAACTCTCAGGAATCAATCAGGACATAAACGATGACAATTGACTTTAGAAAGGAATGTGTAACAGCCAGCACAATGAGTAGTGCCTTAGGATGCGGCACGGAATGTGATATGATGGACCCTGTTGGTGAGAGATCGTAGGGCTCCGTTTCAAGCAACGACATTAGAGGCAACAATCACGGCGACATCAAGGTACTTGTAATCGTAGCCTATAATATGGAAATGAAGGTGCCTACGACATGGATCGGCCGTTGTTGAATCAAGACGACAACAACCAAGGGAATGACGGCAGTATTGGAAATCCTCGTAACGATGACAACAAACACTGGGAACGATGCTCGTGGAAGGGCATTTAGGATTGGCGTGGGCGACGCCAGGATAGTAGCAGCATGGTAGCTTGTATGGGTAGCAAATCGCTTCGTCTCAGTTCTGTTTAACCCTGAAGCTTCTCGAAACCGAACTTGTGGTGTAATCGGCTGATAGCAAGTCAATTGAAGCCTCATATGTTCGTTGGGATGCAAACTCGACCTTGTGGGACAAGCATACAACATCGACCTTTTCTTCTATTATTCTTGATAGTTTTGATGCGGTGGTTAGTGTGGATCGGTTATCCAGATATCGCGCAGATATACCCTGTGAGGGAAAATTTTTGCATATCCCTCCCCTTAGTGGAGGATCGTTATCTATTCTAAAGCGTCAGAGTGGCGCAAAGGTTAGCGCCATTTCAGCTATGAAGGCCCAGAAGTGTCTACGGAGGGATTACCCCACTACGTTAGCAACCGTTACTGATGTTAAGGCTAAGGAAAAGAGGATCGAGGATCTACTGATTGTTCGTGATTCTTCTCAGTGTGCTACCCGAGGAACTTTCAGATTTAATTTCACCACTGTTAGGCAGAATCTCAGTTTGATCTCACGCCAGAGGTAGCCCTGATTACTCGTACTCCTCACCGTCTTGCACCAGGAGGGTTACAAGAGCTGTCTAATCAACTACAAGAACTGCTAAACAGGAGTTTGGTCAGACCTAGCTTTTCGCTTTGGGGAGCCCCAGTTATATCTGTGAAGATAAGCCTTTTCATACGTGTACTGATTATCGAGAACTTAATAAGGTGACAGTTAAGAACCGCTTGTCTCGACCATGTATTGACAAACTGTTGACCAGTTGCGAGGGACAAGCTTCTATTCGAGGATTGACTAACGAACGAACTACCATTCTGTTAGGAACCGGTTGGCAACAAAGATTCTTTCAGGGGTACAGTAAATTCTTGGTTTCGCTTGATACTATCGCAGATTCATCGAGGGACTTTCGAAAATTGCGCCACTGTAACCTCTTTAGCACAGCAGGGTGCTGTGTTCGTGGGAGACAAAACAGGAGGACGTCTTTTCAGCTTTTGAAACCCAACCCTACAATGCACGGAGCATCGTTTCTAACCGAGAGTACTAATGATCTAGTGGTATACCATGATGGTCCGAATCAGAGTCCCAGTTACGCGCCAATGCAACATAAGAAGCTGATGACTTACGTAATGGAGTTACGAAGAGGAACGGCACGACACACAACTTGCGGTGGAAACTGTGGTCTTTGGAATTAAGTTAGAGGCATTACTTGGACGGTACCGGATTCACTACTTAGACCGATCACAAGGGCCTCCTGTGTACCCTGGTTTCGAAAGAGCTAAACAAGTGATGGCATCACTAGAAGAAACTACTGAATGATCCCGACTGTGAAACCTAGACGCATACGGACCTCGCAGCACACCAGCGACTCTAACATGTCTAATCAGATTCGCCCTGTTCAAACCAAAGCATTGAAGGAAGAAAATTTTTAAGTTGGGTCCATGCGGGGCATGGAGGAACAACTTTTGGCAAGTCGGACGATATTCGCCACTACATGGAACGATTATGGGTCTCACTATACGAAAACTGGACGGAACTTGTATTGAGTAAAGCACACCGGCCTCGATATTCTAGTCGTCTGGGTTTGATGAGAAATATTAGGATCTGTAAATCTCGTACTGGTGATCGGGAATGAAGGCCCATCCGGCGATGTAGGAGTATAATGTTTGACTTGTGGAAAAGTCAAGGTGGAGTATCAGCAACCAGAAACATCCATATGGAAATGAGAACAGACTGCCACGGATTTTGTCACTGGACTACCTAAAACCCAGAACGGAAACAATATCACCTAGGTGATCGTTGATTGTCTCACGTAACCAGCACACTTTATTGCAATCAAGGAAACTAATGAGTCGTCACAGCTTGGGAATATTCCTCTGAGAGAGGCTGCTTTTAGGCACGAGGTGCCAACTCCTGTATCTCTGATTTTGATCTATACCTGAATTATGTCCGGCACTACACAACACTCTTGGCACACGTCTGGACATGAGTACTACTTATCACCGTAGGGCAAACGGTCTGAGTGAACGAACTATCTTGACACTCGAAAGCATGCTGCGAGCATGTGTGTGATTGACTTAGTGAATATGGGAAGGACCCATGCCTTTAGCTGAGTTCTACCGTAACAGTTACCATTTTAGTATTCAGGCAGCTCTGCCTGAGGCATTGCATGGACAGTAACGCTAATCTCCTTGTTGAATTGAGGTGGGTGACAACCTAATCGCAGGTCCAGGACTTGTGCTCGAAACTCTTGGGAAGATTGTTTGGATTGGAAATTGCTTGGCGGCAACGCGAGACCGTCAGGAGAGCCGATAAGCTTAGGAAACACTAGGAGTTCGCTGTAGGCGAACGTGTCATAATCGAAAGTTTCACCCTGGGCGGGTGCGGTACGCTATAGAAAACGTGGCAAGCTTAGTTTACGATGCGTTGGGACATTCGGATTTCTGGAACGAATCGGTGACATGGCTCACAAACTCGAGTTAACTAACGAATTGGATAACGTTCGCGACGATACTTATGTCTCGAATCTAAGGCAGTGTTTGTCCGATGAAACGCTTGTGATACCCTTAATAGAGTCTGAGGTTAATGACAAGTGGCCGTTGTTGAGGAACCCCCTGAAATCTTGGACCAGGACGTCAAGATTCGCTAGCATAGTCGAATTTCAATCGTGAGAGTTCGTAGGAACTCAAGACGTGGACCGGAGTTCACGTAGGAACGCAATGATCGGAGTAAGCTCTAGCATCCTCAGTTGTTCAAGCGGTTGCATCAACTTCTGATATCATTGGCGAATTTCGGGACGAAATTCCCTTTCAAGTTGGGGATGATGTGGCACCCGAGGAAAATCCACAGTCATCCAAATCTAACACTTTGCCGCTTTGTGTTACTTTTGGTTTACCGTGTCACTTTTGGTTTACTTATCAAATTTCGGGACGAAGTTTCTTTCAAGTTGGGGATGATGTGACAACCCGAACTTTCAAGGTTTGCGCCATTTAATCTAGTGATCCTAACTTCTCGTTATCCATCCCTCTTCAATGTGTTGAACATTTTGTGCTATTATAACTTTGTTAAACCTGGCGTATATGATTACTCTGTTAAATAAACATACTAGTATAATTGGGTCGCACGTGTATTGGGCCACATTAATAACCAGATCCGAATCACCTAAGCCTAGCTCACCCTTGTGTCAACTTCGGCCAAGTTCTTTCGAAGCCCAAACAAAAATAAAACTCAAGTGGGCCGAACCCACTTGTTCCGAATATATATATGTATATGTTTCCATGCATCTCTCATTTTTAACACAAGAGAAGAAAACCTAGCGCACCCCCTTGTGCAACCTCGGTGATCGGCGACAGGAAGCACCCCCCCCCCCCCTCGAAGCTTCGGGTGCTCGAACACCTCTCTTCACCTTTCGGTTAGTAACATCATTAGTCACGTTGAATCTGTTGGTTGTGTTTGATTGTGTGCAAGTTGCTAATGTCTTATATGTGCAATAATAGATCTGTATGAACTAGGTTGGTTGCTAGGAAAACTTGGATGATAATATGTAAGTAATGCATCCCAAGGAAACATGATTATACTTGTTATAATACATTTAGATTGGATGTAATCTGTTATTATCGATTGGATTGTATTGATCATACGAACGGTTAGGGTTCTAGAAAAACTTGAGGCTTGTAACCGATTAAATCTTACAACTGTTTGAATTCAATGGGAGTCATAGAACTTAGCCGATGATCCGTATTGATGAACCACAGTAACTACGGAATGTTTATAAGTGTTTAAGAAGATAATGAATTGTAACTTGTAATCTGTAACTGATGTGGTTATCACCCGACGAAAGATGAACTCGACGAAACATAGATGTTTCGTCACAAGGAGGCCCGACGAAACACTGATGTTTCATCAATGTTAGTCAACGACGAAAAACTGATGTTTCGTCGGAATGTCATGTGTTAATGAATTAACTGAATGATTATTATGATATATAACGTGTTTGATGTAAATGATTTGGTTGTCTGAATCGGCTAGTATGAGGTAGTAATGAACCAACTGGGTCGCACAGCAACTTGGGGTACCGATGTGGGCGGGTAGGTGACATTTGGGCTGCATGTTATGACACGAAAAGCTTGAGGTCTAGATGATTATGGCATATTAGATGATGAATATATGAATTACAACCTGGTAATGCATGACCCGTTTGTGTGAAATATCAACCTGTTAAGTAATGTTATGACACATGCACATGAGATGAAAGCTGATAAGAGATTCAAGTGATTGCCACATGTCATGTGGTGGTGGCCAATACACACAAACTACTAGAATGTGTGGTATAAGTGGATATGGAACTGATTGTTTTGATGGAGACTATAATCTGTGTGATGTGTGATTTCTTGTTATGATTTGTATGACATTATGTGCACTACTGTATGATACGTGTGTTATGAATGATTGTTACCTGTTATGCGATGATCCTTGCTACGAATACACACTATGAACATACGTGAACAACGTGAACATAAACTGATTTTGTGTACATGTACATCATAGGATTTGATTGATTCTGTATGAATAAGTAGCTAGTCTTACCGAGCAAACCAAGGTGAGTTCACTTCTCTCAAAACAAGCATGCGTCTGGTGGGGACAATCAAACTGGCAAAACTAGTAAACGGAATTTCGTAAACCCATACCCTTGTAGGGGATATGAGGCGGTTTTCAAATACCCACATCCTTGTAGGGGATGTGAGGCAGATTTCACAACGTATATCCTTGCAGGGGATATGCATCGGTTTTCAGTAAATGTTGATGTTGGATAATACACTCACTTTTATCACTTAAGTCCCATCATACTACCGGGTTGTTGCTTGTAGGGCAACGGGGTTATTAGTTGATAGCGCTATTAGGTTTGGCACCCTCACGACGTACCTGGATAGGACGGGCATGAACTAATAACTTTAAATCATGACCAATGTTTAATAGAGCATTGGGGAAGGGCAAAAAGGGTCGTCTGCATTATCGAGTTATTATCAACATAACACAGCATAACATAACATAAATCAGAGATCGGTAACGAACGGTTTAACAAATCAGTGAACTCACCAGCGCTGTCTGATACACTTTTTCTGCATGCTTGCAGGCCTTTAGGTACATGTTGTTGGAACTTGCTGCCTGGGATGCTGGAGTGGTCATGGGTCAAGATACAAGAAATCACAAGACAAGTTTAACGGCTTTTATACACTTGAGTTACGAAATTGTTAACTATTGTATTATGCTTCCGCTGATTAATAAATAATGTTTTAAAACGCTTTATTCAAATAAATGAAAGTTTAATTGATTTATTGTTATGAGTTCAATGTGATTGGTGGCTAAGATCCTGGTACGTCACACGCCTCGCGGGGGATTCCGCATGTGGTATTTTGGGGGTGTGACAAGTGAAGTAAAGTAAGTGATCCTTAGCAACCCCTGACTAAACAGGTGCTGAGTCCAAACTATAGTACTATCGTTGCTAAAGGCGAAAGGCAAGTCATCACTGTATAACATAGCAACAAGTATTCAACTAATCACGTATAACATGCGAGTGCGGCTAGCGTTTGTAAAGCGTTTAAGTGTTGTGTTTTTTATAGAGAACGTATGTAACACCCAAAAGTGCGTTAAGCGAAAAAGGGTTCGATATACTCACAGTGCATGTCTAACAAGTAAACACGATCTGAAGATGGATTGAATGGAGTGCCGGATCAACCTGCGTACGGGAACAGAAGCGTAAGTCCTCCAAAGTGCTGAAACGGTCGAAAATCAAAGTGTCGGTGGGAAACAGAGGCTTCGTACGAAGCTGTGCCTTCGTACGAATGGGTCTTTGCACAAGTGATGCTTCCATTGTCCAAAATCGAGTGTTCTTCGCGTCTGTCTTCGGAAAATCGAGTGTTCATCCCTCCAACCTTAAGCTACTGATTAAACTTAGAGTCGGAGAGGTCTTTGCCGGAGTCACGGATGAGAATCGGGCTGTGATGTGTAAAACCAGTGCCTTCGTAAGAAGCCAGGCTTCGCACAGAACAGTCCAGCTCGCATTCGTGGCTGTTCTTGGCATTCGGAGCTGTGTTTTCACCTGAATCGGATGTATTTTCGAATCCTATTCAAGGCGGCTTCGACACTACCTCGTTCCACTATCCAGTGAACGAAATACATGTCGTTTTAGGTTCGTTTTAGTGTGAAAATCAAGTTTAAAAAAGTTTGCAATTAGATCTAACACTTGGTGAGTATGAGATCTTCAGATCTACAACTTGGGAAGCCAAAGCTAAACCCAAATCACTCGGTCAAGTGTAGATCAGTGGTAAATGAAGAAGATTTGATGAAAAAGATGAAGATTTGTCATGAAATAGAGAAGTTAAGATGAAAAAGATGAAGTTTTAAGTGAAAACCCTTAAGTTTAGATGAAATCGAAGTGAATCTTATGGAAAATCGTAGTGGAAAACATTGTGTAATCATGTAAAAATGATAAATCTTACTTGAAAACAATCGGACAGCAATTCGGCAACGTTTCGGTGCAAAAGGTAGCAAGTGAATGAAATGGAGAAGGGCTTGGGTATTTATAGAGGAGTGGGATCGCACAAGGGGCATTCGTTCGAACTGGCTGCCTTTGTACGAAGGCAGTGCCTTCATACGAGGCTGGCTGGCATTGTTCGAAGAGCCTGTGTTGTGCAATAAGTTCCTCGTTTGGCGTGACGGATGCTCGTTAGGTGAGTTTTGTTGCATTAGTTAGTGTAAGTACGTTAAGTATTTTAGAGAGATGATAAGTGTAGCGTTGCGTTGCGTTTCGTTGTGATAAATCGAGTTACGAGAGTTTGCGTTTGAGCGTATAGCAACCACATATAACATATTTAAACAAATAAACACACAATTAGCACAAACAATATAAATAAATTCGCGTTTAGAGTTGGCGTTGAGTTTGCGTTGCGATAAGCGAGTGCGAAGGCGAGAGTGGTTACCGAACAAACACACTCGGCAAGTAAAGTAGCATAATTCTCTGTGATTCATGTTGCGTTAGCGTTGAGTGTTTGTGAATATAAAGCGTTTAAGCATGTAGTGGTGTTGTGTGATGAAAATGTATTTAGTATAACATAACCCTTTATTTATATCGAATCTCGGAGTACAAAACGGTTACAAATCGAAGTAAGTCGTAAACGGATAACAATCCGAAAAGTCAGGTTGTTACATTATATAGGAGTATAATGAAAATGATGTCTCTACGATGGTAAAATTCGAGAGAAGGATCATGAAGGGAAATCTCCGATGGAGGTTTTGATGTCCTTTTTTGATGATAAAGATTATATTTTTAACATTTCTACCAACTGAATTTCAAACAAGTTAGAAGACTTATTCCTCGTTCTTCAGCATCATTCGATTTATACCTTTTTTTCATATGTGTTGCTTATGGATGTCACGTACAATACGAACAAGTTAATATTGCCTTTTATTCAAATTGTTAACTTAACTTCTACAAGCAAGACAATTTCCATAGCTTTTGCAATTATGCATAAAGAAATATATGAGGAATACGTTTTGGCATTGAACTGTTTAAAGTTAACTCCATATGAGTGCGTGCAACCACGTGTTATAGTTACGAACAGAAGTTGACTCTGATGAATGCATGTGAACAAGTTTTTCCAAATGCACATTTCTCAAAGTATATTTAGGAATTGTATACATCTTTCACCTTGCAATGTGATTAGGATTCCTTCAATTTAATGTGGAATGTACTTACTGAATCTCAATCATAGACATCATTCCTCCAAAATTACTTGCAACTTTAGTCAATGTCGATCCATCATCCAGGTATCTACTCATACTACCACTGTGACCTACGACAACTTCCACCACGAATACCACGACGACTAGAGTCCGCTTAAGGAAGAGTGAAATAAAGCAAGGGCTTTGGGCCCACACTTCCTTAGAGTCTCTGATTCTAAAAAATATTATATGAAGGTGATTTTGAATTTGAGATTGTTAACATTGAGATTTATGATCTATAAGCATGCATACAAAAAGATGATATATGAATAATACGATCTAAAGCAATTGTTTTTTTTTTTTTTTTTTTTGGAAATGGCCCTAATTTTGTTATCCACTTTAGGCCTAAAACCTTTGAGTAGGCCTTTGACGACGCCTACTGCCATGACCATTATAACTACCACTACTACCAGGACGACAAAGATGACCACCACCACCACCACTAATATTGTTATTATTATTATTATTATTATTATTATTATTATCTTCTTATGCATGATCTTTTTCGGCTCGATGTGGATTTTTTTATACTTAATTACTCATGGTCTGATACGGTTAGTTTTGATGAAAATTCTGAACCACTAACTATGGTTTTGGGAAACGACAAATCACCTACGATAGTTAGGTCAACTGGACTAAAGAAAGTAGTTCGGTTTGGCAGTTTCAACCCATTTTTAAATCAAAATCATTAGCTTTTTTTTTTAAATTTAACAATTGATAAATGTATATTGGGGCAGACATTGGGTATTAGGAGGGGTAGCACCTGGTACCTCTCAACTTTTACGGCATAGTGCAAAAAAAATTACATTTTTTCTATTTCGTTACACCTGGGAAAAAATTACGTTACCCCTGAGATTATTTTAGGCTAACTCTAAAAAAAATTGTGCTTTTATGAAAGCCCAACCGTAAATTTATGTTTAAAAAGTCAATAATAAACGATTAAAAGACCACTATAATTAAAACTAAATAGCCTACGTAACTAAAACATAAAAGCCCACATGGTTTGTTAAAACTTAAAAGCCCAATTGATTTGGGTTTGTGTGTCGCTCCGCCACTCCACCTCCCACTGCCTGATTGCCGAACTCCACCACTCCGCCTCCCACTGACCCACTGCCGATTACCGAACGCCTGAACTCCACCACTCCGCCTCCCACTGACCCACTGCCGATTACCGAACGCCTCCAAATCTCCAATCTCAAATCTCCATTGTAAAGATGGTATGTGTAATTGATTATGTGCAAAATCTAGGTATGTGTTTAACTTTCAAAAACCAAAGATGAGAAATCTGTTAGGTATGTGTTTAATTAACTTTTTTTATTATCGTGTTTTTATTTTTGTTTTGTTTGCATTGTATACAAGCAGACCCGTTCCTGAAAATGTTAAAAAAAATTGGGCCTTTGGCAAGATTAAAAAAAACGGACCCTACCCATTCTATAATAAAAATTCACCATTCACATATATAAAAATTAAGTAAAAACCTATAATACGACGATATTGTTATAAAATAAATAAAACAAAAGTAGTGTAGCAAAATGATTGATTGGTATATGTAATTTGGGTTTGAAATTTGGGTCTTTTAAAACTAAGTGGGTCATTTTACCATTAGTTATTTTAGTTTGGGTTTAAATTTTAGGTCTTTTAAAGTTATTTAGTTTGGGTTTAAATTTTAGGTCTTTTAAAATAGTGGTAACTTGATATGTGCCGACGTGCCTTCACGAACTCGTTCACAAACCCACGTTGGCTACCAGCTTTCCTATTTTTTAGTCTTTATCTATTTTTATGTGAAGTAGTGGATAGTGGTAAAAATTAGAGGCAAGTTAGTTATTTTATTTCAAAGTCTTTAAATAGGTTAATTGTGTTATTGTTTAGATCATGAATGAAAATTATAAAAATTAGTCTGTATCTCTCTAAATTTCTTCTGGTCTTCTCATATCATTTTTTTTTATTCAAGTTTGATACTTATCAATTGGTATCAGAGCGGTCTTGATCCACTCTTATGGACGCTCAAGAATGGAAGGAGTCGATGGCTCGAATTGAGTCGATGATTGCTGAGATCGTTGATTTTCTCAAGAGCCGAACTAAGTTGCCACCAGTTTCCGCCACACCACCACCTGCTTCCGCCTCAACACCACCACCACCGAAACAAGTCCCTTCAATCGCCTCATCGACACCCAAATCTACGCCTAACCCAGCCCCTAAACAAACACCGTCTTCTACGTTGACTACTCTTTTGGCACCATCTCATATCCAAAAACGAATCCCATTTACGGAATCGTCTCTACCAGCCTTTTCTCTGTGGAAACCTTCTCCATTGTTGGGCTTTTCTCCACTATTGGTTTCTTCTTTGGCAGTTGTTCAAACACCAATCCATTGTCATCAATTTTGTGCAGTTCAAGGGTATCATCACCGAGGTTCATACTCCCAACCCAAGCTTCAAGAACGTGAATATGAACAACCTAAATGTGAGTGGCGCCCTCCGTGGAGGCTTGAGAAGACTCGTATGTATGTCGATGGAAGAATGGAGTGGCGCCCACCGTGGCATTTAGCCGAGTTCCTTCCGATTTCTCCTTGCGGACAAGGAGCGTTTAAGCGGCGGGGAATGATATGTGCCGAAGTGCCTTCACGAACTCGTTCACAAACCCACGTTGGCTACCAGCTTTCCTATTTTTTAGTCTTTATCTATTTTTATGTGAAGTAGTGGATAGTGGTAAAAATTAGAGGCAAGTTAGCTATTTTATTTCAAAGTCTTTAAATAGGTTAATTGTGTTATTGTTTAGATCATGAATGAAAATTATAAAAATTAGTCTGTATCTCTCTAAATTTCTTCTCTTGCTTCTTGCTAATTTCTTTTGAGTTTGATCCACTCAACGGATTATCTATCAACGGATTGGTACATATCAATTGGTATCAGAGCATTGTTATGGACTAATACCATTGCAAGGTATGGGACTTGTCCCACATCGGTTGTATGGGCAACTGATGTGGGGTTTATATACCAAATGGGCTCTCTCACCCACCAGACTAGTCTTTTGGGATGAGTTCTCCGTTTGGTATGTAACATTGGTATCAGAGCCAGAACTCGGAGTGGTGGCCCACGGAGTGGTGGCCCACGGAGTGGTGGCCCACGGAGAGCCAGCCGTGACCAACGAGGCTCGGAGTGGTGGCCCATGGAGTGGTGGCCTGGAAAGAGCCAGCCGTGACCGACGAGGACGTTGGCCCTTAAGGAGGGTCGATTGTTATGGACTAATACCATTGCAAGGTATGGGACTTGTCCCACATCGGTTGTATGGGCAACTGATGTGGGGTTTATATACCAAATGGGCTCTCTCACCCACCAGACTAGTCTTTTTGGTTGAGTTCTCTCGTTTGGTATGTAACATAACTCAAGTATTAAAACAGATTTGAGCTTAGTTAAAAGTAAATACAAAGTTTTTTTTTTTTTTTTTTTTTTTTGAAAATTGCAACGCTAAATCCATGTTCCAAACCACGAACCACATCATATAAATCTTAAACAAACTGAACCGTCCAATTTGCTTCAGTTTGGGTGTTTCGCTCGGTTTCAATGGTTTATGAACATCCCTGGTCACAGTGGCTCTCGCATAATGTTTTGGCTGTTTTGATCATTTGTTTAGGAACAGGTCTTGTCTGCGATCAGCTTTGTGGTTGATAATGCGTGCCTTAATCGCAGCTCAGCTTGTCGGTCTGGCATCGATTGTTTGACTCATGTACCAGTGTTTTGCTTCTATTCAGTAGCTCTCTTATATTTTCAGTTTTCAAAAAGCTAATTGCGATGTTTGTAGCATTATGTAGCTAGACACATAGGACAGACTCAAAAATTGATGTTCAGCAAAGAAAGTATAACTTTACACTACTAAATACATGCATGACTTAAAAAAAATACAAGATAACGTAAGTCTTACACTTTCTTTTACTATGTTCCATGGAAGTCTACGTGACATTTACGTGTCAGATTTTCATACACTATAACGTCGAGTGAATGCGTGATCATGTGGCAAAACTACATCATGCTACCTCCCTGACATCAGTTGAGCTAAATCTTGATTTTCGTAGAAAGATCCAACGTCCCAATCCTCGGTCAATGATGAAAGTGTCATTAGCGCAACGACAATAGACCTCATGCTTGGCCTCAACTGCGCATTATCATGTGTACAAGCTCTAGCAAGCAGTGCAACCTATGCACACTTAAAACATAACTAACTTGAACCCTACAAACAAATGTACTATTTCTATTCTTTTAAGGTTTACTCACCTTGCGCACTGAGTCGAGAGGGTAGTCGGCCCCAAGCCTTGGGTCGACTAGTTTGCGTAAACCTTCACTTGGGTCAGACAAACTTAGGACCTCATCAAACTACAAAACAGAAAGAGCATCATCATCATCATCATCATCATACTCAGTTAATCCCACCAATAGCAAAGCAAAGGTAGGGTCTGAGGAGGGTAAGATGTAGACAGCCTTACCTCTACCCCGTAGGAATAGAGAGGCTGCTTCCAGTGAGACCCCCGGCTCGATAGTAGTTTTGCATCAAGCCTTGGACACAAGGCACATAACACTCAGCACTCGGGACAAAGACCGATTAGTGAATGTACCCTTTTGTCTCTCAGCTATCAACGCCACCACATGATGCAAAATTAACCGTCCTCAGCTTTTAACGTTATTTTCACGAAGTTAGTAAAATAACGTTAAAATTCGTGCACTTTCACTTTTGCCCCCCGATGGCCCACACATATATACATTATATGCGCATACCGCAAGCGGGGGGTATACAAAACAGAAAGAGCAATAAACATTAAGACAAAATGTAAATAACTGTAAACATTTGATCAAGATTTTGAGAACGAACCAAACCAACAAGTCCTTTGGACTCGTTACCAAATTCATTTGTCTTGACAACGGCTTCTTTCGCTGATACTAGCTCAAACAATACGACCCCGAAAGCATATACATCAACCTTTGGAGAAACCTCCCCATATTGAGCATATCTACACCAAAATATTCACTTTAGACCGTGCTCTTGTATTGAGATTAGAAAAGAAATGAACGAAACTTACTCGGGAGGCATGTAGCCGAATGTGCCAACTAAACGGGTTTGTAAAGAACCACTCCCGACTTCGGTAAGTTTTGTCAGCCCAAAGTCAGCAACCTATGGAACCATAAGAGTATTGTCTAGTTTAAAAAATCTGATAATCAGGCGGTTCTGGTGCACTGCAGTCTAAAGTTATAATATAATTATTAAATGTTTATAACCTTTGCACGGAAATCTTCATCGATTAAAATGTTAGGAGACTTGATATCGCGATGTATATAGACAGGAACTGTATGCTCATGAATGTATTCAAGCCCTCTAGCCGCATCAAGGGCGATTTGAACCCTTGTAGCCCATGGAATTGACTCTCTGCCTGAAAGTATTACAGATTCATAGTTAAAAGCTAGTCTCTTATATGAATGAGTCATATTGGGTTATGACTTATCCTTATCGGGTCAAATGGGTCAGAGTGTATCTTCAATGCTTACACCCTCCTAAATTGTAACATATTTTTTTTGGATAATATTTAGCACAGTATTTATTCACAAATAATGAAAAAAAGTTGTTTGTGTGTCATCCCAATTAATGAGGCCCGTACTAAATAAAAACAACACGTTTCAATTTGAATCCTTTTGACCCATTACTCAACCCGCCTGTATGCCTCCTCAACTTAAAACGTGACAAGTCAAGAATGTGTTTGCTGTCTTTGTCACCCTACCCGATGAACCGCGCAAATGTTGACTCAAATTGCCATTCCCGATAAACTCATAGACCAAAAACAACGATCCTTCAACACAATATCCTATCAACCGTACCTGAAAATACAGAATCTGTAGATCAAAATGTGATTCTCATCCAGGTTCATATCGGATTTAAAAACTCTTAGATAAAAGCATTGCATTCTTATTTAATTTCTCAAAGACGCATAAAAAGTTGCATAAATTTGAAGAAATTACCAGGTTCAAATGATGAACATGTGTTAACACCTTTAATTCAGCAAGAAATTCTTTTGATGCTTGCATTTCCATCTTCTTTATTGCAGCTTTCTGCACTTGTCAACAACAAAACAAAATCAACTTCCAAAAAATTATAAATAAATACAATCTTCAAACTAATTCTTCGACTTTTGGTCAACATCCTATATAAATTTCAAGATCCTAGAAAAAAACAAGTGTACGAAAAATATTAATATTGATGAATGAAACACGAACTTCGCCTCTGAGCTCTCCATAGTAAACGGTACCGAAGCCGCCTTGACCAATCTTATTGGTGATGCTAAAGTCATCTGTAGCCGTAGCAAGCTCCTCGTATGTGAACTCCACTGACTTGTCCACGGTTATACCCGTGGCCCCTGGATGTGCACCCCCAGTTAGAGTGCCCGAGTTTGTGGTTCCTCCCATGTTTCTACGTAAACCTACATCTAGATAAAGCAATACTTGTATAAATCATATGCAATAACTTGAAGAAATTAGATAAGTTGTAAAAGAACACACTTTATTGAGGGAAAAAAAGGTTAAATTAATATGTTTGAGTTGAAAGTCATTGTGTGGATTTAATGATCACAATTAAATAACCAAGTATCATAAAACGTGTAGCATCCGGTCCCTCATGCCAACTAATTAACAACCACCGCGCCCAAAACGTGTTGGTGTGATTAAGGTTGGGCATTCCTTAGGAGCCCAAAAACTCTCTTGTCCACAGTTGATGTGGGATTTGTCTAGGGTGTTACACATTTAATACTAATTTACCATGAACATGTAAACTAACACATTAGATCAAAATGTAAACTAACAAATGTTCCGAGAATAGATAAAAGAAAAGTACTAGGATTGCCAATTTACCATGAACATGTTCGGGTCCATCTTCAAGCAGCAGTGATCCTTCGCCCACCCTCTTCCTTCGATAGAAGACAAAGTAGAAGCAAATGGCAAAGAAAAGAACACCTGCAACTGCTCCAACAGATACACCAGCAGTGGCACCACCAGATAACCCTACAAAAACCACCAGGAAGGTATGCAAGTATACCATCATTAAAAATCAGTTGACTTTTCACACTTAGAAATTATCAAAATCCAGGAAAAGACTCATCCAAATGAACAGGTAAAGAAGACTACCCCTATTGCTGCAAAAACAAAATGATTTAATCAGATACAAGCAAAGAGAAAACGCATGTAAATACCAAAAATCAAAAGGGTTATAGTCTACCTGATCTTTAATGGCGGAAAAGTTCCATTTTGATCTGTGATTAAGAAAAAAAAATGAGAATGTATGAGCAACATAAATCATACAAATTCGTTTCCTACTTTTCATCAAATACTATGTCTATGATTATGATCATGATGGTTACGGTTATGGTTATTATGATTATGATATATTATGATCATGATTATGAGTTTAACTGTAATTATGACTATGGTTATGATCATTATCATGGTTATTAAGATTACGATCATGAACATCATTATTATGATTATGAATATGACTATGATATTGACCATGACTATGGCGATGATCATGATTATGATTATTCTCATGGTCATGATCATGATTATGACCAATATAGCAAACTATGTTAAAAAGTTCAATATTCTCAAGTGAAAAATCTGAATTTATAGTTAAATCTATACCTCTTCCAGGAATAAACACTAGATCCTTGTTCAAGAAATTTGAGCCCGGATTATACCCCCTCAAAAGACTTTCACTTATCGTGGTATCATTAGCAATCGTAGACAAATTCTCGCCCCTTCGAATCGGATACGTGATAAACAACCCATAATCCTTAGACACACGACTATTTCCACAAGAACAGTTAACTACAACATTAACTTGACTTCCTGACTTTAAGTTCAACTCATCATAACTATTAAACCTCCTCAACATATCGACATTGGTGAGGCCCGAAAAGTAAGTTTCCGCAATGACCAAGTAAGTATCTTCTGAACCAACACTATAAACAAACCCATGGTTCAGAAAATCTTGATCATTACAACCACACGAAAACGGGACATTTATTCTTGCACCAGCAGAAACTATATCTGCATTTGTGATTTGTAGGTTGTAACTTAGAATTTCTGGGATAGCAGTGGAAAAGATTTGGGATACAAATGTGATGTTTGATTTGTCCCACATAGTGTAAGAAGCCAAAGCAACACATTTGTCTTTGCAGCTTGATTCGACTCGATTAATGGTCACAAATAGCACCAAAAACTGAAGAGAAGTTTTCATTTTTCTGCTGATTATGTTTATCATGATGAATGATCAAGAAAATCAAGAAGAAGTGTTTAAATGAAGTAAAAACAATGGATGATACAGAATAAAAGAAATAGAAATTAACGAAGTGACTTAGTCAAATGCAAGTAGAAACTGTGTTCAGAAGGAATAAATTTGGAGTCAATTTGTTGACGAATGAGTCTAGTCTGTGATGAATGATTGTTCTTGTTTGAATGGGTCTTTGATCCCTATTTCTTACTTGCAAAAGGGTTTAAACTAAAGTTTCATGTTTCTTGGATTTCTGTCATGGAAAATTTGAGGTGACGTATAGACGGGGTATGGTACAAAAAGGTTGGGCATGTTTCTCGAAGCTCGCTCGAAAAAACTTAGAAAAGATTTTCTAGAAAGCGTCTCGTTTATAAACTAGTCAAGTTCGAACCAAAGAAAGCTTGCTCGTTTGGCTTATTTAAATTACGCCCAGATTTTAATATTTACAAATAAGGCCATGTTAGTCCATAATTCCATTTGAGAACACCCTAATACTAATTTTAATATTATTTTTAATTAAAGTATTTTAGGAAGTATTAAATATTAAAGTTCAATCAAACGAGTTGTCTTAACAAGCTATGACCCAGCTCGAGCTATATACAAGCCAATCTTGAGACCAAAATTTTAGCACCTTAAGATAAATGAGCCAAGCAAAGTTGGTTCATTTAACTTTGAGCCAGAGTCAGAATTGAAGCTAGCTCGGCTTGTTTACAACAAGTCTATAACCCTTCTACTATGGCTACAAACGAACCAAACGTTAAGCGAACAATTCATGAACCTTTCGGCGGGAAGTTTGTTTCTGTTCGTGCGAACAAGAAATGTTGTGCGTTTAGTTAAACGGACGAACATGCAAAGAGGCCACGTTCGTAAACTTATGTTCATGGACGCTCGAGAACATGTCCATTTATGTTCATTTGTGTTCAATAGTTTAATAGGGTTTTTAACTTTTATTTTTTATTTAAGTACTTAATTCCTATTAATTAAATATTTTTAAATATAGTGTATTACGTATTAGTGTTACTCCTTACTTGTTGGGAACCCTAATTAAAAATAGGTGTTCCCGCTCTCATTCCAAGCAGACGTGACACGACTAGGCCCCCACTCTCATTTCAGTCTCCGACTTAGGGTTTTTGTGCTCGTGATAGGGGTGGTGTATCTTCATTTATATTAATGAACGTTTGTTTGTGTTTGTTTGCCTTCACTTGTGTTCTTTGTATTCATGAATGTTTGTTTGTGTTCACTTTACTTTGTTCGGTACCTAAATTAACGAACAAACACGAACATGTTCAGTTCTTTAATGAACGAACACGAACAATTGTTCGGTACGTGTTCATGAATAATTTGTGGACACATTATTTCCTTAACAAGCAACACGAACAAGGTTGTGTTCATGTTCGTTCGATTCGTTTGCAACCCTACCTTCTACTGCTAGAAGGTGTAAACTATCCAAACTGCTCGGGTGCTATTTGAGATCGATTCATTAAAAGCTTCAATCAATCAATCAATAAGCAAAGCTTTAATGGGCTTGAGCCCGAGCTCAAGCCTATAATTAAGATTGAATGATAAACAAGCCAGCCGGGTTTCAATCATTCCGCTCGAGTTGGCTCGTGATCTTAAACAAGCTTACTATTTACATAATTTTTATTTAACATATTAAATTATATTTATATAATAATTTTTATTATTTTATCAATTAGTGATAAAAAATATATATATATATATTTTGATATATATATATATATATATATATATATAAAATTTAAGTGTGTGTATATATAACTATTCTTATAAATGTATTTAAATTAATAAATAATATATACAAGACGACTTTTAACTTGAAAACCTACTCATGAGCCGAACTCTTGCTCTCGTATGTTAAACTAGGGGTGTGCATGGGTCGGTTTGGGTCGGTTTTGACCAAAAACCATAACCATAACCGCGATGTCGGTTATTGGATAACCATAACCGATCGGTTATGGTGGTTATGGTTATTCGGTTTTGATGGTTATAGCGGGTCGGTTATGGGTGGTTAACCGTGTATTTAGCTTAGCTAAAAATAGCTTATTTTTTTTTAACATGGAATAAATTGTTATTCCATATTTGTATATATTAGTATATTAGATAGTATTAAAAAAATACATATAATCTATAATATTAATACCAATTATTATCGAATATTCAAATAAAGTGATATGATACATTCCATAAATTCAAATAAACATTCAATCAAAACCACAAAATGATATGAAAAACCCATAAATACTAAAAATCTTCGGTAAAAACATCAAATATTAAAAATATGGTGAAAACTCCTAAATCCAGAAAGATTTATTACATGTCGGTTCGGTTCGGTTATGGTGGGTATGAAAAAAATGATAACCATAACCGACCCGCTACTTTCGGTTTTCAAAAAACCATTAACCGACCCACCGGTTTTTTATTTGGTTCGGTTTTTTCGGTTCGGTTTTGTCGGTTAATTCGGTTATGGTTCGGTTAATTCGGTTTTTTGCACACCCCTATGTTAAACCATCTGCTCAAGTTCTTTTAATTCGCCTCTAGTTTTCTAATTTGAGGTAAAATTTTATTTTGAATTTGAATTCATAGTTTTAATAACTACAGTTAGTTGTGTCAATCCCTGCCAGTGAGCTGGTGGTAGAGTGGTAAGGGAGAGACTTGGTGTTTCAAATAACCCAGGTTCAATTCATGCCCCTTCCATTAGTTTCGGTGGCACCTGATGATGATGGGAGACTAGGTGAGTATCCTTGAACTGAGCGGGTTTACCTCACTGACGTGCCTTCGGTTGAGTGTTCACGGGCTTCGGCCTTAGGTGAGGGTTTTCCCTGATTCATAGGCAAGTTTACCCCAATATGGTGAATTCCGTCAATAGTCCAATTCGAGGATTCGTTGGCCCTTAAAGAAAAAAGTCATTTCAATGCCCGTTTTAGTAAACTACACAAATATTCAGTTTTATATTAATGACTTGGGCCTTGGGATGAGCGTTTTTCGGTTAGATCGTTCAAACCGGATGACTGGACCGGGACCGTGCCGATTAAAAATATGTCGTTAATATATACAAAGTGCAGTGGTCAAACGGCCTACCCTCTCTAGTGGAGACGCAGGTTCAATTCCCGCTTGGGCCATTTTCGAGCGACATCTGGGTGAAGGGACGAATCGGGGCTTTAATACCGGGTTCGAACCTGACGGGGGCGAGGATTTACGGATTCCATCCGCGCATCAGGGGGCACAGTATCATGACGGTCGAAGGGTTAACCTTAGAAATAGCCTCGATCAGAGTGAATTTACAAGTGAGATTCTTTGCCATTCTTATATACACACAAAGTGCAACATTTGGTGCAAGTTTCATCTTAGTTCGCTTAAAGCCGTCAAGAACAGGCAACTTTCACTCCAATAAATAATATAGTCTAAAACAATTAATTAATAAAAACTTCAACTAAAATAAGTTGGAAAGTTGGCTAACCTTTGGCCGGCACAAACACTGGTCCCGACCCGGCACTGAAATTGGATCCCGGGTTGAACCACTCCAACAACATCATTGGGACACCCGAATCTTTACTTAAGGACCACAAATCTTCTCCGGGTTGAAGAGGGTATGTTGCGAACAACCCATAATCCTTCGACACGTATTTGTCGCCACATGTACAATTCAGGGTAACATTTACATCCGCAAAATCTGGTATTTGAGTCGGGTCAAATATGTTGACCAGTTGGACCCAATACTCATCGGTAAGGTTTGCAAATACCTCTTTTGCAACCTTACTGTAAGTATCGCCAACTTGTGTGTGGTATATGAATGTGTGACCCAAAAAATCACCATTCAAACATAGACAAGAAAATGGAACGTTAATTCGGGTCCCACTTTCGATGGTGTCGCTTCTCGGGATTTGTGGATTGTACTTAAGGATCATAGGGATTGATTGGCCAAAAATGTTGCTTATGTAAGTCAGATTTGACCCTTGTGTGACATAATATGATGCAAAGGCAAGATCACACCCATTGCTACACTTGGATTCAATCTTGACAATGAAGAAAAGAACACAAAGCCCCAATTGTAGTATATGTCTCTTTGTATTTGAAATATTGTTGTTCATGAAGAGAGAGAGAGAGAGAGAGAGAGAGAGAGAGAGGAGATGGAGTGTAAGTTAAACGGGATATTGATGAAGAAGTTGAGTTGATTACATAAATGTTAGTTTTGTTTGATAGCATAAGGAGTTGTGAAGGAATCATGAACAAGTACAATTAATATGTGTCATTATTCTTGTCTTTTATTATTTGTTTATGATTCTTGACACTAACTTCAATTAGTAAGAAAGCGATATACAAATACATTATTAGTTCTAAGCTCATCGAATATATAGATGAAGGTTTATAATAAAATGAATGAAATTTTCAGATAAGAAACTAGAATTCATCACGTGTACCAAGGTGTGAGGGACTGGGGTAAATACGTCCAATGAGGACAGAAAATCTAGGTAGCCAAGTGGCATTAACCTGACGTATCGTTAGATCAAGGGTAGTGGTTAACACCTCATCCTTGGGCGTTTTACGCTATGTGACAGCTCAGTCAGCAATGGGGCATTATGGGGCGTTTTCTAAAATGGGTGTAGTGGGGATGTGGGCATTGTGGGGCATTATGTTTGTAATAAAATTAAATAAAAAAAAATCAAAAAAATCTGATTGGTTTTACAAAAAGGAAAATGAAGGTGATTGGACACAAGAAAAGGGGGTTGGGCGTGGAATATAGCACGCCGGAACTGATTTGGAGCAAGAACACGCCCATGGGAGCGGAGGTGGTGGCGTTTGCGTGTTTGGGGGGGAAACGCCAAAACACGACGACTACGGGTGGTCTTATATAGGGTAATCACACTATATACTGGGTGGGAGCGAAGCTTAAACACACAACTAAAAAATGCACCTAGGTCAAAACATTTTCTGAAATAAAACTCTTAAATTAGTAGATTTTTATGAATAAAAAGATACTCGAATTTATGTTATAATTTAAAAAATATATATATATATATATATAAGTTATTTAGATTTACAAAAACTATGAAACTATATAAAAGTCAGTAGTATTCCTAAAACTATGAAACTATATAAAAGTGAGTAGTATTCCTAAAACTGTGGATCCATAGTAAGAAACATCATAAAAACATAAAAACATTCTTAATCAGTTGTCACGTCATAAAAACATCCAATTTTCAAAACACTCAAACCTCACCTATTAGGGGAGTCCCCTCTCTTACGCACACCCAATCAGGTTATGCCACGTCAACTCCCCTCTTAAACTCCCCTCGCACCCCAATTTGATGGCGGCACTCCCCTCTTAGGGGAATTGTTTTTTTATTCAAAAAAAAATAAAAAAATAAAAATAAAAGTTTTCATTGGTTGAAAATGCGGCTGGCCCCACCATATCATCTCCCCTTCTTCGGTGAACTCCCCCCGACCACCCTCCCCGAATTGGGTCACCGCAGGGATGGCGGCGGTGTTCCCGATCGGGGAATGTGGTCACCGAGCCACTCCCCGCTTGGTGCCCCGGATACCCTAAGATCATACGGTGTGGGCATGGAAAAGTGCCGTGGAAGCCACAACCACCCTGGAACACCTCCCCATAAACGGCGTTGTGGCTGGCGTGAGGAAGGGGCGAGAGGAATTCCACCGGCGTGGAGGCAATTGTGCGGGTGAGGTGGAGGCTCTTGATTGGTGGGTGTGGTTTAGGTTTGTTTTGATTGGTTAGTGTTTATTTTTCTTTTTTAATTTTTTTCCCTCTTTCATGCCATTTCCCACCTCGTGTTTTTTTCTCCACACCACAGTACTGACTTGGTTGCCATATGGCATTTCACGCCCATTCTTCGTGTCCTCCCAAATCGTATGATCAAACAAGAAAACCTAAAAACACAACACAATGTCACATCATCGTCATTTTTAATAAAATAAAAAAAAAAATCTTTCTTTAATATTACTACCCAACCCTCCCACCCGGACCCACCTAGTGACACCATCCACACACACCATTTACTCGTTTTTGTCGTTTGTCTGTAAAAATAATTCTCAAAAGATGGAAGGTAAAAATATGCCCCCAATAGCTAAAAACAAGATGTATTGGGGCTATTATTAGACTATATGGTGTGGGATGGGCATGAAACATTATGTGACAGCCAAGGCAGTGTCTGTAAGAAGGGTGGCACGGTGTCAAAAACACGGGGTGGGATGGGGCATGGAAGAGTAACGTGGTGTGACACGTGTTATACACTTTATATAGTTATTTTATTATTAAAAATAAAACTAGTAGCACAAGTTAATAACAACCATCCACCTCACCACAATGCCAGCCACCACGCTAAGGAAGTGGCGGTGTAGCGACATGGTTGAGGCCTCCACGCTGCCACACCATGTGGTCTTTTTTAGTTAGTCTCGATCAGTTATTATTGACACATGATGTTTAACTGTTTGACTAAGCTCTTCTATTCATTTTCAACGCTATTCTCAATTAGTTAGTCTCGATCAGTTATTACTGACACATGATGTTTAACTCTTTGAGTAAGTTCTTCCATTATTTTCAACACTACTCTCAAATTTGTAAAATTATATTGTTTTAATTAATAAATTTAAAATGCAGTGGAGGCAAGGCAACTTTAGATCAACTAGGAAAAAAAGATCAAGAAACATGTATTATATGCAAACTTATACACATGATAAGTGAAGGGGTATGGTCCCAAAAAGCCGCACCGACAATTCAGGCCGCGCGCCTGACCATACTCCTTACTCAGTAAGCTGATCAGTCTATAGACCTCGCGCGGGCTGCTTTAGCAAGTCCTGACCTCGCGCGAGGTCCTAGCAGGAAATAACATCAGCTTTCATACTTAGTGTTCTGAATAAGAGCCTTCAACCTATATAACCCTGCGCGGGCTAATTACGTGCACAACAAGTATCGCGCAGGAGTTACGGCACAAGGCCACTTCAGAAAGTACAAAAGGTACAAGTGGCAGAAGAACGAGCCAATCAGCGTCCACATGTCTGTACTCTATCTTGCTCCACGATCGACTGAAGTGCAGGAGACAGTGAGTACACAAGGGCGTCGACGTGGCACCAATCAGGAGGCGGCGACAACTGCCTCACGATCTCCACTCACCTGCTGATGGCAGAGGGACAACAAGGCCAACAACTGGGACACGTGGCTCCAATCAAGGTGCGCCAGCACCGGAAATCTTCTAGAAACCACTAACGGTCGATACCAGTGAGACAATGAGGATATTCCTTGTTGTCGCCTTTCGGCCCAAGGTCCATCAGCCTATCTCCTCTTACACCTCTCTGGCTATAAATAGGGACCTCCATACTCAGGTTGAACATTCCGTTTTCTCTATTCTAACTCTTAACACACACTTATTTCCTCAAAGCAGTTACTTATTCTCACGCCGGAGCCTGGTTAAGAGGGAAACCCCCATATTCCCCTCTTAACGAGCTAACGGTGTTACTGTTTTGCAGGAAGATCAGATCAAATCGGAGCTCAGGAAAGTTAAAGAAGATTAACCCTCATGTTTGAAACATAAACCACCTAATTAACCCTAAAATTATATACGTGTTTCTTCATTGGCGCCCACCGATTTTCACAATCACTTCATCTTCTTTTTTCTGAGTTTTTCTGTTCTCTTGATCATGGCTGGTCAAGGGATAATTCCTGATTTCGGTTTCGGCAATATCTCTCAAGCAGGAGCGGGGGAGGACAACTCGCACGTCCAACTCCACCCCATTGACGAGATCGTCGAAGAAGAAGGAACTAACACTGGGGGACCCCGCGCGAGTGTCACTCTGTCATACCCCAACCGATGGCGGAAACATCGGAGTGAGACGAAATAGATTGCTCGAGACATCATAACACTAATAATTGTGACAAGTATTTAAATAATAAATTTCATTCCATTTCTAAAGAATCAATTACAAGGATTTGAAGCAAATACAACAACATGAATAATGAAATACAATACGATAGGAGTACAAAATTTTGAGTGTGTATCAAAGCATCCTACTAGATTCCATGCATCACCAACATCATCGCTAAACCTGCAACATGTTTTAAAAGCATAGTTCAATACAAAGGTATTGGCGAGTAAACAAGTTTTAGACTCGTGTTATGTGTATAAAAGTATTTTCAATCCAACATAGCAATTGGTATACAAGGTCAATCTATCATGCATAACAATATGTCAACTCTAGTGTCCACTAGTATTTAGCATCCCTCGACACAAAAGTGACGAGACCGTTATAGAATAAAGACTCAACAAAACCCCGTCGGGTGGTGTGCTACTCCTATAGCGCTATAAGTGTTAAGCCGAGTTAACAAGTAGTATGCATTCTAGCATGAACCTAAGCATAGCAAAGCATGTATAATGATTGAACGAATAAAAGCATGTTTGCGAATCGTGCATTTTAACAAGTAAAACATGTTGCACCCAAAGTGTATTAAAATGAAAATGGGTCAAGTGTACTCACAAAGTTGCATATGCTTTCCCATTATCCCATGTGACGAAGTTGTTGAGACTAGGAAGTTGAATGTGTTCGATTTGGAGTTTAAGAGGTGTTTACATATGGTTCTAGGGATTTGGAGTTTAAATAACATGAAAAATAAACATATGAAAATAATCATCTAACACCTATGACACTTGTTCTTGACACTATGAAACTCTAAAAGAGTTTAAATGTTTTCATGGAACAAAGTTCCATTAGAATCTTGACAAGATGTCAAGTCCTAAGATGATACAATCTACTAGGTTGACGAATGTCCATTAGTTCATCACCAAGAGTTCGATTATTTGGTTGTTACATAAGTATTACATAGTGTATATTACATCATATAAGTCAAGCATGAGGTAGAAGATTAAAGTCTTCATTTAGGCACCTCTAAGTATCATGGAATTCATACATGAGGTAGGAAGAACAAAGCTTCCATTTAGGTACCTCTATTGTTCACCACTACACTTGTTGTTATGAACAACAAGGAGGGTCATGAACTTACAAGAAACAATAGAATATGAACAACTAATCAATGAGAAAACATCAAGCAATGTGTGGATTTTCAAGTAGGTTAGCCCAAGCTAATCCTAAATCACACAATCATCAAGTCTTGAACTTGAGCATCACTTGTGGGTTAAAACCCTTGAACAAAACAGAAAGTTTGTGAGGTTTATACCTCTGATTTTGAATGTCTCAACCTTGTTTTTAAGCCTAACTAACCATAGAAGTGGTTATAAGCATAAGGACATAGGTTTGAGATGAGTTTCCTCAAGCTTAAACAAGTTTATCAAAGTTTGAAACAAGAACAGAAAAATCAGTCCACTTTGGTGCCCTTTTGGCAACATTCCAGGCTCTGGTTTTCCAGGGAAAACCCATGGAAACATAGCTAAGGTCAATACAAAGTAGTAGGAAAAAGAATCGAGTGAATCGGATAAGAATTGAGTTACGCTCACTTTAGTGAAGTGGTATAAATCTACTCGAACTTCTGCAATCAGCTACGGTTTGGAGTGTTTGGGAGTGAATGGAGAGTGTTTAGAAAGTGAAAAATGCTTGGAGGAGGATTGGGTTATATAGGGGATGGATTAGGGTTTCATTAGGTTGGGCTTTAGAAGTGTTTAGTGGGCTAAATAACTCAAAACAAGGAAATTAAGTGGGCGGATGCAAGGCTGTTAACAGCCCTATAATTTTTATTTTATTTTATTTTTTTGACATTAGAAGGTATATATTTGATGTTTAATAAAGTGTTACATGGTGTCTAGTATGTATGTAACTTGTAACAAGGTCCAAAATGCATAAATGACATGTTTTAATTTAGCAAAAAGTGTGATAACATAGGTGTGTATAACACATGAAATGTAACAAGTATGTATGGTTTATAGTTTGGTATGATCAAGTGAAAAAGAAACATACAACATAATCTTATAATTGAATAACTAAGTGTTTAAATGTATGAAGATTTAAGGATTACGAATACACGATCATTGCTTACGAGTTAAGCTTACGTTTATACGAATTACGAACCATGTATCAAACGAGTGCATGTATCAATGTATAAACATGTATAAACGATGTATAAAAGATTCGTTTCATTACGCTCAAAGTCTCGGATTTTACAACGATACAACGAAATACGATTACAAGGAATACAAGATTTCCAAAAAAAATAGAATTTCAAGCAATGGTTTCTAAATATGGAAAGTATGAAAACGCAGGGCGTTACAGTCTCCCCTCCTTTAGGAAATTTCGTCCTGAAATTTATTCAAGAGGAAGACTTGAAAAAGTTTTGACAAAAATTGAGACTTGGAAATTTTGAAACGGTTTGAAAAGTACGAAACTTTGGAGAACGACAAGGTAAATTTGGATGGGAGTTCGTTGTCTAAAATAATTTGAGGTACCAAACATAGTTGAAAACGTATAGGTGCTTATATAGGTAAAGTGAGTCTAAACAAGTTTGGATAACTTAAATTGGAGATGTATTAAAAATGGGACGTATTAAGAAGGAAGATTTTGACAAACGGTTTGTATTTTGTGAAAGTGGAGTAGTTTGCATAGGAAGTTTTAAGGATAGTATAAAACCACATATTTATAAAAAATTGCTTTTTGAGAGGAATGAGAAAGTTTGATACTCTAAAATAAAGTAATAACGGTCTACTAAGTATGTTAGCACAAGAATAAAGAATAGAAGGGAAATTTTAGAGGTAAGAAGATAAGTTAAGATTTGAACGTTTAAACAGACTTGATTGTGTACGAGGTTCGTATAAAAGAAAAAGAATAATGGAGAATAATCGGCGTACGAAAGTGAACGATTTACTCTTAATGAATGCCAGTATATGATTGGCATAAGTATTGGATTGACAAAAGTAGCGTGCTAAGAATGAAGTCTCGTCGTAGATAATCAGATATAATGCATGTGTGAGTTGTTTAAAGTTTGAATTAGGTCTGAGAGGTCTGTAAAACACCGAATTTCTCATGGCGCGTCTTACGAAAGTTTGGTAACATGGTGAAAACACTTATATACAGGAAGTACCAGCGGCGCATCCACCATGTTTTGACCATATTACATCCGTTTCATATTCGGTGTCATGTTACGTTCTGTGTCTTACCATATACAGTAGTACACTCTATGGTTCTCATGCGCTTATCACTATAATCCCGTGTGCACCCGCGATTATTTTGATCGCCGCATGATCCGCATAGCTTGTACTAGTTGTGTATGAATTTGGGTATACATAATTTAAAAGTAAGAACGTGTACGTATAAGAATGTAGCATATAAGCAAGTCCATGCTTAAGTATGTATGGGACCCACGTAAGTGAATCCCTCGGATTAAGCTCGCGTACGGGTACGAATGTATGAATCATGAGTATGAATGAAAGTATAAGCCTAAATATATGTTTAAGTATTAATATGCACGTAAGTATGAGTATAGACATAAAACGTACAAGTAGTATGAGTCGAAGTATAAGCATAAAACGTATGAGTATGAATGTAGGCATGATTAATAAAAATTGCGTATATAGTGTATGTTGAAGTATAACGAATTCGGGCATATAAAATGCTCGAGAAATTTGAATATGTAAAACGAATGATATGAGCGAACTCGTCACGAGGCAACGATTTAAAACATGTATGATGATTTACATGTATAGTTGGTTAAGCGAAATGTTGAGTTTATTGAATCAAAAGTAGATTGAGTTTGATTTGGAAGGTAGAATGTGGTTTGTAAATGTAGAGAACATAAAGTACTCGTTGGTTATGCATAACGTATTTTGTAATGAATGGAAATGCTACTTTTGTTTTAAAAGAGTTTACGTAAGTTGAAGATTGTCGGTCCCCATGTAGTCTTCTTGCCCACGTGTTTTGAATTTTGAATGACTAATTAAGCGGTGTAGAATAAAATTTTCGAAAATAATGGGTTTGTTTCATTTGCATCAAAACAAGAAATTTGAATTTTGAAGGTTCTTATGAAAACGTTGATCCTTAGAAATGGAATCTAGCAAAACGGACTTAGTGGTCATTGAAAAGGGTTTTAACAAATGATTTGTTGATGTTGAAAAGCGTCTTTGGTAAAACATTCGTATAATATCTATAAGATCTTATAAGTATATGAGAAAGTTTATTTGAATTCCGATTGAGAATGAAAGTCTTTAGTATGGTGATATAATCGTGAGTGTGTGTTTTAGTGATTAAGTCGAATATGAAGTTCATGGGCAAGAGACTCATTGGACCGATTGAATTGATAGGTAGCATATCGTAAGGTTTTGAAATTCGGGTAATAAAACATTTTAAGACATGATTAAGAATCTCGAGTATATGGGTTGAGTGAAAATAGATTGTAGAATAAGAAGTACGTTTGATAAAACAATGTATTTTGAAATTGATACAAGTAGGTATTTTGAATAATGATAAATGATTTAGGTATAAAACATGATCGGGTTTGCATCATAAAATATTTTGAAGAAAATTTTTGGTAACGATCACCTAGGTAAGGGAATCACCCCTAACTCGTTGGTGAGGTCGTTTTAAGGAAAAAGTGAGTGGAGTTAATCGTCAAGGTAAGGAAGTCACTCCTATCTCGATATGTCTCCATTTGTCATAACAAGGAATATGAATTATATGAAATCATGTGTATGTATAAATGTTTGAAAAAGATTTAATTTGTTGTGTGTGTGAGAAGAAAATATCGAAAGTAGATTTTTAATTTGAAAGGTTACATCATATAAGATAAATAATAGAAGAATGAGCGTGCACGACACGCGCGAGACGTACGGAGAAACAGGCACTTACGGTGATCACCCATCCTATGTTCAACACAAACGTCCAATTCATAGCCGGCTAGGGCCGCGCAACATGAACAACGAATGGGGTGACACAGACCCGAATGACCCTACTTGGCAAGATGACTAAGGTTCTTCGGTTTTCAACCGACTGCAGAGAAATCATGAGTCTTATAGACCAAGGCCGCGCGTCGCCTACAACGAGGAAGCAGAGCGCAACTTCAGCCTTGTCTATAGACCAGCAGAAGCTGCTGAGCAATCGAAATTCATAAGAGACATCGCTCTAGCCACGCTAGAGAAAGCAAAGTTGCCACCAACAGTAGGGAAAATCAACGGGCTCACCGATCCCGATGACCATGTGCGAGTATTTACAAGCGTATGTGTTCTAGGAGGATGGACCATGCCAATGTGGTGCCATCTAATCGTTCAAACTTTCACAGGGGCTGCTCGCGCCTGGTTCGACAGCCTTCATGCCGGAAGAATCAAGTCTTGGATCGACTTCAGAGACCAATTTGTAGCCCACTTTAGCCAACAGAGACGTTATCAGTGCGATACGTCTGAGGTAACAGATATTTGGCGCAGAGAAAATGAGGGGTTAGTAGACTTTATCACTCGTTTCAACAAGGAGTGCCTAGAGATTGGAGGTGTAAATGAGCAGTTAATGCACGCCCACTTCAAAAAAGCAATCCATTGTGATAGTCTAATCAGGACTATCACTAGAAAAGATAGTATGCCAAAAGAATGGGACAAACTGATGACAGCTACAAAGATTGTAGCGCAGACTGAAGAATCGTTGGCTGGAACCAAGAGCTCTTACACCGAGGATCGATTTTCGAAAGGCAACCCGCGCGACTATGGCAAGCGCAACAAGAACAGAAACCCTAGATGGAAGTCAGGACAATCCAGTGGTTATGGAGAACGACCGCGCTACAAGGAAGACGTGCGAGAAACAATTGACAGAATCGGCTACCGAAAGGCCGTCAAAAACGAGAATCGTGAAAACACTGGACTCCGCTCATTAAAACACCCAAAGAGGTGCTCATGACGGAGAACCACGATTTCAACGCACCAAAGCCCATGACCAACAAGAAGGGGCAAGACCCCAATCTTTATTGCGATTTTCATAAGGATACAGGTCATTTGACAGATGATTGTATCAGTCTTAGGAAAGAAATCGAGAAGGCTCTTAAGAGCGGAAAGCTAAGCCATCTGGTTAAAAACGTGCGTAAAGAGACACGCCAGATACAAAGGAACGATGACGGAAACAAGAAGAAAGTCAGGCGCCTGGAAACTCATATGGTTAACGGACCAAGACTTAGGTGCTGTTTGTTTTTTTGTAGGAAAAGGTCTGCAGTCTGCGGACCACATCTGCAGACATCTGCAGGAGAAGAGGTGGACCAAATGTCTGCAGTCTGCAAGGAGAAGAGGGTTTGTTTTTTTTATATAAAACCTCTTCTAGTTTAAAACCCACACAAAACTCTCTCTACTCTCTCTCTAAAATCTGAACCACCGCCATCATCACCACCGCCACCACTTCACCACCGCCATCATCACCACAACCGTCACCACCTCCGCCTTCACACCGTCACCACCCTAACCTAGGGTTCCATCGAGTCGGAAGATTTCGAGATGATGATGATGGTCTGAACGACATGTCGACGGCTCCGGCCACCGTTCTCGGTCTCCTGCTGCTCTCTCTCTCTCTCTATTTGGGGGTTTGTTCGATTTAGGGTTTTGGTTCGATTTGGGGTCGGAGCAGGGGTTCGATTTGGGGGTTTTGATGATGATGATTTGGGGGTTTTGATGATGATGGTGGTGGCGGAGCAGGGGTGGTGGTGGCGGAGCAGTGGTGTCGGAGCAGGGGTGGTGGTGTCGGAGCAGGGGTGGAGGTGATGATGATGATGATGATGGTGGCGGAGCAGGGGTGGTGATGTTGATGATGATGGTGGCGGAGCAGGGGTGGTGGTGGCGGAGCAGTGGTGTCAGAGCAGGGGTGGTGGTGGCGGAGCAGGGGGTGGAGGTGGAGGTGGTGCCAAGAAGAGGTAAACGTCTGCGAGGAGAAGACTTGGGTCCATGTCTGCTCCAAGAAGAGGTCTCGCAGACCTTTTTTAATGAAAGGTCTGCGAGAAAACAAACAAGCTGCAGACATCAAACGTCTGCGCGCGTCTGCGTCGCACAGACATAAGTGGCCAGAAGTACTTCTGGCCAAAAAAACAAACAGCACCTTAGCGCAAAGAGCAAAGGCAAGCGCCCTTTTGAACCAGCATGGCAGGAGCAACAGGTCATCTTTCCGGTTGTGCGCGAGGGAACACGCGTCACGCGCCCCATCGTCATTACAGGCATTATTGGCCACTACGAAACAGAATACGTCCTCATTGATCCAGGAAGCACAGCTGATATTATCTACGAACAATGCTTCAACCAAATTGATCCGGATGACAAAGCGCGCCTCGAACCTGTTGATTACCCTCTATCCAGATTTTGCAACGAGACAATCTTCCCATTGGGCCAGATCAGCTTTCCAGTCACGCTGTCTGATAGGAAGCATTCAAGAACTACGAATGTTAACTTCATGGTGATGCCAGTCAAGTCAAGACATGATGTCTTGATTGGCAGAGAAACTCAAGGTGAAATGAATATGATAACTTCCACACCTCACTCAGCGATCGGTTTTCCAACCGAAACAGGGGTAGCAATTATCTATTCAAAGAAAGAAGTAATGGCAGCAAAAGATGCGCGACTACGCAAAGCAGCTAAAGTCTCAACAACAGAACCAGAGAAATGGGTCTTGAATCGCAAGTAACCAGAACAAACGGTGACAATTGGTCACGTTGTCTCACAAAGCATCAGGACGCACCTCAAGCAACTATTATTTAGGAACATGGACATTTTCGCCTGGACCCCGTCAGTTATGAGAGGCGTCCCGCGTGACATCACTAAACATTGTTTGAACACTTATCCTTCCATCGAGCCAAAGGTACAAAGAAGGCGCAGCCTAGGAGCGGATAAGACCAAAGCCATGAATGAGCAAGTCTGTGAACTTTTAAAGGCTGGCATACTGAGAGAGGTGCGCTATCAGTGCTGGGTTTCAAACCCTGTCATGGTCGAGAAGTCTACGGGAGGATGGCGAATGTGTGTTGACTACACAGATCTCAACAAGGCATGCCCTAAAGATTGCTATTCATTGCCTGAGATCGACAAAAAGATAGACTCTCTCGCGCCATACTGGTGGAAATGCTTTTTAGATTGCTACAATGGGTATCATCAAGTCCAGATGAAGCTGGAAGA
This sequence comes from Helianthus tuberosus, assembly GCA_030545235.1. Taxonomy (NCBI): domain Eukaryota; kingdom Viridiplantae; phylum Streptophyta; class Magnoliopsida; order Asterales; family Asteraceae; genus Helianthus; species Helianthus tuberosus. Next base: position 121,469,764 of record CM060354.1, read on the forward strand.
CGAAGACAAAACAGCTTTCCGCACTGAAATCGGATTTTTTTGTTATACAAAGATGCCCTTCAGGCTCAAGAATGTTGGCGCAACCTACCAGCGACTGATGGACACGATATTTGCTGATGACATCGGAAAGCATATCGAAGTATACATTGACGATCTTGTAATCAAAAGTCCTGAGGAGGACCAGATGCTAAAAGACATTGAGAAGACGTTCAATTCTTTAAGGAGCGTGAACATGAAGCTAAATCCAGCGAAATGTTCTTTTGGTATGGAGGAAGGCAAATTTCTAGGCTTCGTGGTTACCAACGGCGGTTTCAAAGTCAACCCTGAAAAGGTTCAAGCCATTGAGCGGATGCCATCACCGCGAACGATCAAAGAAATGCAAAGATTGGTTGGTTGCCTCGCCGCGCTTAATCGTTTTTTTATCAAACAACGCTGCAAAGTCTTACCCTTTCATCAGTACTTTGCGCAATTGCGTAAAAAAGCAAGAGTTCAAATGGACGCCATAAGCAGAAGCAGCCTTCCAACAAATGAAAGAGTGTTTGATCAAGCTCCCTACCTTAACCGCGCCATTTGAGAAAGAACCACTCATTCTGTACTTGTCTTCTTCGGACAAGGCAGTTGGGTCAGTACTTTTGGTTGAAAGAGACGGAGTTCAAACTCCAATCTACTATGTCAGTAGGGTGCTCACGGATCCAGAAACACGATACTCAACCATGGAAAAGTTAGTGCTCGTGTTGCTACACGTCTCCAGGAGGCTGCGCAGATATTTAACTGGGCATGTAATCACTGTACTCACTAACTTCCATATCGGTACCATCTTGCAAAAGCCAGAGACGTCAGGCAGATTGGCCAAGTGGGCAATTGAATTGGGAGGCCACAACATTCTGTACAGGCCGCACCCAGCCATTAAAGGACAAGTATTAGCAGACTTCATCACTGAAGTCCCAGAAGACAAGATCAAAGAATGCGAGGTGGTAGACACTCCCATCAAAGATACCTCAGATGAATTATGGTTGTTGTTCACTGACGGAGCCTCAAATGAAGACAGTGCAGGAGCTGGTTTGCGCCTTGTTAGCCCAGAGAAGCATGAGTTCACCTATGCCATCATGTTGGATTTTAAAAATACCAACAATGAGGCTAAATATGAAGCAATCTTGGCAGGCTTACGCCTGGCCATCAAAATGGGAGCACAAAATTTACAAGCGCATGTCGACTCTCTCCTGATCGTAAGTCAAATCAACGAATTGTATGATGCAAAGGGCGAAGTCATGGCCCTATACTTAGAGAAAGCGAAAGAACTACTTCAGAAGTTCAAGTCTTACAAAGTTATTCATATAAACCGATCAGAAAACAAGCCAGCTGACGCGCTAAGCAAGCTTGCTTCAACAGCTTTTCAGCATCTCGCCAAAGATGTAAGAATCGAAGTCTTAAAAAACCCATAGGTTTTGCTGCGCCAAGTCAATGTGATTAAGATAGTGCCACCTTCATGGATGACCCCGATCATTCAATATCTTCTAGAAGGAATTCTCCCTGAGAACAAGGTGGAATCATAAAGATACAAAATAAAGCGTTGTTCTATGAGATGAATGGTGGCATTCTTTACAGAAGATCATTTTTAGGACCATTGCTACGATGCGTGGACCCTCAAGACGCGAGTTATCTGATCAGGGAGATACATGAAGGCATCTGTGGCATCCATGCGGGCCCGCGCATGGTTGTTGCAAAGATAATGAATGCGGGGTACTATTGGCCAGGGATGCATGTCGACGCTTTAAAGGAACTACGCAAGTGCGACTCATGCCAAAGACACGCTCCAAAAACCCTGCGCCCAAAGAACGACTTGATCCCTGTGTCCACTGCCTGGCCTTTCCAGCAGTGGGGAATCGATATGGTGGGACCTTTCCCTGAAGCTCCTGGCGCCGTGAAGTTCATAATTGTTGTCGTCGACTACTTCACCAAGTGGGTCGAGGCAAAGGCTCTCGCTTCAACTTCAGCAATGATGGTGCGCAAATTCATATGGGAACACATCATTTGCAGGTTTGGTCTCCCACTTAAAATCGTGACCAATAATGGCACCAACTTTGCATCCGAATATCTGCAAGAGTGGATGAAAGAGCTAAACATTGAACACACTTTCTCTTCCGTTGCGCACCCCCAAGGCAACGGCCAAGTAGAAAGTGTCAATAAAAGTATTGTTGAAGGGATAAAAGCCAGATTGGGCACCAAGAGAAGAGGCTGGGTAGATAAGCTCCCTAGCATCTTGTGGGCTCATCGAACCATGCCAAAGACAAGCACTGGCGAAACCTCCTTTAGCCTGGTCTATGGCTCAGAGGCGGTTATCCCAGCAGAGATATGCCTCCCCTCGCCACGACTATCAGCTGTTAACAAGATTGATAACGAGGCAGAGCGCCGCTTAGACTTGGACCTACTAGAAGAGAGCGTGAAATAGAACGAATCAAATAGGCCAAGTATAAAACGCAACTGGAGAGGTACTACAATGCAAGGGTGCGCATTTGTACCTACACTCCAGGTGAATACATGTTTAGAGACAATGAAGCCTTTAGTGCTGAACGCCCCGGAAAACTAGCACTGAAATGGGAAGGCCCATACTTAATACATGAGGTGCTAGGAAAAGGGGCATACAAGCTGCGCACCCTGGATGGACACATCATCCTGTGCACATGGAATGCGCAACAACTGCGCAAGTGCTACATGTGAACACCATTGGCCATGGGCCATTTCAATCTTCTATGTTGGCCATGCGCCTTTTTAACTATCTATGTCGCCTATACGCCTTTTTACTTCGATTATGTATGTTGGCCTCGCGCCTGTTTTCAAGTTACCTAATGCAAGCATTGGCTATGCCTTATGATTTATCATCAAGTTCTCTACGTTACAAATGCATGTTAAACTTTTGATTAGCACGAAAACACTTCAGTAAATTACGAGCTCTTGAGTTATGCCTCCAAGGTCCTCCGCGAGCACAGCGCGAGACCGGGCAGTAACACTCATACACGAGCCACACTTACATTTATTCGAGCTAACTTAACCAAAGTTCCTAACAACAATGTAATAATTGTAACTTGGAAAATAGAAAGCAAACATAATGTCATATTCCAAAAGCGCAACCGCACAATGATTACTTCAAAGTCAAAAACAGAAATTACAAGGCACCAGCCTACAGACACTATCATCTACTCGTAACCATCACCATCTCAATGATCATCTCAATCGCCATCACCATCTCCGCCAGCTGCCTCTTCCTCATCTGTTAATTCCAAAGTTTTCGGAGGGTCAAGGATAGACTTTAGCCGCGCACACCAGTCATCGTGCTTTAGCGCTTCAGTGACCAGCTCCATAACAGGCAGCGAAAGATGGTCATAGACTTCTTCAGAGCGGGTTAGCATAGCATCAGCCTGATCAGTCACCGAACAATGGTGAGTCTCAAACTCCTGACTAAAGGCCTCTTCCACATGATGAGCGCACTCTAGATAACCCCCGCGATGCCCAACAGCACGTGAAGCATCTATAAGCGCGGCAACAGCTGCATCCATCTCAGCCGCATTCAGAATAAAGTTGGCAATCTATACAAAAAAAAGGAGAAACATATGAGAACAATAAGTAAAACCTATAGCAAAGAGTAAAAACTCACCGCAGCTACTCCTCTATTGCGCAACCACTCGGATTCGGAGACTAGCGTGTCCACAATCGATTGAGCCTCAGCATAATTGTTTTGGGCTACATTAAGGGCGGAAGTGCTGATGTCTCGCGCCTCTTCGGCCTTCTTCTTGACCTCCTCGGCGGTATCAGCCTTCACCCTCTCAGCCTCAAGATCAATCTCCAATGATTCGTTCTTGTCATGGGCCTGAAACAATCGACGCTTTAGCTCCGCAATCTCCACATCCTTGGCAGCCAAGTCTTTATCCTTGCTCGCAACCTGCGCCTTCAATTCAGCCTGCAAAGGATGAAACAATGAGTTAACAATATTTTGACAAGTACAAAACATAAAAAGGAAAGGGTTTAAGACTGTTGAACCTCAACACGCCCTTTGTCCGCTTCAACTTCCTTAACCTTCCCTTTTAAAGTGGCAATCTGAGCCTCAAGGTTGATAATTTTAGAACGGGCAGCGTACATACACTGGTTATCTTTCTTGCATACCTCTTTCCATTCAGCTCCCTCCTTCGACAAGAGCTCCTCAGCAGCACGCAGTTTGCTCTTTAAGCCCTCGCGGCCCCATTCCTCAGACTTTCTCTCCGCTTCAAAGGCGGCCTTCTCCTCAGCAAAAGCACTCTTCACCTTCTCGAAGTCTTGGACCTGTTTCAGCAAACGCTCCCAGTACTTCTCCCAGTCAGTTCGCTCCCTAACCATTGTGCGCCACTCGCGCACAATCTGTTGGTTAGCGGCGCGAGTATTGGCATCCCCAATAATGTAAGCATGATATAACCCAACATGGGTACGCGCCCTTTTCCTGTTAACTTCTCCGGGAAGGAAGGAGCCCAAAAACCAATCCCGACAGGCCCTAAACTCCGTAAAGGTGTCTTTCTGCTTTAAACCCCAAACAGGTTGATGGGGAGCGTCGCCACGAGCCTCCTCAGTATACGTCTTGTAATAGATATCTCCTGAGGTATCCTTAAGACCTATGGGAGCTCGTGGCATGGACTCTTGACCTCCAGCACCGCCAGCAGCGCCAGAACTCCCAGCGCCTGAACTCCCAGCGCCTGCACCACCCGCAGCAGTAGTAATATCTTTAGGCGTTATTTGCTCGGGTACAGTGCCAACAGCTCCCCCAGTAACAGATGTAACTTGAACATTTTGGGTGGAGGGATCAGGCTGCGCAGGCTCAGTCGGCTTAACAGCCTCAGGCTCCTTCTGCCTAATAGCTTCAGTTTCCATCGTCTTCAAGGGCTGGTCAAGCCCTGTGATATGCACGACCTCCGGACCCTTCGCTTTGTCTTGCCTAGCAGTAGCAGCGGTCTCGGTTTCTTTTGTTTACTCCTTCTCAACCACCTTCTCGGACACCTTCTCAATCTCCTTTTCCACAGTTTTTGGAGCCTTAATGATGAATTTAGTCTTCTTCGGCGCCGGCTCCTTTGGGTCCGTCAACTCAACGCCCCTTACCTTCTCAGGGATCTTCTGGGCCTCTGCAGAAACTAAGGGTTAAGAAAATTTTACTAAGGAAAAGAAAAGTAGTGAGATTCACTGCTAACCTGGAGAGAACTTGTAGAGGGAACACAACCTACTCTGCTTCCCTATCACTGGGGCTTCCCCAGTTTTCCGCACTGGCCCAGCACCAGCAGCAACCTCCTCTCTTGACTGTTTCCGGGTCACCAGCTTAGCTCCATCTTCTTCATGTTCTTATTCTTCCTATTTATCCAGAGCGATAGAAGAAAGGGTCACGCCGACTTCCGGGTTCATGGATCCCGCGCTTCCAGAACTTTTTGAACGCTGCGCTGGTTTTCTTCTCACCTATACGTGATAAACCCTCTAGTGAGTCACTCGTAATAACATAATCCTCCAGGTTACTCTGCCGGATTCGAAGAGTACCTTTATCTTGTGACGTGGTAGCCGCGCGGCCAGACCCATCCTTCCTGCTGGTCGCACCGGTGTCCACAGTAACCTTCTTGGTTTTCTTCTTGACAGCCTTCTTGGTTTTCTCTTCTAGGTCTATCCCCAGGTCGCGCAGCACACCTGTAAAGATGTTAGACCATTAGCGTAACTCTTCTTACGATGAACCTATAGACTCCTCACTGGAAAGAAACAAGATTTCCTTCCCAGCAGAAGTCACGCCGCGCAAGGGCTTTGGATTTGGAAGTAGCGAACCTTCAGTTGCAGATGGAGGATTGGCAAAAGCTTCAGCGATGGGGAATAGGAAGTAGTCTTTGATTTGTTCATAAAAATAAGGCTCCCCATACTGCAACGAGCACACACCCATAGTACCACCAAAAGCAGGAAAAGTTGCTTGCTAAAGTTGTACCTCTGCAGTAAGGAGCAGAAGTCAAGCGCAAGCATACATCAAGAAAAGGGAAAGAAAGTAACACATACCTTCGCCATTAAGCTTCAAAACATGAACCTCTTTGCTGCGCTCTGGCCATTTATCACTCATACCGGCCGCGACCAACACTTGCTCAACGAAAATTCGATTAGGCGTCGCGGTAAGCTTGAAATACCAGTCACCTTTCTTTGGGATAGGAAGTTCCTCCTTCTCGATAGTGTCCGACTCGCGAAAGATCATGGCGATCGGCATAACTTCTTCCCTAATAAAGAAAAACTTCATTTTCCAATCATGGAAACTCTTGGGAGGATTCAGCAGTATCTTCTTCGCAGAGCCTCTGTTGCCGAAGGAGTAGAACCCAATATTCCTGATTAGTTGATAAAACACCCTAAACTTCTCAACCGAGGGTTCTATCCCATGAGATCGGCACAGGAATTCTAAGTGCCTCACCCTCACCATCCCTGCTGGGCTCATCTGAGAAAGATGGAAGCCATAAAAATGTAGAATTGCCGACATGAAGTGAGTTTCCGGAAGTCGGAAGTTCCCTTGCAAGAAGAAGTCTTCAAAAAGGGTTATATACCTCGATGGGGCGTCGGCGGCAGTCTGACCCTGCCGGGGATATTGAGCATCCTACTCCGGTGGGAACCGGAAACCCCTGGTGATTTGCTCGAACAGTCCCTGATCCCACTTGAGAACAAGGACTGGGCCTTCTTCAACTTGAACCTCCTCAGCCATTTATATAAAGAAAAAGAAAATAAGATGAAGATCGTCTAAATTTCTGAGGAAGTTTGAAGATCACTTCAGAAAGTTGAAGATCTGCTATAAAATCTTTGAAGATTTGAAGTTTTGAATACTAGAGAGAAAAAAGGAGAACAGAAAAAGGGATTTGTGCAACTCTCTCTCTCTCTCTCTCTCTCTCTCTCTCTTCTCGTCGAATATATATAGTCATCGCATTTAATGCGATGGGTAAACGTGCCGGGATCACCGCACACGTGACCAATCAGCAGCTGCCACGTAAGGCAAAATTCTTGGAATGACAGTTACCACGCGCGCGTGTGCCTCACTCGCCTGACGGAAAGCCGAAACGTCAGGGACAGCATGATGATGGTCGTGTCAACAGTCAACTCAAACGTCGTCGTCAACGACATTTGCACCAACCTGTCAGAATTCAAAATTCGAGGTTTTTCCCGCTCAAAGTTACTACAAACTTCATGCAGAAGCTAACAAGCGCCGCGCTGTATTCATGATTATCCAACGACCCCGCACGCTTACACTTGAAAGCAAATAACTATCAACAAGCAAATTTGGTAGTCGCGCCGTAGTAACTAACAAACACTTACACGCGGGCCACCTACCAAATCCTAGCAAGCACTTTTTAAAGTTTTAACACTTCTTCTTTTTTAAGTCCAGAGCTCCAACCATTTACTTCGTACATGGAGCAGCACTGGACTGGGGGGACTTGAAGGGGTATGGTCCCAAAAAGCCGCGCCTACCATTCAGGTTGCACGCCTGACCATACTCCTTACTCAGTAAGCTGATCAGTCTATAGACTCGTGCGGGCTGCTTTAGCAAGACCTGACCTCGCGCGAGGTCCTAGCAAGAAATAACATCAGCTTTCATACTTAGTGTTCTGAATAAGAGCCTTCAACCTATATAACCCTGCGCGGGCTAATTACGTGCACAACAAGGATTGCGCAGGAGTTACGGCGCAAGGCCACTTCAGAAAGTACAAAAGGTACAAGTGGCAGAAGAACAAGCCAATCAGCGTCCACCTGTCTGTACTCTATCGTGCTCCACGATCGAATGACGTGCAAGAGATAGTGAGTACACAAGGACGTCGACGTGGCACCAATCAGGAGGCGGCGACAACTGCCTCACGATATCCACTCACCTGCTGATGGCAGAGGGACAACAAGGCCGACAACTGGGACACGTGGCTCCAATCAAGGTGCGCCAGCACCGGAAATCTTCTAGAAACCACTAACGGTCGATACCAGTGAGACAAGGAGGATATTCCTTGTTGTCGCCTTTCGGCCCAAGGCCCATCAGCCCATCTCCTCTTACACCTCTCCGGCTATAAATAGGGACCTCCATACTCAGGTTGAACATTTCGTTTTCTCTATTCTCATTCTTAACACACACTTATTTCCTCAAAGCAGCTACTTATTCTCACGCCGGAGCCTGGTTAAGAGGAAAACCCCCATATTCCCCTCTTAACGAGCTAATGGTATTACTGTTTTGCAGGAAGATCAGATCAAATCGGAGCTCAGGAAAGTTAAAGAAGATTAACCCTCATGTTTGAAACATAAACCACCTAATTAACCCTAAAATTAGATACGTGTTTCTTCAATAAGAAATTGTATAAATGTATAATAGTTACAAAATTTTTATATTTATTATAATTATAAGAAACCACTATAATAATTCCTTAAACATATATATAATCAAAACAAATAAAGGCACTAAAACCACAAAGAAAAGTACAATAATGTTTAGAAAATATACATACAAAAACATAGTTGCCTTTTTTATCAATAAAAAAATGCGGATGCTAATACTTTGGTATTAATCTGTGTGTTATGTTTAGCCGTTGGATACTTTGTCCCAAATGTAAGGTTCTTTTGAAAATAAAAAGGTACACTTTCTTTAGTAAACCATGGATTCTCTGGTCTCAATATTATTAGACCCATTTTCTTCATCTTGGTGGTCTAAGAGCATTCATAATGGATCTTTTATATGTATGTGAGTGTAACATCTATATTTATAAGAGTGGTTGTAAATTGTTGTGAGTGGAGGAGAAAGAAAAAACAGAAAAAATTACTATTTATCATTAAATTTGGAAGAGATACTGTTTTTACACCCCACTTGCGATGTGCGCATATAATATATATATATGTGTGGGCACGCGGGAGGCAAAAGTGAAAGTGCACGAATTTTAACGTTATTTTACTAATTTCGTGAAAATAACGTTAAAAGAGGGGATGGTTAATCATGCATCATGTGGTGGTGTTGATAACGTTGCCGAGTGTTATGTGCATTATGTCCAAGGCTTGATGCAAAACTACTATCGAGTCGGGGGTCTCACTAGAAGCAGCCTCTCTATTCCTACGGGGTAGAGGTAAGGCTGTCTAAATCTTACCATCCTCGGACCCTACCTTAACTTTGCTATTGGTAAGATTTACTGAGTATGATGATGATGATGATGAAAGTGGTTGTCAGAGGAAAGATAAAAGTAAAAGTATAAAAAAAACTATTATTTAATTGAAAAGAAGAGAGAAAAGTTAGTATTTTTTAATGTAATTATAGAGATGGAGTAAAAGATCTAGAGATGGAGTAAAAGATCTGATTGTGAATGCTCCAAGAGTATTTTTTTTTTAGCTTTGCTTTTTTGGTGAGGTGGCAACCTTAGATATTTTTACATATTGGGTCGGTTTTGAGGGAGGTAGATTTGTGGGCGGATGGTGTTGAACAACTCTTGTTGGGTGATAACTCTTTTAGACCATATATATACAAGAAACCACATATTTATGTTTAACCTAGAGGGTCTAGTCTAGCTCAATACATACAACTCTAGTTTATTAAAACAAGCATCATTGCTCGAATGCTCGAGTTCATTTAAGATGGGTTTGATTCAAGCTTTTAGCTAGCTGATCTGAAGAAACACCAAACTAATCTGGTGGTTAGTTTGTGTTTTGCGCCTCGACAAATAAGGTTAATCTTCTTTGTAACGTCCAAGTTGTGATGGTGGTAATCCAGCAAACACTAAACACACCCGTTAAGCTCGTTACGGGGAAGGGAATAGGGGGTTCTCCTCGTTACCACCCTCTGGCGTGAGAATAAGTATCTGCTTTGAGGATATAAGTATTTAATTAAGAGTGAGAGAGCAAGGAAGTGGACCCTTAAACCTGAAGTGAAGGTTCCTATTTATAGCCGGAGTGGTGTGAAAGGAGATAGGCTGATGGGCCTTGGACGTGTAGTCGACAACAAGGAATATCCGTTTTGTCCCCTCTGCCACGACCATTGGTGCTTCTGGGCGAGAGGGAATCTGGCGCACGCTGATTGGATCCACGTGGCCTGGCCATCGTCCTTGTTGTATGTTATGTCATCAGCGGCTAAGTGGAGATCGTGGTGCAATTGTCGGCGCATGACGGGGTACAGCCTGTTGGACGCTCATTGATCCATTGTTCTGCCACTTGTACCTTTAGTACTTGCCCTTGGATTATCTGCGCTTCTGTCCTCCGCGCGACCATCCAGATTGTCCAAAGTAGCCAGCGCAAGATCCAGTAAGTGAGAGTTTTCATTTAAGGAGCCAAGTGTGAAATCTGATCTTGTATTTGCCTTGACCCCGTGCGCGACCTAGGTTACCCCCGTTTGGCCGGCGCGAGGTCGGGACAACTACCAAATTAGTCTGTTAAGGATATGGTCTCGCGTGCGACCTGGTTGGTCGGCGCAGGATTTGAGATCATACCCCTTCAAGGTCTCAAGTAAAAGCAATAGGTTTTGAATCTTTAAGACTCAAACGCGGCATATATAATATATGTTGCAGGGGTTTTTATATAATTTCAAAATGGTGACTTCAAGAGATGAAGATTTTTGTCTTGTTGAATGTGGACCTTTTGTACGCGAAATAATCAAGAGATATTTATGACAAAATAAGACACGTTGTTTTATTATATCCATCCAATCAGTGTTGTTGATAAAACAGACCAATTTTAAATTATTAACCATTCATTCTTCTTCTTGACTATGGAATCCTCAACCATTCTTCCACTGTCTAACCTTTCTATTTTCTGTCAGAAACCCCATGGAACCACCTTTGGAGCTCTTCCTTTTAGTTTTAAACAATTGAAGACAACATCTAACATCACTCTTGCAAATTGTCAAAAGATGCATGTCTCGGGTAAGCGCGCTCTCTGTCTGTGTGTGTGCACAGACAAAGAGATACACGTATATCGTTCTCTCTCAGCTCTCTATGTGCATATATCTATATACACACAAAAGAGAGATTCTTTTAGAACAACCTACACACTCTCTAACTTTTACTGCTAAACTACATCTTTTTACTACCTCGGGGATTGAACCCTTGTCACTTGGAAAAAATAAAGTCCTATCCATCGTTAGGACAAAGTCCCTTTAAAGAGAGATACATGTATATCTTTCTCTCTCATTTGTTAAGAGAGAGAGAGAGAGAGACATATTCGGGTCAAAGAAAGGGTGGATAAGAACATGTGGGTTGGGTTGAGTTGAACAGTTAATTTTTTTTAATATTTTTCCTTATTTTGAATTTTTATATTTCACGTATAATTAACCGATTTAAGATCATAAAAAACTGTTACTAAAATCATGAACCAATATTTTATATAAAATAATTTCAAAAAAATCATGACTTGAGTTCACCTCATTTGGCCCGTTTTCATTTAAGCTAATCATTATCGATGTAATGTAACTCATCTTAAGCTAGAGCTAAAGCCTTCAATGAGCTGAGATTGTGCTTTTCAAGCCTTAGGCACAGCCTCAAGCAAAGCCGAAATTGGGTTCTGCTCGACTAGACATTTTGATAGAAAGAAATGTTTTTTTTTTTTTTTGTTAAGTTATGATTGTCTTGACTCTTGAATGTTGACTTTCGATAGGATTTGGAGAAGCATCACCAGAAACCAAAGCAGCAAAAAATCTTCACAATTTCTTTACATATGTTGCAGTCAGGGTTGTCATTGCACAGCTTGCGGTGTGTTCCTCTTCCTCTTAGAAAAAAAAAATTATACATGGTTGACTTTTTTTATGGTCAAACAAGTAACCTTTCCGAAACAAATTTTTGGTTTGAATTTATTTACGAGGTAACAAAGTACTTAATCAAATTACATATAAATTAGTGTTATTACTGTGTTTACATGTTTAAAAAACATGATAACCTTTTGAATTCAGAAAGTCAAAGTGATATTTCAATCTTTCAAAAGAAATACAACATTTGGTTTGACATATGGTTTGACAGCACAGGACACCACTCCTGAGGCCCATAAGGACTTGCTGGAGTTTGTGGATAGACACTCTTTGAATGATGGTGATAAATTTTGTGCAGCGTTAATGCGCGAATCACCAAACCATAAAACGCTAGGTATTCTGTAACTTCCCTATTTCCGAATTACAAATATTAGCTATATGTTTTTACATGTATAAGAGTTCTAACTATTGGGATTTTTCTTATCTTTTGATTTGTTGGATTCACATGATGCTTCTCCCTTTATAGCTATGAGAATATTGGAGGTAAGTATGGTTCTTATTCATTATTGAGTTTATTCTTTTGCAGTTCTGCTAAATGCACCATGTGAGCCTGTTTAATCTAATAATACGTATGTTTTACTTAGGTTCGATCTGCGTACTGCAAGAGAGATTTTGAGTGGGACAATTTAGAACGATTAGCTAAAAAGGTAAAATATTTTCATATGTATCAAGTTTTTTTTTTTTTTTTTTGCTTCACTACCTTGGTTCTTATTTTTATGTTTCTTACAGATGGCTGATGAAGCTAACACGAAAATTATGAGGGATTACGTGTTGGAAACAAGTCATGTAGATAATGAAAAATGAAGTTGGTCATCTGATGGATAATATACTGTTCCGTTTTCCATCAAGTGTTGCATACAATCATGTATATTTAAATTTCATGTAATGCATCATTTCACACTTTATTCGAATGAAGGTGACATATTACAAAGTATTTACAGAAGCCGGTTACATAGTGTGCACCTGTATGATGAGACAGAACATATTCTTCTCCGTCCACAAACACTGCTTAATTTATTGGATCTTCATTTCTCTCCGGTGACTACAAATGGAAATATGTGATGTGTTGACATACCTTTTAAGCATGTATGTATATGTATAGGGGTGAGCACAGGTCGGTTCGGTTCCGATATGAACTAAAATCAAGTCTATAACCAATATATCGGTTTTTATATCTTCATAACCGACTGATTACGATTATAAACGGCTTGATTAATTCAGTTAGCGGAAAAAAATGTTGGGTTAGCTATCAGTCCGCCGGATTTGGGCGTGAGTGGATTTATTTTAACATTTAAGCTAGTTTTTCAATTAAAAAATCCAATTATTTTTTAAGTCAACAAAATGTCAGCAATCCTTATAGTTTTTAAAGAAGAATAAGTGGCAACTAGTATGCTATTCATAAAAAAGTTGGAGTTAATTGCCCGGATGGTCCCTGTGGTTTCACGTTTTTTCACGTTTAGTCCCCACCTTTTGAAAATAGCATGTATGCTCCCTATGGTTTGTTACTCGGATAGTCCCCCAACATTTACTCTGTGGACTATCCGAGTAACAAAATGACAAACCATAGGGAGCATACATGCAATTTCCAAACTAACTGACATCTACTCAGGGACTATCCGAGTAACAAAATGACAAACCATAGGGAGCATACCTGCTATTTTCAAAAGGTGGGGACTAAACGTGAAAAAACGTGAAACCACAGGGACCATCCGGGCAATTAACTCAAAAAGTTATAACAAAACTTTTTCAACAGGTAGCACTGTATATATACAAAAATCGAAAGGTTGGTTTTAGTGTGGTACAGCATTACATATAACCAAAATATAACATTCAGTTATCAAAAAACTCACAGCTGAACCATCGGTTCGGTTGTTCGGCTATTTGGTTTTTCTGTTCACCCCCGTGTGTGTGTGTGTGAGAGAGAGAGAGAGAGGTTTGTATGATAAGTAAGATATACCTGGATATGGTGATGGACATCAGGAGAAGCTTGGATATGGCCTGTGCTGAAATATGCTTGAGCATAATCTTCGATATGTTCGAGACTGCAAACATGTTTTTACAATTATATTATGGTGTTCAATGTTTAAAAATTTCGCACAGTTCCTTGAGTTCTTGTTTTGACAATAGAAAAAAAAAAATATTAAAATTCGATTAGATGTGATTCTTTTACATTGTAATTGGAGATATGGTTGGTCAAACTTATCCCATTATTTAATTTTTAAATCTAAGATGAGAAATGTTATATTTAAATGAATAAGAGTTAAATGCTTGGTTGGTCCCTGTGGTTTTCAAAAATTGCAGACTTGGTCCCAGTGGTTTACTAATTACACGCGTGGTCCCTGTGGTTTTCAAAAATGCACTCGGTTGGTCCCTAGCCCTAACATCAGTTAAATTTCTCAGTTAAGTCCATGTTAAATGACCAAAATACCCTTGCTTATTAACTCTCTTTATAAACCCACCACAACCTGCATCATCTTCATCATCATCATCATCTTCATCCCCAACCTGCATCATCTTCATCACCACCATCTTCTTCATCACCAACCCACCCCCAGTCTCACCCTGTCACTGCCGCCGTGAGTCGCCGCCGCCGCCCCTCTTTCTCCCTCTCATCTCTCTCGTCTCGATTACTGTTTCTGCTATACAGGATGCAGATTTGTTAGTGTCTCGAACTCGATTATCGGAGTATCAATTGCAGATATGGCTATGCGAGCTTAGAGAACCAGAGGCAGAGGTTACCTGTCATTTTAGATGAAAATCTCAAGGCTAAAGAGCATGCATTCTATAAAGTTGGGGCTTTTAAAGTAATAAGAAGACCCAACCCATTCAATCAATTTTATTATTAGTTTAGTTGTATGTTTTGGGAATGAATTTTAACCTTTTGCTCCAATTTTAGGTGAGTCCAAATCATAAGCTAGTAGCATATGCAGAAGATACTAAAGGAGATGAGATCTATACCATCCATGTCATTGATGCCGAGACTCGTTCTCCCGTTGGTGAGCCCTTGGTTGGTGTAACTGATAATATTGAATGGGTAGGTGATGAGGCTTTGCTATACGTCACCATGGATGAAATTCTCAGGCCATATAAGGTACTAATAATAATTTCAGTTTGAGAGTTGTTGAGGAGCATTATAATATATCGACATTGATTTTCTGACTGGGTTTTACAGGTGTGGTTTCATAAGCTGCACACAAATCAATCAACCGATTCATGTTTTTATCATGAAAAGGATGATATGTTTTCTCTAGATCTTGAAGCTTCCGAGAGCAAAAAGTATCTTTTTGTTGGGTCAGAAAGTAAAACTACAAGATGTATTTTCTATCTGGAGATCTCAAAGCCTGAAAAGGGTCTTATGGTTTTGACACCTCGGTCAGAGGGCATTGACACATCGGTCAGTCACCGTGGCAATCATTTTTTCATTAAAAGGAGTAATGAGGCTTACAATTCAGAACTAGTTGCCTGTCCCCTGAATGATGTAAATTCAACCACAATGCTTCTTCCTCACAGAGAAAGGTTACTTACTTGCTACCTCCAATCCAATCCAATCCAATCCATCTTTCACCTGTTGATTTTACTCTTATTCTGTTACCTCTTTGGATTTTTTAGTGTGAAAATACAGGACATAAGACTTTTCAGTGACCATATCTTGTTGTTTATGAGCGTGAAAAGGGTCTACCCCGGGTTACTTGCTACTCACTTCCAGCTGTTGGTGAACCACTTGAGAGTCTCCAAGGTGGTCAAACTGTTGATTTTATTGACCCAGTTTATTCAGTGGAGCCAGAAGAGAGAAGCAGAGGTGAGACAGGGTTCACTACCCTTTTATAGTTAGGCAAGGGTATTTTGGTCATTTAACATGGACTTAACTGAGAAATTTAACTGATGTTAGGGCTGGGGACCAACCGAGTGCATTTTTTAAAACCACAGGGACCACGCGTGTAATTAGTAAACCACTGGGACCAAGTCTGCAATTTTTGAAAACCACAGGGACCAACCAAGCATTTAACTCAATGAATAATTCGGTTCTTCTAAAAAAAAGATGAGGGTTTAGATATCCTAGTTACCTGTAAATGTAATTTACCATAATTCCCCCACTTTGACTAAGACCCTTTTCTGATCGATCGGCCATCCAATTTAGTCTTCCAATCATCTGTAGATGAAAATCAGTCACAATTCATCATATAAACAAAGGAGCCGTGAAACAGATGCAAAATCGGTTTTTCTGACATACAGCTCCATTTTGCAAGTGGAAATTGGCAACCGAATCTAGAGCTTTCCCTCTCTTCTTCTCAAGTACAAGGTACCTGTTGTGTTTGACAAAGTAAATCAACATAACTTATAAAAAAATAATAAAATGTTTTATCCTTTTTTTGTAAACTATCACTGCTTAATGAAATATAATAAAACGTACCTGGCACACAGTCTTAGTAGAATCGGTTCTAACACAGTTATCAGTCTATCAGATCGAGTCCATTCATGGTTTGTTGATGTCAATATGTGCAACAACACTTCCATCCCGCTTTCCCCCATAGTCGAGTCCCTAGAACATATTTAAATTTTTTAGTCTCAAATCAAAGGATCTGTAGCAGTAATACGATGAACAAACAAGTAGGGCCCACAATCCTATTTTCATTTTCCCCCACACCACAAAAGAAGGTGACAAAAGAGTAAAGTACACGGATGGTCCCTATGGTTTACCAAAATTTTGGATTCGGTCCCTATCTTTTCAAAACTACACAGATGGTCCCTGTGGTTTGCACTTTGTAACACATTCAGTCCCCAGCCAACAAATATAAAGGTTTTAGCATGTCCAAGTTGCGGACTAATGCGTTACAAAGTGCAAACAACAGGGACCATCCATGTACTTTTGGAAAAAGTTGGGGACTAAATGTGTTACAAAGTGCAAACCACAGGTACCATCCGTGTACTTTTGAAAAGCTAGGGACCAAATCCAAAATTTTCGTAAACCACAGGGACCATCCGTGTACTTTACTCTAAATAACAAGATGGCATGTAAATTCATCTTACTTGTATGCATCCAGCAGTGCTCTTTCTTCCTCGGGTTTCAGGATATTTTCACAGAAAATGGGGCCCGATCTTTCCGATGATGCCAACTTAGATAGAAGCCACTGCATGAAGCCTGGGATAGGGCTTAGGGTTGCAAAATTCTATAAAAATATATACATATTAGAGTCTGAAATAAAATGAACAATTAGTTTTGCAACAAAGGCTACGTAATTGATTTATACGTCTTACATGTATATTTGGCATGTCTTTCTTCACCAGATAAATCACTCGTTTAATAAGGAACTTTCCTAAGTTGACTCCTGCTAAGCCTGGCTGCCAATATCGAAAGTTTGGTCAAATAAACAAAAGTTTATCATTGTCTAACTGAAAAACATAAGAGAAACAACTACATGAAACCGATATAATGAAGCAAAAACAATTGTTACCTGAGTTGATGAAATAGAGTAGAATAAAGCAGTAGTTGCTTCGCATTCAGGCGTTGGAGGATCATGCCACAAAACTTCCTAGAATGCAGCAAGTACTGGTTACTAAAGAAAATAAATAATATTTACATGATGAAGAATAAACATTTACCTGTATGGTACAAGCTATATTCTTCATAAGTGCAACTTCGATAAATATAAGCGGTTCGCCTGACAAAAAGATCAGCTACTAGTCATGTTATTAATTCAAAGACGACATAATCAAATCACCCCTTTTCAACATTAATATATGCCACGTGCACTGACCCGGTATGGATGGATGAATATATCCAAAACAGCGGCGACCGAGTCCCAGTCTCCTCTTTAAATCTATAAGATTACTGATGGGATGCACAGCCTGTGAATATTAATTTTATTAAAGTCATAAATACTAAAATATGCAACAAAATCAAAATAACTATTTTGAAAAGCGGTAACGCATGCGAACCTCATAAGCTACAATCTTCTCTAACAAAGAAGCGGGATCGTCCCAGGTAATTTGGTGAAGCTCCAGGTTGGCGGGACTTAGCCAAGTAATAAGCTTTTCTTTCAAATAAGAGTCAAGAGCGCGTATTGATGCAACATTTTCATCCCTAAATATTTAAAATAATCACATTTGATAATGTTTCAACATGTAAAAAAGAATCAATGGAATCGTTGTCGGGAAATTACATATAGGAAATAAAGGCATCATATATCAGTCAACCTTATATGACACAAGTTTTAAAAATCCAGAGGTCAAAATGCAAATAACAACAGTTTTGGGCATAACCTTACGCGATAATAGATAAAATATCAGCACGAACAGAGGCCAAAAACTTCAAACCACCAGGGTGTGTGTTGAGCCTTTCGAATAGAACTTCATACATTGGCTTAAGGGCGTGCCTCAAATTTCTTTCAATTCTATAAAAAGCAGAAAGATGACCGTCCATTTCACGCCCATGCTCGTCAGTTTCATCACCTGATAGTTAATCGTTTTACACCGAAACAATATGAACCAAAATTCATAGTTGTAAACAAAAGAAGACTCACCGTTAGGGATCTCAAGACCAACATACTGCTTCATCAAATCCCGTACTTTAGTCCTGTTGAGATCATACTCTCGAGCAAGAATGAGTAGTAATTTGCGTCGGTTTTCTTTAGAAAGACTAAAATATCCCTGAGACACCACATCCATATTGTCAGTACCATTATCATCAGCAACTTACAGGAACATCAAGAAAAGAAACAGAAAGCATTTAACACCTCCGAGAATTCATTTAGTGCAGTATCCAATATCTCTTTTTTGTTCATTGATATGACTGAATGCATTGATTCTCGTACTTGCCCAAAATCTCTGCAAGTATTTAAAGGGTTTAAAATTGCATAAAAAGAGGAAAAAGAATCCATTTTTGACGAACTTGTATATGATGATTAACCATACAAAACCTTTCGGTCTTGATCGAGACATTTTGAGTGGCTGATACGTTCCTTTCCAAAGGAGCATGTTGCAGTTGGTTAACTTTCTTCTACCCATAAATAAAATAAAAATCAGCATCAAATATTAGGAGAAAAAAAAACATATTTCTAGTTTATTCATAAAATCACAAGAAGCCTTCAATCCTAAAAGATATATACCCAAAAATTTCTATAAAACCGGGGGTAAAAAACGTATATACCCAAAAATTTCTATACAAAAACTACATACTCTCCACTTCAGAGTGAAAAGTTCGGAGGGTCAGCCGCCCCCACTAAGCTACGCCAAATGGTCCAGAACATTGTACATACAAACAAATCTATTGCATAACAAGTTCTTTGAAATGGTTAGATCAGATTGCTCACAGATACAATACATTAAACCCTAATTACTATCAATCAACAATACTTCCATTAACATTCTCAAACATTGGAATTTTCATGTAACAAGTAGTAGAGTATAATTGAATTTGCATCCAGAAAAAAGGTATCGATAAAATAGTTCCAATTTGTAGAGCAAACAATTGATAAATTAGAGGGAAAAAAAGGAGAATTGCTTACGGAAACAGGGAAAAGAGGCCTCATTTTAGAACGCAACAAAATGGCTAGACCTTTCTTGTTCATAATAATATCTCAAGACTTTAACTTTAAGGTTGCGATTGCGATGGACGTTAAGCTATCAATTGTTCCGAAGGTATATGGGTTTCGTTTGTTTGGGAAGAACAGTGATAGTTCTTCTTTGATTCGTTGAAGCCCAATCAAGCTAGAAATGGGCTTGCATCATTTCACAAATTCTTGATTAGGATCAAATACAAACGTCAAAACAAATAATTTTTTGTTTCTGTTTTTGCTTTTTCAATCATCGCCTTAGTGTTCAATCCGAAACCCTGATTTATTAAACTGGTTGTTATTGATTGCGGTTAACTGAGTTTAATTTAGCTAGATTGATACTCTGGTTTAATCGGTTAAGGGTTAAAGATTGATACTAGGGTTTTAAAGGTTTAGGGTTTACGTGTTCTTTCTTTGGGTTGCATGTTTCTGTCGATTGGTTGAGGAGTGGATTTGATTACGTGTTTCATTGCATGGAGAGAAATAGGGATCGGGGATTGGAGGATCTAGGGTTCCAGTCATTTACTGAAAAGCTGCATGGGGATATCTTTATTAGTTCGAAGGGATCAAAGCCGATGAATGCTCAGGAGACACGAGAGAAATCTTCATTGTTTGGCAAGATTGATGGTAACCCATTGATGCCTCGTCGTGGAGTAGTTCAGAAAGAGCAGAAAGTGATTAACGTTATCGACGAATTGGAGAAAGTGACTATTCCGGTTCCGTTGGTGACTGCTACAGCCGATGGTAAGGATGATCAGAATCAGAAAAAATTGATGCCTATCTCTTATGCTGAAAAACTTCAATCTACTGTACGAAACAAAAGAGAGATTAACTTTAGACTTATGGAGTCAATGGAGACCCGAGAAGATGCTGATGTTGTTATACCTAGGGAGGTTGTTAAAAAAGTTCAGGAAAGATTTGATAATGTCTTGTACGGCTATTTCCTGGGTAATCGGCTACCTTTCCCTGTGGTAGAGTACTATGCAAAAAATGTTTGGTCGAAGTTTGGCTTTGAGAAGATTATGATGAATTCCAATGGCTTCTTTTTCTTCAAGTTTGATTCTCAGGATGGTATGCAGAAAGTGCTGGAAGGGGGCCCGTGGTTAATCAGAAAGGTTCCGTTGTTTCTCAATGTTTGGACTCCATCGGTTACTCTAAAAAAGACAGTATTAAAGTAGTTCCTGTATGGGTGAAATTCCATAACGTTCCTATCGCTGTGTATACGGATGATGGATTGAGCTTATTAGCGTCTAAGATTGGTGTGCCTAAATGATTGGACAGCTTTACTGCTGACATGTGTGCTGAAAACTGGGGTAGAAGTAGTTTTGCAAGAGCTATGATTGAGATTAATGCTGACAATGACCTTAAGGATCATATAACGGTTGCTATACCGAAACTTGATGAGGAGGGCTATATTATGGAACAAATTGTTGTCGAGTACGAATGGAAGCCCCAACGTTGTTCGTTATATTGTATCTTTGGTCACGATGACCACAACTGTGCTAAAAATATTAATGCTAAGCCTAAGCAGGTAGTGCTTGATGAGGAAGGTTTTGTTACGGACAAAAGGAGAGTTGCTAAGAATAAAAGTCAGCAGCCAAGTACGTCGGGAACGAAGAATGATACTGACTCCTATACTACAACAGGTAACGTGCAAGTTATAAACAACTTTGATGTTCTAGCTAAAACGGATGAAGATGGGGTGGACCTCTTAAAGACCACAAGGTTAGTCCGGATGAAGACAATAGCAAATCCAATCGGGTTGATGATGAAGTTGCGGAGGTGATGCCAACAGAAATGTCAAACTTTATGAGGAATGGAAACCATAAAACACAATCTGAGGGGCCAAGCACTCCCGGTCACATAGGTATCAATGGGTAGCTTTATGGCCTGGAATATAAGGGGTATGAACCGACCCCTGAAACAAAGTGAGGTTCGTTTACTTGTTGCTGAAAATAAATTAAAAATTTGTGCTATCCTTGAGTCGCATGTGGAAGTTACGAAACTGGTTAAGGTTTGTAAAAATGTCTTCAGAAACTGGAATTGGACTTCTAATGGTGGTCTGTGTAGTCGTGGTACTAGAATTATTTTGGGATGGGACACGGATACGGTAGATCTCATGGTTTTGTCTCAGTCGGACCAAGTTATACATGTTCAACTGGTTTTCAAAGCTGATAAAAAAGTTCTTTTCGGGTCTTTTGTGTATGCGGAAAATAAGTATCAGGACCGGAGGGTTCTGTGGGATGATTTATGTAAGCATAATAGCCTGTGTCATGATAAACCCTGGTTTTTTATGGGGGATTTTAACACGACTCTTCACTTTAAGGATTCGCTATATGGTCCTTCGAAACAAACAATCAGCATACGGGAGTTCAATGAATGTGTCCAGAAGTTGGAGCTTATTGATATTAAAGGGCACGGCCTTCACTATACTTGGACTCAAAAACCAAAAAATGGTGTCGGTCTCCTTAAGAAGATTGATCGGGTTATGGCTAATATTAAATTCTTAGAGATGTTTCCTGATGCTCATGTCATGTACCAGCCGTATAGAGTGTCAGATCATACTCCGTGCATATTAAAGACGGCTACCAACACTGCAAACCGTGCAAAACCTTTCAAGTTTCCTAACTTTATCACTGCCAAACCTGATTTCAGGAAGTATGTAGAACAGGAATGGATGAAGAGCATTGAAGGAGTTAAGATGTTTTCGGTTATAAAGAAACTCAGGAACCTTAAGCCGCATATGAGAAGAATTTTGTTTGATCAGGGTAACCTCTATGCTAACGTGGTTGAGCTGAGGAAAAAGTTGGATGATATCCAGAATCTGGTTGATAAGAACCCGTTGGATGCTAGTTTAACGGAGGTGCAATGTCTTCATGACTTTCAATCAGCTGCTTACGATGAGGAGTGTTTTTTAAAACAGAAGTCTAAGGTAGAATGGTTATGTGCCGGTGATTCGAACACCAGTTTCTTTCATAATACTATGAAAAGCAGGAATGCGAGAAACAAAATTCATAGTATTTTGGATGCTATGGGTACCCGTCATGAAGGAGATGGTGTTATGGACGCTTTAGTGTCTCACTACTCAATTTTTTTGGGTGTAGAGTACCCTGTAGATACGGTTAACTTAGAGGACGTGTTTGTCAATGCTTTTACTTCTAATGTTGCGGATTACATGGTTCGTCAGGTTACTCGTGAGGAGATTAAGCAGGCTATGTTTAGTATCTGTGAGAATAAAGCCTCGGGCCCTGATGGTTACACGTCAGCTTTTTTTAAGCATGCTTGGGATATAGTGGGTGATGAAGTTACTAATGCGGTGTTGGATTTCTTTGATAACGGTCAAATCCTGAAACAAATAAACCACACGATTCTGGCTTTGATTCCTAAAAAAGAAATTGCGGATTCAGTATTGGACTATCGTCCTATCTCCTGCTGCAATGTTTTGTACAAGTGCATTAGTAAGATTATTACGGATAGAATAAAGGGTAGTTTGGGTTCGCTTGTTGGTATAAATCAACCTGCCTTTGTGCCGGGAAGGAAAATATCTGATAATATTCTTCTTACTCAGGAACTGATGCACAACTATCACCTCAATAGAGGTCCCCCCCGAGATGTGCATTTAAGATTGATATTCAGAAAGCCTATGATACGGTGAATTGGGGTTTTTTGAAGGATGTTCTTCATCGTTTCGGTTTTCATCATAAGATGGTTGGGTGGATCATGACCTGTGTAACCACTGCCTCTTATTCTCTAAGTATCAATGGTGATATCCATGGCTATTTTCGAGGCAAGTGTGGCCTGCGACAGGGGGTCCTATGTCACCCTACTTATTCACGCTAATCATGGAGGTGCTCTCTTTATTGCTTCAACAGGCTGCCAACACGTTGTTTAATTATCATGCCCACTGTGCTAAGCAGAAAATCATTAACGTATCATTTGCTGACGATCTCTTTATTTTTGTTAATGGTGACATCAGATTGGTGAAGAAGGTTAAGGAGGCCCTTGAAGTGTTTACTCGTATTTCAGGTTTGGTTCCGAGCCCTTTGAAAAGCACAATTTTCTTTTGTAACATTTCACAATCGGTTCGTCAAGCGATCCTTAGTGTGATGCCTTTCCAACAAGGTGTTCTCCCCGTTCGGTATCTTGGGGTGCCTCTTATTACCACGAAGCTGAATTTTAAGGATTGCAAGATCCTTGTAGACCGTATGGATCACAAAATATCATGCTGGATGAATAAATATTTGTCTTTTGCGGGTTGGTTACAACTTATAAATTCGGTTCTTTCATCAATGCACATTTACTGGGCTTCTGTCTTTATAATTCCAGCCCGTGTTATTAGTGATCTTGAGAAAAGAATCCGCAGATTCTTGTGGAATGCAGGAACTGAAGGTAGAGTGCGAGCGAAAGTGGCATGGAAAGACGTTTGTTTACCTAAAAATGAAGGTGGGTTAGGCATTCGGAGTATTGCTGATGTGAATAAAGCCCTGATAACCAACCATATCTGGAGTATTATCACGAAAAGGAAATCTCTATGGGTTGATTGGATTCATTCATATAAGCTGAAAGGAAAGTCTTTTTGGGATATTCCGAGTCGTGGTAGCATGAGCTGGGGATGAAGGAAAATCCTCTCTATTCGTAGTCTTGTGCGACCTCACGTTTGGTATTCTATTCAGAGTGGGTCTCAAACAAATGCATGGAGTGATAATTGGTGCGACTTGAGCCCATTCAGATCCTTTATTACCCCGAGACATGTCACGACCCCCGACCCTACCCTGGATGGAATCGAGAGCCGCGAGCAGCCAAGTGGTACCGGTGGTTATTTTGAAAGTAGTGCAGCGGAAATTTCGTCAGGACCATGAGTTAGGAAAAATATCAGAGTTTAGAAAACACCGGATTTTTATTTATTAAATAGATGGGATAAAACCATGTTTTAAAAGGTAGCTTTAACATAGGATAAATTTGAATACATAAAACAACTTTTCTTAATTTAATTTAATAAAATAAGCCACTTCTGTAAGCCTTGTTGATGCCGTATCCAACTCTAATTCCTGATCTACTGTAATTACCTGAAACGCGTTTTAAAAAGATTTTGGTCAGCAGGAAATACTGGTGAGTTCATTCAGGTTTTATAAAATGACCCTTAGTTATAAATTACAGCATAAGAGCGATTACAATGGCTTTTATCTTATTTTTATCTGGGTGTCACCTGGTGACGATGGTCATACCACTATTGGGTCTTTCCCCAAGTAGTGATGATTATCACTGTTAGGATTTATTAGCCTAACTCGTGAGAAATTAGTAATGTGCACAATACCCCACTAGCCAGTGATTCAAGATAACCACGACTTAATCCCTGTAATTATAACTTTTGAAAATGGTTTTGGAGTATTGTAAAACATAATTGATAAAAGAGAATGACTCACATTGCAAGTTTAAACGGGCAGAGTTTAGCCTACTGATTAACCTTGATACCTAGTTTAAATAATAATGCACACAAAACTAGGTAAGTAACTGAATACAACTTTTTACGATAAGCTCACGAGATTAAAACCCTCATGACGAATGACAAAGTGCAACACTTAAACATCCATCGGATTCGCAACGAATGACAGAGTGCAATACTTAAACATCCATCGTTTTCATGACGAATGACAAAGTATACCCCGAGTTTGGGTGGCACTCAAACATCCTGTCGGATTCACGACTAATGACAAAGTATAGCCCGAGTTTGGGCAGCACTTAAACATCCTGTCGGACTGATTTCAATCGATCGGATATTGAATCGTAGCAGCGATCGAGTTAATACCCGGTATCGTAGCAGCGCCTCCTTAAAGAAAATTATGATTTTATGCAGTATACTTTCGTTTTTCGATTGTTTTCTCGTGCACATATGAACTGCTCATGGCCTGGCTATTTATAGCTGATTTATGAGTTTGTCGCGGCCCGCGTGAGCCCTAAGACAAACCTTACGCGGCCCGCGAGGAGGTCTAGTCTACGTATAGGCTTGCTGTGTCACGAGTAGGTGTGCCACGTGGATGACACGTAGCCCCGGATGCTTATCCGATCAACTCTCAAGTTGACGCGGCCCGCGTGACCTCCTGCCTATTCTTTACCCGGCCCGCGAGAAGACCAAACATCTGATTTTCTTGATTTTTCATACACATGAGGGTTTCAGTGGTCCGGGTTTTTACTTACGGATCGTTTTGGAGCATTTTTAAATATAATTATATCACAAAAAGGGGATAAAACGGTGAGAAAAGAGAATGGACTCACTTTTGTAACTTTAGGGTTTAACTAGAAAGCCTCCTGGTAGAATCTTGGGTATAACTTCTGAGCTATTTAAAAAAATATATATATATATATTTGCACTCGTGTTAAGTATAGTACCCCTAATTCAACCTTATCCCTATGTCACGAGACCGAACCCAAACGAACTTAGTCAGGCAGAGCCTTGACATGCGTTATGGGGCTCCAGATCAACCGGAAAGGGTAGCGGGTGATCGGGAATTAAAACACTTAAAACGGGGCAGGACTTTATTATTACTACAGATGAAAAATAAAAATAAAAAGTATAAGTGGGGCGACGAAATACTGAGTGATCTACTCCTATTTATATGATGTTCATTTGATGCCTATTTCATCAGATCCTTCCACGTATTAATTTAATGTCCACCTATGTATTATTAAACATCTTATGTTCACTACAAAACACACGTACACACAATGATTCATTTCAAAATGTTTTAAATTTTAATATTATTTTATTATTATAATTAATTCACCTGCTTCACTTATTTGGCGCGTATAACTTCTAAAATATGACGTTTTATAAAACAATGAATATGTCATTAGAACGAGGATATTTGTATCTACATTTTGAACCAAGTTTCATTAAAAACGGAGTAGGTTCAAATGTATTGTATTTTTATAATTTAATTATTAAACGGTTCATGGGTCCGTCTAAATACTTTATATTTCTAATCTTCAACTTACCCGTAATCTACCCGTCTAATAATATAAGTTTTTATATACTTTTATTTTATTTAGAAAGGTCACCCATATATAGGCCAATTAATTATAATATTTCAACCAACTATATATAAAATAGTTTTTAAAACTATTTGGGTCGAATAATTATATTAAAAATAAACTAGTTACTAGTTACTAGTGGTTAATAAATTTAAACAAATCTATAATTATTATATGATAAAAATGGGAATGTTACAAGACATATTGCAAATGCAGGATTCAATCTCCAAACTTGTGTAGTGGACTTGATTGATGAGAATTCTCAATGGAAATGGCCCCAAGCATGGAATGACTTATATCCGATTTTAATTAACCTATCTATTCTGATTCTGGATCATAATATGAATGATAGGCTGATTTGGAAGGACTTGGAAGGTAACACCTATAGCTTCGGATCAGGGGTAGTGTGGGATACTATTCGTAACCGGGATAGTGTGGTATCGTGGGCGAACATGGTGTGGTTTGCTCAATGTATTCCGAGGCATTCGTTTCACATGTGGCTTGTGATCAAGAATAAGCTAAAGACTCAAGATAGATTAGCGGCTTGGGAAGCAGGAAGCGAAACAAATTTAAAGCTAATGTGTTGTCCGCTTTGTATGTACAATCGGGACTCGCGTGATCACCTTTTCTTTCAATGTGATTTTGCGTCTAAAGTTTGGAACATTGTGAAGAAAATGGCGGACCTGGATAGTGTTAATGATACTTGGAGTTCGATTATGACATGGATGGAGCAATCCTCTAATTCAAAGAAGCTGGTTCATATTATTTGCAAGCTTCTTGTTGCGGCGTCTTCGTACTTTGTTTGGCAAGAGATGAACAGTCGCTTATTCTCCCAAAACTGCCGAACTCCTGATCTGGTGGCTCAAGTGATTATTCATACGGTTCGGCTAAGATTAATGGGTTTTAAAGACGATAAAAATCCGGTGAACAGAAGTTTACTAGAGAAATGGAAGATCTCCATGGAGAATCAAGTTAACGATCCAGGCTAATAGTTTTTTTAATTTGTTTCTTGGGGTGTCTAGTTTGGTAGTGGCTGTGTTATCTTGAGTTGTAGTTTTGGGCTGTTGCCTTTGTTTGATTGTGTCGGATTCCCTAGTCTTGGTATGCCAAGTCTAGTAGTGTGTGCCAGTTTCTTGTCACACCCTGTTTTTTATTGTTGATTTATAAAATTCACCGGGGTAGCCCTTTACCCAAAAAAGGATTCTAGTTTGAGAAACAATAGTGAGGTGCATGTGTGTTTATATATGTGAGGTGCTCGGGTTCGATCCCCGCTTCACGCGGTTGTGGTCATTTAATTCCTTTTGCCAATGATCATTAAGTGGTGTAAGGCTTGCATTTCTCTTGAGAGATGCAGGTTCAGCTCCCACTTGGTGCAGAGTGAGGCACTGGTGGCCAATGATAGAAGACCCAGAGAAACTTGGGTTAGATCCTTGTGCCAACCGAGTTTGTCGGTAATTTCACTGTCGTGCCTACGGACGGGTGGGTTATCGGGTTTTCCCAGAATTGATGGTGGACTCGGGTTACTCTCGGAGTACTCCGTTTGGTCCATTGGATGCCCCAACAGTGCTCGGGATTGATTCTGTTGATCGTTCAAAAATAAAAACAATAGTGAAAGGCCATATAAAAATCTTTACATTTAATGGTTCTCTCCCTCTACATTCTCCCGCTAATTTAAAACATTCATGACTTTTTCATATAATATCTTTTTAAAAGTCACTATAATAACAATTGTTTTTTATCTTTAATATGAGTATGATTGTTACAGAAATGATAGGAATTTTAGCTTACTTTAACCTAAGTCATCAAGTAAACTTTATAGTAACAAAATGTCCAAACTACACCAAGTCTCCAAACATTTATCATAATTGGAATGCACTAGTCTAGTTTGAGTTTCACTTGGTTACTTGATGATTTAGATGATTAGTTACTTATACATTCTTTATTTTATTCTTGACTGTAACGCTCCGTTTTTTTTTTTTGTAACTTTCCTTAATTAGAAAACGTGTCTTGTATTTCTATTTTTGGAAGCTTTTTCCTTTTGTATTTCGTATTTCATTTCAAACCATTGTAAATCCGAGACTTTGATCGTAATGAAATACTATTTTTATACATGCTTATACGTGTTACAATACTTGGGTTTTACATCACCAATCTCGAATGCATACGCGCAACCGATACTCGACATACTGGTACTCATAACTTATACGTACTTGTTAACTATTAAATACGTAGTTAAATTCTGATAATAAAATAATAATAATCCTAATAATAAAATAATAAATCTAGTAATATAATAATAATAGAATATTAATAATACATAACTAGGATTTTGCCCGTCGCGCGTTGCGGCGGCGCGCGACGGGTGGGAACATAGAGTAAGACAAAACACGATTCGTAAAACGCAGTGCGTAAAAGACAATTAAAAAAAAGTGTAAATCACAAAGGAAGACAAAAAGCGTACAACACAATGCCAAAGACATTTCGGAAAACACAATGCATTGGCATTTGCAAAAGTATGAGTTGTAGTCTAGGGGTTACAATTGCAATTTTTTTAAGTTTGGCGGGTGTAAAAATGGAGTAATAGTGCAAGGGGTATAAAAGCAAAGTCTAAAAAAGACAAAGTGTAAAGGTATAGGGGTGGTGGCGGAAATGTGTAAGAGCTAAAGGGTGTTGGTGGAAATGTAAAAGAAGAGGGTTGGTGGCGTAACTGTGTAAGAGCTAAGGGGGTGATGGTGGAAAACAAAAGTAGACGGTTAGTGCTGACAAAGTTTGAAAGATGAGGTTGTGGTTTTGGAAATCCAAAGTAGAAAGTTTAGGGACTAAATTTGCAATTTTATGAAACTTTGAAGATACCAAAGTCAAGGGGCTAAAATTGCAACATCGTGAAAGTACGGGGGGCAGGGAGGCAAAGCCGGTGGGAAACCCGCATGCGTTGCAGTGCGAGTACATTGCAAAGATCGAATAGATTAGTCGAAGCGTTATGTAATGCGTTAAACATGTGAAAACGCACATTTTGACGTATTCAATTTAACTCAATAGCATTGTAGCTGGATAAAAATGTAAAGTATATCGTATTTATATGTGACCCGACTCATACATAGGAAACGTACAAAAAAGCATAAAATGTGTATCAAGGGAAAAATAACACGTGTAATAAAAAGTGATATTCATATCAACGGAAAAAATTATACCCTTAGAGTGTTGCGGTAGGGTCGAAACGTAGAATTGGAAACGTACGTAAAACAATCAAAAAACAAAATATATTTGACATGACTTGTTCCCCAAAAAAGTTTACATCGAAACGTATACCAACTCGAATTTATACCGACACATTAATATTCATAATACAACCCGTGGGCGATACGTCGTGGGCACATTGCAAAAGATTAGTCAAAGCGCTATGTCATGCGCAAACCATATGAAAGCGTATGTCTTGACGTATTCAGTTCAACTAAATGTATGGTTGAATCCAAATGTTTAACTTTTTAAAAAAGAAATTTAGTGAACGAAAATATTTAAAGAAATCAATAAGCTAAAAATGTATAGATATACGGTACAACGATAAAGTTGAAACATTATAAAATTTTGATATTAAACCTCAATGGTCTAATATTGCAATGTAATTGAAGTTTAACTTGGAAAGGAAATGGACTCAAAACAGAATTTAACAAACTAAAAGCAAAGGGCCAAAATGTATTTTACTTAAAATATGGGTAAAAAATTGAAGTTTAACTTGGAAAGGAAAGAGACTCAAAACGCAATTTAACAAAACTAAAAGCAAGGGGACAAAATGTATTTTACTCAAAGTATGAGTGAAAAGAGGAAATGTCAAAATGGACTCAAAAAGCAATTTAAAAAAACTAAAAGCAAAGGGCCAAACTGTATTTTACTCAAATTATTGTGTGAAAAAGGGTTATTGCAATTTGCGAATTATTTAACCATACCAAAAACTATTTGATTATATTTAATCTTATAATCAGAAAATCCCCAACATAATATTTGAAAGGATAACATGCAAACTTACTTGGATTTGGACTGCAAGCCCATCAAAGTAAGAAGTAGAACCTGATTTCCGCAACTGGGCCCAATACGAACTGATGGCAGTATGGATGAAGACAAAATCGGAGAGATGGTCGGTGACATCTCTTTTAAGATGTTATACATTTGAAAAAAAAAGAAGGAAAGGGTAAAGGCTTTTGGCCGATTACACTCTACAGCCATGTTTTGGCTGGACAACCTTTATTGGACCATTTTTTTATTATTTTATACTAAATGTTTTTTTTAGACACTAAATATCTTATAATAGATTAATATGACTGGCCAATCAAATAAAACATGTCAACTGAATAAGGCCAATATGACGACCAGCATGATCCGAAGTCTAGCATTCTTGCCACCTTATTGGCTAATTATTTTTGGCTCCTTTTTTTATTTATTGTTCAACTCCCACCAACTTATATTAATTACCCTCTTAACACCAACCCTAATCACTTCCTTATAAATACCCAAGGCCTCCCAACTCTTTTACACTTTAGAAACACTCTCAACACTCTCTAAAACACCCAATTTCGTAGCTGAAAGTGCAGGCTCGAGCAGAAACATCAAGCTCCACTAAAGTGAGCAAAACTTCTTCGGTTCTGTTTGTTTTTTCTGCGGGAAAAGGTCTGCAGTCTGCGGATCACATCTGCAGGCATCTGCAGGAGAAGAGGTGGACCAAATGTCTGCAGTTGCAAGGAGAAGAGGGTTTGTTTTTTTATATATAAAAACCTCTTCTCAAATTAAACACACACACAACACATAGAACATCTCTCTCTCTCATCTCTCTCTCCCTGTCTCCCTCTACCACCACAACCACCTCCACCACCACAACCAACCACCACCACTTCAGCCACCACCCACCCCGTCGCAGCCACCACCACCCCGTCGCAACCACCACCACCACCTAACACTCACCACCACCATCTCACTTCCACCTCCTCCACCGAACACCCACTGCCACCACCGTCACCGGAAACCCACCAACACCACCACCACCGTGAAGATGGCTCAGCTTCTCTCTCTCGTTCTTGTCGGTGCCAAACGAAGAGGGGGGTTGCAGGTGACGTCGGGGGTATGGGGGTTTCGTGGGGGGCTCGCCGGAGAAGAAGTGGAGCCGCCAACCGGCTCTGGTCACCGAACAGAGAGAGAAAGGAGGAGAAGCAAGGGGGTGCGGCTCGTTAGGTCTGATTAGGGTTTCCACAAGATGAGGAAGAAGAGGGAAAGATCTGGTGTGGTGGCAGAGCAGGGGTGGGTAGCGGATAAGGTGGTGTCGGGGGTGGGGGTCGTGGCAGATGAGGTGGTGTCGGGGGTGGAGGTGGTGGCGGAGCAGGGGTGGGCGGGTCTGTGTTTTGGCAGAGAGAAGAAGTTGGAAGAGGTTGGGACATGTCTGCTTGGGGAAGAGGTGGGGAAGACCTTTTTGTTGAGAAGTGCTTCCGGAAAACAAACAAGCTGCAGACATCAAACGTCTGTGCGCGTCTGCGCGACGCAGACATAAGTGGCCAGAAGCACTTCTGGCCAAAAAACAAACACCACCTTCATTTCTCATCCGTTTTAGCTTATTCTTTTTTCAGAACGCTTGGCTTGACCTTAGCTTCGATTCCATGGGTATTTCACAGAGGATAAGTCCATGGAACTCCGGCAAATAGGCTCCAAAGTTCACTGTTTTCATTTATCTTTACTAAACATTGTTTATACTTGTGCAAACTTGAGTTTAACTCACTCAAACCCACGTCCTTATGCTTATAACCTCTTCTATGGTTAGTTAAGCTTAAAAACGGGGCTGAGACATACAAATCAGAGGTTAATCCT
Organism: Helianthus tuberosus; assembly: GCA_030545235.1. NCBI lineage: Eukaryota > Viridiplantae > Streptophyta > Magnoliopsida > Asterales > Asteraceae > Helianthus > Helianthus tuberosus. The sequence goes on from CM060354.1 coordinate 121,501,963, forward strand.
CAAATGCTTTATGTTTTGTTTAGGGTTTTTGACCCACAAGTGGTGTTCAAGCTTAAAGCTTGATAAAGGTGTGATTGTGGACTAACTTGGGTTGTCCAACATAAAATCCCCACACCTCTTGATGATTTCTCATAGTGTAGATGTTTCTTATTCATGACCCTCCTTGTATGTTTTTACATCAAGTGTAGTGGTGAACCATAAGAGGTACCTAAAGGGAAGCTTGTTTTTCCTACCTCCTACATGAATTCTATGACACAATAGAGGTACCTAAATGAAGATTTATCTTCTACCTCATGCTTGATTATTGGACTAAATAATACATATGATACTTATACATATATATACTATTCGAACCCTTGATGATGGACTTGTGTTCATTCGTCAAGATATTAGAATAACATCATCTAAGACATAAGACTTGTTACGATTCTAATGGTATATTACTCATGAAAACATTAACCCTTGAGGTTTCATAGTGTCAAGAACAAGTACTTGGTGTTAAAGGATGATTACTTTCGAATACATATATTCTTGTGTTTTAACTTCCTAAATCTCTACACGAACATATTCAACCTTCTAACCTCATCAACTTCGTCACATTGGATAATCGGAAAGCATATGCAAATTTGTGAGTATACTCGCAACCCCCTTTTTATGTTTACCACTTTTTGGGGTGTAACATGTTACATTATTAAAAACACACTTAAACTTATTCTTTATGCAATGCACAAAAACAATCCTTATACATGAATACTATGTTGTGATACTTGATGCTTACGTGGGCCATACTTATGTGATACGTTTTAGTCATTAGTTTTCACGAGCCTCCATTTGGCATGTCGAATTAACTAAACTTTCTTGCGTAAACAGAGGATTGGCTAGAAATATTGCATGCCATGTTAGGTTGTTAGGTTGATCTTGTATAAACTAAGTTGCCATGTGGATTTGTTTTAAACTTTTATACTTATACATATTCCTAAACTTGTATACTCGTCTTTGCTTTTGCATTGAATTGTATTTTAAACATGTTACAGGTTGAGGATTGATGATGCTATGAAAACGGACTAGCAAAGATGCATAGATACTTACTTAGACGTCTTAGGTCAAATACGTTGTATAAATTTCATATTTGATGTTGTATTGTTTTCTTGTATTTTTAATGTATTGTAACATTTATTTATGAATGAAATCAATTTATCTTTAATTCTATTGTCACAATTAGTGTTATGTGTGATGAGCAATCTTTCTTCGTCTCACTCCGATGTTTCCGCCATCGGTTGGGGTGTGACATTGACCAACCAAAATCATCAACTAAGTTGATGATTTTTTGCTTTGGTGAATCCATACAACGAGATTAGGATGAAATTTATCCTACCTCCATGCATGACACTATATGACTTGGACTATATACTTAAATATTTATATATAGGGTCGGGATTTGGAGAAAACGGTAGAAAGTGTGAGAATGGTAAGAACGCTTATCGATCGTCCGATTAAAACAATCTATGGACTAGATTGGCGTGGTGGCGTTTTCGTAAATAACATCAATTTTATTACGTGGACGCGCCTCATTAAGGGTAAAAGGGTCTTTACACCTCTATACCAAAACGTCATACTGATGAATAAAACGCCATTACGGACCAAAACACATCGCTATATAAACAAAAACATCCCAGATATAAAAACACACCCCCAGAACCTGAAACGCCATATTTTCTACTTTATACCATTCATCTTACAAACGCCAAAATCCCCAAAACATCAAACACAACTACTCAAAAAACGCAATATTTTCTACTATATACCATTCATCTTAGAAAATGCCAAAACACTCAAACATCAAAGATTCCAAAAAAATCGACGGTTCTTTCAGATACACTATTTCCACAGTAAAACGCCAAAAATGCCAAATATCGTTTCTTGTATATTCAAATACTGTTCTACGCCAAAGTTTCGGATAATGCATTCTTCCCTGAGGTGCTGTGACTCAAAATAACATTTTGCTGCATGAGATGGACAAATCATAAACAAAAAAATGCTGGGGTTAGACTTGTGTCATTTTCTGTGTTTTGTTCTTGATGAATATTTTAATGGCATGAAAAGACGAATGACACTAATGAGTTGTTTGAAGATACATATTCAAACAAAAACTCATGTCATTTTGTCTTTCCAAACGGCCACAAAAACACTAGCATGGCTAAGCCAAACCACCAGCGAACATGATTCAAAAGAAGAAAGAGACTGATGACAGTGAAGATTTGGAAGCTGAATTGTTTTTATTTTTATTTTTATTTTTTTATTTTCTTTTTCTGTTGTTTGCTATGTATTTTTCAACTTAGAATAAAAAAATACATTATGTTAATAAACGCCAAACAGTCATAATGCATATGAAACGCCATAAATGGAGTAAAAACGCCAAAAACTCCCAAACTATAATGAAAGTAATTTGCAGAAGTATTAATTAATAAAAGCTAAAAATGGAAAAAACGCCAAAAACTACTTAAATCCATTCAAAAACGCCAAACTTGGGAGATGGAAAGTCTATTAATATCATATATTAATACAGTAAAAATACACAGTAACTGAAAAGACAGTTACTTTATTAATATCATATATTATAAATAAAATCCCGCCTAAACTACGCGCAAAAAACATCCTATAAAAGAGACGTCTATACACAATCAACTGATCACAACCCTAGAAACAAAATGCCACATTTCCTAGAAACCATTAACTTTAAAAACGCCAAAAAATGAACCTCGATACTGCTATATTGAGTATTCATATGAATGAAGTTTCACTGAATGGATTCTTCTCTGAGTTGGGTATCTCTATAATCTTTTGCTGAATGATATGGACAAATATTCATGATAAAGAGACTGATGACACTGATATGACATCATGTCACTTTGTTCTTGATGGATATATTGATGGCATGAAGGGATCAATACATTAGAGCAGGCATTGGTCTTCAACATGTCATCAAACAAGTATATATCCACCACAATAAAGGATGCCACAAAAAATAAGCATCTTCTAAAGACGGCCGGTATGTAGGAAAATAAGGATCTACATAAGGTATTTAAAAACAGGTTCAAAACGCCAAAATCGACAAAAGTAGAAGAGGCTGATGACAGTGAAGATTTGGATGACAAATTAGATTATAATTTTTTTTTTCATTTTCTATTGTTTGTTATCTAATTGTCTGTTGTTTATAATCTAATTCTCTACTATTTTAAAACAATTGAGTATAAAATGCCAAAAACTACAAACACCAAAACGCCTGATAGTGTGAAAAACTGTGAGAACGAATGCTAGCAAAGCACAATGTTGCTATATAAAACGCAAAAAAACGCAAACAAAGTATTACTGGAAAAATCAACACTAATTGAAAGATGAAAATTGAAAGAAACAGTAAAATAAAGAGACGGTATCATTATTGCCAAACATTATAGTTATATTAATGCCACTACATGGGAAATTGAAATTTATTTATCTTTTCAAAACGGCATAATTGCCTGTCACATTATAGGCCTTTATTCTACATGGCAACACACTTGATATAATAAAATCAAGAAAATTACTGATGTTTTTACATTAAAGGCCTGCATCCTGATCTAAAAAACAATAAAAACGCCAAAACAATACTTAAAACGCCAAAATATTTACTATGATTCTGATCTAAAAACAATAAAAACGCCGCGTATTTATTAAACGCCAAAAAATGGAAAGCCGAAGTGACACGCGTTTAAAAAAAAGAAAGATGAAAGGACAAAAAGCCCCTCCGCCCTTCTCTAAGCGGCGTGACACGTGTTGGGCCAGGAAGCGTTCTTACCGTTTCTCACACTTTTGAGCGTTTTCTCCTGATTCCTCGAGAACCACCTTTATTGCGAGAACCGCGAGAACCAATGTGAACACAACCAAAAAAACCTAACCCCCACCCCCCCCCCAAAAAAAAAGCTAAACCCCCTCCCCCCACCCACCAAAAAAACCTAAACCGCGAGAACCAATATTTTTTGATAAAAAAATATTTAAAAAAAAATTGTGTGGTTTTTAGCTATTTTAGGTATTTTTTGTTGTGTTCACATTGGTTCTCGCGGTTCTCCCAATAAAGGTTGGTTCCTAACGGAATAAAGGATCCGTTAGGAACCAACCTTTATTGCGAGAACCGCGAGAACCAATGTGAACACAACCAAAAATATATTTTTTAATTAAAAATCGTTGTATTTCGTCGTTGAAAAAATTTCAAAAAAAAAAAATTTTTGCTACTAAAAGTAGCGAATTTTACATAAAATATTAAAAAAAAAAGTTGTGTGTTTTTTAGATTATTTTAGGTTTTTGGGGGTTTAGTTTTTAGCATTTAGCTTGGGTGGGGGTGGGGGGTTTAGTTTTTAGCATTTAGCTTTGGGGGGAGGAGGGGTTAGGTTTTTTAGGTTATTTTGTTGTGTTCACATTGGTTCTCGCATGAACCCTACCCTATATATATAATTATATATTAGAATTGAATCATAACACCAACCGAACTCATGATTGAATGTTATGTACTGTGGTCATTTTCATCTTGGACTAAAGTTTCTCAAACTATGGATTCTAATGGGTGAATCGGTACCCATGAAAACATGACCAAAATAGTGTCCATATGAGTGCTTTAGACAAGATGTATTTTCTTGCAAATATATATTCTTATTCACAACTTTAAACGCTTAATCCCTACTCAATATCGAACTCCATAAACTCAAACGCTTCGTTCATCCTTGTAGGTTAATCTCGGCGTTTTCCTAAACTCTCAAGACTCTCTGCTCACGTTTTGGAAGCCTTGCAAACTGTGAGTATACATGACCCCTTTTTACTTTAAGTACACTTTTGAGGTGCAACATATATATATATATATATATATATAGGGTGGGGTTCTAGGGTGAACACTAGTGTATTTGCGAACTGAGTGAACAAATCATGGCTATTGATTTACACACGTGTATGGCTAGGATTTCATCATCAAATCGTAAAATACACAAGTGTATTCCATCATCAAATCTTGGTCATTGATTTACACATGTGTATGGCCAGGATTAGTTCACTTAGTTCGCAATTACACTAGTGTTCACTCTTGAACCTAATCCTATATATATATATGGCAAGAATAAATCAAAAACCCACTTCAGTTAAGGAAACCCAGAAAACTGTGTAATAGCCTTTGATTTGTATTAATCTACCGTTGTGATCATTTCAAGATTCAAATATGATTACTTATAAATATAATATAATTAAAAGTAGCAAAAGGGTAATTTTGGAAATGGATATAAAGTCATCTTTCAAATCCATTTAAATCCATTCTCTTTCCTCATTTTCTCTCTCATCTTTCATCTTTTTGGATATTAAAAATACTTTTATATATGTAATCATTTATTTCTGTCTTATGGAGTTGTGTGGATTCACTCCTTGGATTGATTCATTCACTGATGAATCTGGTGGATGACGTGTCATTTAAAGTTTTTTATGTGAATTTGGTGGGTTGGCGTGCCATTAGTTAAAATCTTAAGGTAAGGGTGGCAATAAACTCTACAAACAGTTCTTTTTTTGTTTTCTTTTAGAGCTTTTTCATGCCATTAAAATTTGTCACACCCCAACCGATGACGGAAACATCGGAGTGAGACGAAGAAAGATTGCTCATTACACATAACGCTATTTTTGACAATAGAATTAAAAATAAATTGATTTCATTCATAACAAAATGTTACAATACATGGAACTTGAAATACAATATGTTTTATACAAGAAAACAATACAACAAACAAATACGACATTTGTACAACATATTAAAACCTACAACGTCTATGTGTGTATCTAGGCATCATCACTACTTCAGTTGCATAGCATCGTCATCATCAACCTGTAACATGCTTAAAATAAAGTGTCAATGCAAAAGCATTGACGAGTATACAAGTTTTAATACATAGCATAAGAAAGATAAGTTTTAAACATTCCACATGGCAAGGTATTGAAACAAGATAAACAATAAAATCGGCATGTGTTTAACTAATCAACCCATGATGAAACACAATAAGCTCATGGACCTTATGAACCGAGTGTGTCGACCTATGTTAGACAAATCTGTGATTGTGTTCATAGATGACATTTTGGTTTACTCCCGGAATGAGGCCGATCATGCAAGACACTTACGTGAGGTACTTGAAACCCTCCGTAGAGAAAAACTTTATGCGAAGTTCTCAAAGTGTGCCTTTTGGCTCAGGGAAGTGCAGTTTCTAGGTCACGTAATAAATTCAGAAGGTGTCTTAGTAGATCCAGCAAAGATTGAGGCCGTATTAAAGTGGGCCCCTCCTAAAAACCCAACCGAGGTAAGGAGTTTTCTAGGCCTTGCCGGCTATTACAGAAGGTTTATTCAAGAATTCTCAAAGATTGCATTACCACTGACCAAACTGACAAGAAAGGAAGGAAAGAAGGAAGTAAAGTTCGTGTGGGGTAAAGAACAAGAAGAGGCTTTTCAAGTGTTAAAAGAGAAATTATCGAGTTCTCCGGTGTTAACGTTACCCGATGGAACGGAAGATTTAGTCGTATATTCAGATGCGTCACATCAAGGCTTGGGGTGTGTTTTAATGCAAAGGGGAAAAGTTATCGCGTATGCTTCAAGACAACTCAGACCACATGAAGTGAACTACCCGACCCATGACCTAGAATTGGCAGCGGTAGTTTTTGCCTTGAAAATTTGGAGGCACTACCTGTATGGGGTAAAATGTACGATCTACTCGGATCATAATAGCCTTAAATATTTCTTCGAACAGAAAGATTTGAATATGAGGCAACGAAGGTGGTTGGAACTGATTAAAGACTATGATTGTGATATTTTATATCACCCGGGAAAGGCAAACGTCGTAGCGGATGCGTTGAGTCGAAAAGATTATCCACAACCGATTCATGTCAAATCTATGAAGATGACAGTTACACCTCACCTCCTTGAGACGATACGAGATACTCAAATAAAAGCACCAGAGAAAGGGGATCCAAAGAAAGAAAGAACGAAAGGAATAGCAGAAAAGTTTGAAGAAAACTCACACGGGCTTAAAACACGGTTTGGGCGGATCTGGATACCAAGGTTTTGTGAGGTCAAGACAGTGCTACTTGAAGAAGCTCATAAGTCACGGTACTCCGTTCACCCTGGGGCTACAAAAATGTACTATGATTTGAAAACAAACTATTGGTGGCCCGGGATGAAACGCGATATTGCTAAGTACGTTGCGAAGTGTCTGACGTGTTCTCAAGTGAAAGCGGAACATCAGAAACCTTATGGAGAGTTACAACCTTTGGAAATTCCAGTATGGAAGTGGGAGGAGATAACAATGGACTTGGTGACTAAGCTACCTAGAACGAAAAAGGGGCATGATACGATATGGGTAGTTGTGGACCGGCTCACGAAGAGTGCACACTTTTTACCAATTCGAGAGGCCTACTCCTCAGAAAAGATGGCGGAAGTGTATGTGAATGAAATAATATCCCGACACGGGGTGCCTGTGTCAATAGTTTCGGATCGGGATACGAGATTTACCTCTCGTTATTGGTTGAGGTTCCATGAAAGTATGGGCACGAAACTGCACATAAGTACCGCCTACCACCCGCAGACTGACGGTCAATCGGAAAGAACGATTCAGACGCTTATTGATATGTTAAGAGCATGCGCGCTAGATTTTGGGGGAAGTTGGGATGACCATTTACCACTAGTGGAATTTTCTTACAACAATAGTTATCATAGTGGTCTCAAAATGGCACCTTATAAAACTATTATATGGAAGAAAGTGTAGGACGCCCGTATGTTGGGGGGAGGTGGGACAAAGGGAGCTCGCGCCTAACGAATTGATAGCAATGACCAACGAAAAGATTGATCTAATTAGAGCTCGATTAAAGGCGGCTCAGGATAGGCAAAAGGCATATGCGGATAAGAGAAAGCGTCCTATCGAATTTCAAGTAGGAGACTATGTTTTATTAAAAGTATCCCCATGGAAAGGCATAATCCGTTTTCGTAAGCGGGGAAAATTGGGGCCTCGTTATATAGGGCCATTTAAAATCTTGGCTCGAGTGGGGAAAGTGGCGTATCGTCTAGAATTACCGTCTTCATTAGATGGGATCCATAGCACTTTCCATGTATCACAACTAAGAAAGTGCCTTGCGGATGAATCGGCGATCGTACCTCTTGATGATATTGAAGTAGATGAGAGCTTAAATTATGTTGAAAGACCGATAGCCATTAAAGATTTTAAAGTAAAAAATCTTCGCAATAAGGCCATTAGACAAGTTCTAGTACAATGGCAACACCGGAAGGGGTCGGAGCTTACATGGGAGTCGGAAGATGAAATGCGAAAGCATTACCCTTCTTTATTCGGTATGTAAATGTGATTTTTATATGTGTTCAAGTTTCGGGGATGAAACTTTTTCTAAGAGGGGTAGACTTGTAACACCCCAAAAAAATGTGTAATCTAATTAATGTCTTAAGATAAATTCATGAAATGAAGGTTTGGGTTTAAAATAAATAAACGATAGGACATGAGGGACTAAAATTGAAAATTTGAAAGAAAGACAAGATAAATTAAACAACACACACACACTAGACACTTCTAGTGTGTGCGTGATATGTTCAGGAGGGGAGACAAGAACACCCAAACCCTAGTTCACTAATTCCATCAAATTGAAGGTGATTTCAAGCCGAACGATTGTAGGAACGCAAATCCTTGGTCATCAAGGTGTGAATAACAAAGTGGTAAGTTGAATTTCTTGAAATCATGAACTTTAGGAAATGGGGTTTTACCCAACTATGATTAATGTTGTGATATATACCAATAGAAGTTAAGATTATGAACTAGAACTCGATTGATGTCCGGGTTATGGTGATTTAACTTGTTTAGAGGGGTGGAACATAGATGAATGATGTAGGATGAGAGAATCTCATTAACTTGCTTGATTGTTATGAACTTGTAGATTAGTGTATGAAGATACTTGTAATCAAATACCCTATAAAGGTGAAACCCGCCAAGTGTTTGATAAAATGCCTAAAAGAACAAATAACAAGATGTTGTATGATAAAAGTGTGTAAAAGAATGAAATGTTATGTAGTCGGGCTAAATGAATGAACATGTCGATGTAGGTGTAAAAGAAGAAGGTTCAAGTGCTAGGAGGTCGGACAGCTCACAGGATCGAGGTATGTTGTTTTATGCATACAAGCTTTACTTTCTAATGGTTATTGTTGAATTAGAACCGTAAATATGATTATCCGAAAATGATGCGTTGTTGATAGTTTAACTCGTCATGAACGGGTCGTAAGATACGATAATGATGAAAAGTTTATGTTATGGTCGGTTGATGTTGAACTAGCCGTATATTGGAAGTTTATGAATGAAGGTAATGAAATAGTTAAATCCGTCATGAACGGATTTGGTATGATGTTTATGTTGCGATTATGTTTAATCCGAGATTAACGGATTATTGAAGGTTATGCATAGTCTCGTTTGGAGATGGTAGGTAATGACCCGTTTCGACGGGTCAATGAAAGTGAAATTATGACATGGTTATGTGATGACACGAATGGATGTTAGTTGTTATTTATTATTATATTGTAAGAAACTGACTAGTTAAACTTGATTTGCGATGTAGGAAAATCCGTGATTTAGGTGGCGTGGCGAACTTGGATACGAACACCAACATGCACACCACGGTCTATGCGCTTCCGTAGTAGTAGTGTCGCCCTTTTGAAACAATGCTTTTGTTAAACTTTTACTTCTTAAAAAGTTGTCTTTTGTTATGTAAATGATGGTTTAGAAACTTAGTCGGTTGTAACTAGATATTTTGAACTTGCATTTTGACAGGGTAGTTCGGATTAACACCATAACTAGACTAGGGAAGGTGTTGATCTCGAACTAGCTACAAGGGAATTTTGGTAAAAATGTAAATATAATGCTTCTAGTTGCAAATTTAAAGTTTTCTATGTATTTTGGTCTTTTTGTAAAAAAAAAAGGGCGTAACACAAGTATGCATGCATGTATAAGGAATGTTTGTGCATTTAAGAATAAAGTTTAAGTGTAAGTTTATAGTTTAACATGTTACACCCCAAAAGGTGGTAAACGAAAAGGGGGTTCAAGTATACTCACAGTTTTGCAAAGTTTCCTTTGGTGATTCCGTGAAGAGTTGGAGGTTGGAGCTTCAAAGCTTCCTTTAAAACACTTAGTGTTTTCTTTTAGAACACTTGGAGTTCTCTTCATTGCTTTGAATATTTGAGAGAAGTAGAGAGGTTGAGAGAAGAATGGTTGGAACACCTAGTGTCCTTTTAGAATTCTTGATTTAGAGAGATTGAGAGAATTAGAGAGATGAAGAGAAGAATGGTGTGAAGAAAATGGTAGAAGGAGGTTGGTATTTATAGGTAGAGAAGGTGGAAAAGAGTGAAATATGATTGGCTAAAGAAGGTGGAAGAGGATTGATGAGATGGAAAGATGATTGGTATATTTCTTGTTATTTCTTGAGTATATATTATGTAATTGAGTATATAAAAAGTATAAAAGTATAATTCAAGTATTGAGGATGTGCGTATAAGTATTTATACGTATAATTATGTCGGTTTGCGTATAAATACGTATTTAAATGATCGGTTGTGTGAATAAAAAATATGTATAAAATATGAATTTTATTATGATTAACGCCTTGAATTGTGAGATTGAATTATTGAAATTAAAATACGAATGTAATGTTTCTAAAATTAGAATACAGATACGAACAATTTTAAAATAGAAATATGAAGATACACGGTGTTACAAAATTTGCTAGAACATGTTAAAAAATTTTGGTGTTCATAACAGCAAAATCACCTTGAAAGTCTACTAAAGGTATTTACTCAAACCTATTTCTAGATTTTTGGTGTTGCTTATTCTTCTTATATTTTTATTTGAGGTGATCTAAACATGATTTTTATACTAAGTGCAGTATTTAGTAGGCTGGATGTTTGCTAGGACAACCTACAATGAAAATGCTATTACTAAAGCTCTTTAAATTTAAGCCACTACAAGATATCCGGTTCTAATTTTTTTTATGTGTGTGTGGTGAGATTAAGTTTATGATTGTGAATTATTATATTATTAATATTAATAATCATTAAATGAACTCGGTCAATATTTATTCGGTTATAGAAATGGTTCAAGGAGTACATTACATAATAAAAACTGGATAGTAGAAATAGTTCAAAGAGTACAATACGGCATACACTATCACATTGAGCGTGATTGGGTAAGGATTCTTAATCGGGGAACATGAGACTTGGCGGCTTACACATTGAGGTGCAGAAAAAGGTTGGATATTTACTGATGTGGTTGCAATATATGTAGAAATTATCATCTTAGAGATATTAACAAGAGTCCCATCGAAGGACGTGGATCGATCTAGGTTGTCACGGTTTTAAACCAAAGTGTAGACACCCCTAATGACATGAATACAAACGGGACTATGTAGAGGGAGACCTAGAATTGTCTGCAAAGACAACATATTTTGCAACTGTTTTAAGCCATGTCTATAATCCTTCTTTGTTTGCTTTTTGTTGGTTTTGGCCCCTTTGGGTTTTGTACTATGTAGGCATTAGCTGCTTGCTAAGTCTGCATCTTTGTTTTCTTCTTTAAATGAATAAAAGCATGTTTTGGCTGGTAAAAAAATACTAACTGAGTTGGTTTTGTAACTTCGTTTGATACGTTACGTACCCGCAGGTAGAGGGATGGATTTCGTTACATTTGCATGTTTGTGATTTAGGCTTTTGGAATGGGGTTGATCGCTATTATTAATCGTATAAAAAATTTAGCTCGGCTTCTTTTTTCTGTCTATGGATGATGATTCTTTTTGTTAATAAATGTTCAGGCCTTGCATCTTCCTACACTGGCATCATAACATGCGTGAGTTGGAAATAAAGAAAATGGAAGAGACACAGGGGGTGTTTGGCTAAGCTTATGAAACTCCTTAATGACTTTTTGAAAAAGTCAGGATGTAGTGACTTTTTGGAAAAGTCACTTTTTCCCTCACATACATCCTCATTGCCAAACATCTTTTTGTAGCTTATAACTTTTCAAAAAGCCAATAAGTCAATAAGTTGTTTCAAAAAGGTTACCCAAACATGCCCACAAGAAGCCTACAAGGCTGCCATTGCTACTGCAAAAGAGAAGCAAGATGATGAGTTGATCCCAATAGTTGCCAATCCTGGGTTGCGTCTGCAATCTTTTGTTTTAAGAAGTTGGCCGGTCAGTCTGAATCTCAGTGTTTTGGTAGAACATAGCATTTAGTTAACTATTTTTACTGTACCGAGTGTTTTTTGCATGTATTAGCATAAGCGGGTTGGTTTGTTAACATTAATTAAATTAATATTATTTAGATCTAGAACTACTACCCCATCGCGTAGCGCGGGTAAAACAACCACATGAAAGATGCTTTAATCTTAGTCGATCTTTTGGTGTTTCTTTTTTTCTATTTTATAGAATAATTAAAAGGCATATATCAATTTATTAGATCATTTTCTGCATTTGCACCGGTTTCGATCTCGAGAAGCATCAAACTTATGATCTCCTTGTGAAACATTTCAAGAAAGCCAAAATGTGTTAGTCAGAGTTCAAAGGTTACGGTAAATGATGGTAAATTTTGTTTTAAAAGTGTTATGGTAAATTGCCTTTATATATGTATATACATTTTGTTTTTAAAAGGCTGTCTTTGATTGTATATACATTTGTATGGGAAGGATGAGCAATTGCCAGGGGGTAAGCAATGGGTTTAGTTGAGATAGAGTTGCTTTACCCTTGCGAAAAGAAAAGAATCCAAGTTATTTAATATTTGTCATGCAACTTTTTGGCCAAGTAATACTTTCTGATCTTGAGTTTTGAATTTTTATTATATATATATATATATATATATATATATTGTATTGTTAGTTATATTTATCTAGAGAAGTAGTTCCCACTATTAATTTTGAATATCTTACATGATGAAATTTTATAGTCCAGCCGAGTTTTCTTTAATTTTGAAATTTTATCATTTATTTTACATGATGGCAGAGAAATCAAGGACTAAAATATTTTTATTTTTTATGATTTTTTTTAGAATTAATGTGCTAAATTTGGCCTAAGAATGAGGTTGTTCACGATATCAACCATAGGTTGTTAGCACTGTTCCCAGGTGAAGAAAGAGAGTATCTAAACTCCGACAGTCTTTGACGCACTGAAAATGTTAATTTAACACAAGAAAAAATATATTCACCGGATGTTCTCAATGGGCTTATTGTTTCAGGCTTGCCCAATCACAAGTTAGTGCTAAAAGTTATTACGTAACATTGACCAACAAAATGGTTTGTGCAATGAGACAAGGTTAAAGGTTACAAAATTGTATAGCCGTGTAATAGAAGCTGAAATAATATCTGGAGGAAATATTGGCACTCGCACCTATATACCTAGAATCAATTTAATACCTTCAGACAAAAAGATTCCTTTCTCGTTTTAAGGCAAATTCCGGTAACTGTATGTTTTCCATGACTATCAACAAAAGCCAAGGCCAATAACTTTCTAGAGTTGGTTTGTACCTGAAACAACCGGTTTTCACTCATGGTCAGTTGTATGTCGCGTTATCTAGAGTTAAAACAAGAGATGGTGTTAAACTACTAATATTAGACAAAGATGGGAAGCCTACAGATAAAACATCAAATGTGATATATAAAGAAGTCTTTAATGACTTGTGATTTTTGCATTACTTCCTTTTTTTCAATTCATCGTAGTTTACTAATTTCATTAGTACTTGAACATATATTTCTGTCAAAGGATTATTTCAACAATTTGAAGTTATATATTTGTGTTAGTCCACCCGCAAAATTCATGGGTTCTTAAACTAGTTTTAAGATATATAGAAATAGAAATTTGTATTTCTGGTAACGACCACATATGAAGAATGTCGAGGAAGAGATCAGACTGAGACAGTAAGAATCTCCAACGTGGCACTCACCCGTCAAAGAGACCATTAGAAAATTTCTTATACGTTGATAATATATATATTCTTATCTACCAAGGACTGGACTGGTCTTGTAATGTTCAAATCAAACAGCTTAACACAGTGAACAAAACCTGAGCGAGGGCACGGTGTGGTCAGCAAACATTATGATCAAGAAAGCCTGACAAAGAAACCACAGAATTTGGAACAGCAGAAATCTCAAATCACCAGTTAAGGAGTCGAGACATTTAATACAGACTAAACTACGACTGACTGACTTCTCATCACTAATTGTCAACACCACAAGATTATCTCCACTGTACAACTCCCATAAAACGTGGTACAACCTTGTTCCAGTTAAATCACTTCTTTTGGCGCTTGTGTTCCCGCCTGAAAACATCCAAGAAATACAATTAAAATGACAACTTACCAGCATTCTCTGGCCAAAAATCGGATTGTTTGGGTTGGATGTGGGTTAAACTTGATTCCATATGACAAATTTTAGTACATGTCGTCAGGTTGGAAAATATCACAAAGTAACATTTTTAATTTTTTCTTTTTATTTTGAGTTACCATGATTAAAAACTACTTACTACAACAATAATAAAAACTTTCGATCAATAAGTTGATCTAGAAATAAATATGGGATGACTTTTATACACTTTGACCCGCTCAATTTTTAAATCTTTTAGCTTAACCCACTAGAAATCAAACATAACCCACACCCACAGACCACAAATTCCCAAACAAACAAGTGAAGCATGCAACCATGTATCTAACACACATGCAAAAGAATAAATTGGACGGCAAAACACAAATGATACGAAATAAATTCGATTAAAATTTGCAAATACGGTATTCGTTGGACTAAACTTGTCATTATGTGATAGTTGGAGGGTTAATTATTAAGTCTTGCTTATTAGTTAAGGTCGGTTTAGTTTAAACCGTTAGTAGATAATTATAGTTCGTTTTTTTATAGTTTAAACTTGCTTGAAGGGCAAGCAAGGTGTCCCTTTAATTCTTTAAATAGCGATTGAATCCTATGTATTTGTATAGAAGTTTTTCCTGTGTTTTCATTACTAATAGAAAAGCGCCGTGGAGTATTTGACCTGTATTCTTAATCTGCTGATTACCTGCTTAAGATTCACCTTGCCATTGGGCAGACCAGATGCAGAAGTCCTACTGGGAGGCCTCTTACGATCTAAGGATGAGCACTCGTCACACGTAAAGCTATCTAGTTGCTTTGTCTGTTCAACAGTCATATTTAAACAAGCAGGATGATACCTGAAATCGACACACCAAAAATAATATATACCTATCAAGAACTGAATATTGCCTAAACCCAAATCACATGGCGTATAGTCATATGTGAGGGGCATAAACGAGACGAGCCGCTCTTGAGCTAGTTGAGATCGACTCGCTAAAAGCTCAAATAAAGCCAAGCTTAAATGAGCTCGAGCCCTATCTTCACATAGCAAGCTTAACTAGACTCACGAGCCTAAACAAGCTTGTTATTTATATAAATATAATAACTTTTATTTTTTTTGTAACTAATATATAATGTAACTAATATATAACTACGTAATAAATATTATTACACGTAACACTATAACCAATATATCTAAATAATATATCTTTTATAATTTGTGAGGGGCATAAACGAGACGAGCCGCTAAATAATATAAACTTACAAATAGAGTGAATTTCAAGTTTTGTCCTTTATCTATATACCATATTTTATGCGATGTCCTTTTGTCTTTAAAATTGACGAGTTTCGTACTTATTGTTTTAAAATCTTGCACGGTATGTCCTTTGGCCCTAACCCAGTTAACTTTAATCGTTAAATTTGACCAGGAGGGTAATTTTGTCAATCTCACAAATTTAATTTTCTTTTGTTAAAATAAAATCAAAATTTCATTATCACCAATCTTTTTCACCTTCTGCTCCATCTCTCTGTAATCTCTACTCTCTCTACCCTATCTCTCTCCTACAAACTCAGACCACCACCACCACCACCACCACCAACCACCCCTCTTTTATTACTCCACCACCTGCCACCACCCCTCTTTTCTACAAATTCCAATTCCACCACTGCCACCACAAATACCCATAAACACACACTTTTCTTATTTTTAAAAACCAAGAGAAAGAGTGAGATGGAGAAAGAAGGCAGAAGAGAGGGAGAGAGAGATAAGTTTAGAGATGGAGAATTAAAGAGATAGAGAGAATGGAAGTGAGAGGTTAGAGAGAGAAAAACGCAGAAAGGGAGGGGTAACTCCGGTGGCCGACGGCTGTCCAACATGGCGCTTGAACAAAACGCAGATCGAAGGTTTAGGGCATGGTGAACCACGTGGTGGTGTTTGTTTGCGTGGTTGTGAGACGGTGTTGGTTTCATTGAATCATTGGTGTCCAGCAGAGATGATGACAGATGGTGATGTTGTGGGTGTAATGATGGGGTGACAACGGTGGCCATGTGGAGCGGTAATAACGACATGGTTGAAGGAGACAACAATGATGGTTTTGATTGAAGGTGATGACGCTGGTGGTGAACGGTGATTCCGGCGGTGAATAGTGACGGTGGTGGGTTACATTTGTGGTGGTGCTTTTATGGTGGTTGTATAGTTGCTGGTGAATGGTGGTGAACTAGGGTTTGGGTTGGTATTAATTGGGGGAAAATGGAAAGGGTAGAGAAAATGATTGATATGCCCTCATGTGACTTGCATGTGATGTCTTTTAAAAGCAAAATTTAACTGGGTTAGGGCCAAAAAGCATATCGTGCAAGATTTTGAAAAAATAAGTACAAAACTCGTCAATTTTAAAGACAAGGGACACCGTCTGAAATGTGGTATATAGATAAAGAACAAAATCTGTAATTCACTCCTTACAAATATATATGAATTAACTATATATGTATATCAATAATATATTTAAATAGTTATTTAATAATAAACGAGTCAAGCCCGAGCCGAGCCCGAGCTTGAAAATTTATTAACGAGCCGAGCTCGAGCTCTCCTAAGTTAAACGAGCAGAGCTTGAGTTTAGACTCTTAGCCGACATACTTTAGGGACGATATTTGTATTATAGACTTAGTTTATATTTATCTATAATTAAGTGATATAACTCTTCCTAAATTAGTGGTAGGGTTTGCTTTGTAGTGTTCCTTATATAAAGGGCTCTTGTGATTGTATTTGATCATCAGAAAATATTTTACCATTGAAATCTTTTATGGTATCAGAGCTACGGTTCTAATTACCCTTTCTTTCTCCTTCTTTTCTTTTCTTCCCTACCCTACCCGATACAACAGCCCTATCCCTCCTCTAATTTTGGCTGATCCCATGGCCAAATCAGATGATAAACCTGCGGATTCCAATGGCAGCTCTTCTTCTGCCAAACACCAATCTCTTCATCCCGCATATTCCGTATCCAATATTCAAACCAAGAGCCGAACATTAGACGGATCTAAAGTAACCTACTCCTCTTGGGTGAAACTTTTTAAGTTCCACGCCATTGCAAACAAGGTTTCGCATCACCTTGATGACACCCCAGAGCCCCGGAAGAAACCGATCCAACCTATGAGTCCTGGAAAGCTTTGGACACTCTCGTATCTCACTGGATCTATAGCACAATATCTGATGATCTCACACGGGTTCTTGATACGGAAGCAACGGCGCGATCCACTTGGCTCAAACTGGAAAAGATTTTCTTAAGCAAAAAGCAAGCAAAAGCCGCTGCCCTTGAGACCCGTTTCGTCAATCTTACACTTGTTGCCTGCACTTCAGTGGATGATTATTGTCAGCAACTTAAGGAACTTGCCAACCAACTAATCTATGTCGATCAACCGGTCACTGAAAAACGTCTCGTACTCCAGCTTGTTCGAGGTTTGTCTCCTGAATTTGATACCACTACCTCTCTTATAAACTCCCAGAATGCCGACTATGCCGACTGAGACTTGGCCCGAACCATGCTTGCTGATGAAGTAATCCGACTTGAGGCCAGAAAACAGCAATCATCTTCGGTTCTGGTCACCCCATCCGCCCCTACTCCCAACCCGATGCCACCACAACACCCCCAACCAGATCTGAACGCACCTAATGGCAACCAGCAGCAGCAGCCGTACCGTAGCAGAGGTAGGGGACGGGGTCAGCAGCAGCACCGCGGAGGGGGTCGTGGCAGGGGGAACCAGAATTTTCAGTCGGGGTCTGCTAATTGGGCTTTTCAGAACAATTCCTACCCACAATGGGAATGGTGGAACACTCCACCATGCCCCTGCCCGACCCAAACAGCCTGGCGCCCCAATCAACTGTATCCGGCAACCCCCAACCCGTCAACCAACTACACATGATTGCAGCCTACCGGTCCACCGGGTTCTTTTGGCAGCCCACAATACACAGGTTTTGATGCTTTGAAAGCATCAGCTCTTAGTGCAGCATTCAATGCTATGCAACTACAGTATACAGATCCAAACTCATATATGGACATCGAGGCTGAGCAACACATCACTGATAACTGAGATATGATCAAACATCCTAGTTCTTATCCTAGTGGGCATTGACTGTGATGAGACATTTAGTCCGGTTGTTAAATCGGCCACCATTCGCACTGTGTTATCAGTTGATGTTTCCCGCTCTTGGCCTATTCACCAGCTTGATGTTAAAAACGCGTTTCTACATGGGAATTTGAACGAAACTGTTTTTATGCATCAACCACCGGGTTTCGTTGAGAAACGATATCCAACGTTCGTCTGCAGGTTAAAGAAGTCGTTATATGGCCTCAAACAGCCCCTCGTGCATGGTACAATCGGTTTGCCACATATATTTTATCGCAGGGTTTTCGAAGCAGTGCTTGTGATAATTCACTTTTTATATATAACATGGGTCCTCACACAACTTACTTATTACTATATGTTGATGACATTGTTCTCACGGCTTCCTCAGACTCGTTTTACAGGAAATTATTCGCACACTCTCACGAGAGTTTACTATGACAGATTTGGGAAAGTTACGTCACTTTTTGGGTATTAAGGTCACTCGCAATTCCCGTGGTCTTTTCTTGGATCAAACCCAATAGCACGGGACATCATTGCTCGGGCTTCTATGTCAGCGTGTAAACCCTGCAGTACACCCGTAGACCTCTCTGCAAAATTGAATGCCACTGATGGGCCTTTATTCTCGGATCTAACTTTATACAGAAGTCTAGCTGGTGCATTACAGTACCTCACATTCACTCGTCCAGATATATCTTATGTCGTGCAGCAGGTATGTTTATTCATGCACGAGCCTCGTGACCTGCATTACGTTTTTCTTAAGCGTATCCTACGGTACTTATAACAGACACTTGATTATGGGATTCGTATTGTTAAGTCTGCCTCTCATTCGCTGGTAGCCTATTCAGATGCAGATTGGGGTGGTTGTCCAGATTCACGAAGATAGATCAGGGGTTACTGTGTTTTTCTTGGTGATAATTTAATTTCTTGGTCTTCAAAACAGCAGCCAACGGTCTCTCGTTCTAGTGCCGAAGTGGAGTATCGTGGAGTTGCCAATGCAGTGGCAGAGGCTACTTGGATTCAGAATTTATTACTTGAGCTACAGATCCCTCTGAGACAGGCTTTGGTTGTGTACTGTGACAATGTGTCGGTCGTCTATTTATCAGATAATCCGATTCAGCATCACTGGACTGAACACATTGAGATTGACATTCACTTCGTGCGGGAGAAGGTTAGAGTTGGTCACATCCGCCTGCTTCATACACCCTCGTCTCTCCAGTACACTGGTATATTTACCAAGGAACTCTCCAGGCAGCTATTTTAGTCTTTTAGTTCCAGTTTAAGTGTCTGTCCAGCGACCGCTCAAACTGCGGGGGAGTCTTAGCCGACATACTTTAAGGACTATATTTATATTATAGACATAGTTTACATTTATTTGTAATTATGTGATACATCTCTTCCTAAATTAGTGGTAGGATTTGCTTTGTATAGTTCCCTATATAAAGGACTCTTGTGATTGTATTTGATCATCAGAAAATATTTTACCATTGAAATCTTTTATAGACGAGCTCAGACGTGGCTCGACTCGTTTACACCCGTCATATGGATGAAAAAAGCCTAATCATTCAAACCTACCTTCAAAATACTGTGGAACAAATGCAAAATTCATGAAATTGACTTGATATCATATAATTATTTGTAAAATATGCGTCATACCAGTCTTTGCAGGCTTCACATTGTACCATCAAGTCATCAGGGTTATAGGGCATCTCGCATTTGCAATACCTTTAAAAGAGAGAATCATGAAACAATAATTGGAAGTTTCAAAAGCAAAAGTGATTTAACCAATCAACAAAGGTGGATAGTGTAAAACCAATGGTGGGCAAAATGGGTGGGTTGGGTAACGGGTTGGTCAAAACAATTCATTTTTGTATGGTTGTGTTGACCTGAAACAATTATCCTGACAAAATTTATATTTTTTTAGTAAATGTTTAGTTTTTCAAATCGACCCATTATAAGCAAACACGTCGACATTGCCACCGAGTGTTCAAAACTTACACCGCGACACGGTCAGGCGTGAAACCTCCAGTTGCAGCCTTGTACTCAAACCGACAAAAGTAGTCCTCAGGTCCCACACCGTCAAGCTTGGTGTAATTCTTGAACGTATGAACAATGCATTTATCTTCAATCGTATGAGCACTTTGAACATCATAGTGATCTGATAGAAATAATTCTTTTATTCCATGAAACTGTCTCCTTCCTCCGATTGATTCTTCAGGACGATAATACCATCTAGCTCGAACCTTCACATTTCCTTTGACATCAGCCTCAATGCTCTCAACACGAGCCACATACGGGTTTTTCTCATTCTCGGCGGATCTCATCAGCACAGAATCCCCAACTTCCAAACAATAAGAAAATAGAAAATTAATATCTAATTTTCCTACTCATATAGAAATGTAACAAATTTAAATCAACCGATTTATGGTGATAGTTAACCTTTTTCCGTAAGTCACATATTTCATGAGCCCATTTATAATAAAACAGTCAGCATGATCAAATTTAGTAACCTATATGGATTACCTAAAATCAAAATTTTGAAAAGTTCGAGGTTTTTATCAATAGAAAAGCACAAAAATGGTCATTTTGGCCCAAGTTTTTTTACATAAAAAGCCATTTTGATCAATCTTTTAAAAACATAACCATTTGACATGATTGGGTGGAGGGTCAAATGGTCACATCTGAAGCAAAAATAAATATTGTTATGAACATAGGTGTCATAATCTCGGTGCACAAGATGGCCGCGCCATTTTCGCTTTTTTAGCCAAAAACAGCACCATTTTCGGTTTAGGACTGACTTGTCATCAGCTGACTAGTTGCTTGGTCGTGCCATTTACGATTTAAAACTCAAAACATTGCAAATGCTGATTTTATAGCCAAAGCTGCACCATTTGATATACATGTCTTACACTTTCATGTAATCATTTGTAACAGTCAAATGACTATTTAAGTAAATACATAGTGATACGGTTCCAGGAGAGGCAAATAAGCCCAGCTGGACCCTTAACCCAAAATCGCCCCAGCCCAGTAACCAGTCAAAGACCCATCCCAGTTAGAGATAGTGGGTAGTTTGAGAAGTGGGCTGATCTAGAAATAGGAAATTCGTATGAATAGAGAGGAGTCGATGTGTATTATTATCAAATTAGGGTTCTTACCTTAAAAATGGAGATCAAGCCTATCCCGAATTTGGCTATTTATGTAACCGTTCTTTCCGTAATCAAAGTTTCAGTTTCCAGATTCTATCACATAAATGACCATTTTTGTGTGCTTGCGCAAATTACCTTATTCAACCTTTAACCAACCTTAAGTCACCGTAGTTCGTCCAAATATATAAAATTATGAAGAACTAATCAACAACTTTGCTTCAAAAAATGCTAGAAAGGTCTCACGATTCATTTAACCATGTAAAATAAGTAAATTTACTACTACAATAACTTTGTTTTGTTTATCGTTATAATTCATTTATCTCCATTTCGAACTTTGTTTTGTAAAATAAGCCAATTAACAAAATTCAAGCCATTTCGAACACAATTTCGAGGTAAGTTTTACATCAATCGACTCGTATCCTCGTTCTGATCAAAAGCCCTAAAACATCGGTTTGTAATTCGGAAAAAAACTTAACTCCGTTAAGCTTATTTTAACGGCGGTCTGTTTTACAAAAAAAATTGGACGAGGTCGGATTATTATTGGCTAATAACTGACTTGGGATTATTATCGGCCAATTTCAGAAAGATGGGATTATTATTTTCCAATTTGCCTATATATAACTTTCTATTTTGGGGCCTATTTTTACTTGCCCTAACTGAACTTTAAACAATTCACTGCAGACTTCATTTATCATGTTCTAGATTTGACTACAGTTCATCTATCAAAAACAAATCTCACAATCCAACAGAAACACACTGCAATTCACTGCTAGCACCACACAAACGATGTAAATGCATGCAAATGTAACAATTTCAGACCCTAAAGACTGACAAAAACTAGGGTTTTCATGTCACCTACTGCCCTAAAACAGAATCTGAGAAGATAATCGAACCAAAACATACATATTACAATAACTGTATGAAATTGCAGGTTGAATAAGTGTGTGTATTACCTCTTACAACTTTATTGGTGCCTCTAATGGTGTAAGATTCCAAGTCTCGCTTGCCTGGTCTAGTTTTCGCCATTGGCAACAGAAAAGTGAGATCTTTGAGGTCGAAATGACTGCGATTGCGAGATTTGTGATGGTAATGGTGGATTCGAAAATATAGGAGCAGTGTGTTGTGTTAGTTGGTGATTCTTCGATCCCTAGCGTTACAATTTCCGTCCACGTGTTTACACCTGATGGCACCCATGTGGTTGTCGATTTAGATTACTAACATCCTGTTGTTAAATGGGCGTTTAAATTTATGTAAAAAGACTAAATTACCACTAAAACTTTATTTATGCTGTTTGACAACTTCTAAATGGTTAAGTACTGAGTCATTAAATGTTGAACCAGTAAAATGTCTAAACCACTAAAAGTCAGTATAATACTTAAGTTTTCAGAGGTAGATGTCTCACCAATTCAGATTGGAGGTCTTAACCATTCAGAGGCAAAATGTCTGAACCATTCAGACATCTGCTCACGAAATAAACAGTCTGAACCATTAAGTGCTGAAGGTTCAGACATTTGCCTCTGAATGGTTAAGATTTAAACAGAGTCTGAATGGTTAAGACATCTAATCTGAATTGGTCAGGCATTTGCCTCTAAACGGTTAAGCATTATACAGACTCTTAGTGGTTCAGCACTTAATTGTTCAGACCTCTTACTGATTCAGCACTTAACTATTCAGATGTTGCCAAGCAGCCCCTTAGTCTCTACTGTTATAATTCATATATTCTCTCCAAACTTAAACCTCTTTCCTAATCTTGTAATTAACCACCAAATCAAGAAATTAACCATAAAAATCATGTTACTAACAGTACAATAACCAATTAAAGCCAAACAAAATTAACCACCAAAATAATTTTACAATTCGAAATTGAAACATGAGTTTTATGATTAACAATCTTTTTTAGTCAAAATATAGTTATAGTCAAACCGAGTTAACCACCTAAATCATGTTCTTGTTCTATCACCACATACATCAACAATACACATCAAGTAATCTCAAGTTCAAGGTTCAAACATCCACAAACAGATCAACTAGTCTCAGGCTTGATTATCATATGTATGACCATCTGATCTGGTCAAACAAATCAACTAATCTTAGGTTCAAACATCTACAAAAATCCTAAATCTTATTGTGCATCTAAAATCCCAAGTCCATGATTGTATATGCAGCCTAAATTCTTAATCCATGGCAATAACTAACTAATGTACCATGATGATCCTTACTATATGAATATGCATGATGTCTTGTACCATCATCCTAAGACAAATGTGCATGATGTCTTGTACCATCATCCTCACAGTATGAATGTGCAGCCTAGTGTGCATCATCCTAACACTAACTTGCATGATGATCATCCCAGCCTTATATATGATCCTACAAGAATAGGACAGGGTGCATGATCCTGTCTATAATAGATCAGTCCTTTTACTTTAAATTCTAAAGTGCGTCACTCATGTAACTATAAGCCAGCACTATGATCAAATTTATATGTGCATTAGCCAAACTATCTGTTAAATATCCACAACATTACCTCAGTAATCATGACCTAATAACAGGTACATATCTACTATACTATCGAAAAAAACTGTCCTACATCAGAGTCATCCAACCGGCATTCAAAGTATCAAACATGGACCAAGTAACACATACGTAGAACTGTTAGGGCCTGTTTTTATTGTTGTGGATCCGTTATCCTGATGTATATTCTGAAGCAAGTATCCTTGATATGTATTACGGAATCTCGGAGGATCAAGGATCCTTAATAATTGCTATATTTATTAATGATTGTTCTCGATATTTTGTCATGTTAATATGCAGGTAACGGCTAGTGGATCAGGTCCAAGCTAGAATCACGCTGATAGTGGTTGAAGAGCTACATATGTTTATTCACTTATGGACGTGGGATGAAGACGTGTACTTGACATAATTTTGCGCATACTTTGTTAAGTTGATATACTTACTAATTTTAGGGATTGATCAAGCACACATTAATAACAGACAAACACAATACGCACTACACTATCATTCAAGATTTGGCACACACACACACACACCCCTCTTGCCACAAGCTCGATCGATTTCCGAAGTTGTATTACGTTTTTCTTGCTTAATAATAGTCAGTGGTTGATAATTTTCACCACTCGAGGTTTTTATGCCGATGGTCTTCTAGAGATCAAGGGCTTTTCCTCGTATAAATCTATGTGTTGATCTACATCTTAAGCCTTGCAATATCTTGATCACCTAAGCACTCTACCTCACATTACAAATTTGGTTACATTATCCTTAAATCGATTTTTGACCAAAACAATTTGGCGCCCACCGTGGGGCAAATGGGGCTTCAATCCTAAAGAATTCCCATCAATTTTCAACCTTTTTTTTACCAATACCATAACCATATAGCCTCTCAAGGAAAATCTATTTCAATCGTTATGCCATCATCAACTTTATCCCAAAGCTCCATGCCATTGCCTCCTATTCCCCCACCATTCCAGAAGAGGAATGATGCTGCTCAAAAGAAGCCAACTGCTGTTTTTCAAGGATCTAAATCCTCTGCTACTTCATCCTCAATAAATAATAACAATGATGTTTCTGTTTTGTATTCGCATATTAAGAGCTACATAGAGCAGCAGAACAAGACCAATCAAAAGATCCTTCGTGAAATTGAAGACATCAAGAAACAAAAGAAACAGGTGGAGGATCAATCCCCTCTGATGCCCAGGATGCTAGATTTCACTGCCCCAGGATCAACAATTAAGCAATCTAAAGGATCCTCATTTCAGCCGCAAGGATCCTTTACCCTTCAACAAGGGTCCATGGGGTGTCTCAGGGATCCATGGAGATATTTCCACCTCAAGGATCCTCCGCCTCTCACCAAGGATCCATGGAAAGGTTTCGGCCAGAATCCTCAATTCAGCAACAGCAAGGATCATCCACTCAACCTCAAGGATCCTTAGATTATCAAGAAAGATCCTCGACATAGACTTTCTTTGGATCCAACATCTTCCAAAGTCTGGGATCCTTAGGAAGGCAACAACAGGGAACTTCCGAAGTGCATGTGGGAGACTTCATTCCTATGCAGACCATTGCTTCCTCTAGCCCTACCATAACAACTGAGATGTCCTATCCTAGATTCTCTTCTGGGATACCGTCTCTAACTCAACAAGGAGGTAACGCTTTCAATAATGTATCCTTAGGTACTAACCATGGTTGTATGCAGGACACGGGAATCAATCAAGCCATGGCAAGTGAATTGTAAAAGCTTAAGGATATGATATCCAGTGTTCTGGGAGTAGTCAAACCTATTCCTGAAATCCCAGATGGAAGCCATAGAGTATCTCGATTTGGTCCACCAATTTGTGATGTAGAGAAACCCAAATGCTTTCAAACCCCCCAACATGAAGCTATATGATGGCACGACTGATCCATAGGAACATGAGCCCCAATACAGAGAAAGGATGGAGATAAACCCCATCCCTGATAGACTCAAAGAAGCTTGCTTATGCAAGGGTTTCGGATCCACACTTACAGGATCTGCACTTAAATGGCTGCTAAGTTTTCCTCCTTACTCTATTACTTCATTTTCACACTTGGTTAATCTTTTTAGTAATCAGTTTTCTTATAGTAGAACTTTTGAAATGTTAACTAGTGATTTATATAGAATTACCCAAGCTCATGGTGAATCCCTTAGGGATTATGTCACTAAGTTTGGTAGAGAATGAAGTCAGGAATTCTCCATTTTACGATGATCTTGTGATGACTCCATGCAGAAATTTAGATGAAGTCAGGAATAGAGCGTTAAAGTTCATCAGGTTGGAAGATGATAAAAGGATCCAAGACAGAGTCAGTGCTTCTACAAAACATGAACATTGTTAGGGGAGGATTTTTGACATCCTAAGGATCACGGATCCTCAAATTCTACTAGGATCATGGATCCTCAATTCTGTTTGAATTAAAGATCCTCAGTAGGTGTTGCAGGATCAGGATTCAGGATCCTTATTGTTATCCTTATACTAACAATTGTCTACCTTGTACGTAAGCTTGTTTTGCAGGAGTAAAGGCATGGACCAAGTCTCACCGAAATTCCTGGAGCATATTCTCTAAAGATTCCGCACGTGTTTGACCATTATGGACGTTGTGGAGATCGTGGGGAGCTTGCATAATTATCGGATAGTTTGTTAACTTAGTTATTTCTAATTTAAATGGGGATAACAAGCTTGATAGAAACACTTAGCCAAATTTAGCAACTACACACACTCGTAACAGCTCTCAGTCAGCTCTCAAGCAATACTTGGCGATTTCATACATTTTTTGGCACATTACACATTAGTGATCCTTGTAACAAGCTTGTTATCATCCCGAGTTGTAAACTTCTTTTGTTCAATCTTACTTGGTGATCGGTAGTTTCCATCACCCGAGGTTTTTTATGCCGGAGATCAACTCTTGATCAAGGGCTTTTTCCTCGTATAAATCCTTGTGTCATTTGTTCGTTACATTTCTGAGTGATCCTTAATATTGTTCATTGATTCAAGCATCACACCTCACAACAAAAGATTTTGTTGCATTGTCTTTGCTTGATTTTTGACCAAAACAGTTTGGCGCCCACCGTGGGGCAATTGGTGCTTCATTTCTAAGAAATTCTTGTTATTGCGGTTATTTCGGTTCATTACAACCAAGCAGATGGCTTCTTCAGCAAAGAACACATCAAGCTCTATGCCGGCAATGAGTTCATCACAGGGCGTTCCTCCTTTGCCTCCACCACCTTCTGGATCCCAGAAGAATGCTGAAAATGCTGCAAAGAGACAAAGCCCCATTTTTCCAAAACCACCAAATTCTTCTGTTTCTTCTAGTCCTACTACTAGTGATATTTTTACTTTGATTTTGCAGATGAGGGATCACATACAAGAGCAGGACAAAACCAACGAAAGGATCCTCCGGGAGATAGGTGACATCAAGAAACAGAAGAGATCAGGAGAGGATCACTCTCCTCTGATACCAAGGTCACTGGATTTTGACACTCCAGCCGTAACCGCCCTGCAATCCACAGCTCCAGACATCCAGTATCAGAGTGGACCATTGGGAAGACGTTATGGAACAACAACTATGAGTCATGCTTTTGGGTCTCACTTCCAGCCTCAAGGATCCTATTTTCAGCCTTCGGGATCCTCTTTCCAGCATCAGGGATCCTTCGCCAGCTCAGGAGGATATTTGGGAATGCACACAGTCCAAGGATCCTCTGGGGTCCAAGGATCCTTCGGGGTCCAAGGATCCTCCATGGTTCAAGGATCCTCTCAGGTTCAAGGATCCTCATTTCAGGTTCAAGGATCCTCTCAGCCTCAGGGATCCTCTCAGGTGCAATGATCCAACATCTTTAAGGATCAAGGATTCTTGAGAAGTATACAACCCCCAAGCACAGATGTTCATCAAGGAGACTTCATTCCAATGCAGACCATTGCCTCTTCTGGTCCTTCCATCATTCCAGAATCCCGTCAATATGGATTCACATCTGCAATTTCTAACTCAAATCCTATGGGAGGTAACACTTTCAACAATTCTTATAATGCTAACCATGGCTCTATGCAGGATACAGGTATCAATCAAGCTATGGCTAGGGAATTACAGAAGCTGAAGGATATGATATCCAGCGTTCCAGGAGTGGTTAAGCCCATTCCTGAAATTGCAGATGGAAGCCATAGGATATCTTGTTTTGCACCACCCATTTGTGATGCTGAGATACCCAAAAGGTTCCAATACCAACTATGAAGCTGTATGATGGTTCAACGGATCCAGAGGAACATGTAGCTCAGTATAGAGAGAGGATGGAGATCAACCCCATCCCAGAGAGGTTAAAAGAAGCATGTCTATGCAAGGGTTTTGGATCCACACTCACAGGATCAGCTCTTAAATGGCTGCTAAGTCTTCCCCCTTACTCTATTACTTCATTTGCTAATTTAGTTAATCTGTTTAATAGTCAATTCTCATGTAGTAGAAAATTTGAACGATTAACTAGTGATTTATATAGGGTAACACAAGGTCAAAATGAATCACTTAGAGATTACATCACTAAGTTTAGTAAAGAATCCTTAGATATCCCTAATCTGGATATAGCCACGGCTGTGGAAGCCTTTAAAAAAGGTTTACTTAGGGATTCATTATTCTATGATGATCTTGTTATGACCCTATGCAGAAATCTTGATGAAGTAAGAACCAGGGCCCTTAGGTTCATCCGTCTAGAGGATGACAAGAGGATCCAGGAGAGATTGGCAGGATCCTCAAAACAGGAAAAGCAAGGATCCTACTTCAAGAATAACAAGTTTAAATCCTACAACAAGTCTGACAACCAGAACGTGCATGCAGTAGAGCAGGAAGAGGACGATGAGGATTATCCTCCTATTTCTGAATACTGTTTTTCTGTTGATAACAATGAACTAATTCTTGCAATGCAGAATCTAGGTGAGAAAGCAAGATGGCCAAGGAAAAGTGATAAACCAGCCGCAACAAAGGATAAGTCCAAGTAGTGTGCATATCATGAGGATTTCGGACATCTCACTGAAGAGTGTATTGCACTTAGAAAGGAAATTGGTTACTTGTTAAGTAAGGGGCACTTGAAGGAGCTTTTGGGACGAAAGAAATCAAGGATCCTGAAAGGATCCCAGAAAAGGCTCCTGCTCCTCCAGCAGATGCACAAGTTATAAACTTCATATCCGGAGGTTCAGACATTTGTGGTACTTCCTTTTCAGCAGCCAAAAGACATGCCAAGGAAACCAAGATGGATAATGGAGACAGACCATCCGGACCTCCACTGTTACCAAGGATAAGATTATAACTTTCGATGAGGATGATCGTATAGATATCCAGGATCCTCATCATGATGGTCTTGTTATTACTCTGTTTATTTCTAACCATTTTGTTCGCAGGATCCTAATAGATGGAACATTATTCAGCTTGATGTCCTCAAGAAGATGAACATTCCTGAATCAGACATTGTCCCAAGATCCTCTGTTCTTGTGGGATTCAGCGGAGAAACCAAGAATACATTGGGGGACATCAAACTCCCTATTTATATTGAAGGACTTCATTCTTATCAAAAATTTTGTTTCATAGATTGCTTATCCTGTTGTAATGTTATCCTTGGCAGGCCATGGATACATGACATGAAGGCAGTCCCATCTACCTATCATCAATGTGTAAAACTTCCTAGCCCGTGGGGGGTGGTGAAAATTGAGAGTGATCAACAAGAAGCTAAGAATTGTTACACGTCATCAATGAAGCCAGCCTCAAGACCAAGGGAGCAATAGCAATTAAAGCATCCTTCAAGAGATGTCTTGGAGGCAAGAGAACAGGATGTGAAAGAAATCCTTATGGATACCCATGATCCTGAATCCATAGTCTTCATAGGATCAGGGATCCTCAGCAACATTGAACAGGATCTAGTATCCTTCCTTAAGAGGAGGAAAACTACCTTTGCCTGGAAGCATGAGGATATGACAGGTATATCTAAAGATATAATTACTCATAAGCTTGGCATTGACAGGTCATTCAAGCCTATACATCAGAAGAGGAGGAAATTTGCACCTGAAAGGAATGCTATTATCCAGGAAGAGGTAGATAAACTACTTCGGGCAGGTATGATAAGAGAGGTTAAGTATCCAAGGTGGTTAGCCAATGTGGTTGTTGTTCAAAAGAAAAATGGAAAGTGGAGGGTATGTGTCGATTTTACTGATTTAAACAAGGCATGTCCCAAGGATCCTTTCCCATTACCCCACATTGACTCCATGGTGGATGCTACCGCGGGTCATGAGTTGTTGACTTTTATGGATGCTTCATCTGGATTCCAACAAATTCAGATGGAACCATCTGATTAAGAGGATACAGCCTTTATGACCCCAACTGGTATATATTGTTATATTGCTATGACATTTGGACTAAGGAATGCAGGTGCTACTTATCAAAGGGTAGTCAATATGATGTTCAAGGAACAAATTGGACACACTATGGAAGTCTATATAGATGACATGGTGGTTAAGTCCAAGAAAGCTGAGGATCACCTTAGAGACTTGGAGGAAGCATTCAATATCCTTGATAAAGTTAATATGAAACTAAATCCTTCCAAGTGTCATTTTGGTGTTAAGGCAGGTAAATTCCTAGGCTATATGGTGACAAAAAGAGGCATTGAAGCAAGTCCAGAGCAAATTAAGGCTATTGTGAATATCAAATCTCCTGCCAATGCTAAGGATGTGCAAAGATTAACAGGCAGGATCGCAGCCTTGAACAGATTCATATCCAAATCCTCAGAAAAATGCAAGGAATTCTATGACATTTTGAGGAAGAACAAGAAATTTGAGTGGACTGAAAAGCATGAATATGCTCTTAAAGCTCTTAAGGATTACCTATCCTCAGCCCCTGCCTTGATGAAACCAGAAAATAGGAGATGTATTATCCTTGTACCTGGCGGTATCCTCTAAAGCAGTAAGTGCGGTCCTTGTTAAGGATCACGAAGGTACACAACATCCTGTCTATTATGTAAGTAAGAGTTTGCTTGATGCTGAATCCAGGTATTCACATTTAGAAAAACTTATCCTTGCACTTGTTAGGGGAGGGTTTTTCAATGATCAGTGATCCTCATTTACTGTTGGGTTTAGTGATCCTCAATTCTGTCTGAACTAGTGATCCTCAGAACGTATTTGTAGGATCAGGATCATGGATCATCATCAGGATCCTTATACTAACGATTGTCTGCTTTGAATATGAAGTTGTTTTGCAGGAGTACGAGCTTGGACTTGGTCTTGGAGATATTCCTGGAGCATATTCCATATTTATTCCGCACGTGCATGGCTGAAATGGACGTTATGGAGGTCGTGGAGGACTTGCACAAAATGCGGAAAGATTGTTAGCTTAGATATTTTCCATTTTTAAAAGGGGATAGCGAGCTAAATTAGAACACTTGGCTATTTTTAGCTTAACACACACACTCGCAACTGCTCTCACCAGCTCTCTACAATTCACTTGGCGATTACATACTTTTTTGCACATTACACTATAGTGATCCTTGTAACTAGCTCGCTATCATCCGAAGTTGTAATACATTTCTTGTTTAATCTGAGTTGGTGATCGGTAGTTTCCATCACCCGAGGTTTTTTATGCCAGAGATCATTCATTGATCAAGGGATTTTTCCTCGTATAAATCTTTGTGTCACTTGTTCATTACATTTCTGAGTGATCCTTCACATTGTTCATTGATTCAAGCATCACACCTCACAACAGAAAGTTTGGTTGCACTATCATTGCTTGATTTTTGACCAAAACAGTTTGGCGCCCACCGTGGGGCAATTGGTGCTTCGTTCTTGAGAAATTATTATTCTGGTGATCATTTTGGTTCGTTACAATCAAGCAAATGGCTTCCTCAGCAAAGAACACATCAAGCTCTATGTCGGCGATCAGTTCTTCACAAGGCGTTCCTCATTTGCCTCTACTACCTTCTGGATCCCAGAAGAATGCTGAAAATGCTGCGAAGAGACAAACCCCCATTTTCCAAAAACCACCAACTTCTTCTGTTTCCACTAATCCTACTACTAATGATCTTTTTAATCTGATTTTGCAGATGAGGGATCGCATGCAAGAGCAGGACAAAACCAATGAACGGATCCTGCAAGAGATTGGTGATATCAAGAAACAGAAGAAATCAGTGGAGAATCACTCTCCTCTGATGCCAAGGTCATTGAATTTTGACACTCCAGTTGTAACTACCCTACAATCGGTAGTTCCGGGCATCCAGTATCAAAGTGGTCCATCAGAAAGGCGTTATGGAACAACAACTATAAGTCAGGCATTTGGCTCCCACTTCCAACCTCAAGGATCCTGCTCTCAGCCATCGGGATCCTCTTTTCAGCATCAGGGATCCTTCATCAGCTCAGGAGGATATTTAGGAATGTACCCGGTCCAAGGATCCTCACAGGTCCAAGGATCCTCACAGGTCCAAGGATCCTCCCAGGTCCAAGGATCCTCTCTGGTTCCAGGATCCTCTCAGTTTCAAGGATCATCGCAGCCTCAAGGATCCAACATCTTTCAGGATCAAGGATTCCCAAGAAGTATTCATCCCCCGAGCTCGGATGTTCATCAAGGAGACTTCATACCAATGCAAACCATTGCTTCCTCTGGTCCTTCAATCATACCAGAGTCTCGTCAATATGGATTCACATCTGGAATTCCAAACACGAATCCTGTGGGAGGTAACACTTTTAATAATTCATATAACACTAACCATGGCTCTATGCAGGATACAGGTATCAATCAGGCTATGGCCAGGGAATTACAGAAGCTCAAGGACATGATATCCAGTGTACCAGGAGTGGTCAAACCCATCCCTAAAATTGCAGATGGTAGCCATAGGATATCACGCTTTGCACCACCTATTTGTGATGCTGAGATACCCAAAAGGTTCCAGATACCATCTATGAAGCGATATGATGGTTCAACGGATCCAGAGGATCATGTAGCTCAATACAGGGAGAGGATGGAGATCAATCCAATTCCTGAGAGGTTAAAAGAAGCATGTCTATGCAATGGATTTGGATCCACACTCACAGGATCTGCTCTTAAATGGCTGCTAAGTCTTCCCCCTTACTCTATTACTTCATTTGCTAATCTAGTTAATTTGTTTAATAGTCAATTCTCTTGTAGTAGAAAGTTTAAACGATTAACTAGCGATCTATATAGGGTAACACAAGGTCAAAATGAATCACTTAGAGATTACATCACTAAGTTTAGTAAAGAATCCTTAGATATTCCTAACTTGGATATTGCTACGGCTGTAGAAGCCTTTAAAATGGGATTGCTTAGGGATTCATTGTTCTATGATGATCTTGTTATGACCCCATGCAGGAATCTTGATGAAGTAAGAATCAGGGCCCTTAGGTTCATCCGTCTAGAGGATGACAAAAGGATCCAGGAGAGATTGACAGGATCCTCAAAACAGGAAAAGCAAGGATCCTACTTCAGGAACAACAAATCAAAATCCTATAACAAATCTGATAACCAGAACGTGCATGCAGTGGAACAAGAAGAGGATGATGAGAATTATCCTCCTATTTCTGAATACTGTTTTTCTGTTGATAACAATGAACTAATCCTTGCAATGCAGAATCTAGGTGAGAAAGCTAGGTGGCCGAGAAAGAGTGATAAACCAGCTGCTACAAAAGATAAGTCCAAGTGGTGTGCATATCATGAGGATTTCGGGCATCTCACTGAAGAGTGCATTGCACTTAGAAAGGAAATTGGTTACTTGTTAAGCAAGGGGCATTTGAAAGAGCTTTTGGGACGAAAGAAGTCAAGGATCCAGGATCCTGAAAGGATCCCGGAAAAGGCTCCTGCTCCTCCAGCAGATGCACAAGTTATAAACTTCATATCCGGTGGATCAGACATTTGTGGTACTTCCTTTTCAGCAGCAAAAAGACATGCTAAGGAAACCAAGATGGATAATGGAGACAGACCCGTCCGGACCTCCGTTGTTACCCATGATAAAGTCATAACCTTTGATGAGGATGACCGTGTTGATGTCCAGGATCCTCATCATGATGGTCTTGTAATTACATTGTTTATTTCTAACCACTTTGTTCGCATGATCCTTATAGATGGAGGAAGCTCTGTGAACATCATTCAGCTTGATGTCCTCAAGAATATGAATATCCCGGAGTCTGATATTGTCCCAAGATCCTCAGTGCTTGTGGGATTCAGTGGAGAAACTAAGAATACATTGGGGGACATCAAACTCCTAATCTATATTGAAGGATTGCATTCTTATAAAAAATTTTGTGTTATAGATTGCTTATCTTGTTGCAATGTTATCCTTGGCAGGCCATGGATACATGATATGAAGGCAGTTCCATCCACCTATCATCAGTGTGTAAAGCTTCCAAGTCCGTGGGGAGTGGTGAAAATTAAGAGTGATCAACAAGAGGCTAAGAATTGTTACACATCATCAATGAAGCCAGCCTTAAGACCAAGGGAGCAATAGCAATTAAAGTATCCTTCAAGAGATGTCTTGGAGGCAAGAGAGCAGGATGTAAAAGAAATCCTCATGGATCCTGAATCCATAGTCTTCATAGGATCAGGGATCCTTAGCAGCATTGAGCAGGACCTAGTATCCTTCCTTAAGAGGAGGAAATCCACCTTTGCCTGGAAACATGAAGACATGACATGTATATCTAAGGATATAATTACTCATAAGCTTGGCATCGACAGGTCATTCAAGCCTATACATCAAAAGAGGAGGAAGTTTGCACCTGAAAGGAATGCTATTATCCAGGAAGAGGTAGATAAACTACTTCAGGCAGGTATGATAAGAGAGGTCAAGTATCCAAGATGGTTAGCCAATGTGGTTGTTGTTCAAAAGAAAAATGGAAAGTGGAGGGTATGTGTCGATTTTACTGATTTAAACAAGGCATGTCCCAAGGATCCTTTCCCATTACCCCACATTGACTCCATGGTGGATGCTACAGCGGGTCATGAGTTGTTGACTTTTATGGATGCTTCATCTGGATTTCAACAAATTCAGATGGAACCATCTGATCAAGAGGATACAACCTTTATGACCCCAACTGGTATATATTGTTATATTGCTATGCCATTTGGACTAAGGAATGCAGGTGCTACTTATCAAAGGCTAGTCAATATGATGTTCAAGGAACAAATTGGACACACTATGGAAGTCTATATTGATGATATGGTGGTTAAGTCCAAGAAAGTCGAGGATCACCTTAAAGACTTGGAGGAAACATTCAATATCCTTGATAAATTTAATATGAAACTAAATCCTTCCAAGTGTCATTTTGGTGTTAAGGCAGGTAAATTCTTAGGCTATATGGTGACAAAGAGGGGCATTGAAGCAAGTCCAGAGCAAATCAAGGCTATTGTGAATATCAAATCTCCTTCCAATGCTAAGGATGTGCAAAGATTGACAGGCAGGATCGCAGCCTTGAACAGGTTCATATCCAAATCCTCAGAAAAGTGCAAGGAATTCTATGACATCCTGAGGAAGAACAAGAGATTTGAATGGACTGAGAAGCATGAAAGTGCCCTCAAAGCTCTTAAGGATTACCTATCCTCAGCCCCGGCCTTGATGAAACCAGAAAAATGGGATATATTATCCTTATACTTAGCAGTATCCTCAAAAGCAGTAAGTGCGGTCCTTGTTAAGGATCACCAAGGTACACAACATCCTGTTTATTATGTAAGTAAGAGTTTACTTGATGCTGAATCCAGGTATTCACACTTAGAGAAACTTATCCTTGCATTAATTATGGCATCTACTAAATTAAGACATTATTTTGAAACTCATGCCATTATTGTTAAGACTAATTTTCCAATTAAGAATGTTCTCAGGAAACCTGAAATGTCAGGAAGGATGGCTAAGTGGGCAGTGAAGCTTAGTGCATATGATATAAGATATGAGCCTAGAACTGCCATTAAATCCCAAGCCTTAGCTGACTTTGTGGCAGATTTCAGTAGTGACTTACAAAAGGAAGCTGAGTTAGAAGTCCAACAGCTTGAAGAAACTAAGGATCCTTGGATACTCTTCACTGATGGTGCTTCTAATGTCAAAGGAACAGGACTTGGAATACTACTAAAATCGCCACAGGGGGACATAATACCCCACTCCAAAGCTTGTGAATTTCAAACTACCAACAATGAGGCTGAATATGAAGCCTTGATAGCTGGTTTGCAAATTGCCAAGCATACGAGGATCAGGTATCTTGAGGTACATGTAGATTCTTTATTGATCACTAATCACTTTAATGGATCCTATGCTGTTAAAGGTGAAAAGCTAATAAAATATTTAGAGATAGTCAAAGAATTGGCACTCTCTTTTGTTTCCTTTAGTTTGACACAGGTACCAAGGGAAGAGAATGCAGAGGCTGATGCATTAGCCAATTTAGGATCATCCTTGA
Organism: Helianthus tuberosus; assembly: GCA_030545235.1. NCBI lineage: Eukaryota > Viridiplantae > Streptophyta > Magnoliopsida > Asterales > Asteraceae > Helianthus > Helianthus tuberosus. Next base: position 121,538,589 of record CM060354.1, read on the forward strand.
AGATCCCGGAGGATATCAAGATCCCTATTATCCATATCCTGACCCCGGCTATCGAGGATCATGTAGCTATGGAGATAGGAGAGGATTCTGCAATCATCCCTAGTGACGATACTCAATCTCATTCAGGATCATGGATCCTTCCAATCATGAGATACATACAACATGGAGAGATTCCTACAGGAGAAAACCCTAGGGCTTTCAAAATCAAGGTATCTCAATTTACAATATTGAATAATATGTTGTACAAACGATCTCTTGCAGGTCCATATCTAAGATGCATTGAGGATCCTGAAATCCAAGAAGTCCAAAGGATTTCCATGAAGGAGATTGTGGAAACCACACTGGGGGCAGAGCATTGTTCTCAAGGATCCTGAGGACAGGATACTATTGGCCTACTATGAAGAAGGATGATGTGGAATATGCCAAGAAATGCGATCCTTGTCAGAGACACAGTAATATCCTTCACCAACCAGCAGAACTTTTGCATCCTATATCCTCTTCTTGGCCATTTATGAGATGGGGAATGGATATAGTTGGTAAGCTCCCTAAGGCACCTGGTGGAAAAGTATTCATGCTTGCTATGACTGATTACTTCACCAAGTGGATAGAGGCTGAAGCCTTTGCTCAAGTCAGAGAAAAGGAAGTTATATCCTTTATTAAAAGAAACATTATTACTAGATTTGGTATCCCTTCTGAAATTGTTTGTGATAATGGATCCCAATTTATTGGGAGTAGAACTACTAACTTTTGTGACAGCTGGGGGATTAAGATGATAACATCAACACCAGTCCACCCACAAGCTAATGGTCAGGCAGAATCATCCAACAAGATCATCATCAACAATTTGAAGAAAAATCTTGGATCCAAGAAGGGAAAATGGGCAGAAGAACTACCTTATGTACTTTGGGCTGATAGGACAACTCCCAAGAATGCTACTGGCTAAACTCCATTCTCTTTGGTATTTGGAGCAGAATCAGTGATCCCTGCAGAGATGGTGGTTCCTACTGTAAGAACAAGCATTCGTGATCCTGAAGAAAATGCTGAAAACTTGGTTCAAGACTTGGATACTATAGAAGAACTCAGGGATTTGGCAAGGATAAGGATGGCCAGTTATCAACAAAGGATGGCCAGTTATCAACAAAGGATGGCTGGAGCTTACAACAAAAATGTCAGGATCAGGAAATTCCAAGTTGGTGATATGGTATTAAGGAAAGCATTTCAGAATACCACCAATCCTGCTGATGGAAAGTTGGCACCAAAATGGGAAGGACCTTACTTGATTGAAGCTGAGGCAGGAAAGGGGGCATATAGATTGCTAACAATGGAAGGTTATTTGGTACCAAGAGCTTGGAATGCTGTCCACTTGAAGAAATATTTCATGTGACAAGGATCCATGATCCTTACCTGACAAGTATCCTTGAAGGATCCTCACAGGACAGATGATCCTCATTTTGGTTCAGGTATCCTTAACAAAGGATTGAGTATCCACAGAAGTATCCAGTTATTTGGGCTTGACCCCAGTTTGGGCCTGTCCCCAGTTTCGCCAGTAGCACACGATGATCCTGGTATAGTTCATGGCAATGGGACCAGTACCCGCTTTAGGGGCTGACAATTTCATTGTACTGGCTATATTCAGGATCCTACGTATAATGGTAGACGTACCATACATCCGTTCCTAAGGTTTCTAACGTTTTCACGCTAGCTAAGGTTTTGGCATTTTCGTGTCACTAAGTTTAGATAGTCGCCAGTAAGGGCCATACTCCAGTTTACACACGATCCTTGGGCTTGTCCCCAGTTATCCTTGGGCTTGTCCCCAGTTATCCTTGGGCTTGTCCCCAGTTATCCTTGGGCTTGTCCCCAATTATCCTTTGGGCTTGTCCCCAGTATATTGGGCTTGTCCCCAGAATTGTTGGGCTTGTCCCCAGTTGCTAACTTTTATCTTATATTGGCTTAGTCCCAAGTTGTATCATATTTCAGGTTTATGAAGCTAAACGACCAAGGATCCTTGATCCTTACCTTTTACTAAGGTTTGTCTTTTGGTTATCCTGATTATAAGTGTTAATGGTTAGGATCCTAACTTGGATTCTCAGGTATGATCCTTAACTATTTTGATTTTATTCATTACTCATTTGAGTGACCCTTATCCTTTGACAACTGAACTTATGATCCTTAAACTATATTACTTTTCAGAACTTACCAACTAAAGGATATATGATCCTTGATTATATTCTAAACTTTTTGAAGATATTTATTTACTTAATAAATTCAGACAAAATGAATATCACAACAATTGAAAAGTAAAGTACTAACAAGGATAACCACACGGGAGATAGCCAAAAAGTTAAAGTTATTTTATTCACAAAACGTTAAACCCTTTAAGGTTGTCAAAATTGCCAACCCACGTTTCTACCAGCAAAACGTGGCCCGTCCACATGGGTTGGCAAAGGGTGTCCATTGTTTACGGGTCTTTGTAGTGCAGGAAATAAAAGACGGAAGGATAACGAGTGGCTTCATCCCCCAAACAGAGGATCCATCCACCACCCATTATCCTGCCTATTGTTCAAGGATCCATGATCCTTCATCCTAGAAACTATTGTCTAAAGTTATTACAACCCCAAGATTGTTTCAAAACACCATAACCAAAATAAAACTACCAAATTCTAAAAAAATGGGCTCCGGCTAAGTCTAGAAATGTCCTTCATCGCCCATTCCTGCAGCCTACACCTTTGCTGCATCATCATCACCCTCACCATCTCCTTCAGCTCCAGCATCATCCACCTGATCCTTGACTCCACTACAGCCAGCCTCGATTGCTAAGACCTCTTCTTCGTCGTCCAGCTCTGGTAACCTTGCCTTCCAGCCATCTACGTCCCAGCTGCTCTTGTCAAAGTCAGGATCCAGAGCTTCTTGGGCCATCTGCAACTGGGTTTTGTACATAGCAATGGCAGCGGAGACTTTGGCATCATTGGTGATATCATTCTTCTCTTGGTCAGCAGTTATGTGAGCCAGGACAAGTTCCCTCTTCACCAGATTGACATCATTTTCAAGGGAGGCAATCTTCTTATCCTTGGCCAGCATCATCTTTTGGAGGTCCAAACACTTTTGCTGAACCTCTTCAACATTGCCTACGTAGTCCTCGATTTCAGCAAATTTCTGCAAAAAAGACAATGTGAAGTTCAGGATCACATGATCCTCAAGTGGACAGGATAACTAAGCTAAGTCAGTGATCCTTACATCAGTAAAGTATTCAAGGAACTGGTGGCGGATTAGAGGCAGGCCTTCTAGATTATCAGCCTTAGAGGCTTTCCTCTTCTTTCCCTTGGAAGCAGTAGGCTTGGGGATGGCAGTACTTGGACTAGCAGCAGCCTTCTTCCTCCCAGATCTGGGACTAACGGTGGTGAGATCGGTGACACTGAAACAGGTAGCAGACTTCGATGATTTTCCAGCACCTACATATTAAAAAACAGATAAGTATCCTTATTTCATTTTAATTTAAGCATTTGATTACATATAAACATGGATACTTACTTGACATTGTGACAGAACCTGAGGATACCTCTTGAGAATCCTGGGTGTTTGCTTAAATGATCTTATTTCAGGATCGAGCCTCCGAAAAGCAGCAAGCCTTTCCTTCGTTGCAGGTGTTGAAATAAGGTGTGCGACAGTGATAGCTGCAAAATAGAAGCAAAAGGATGTTAGTAATCCTCAGCAGAAACAAGGTCATCTGGTGATCCTTCTAAGGATCCTCTATCCTACCATGGGTAGTCCATTTTCTAGGCAGATACTTTCCATCAGGGAGAGAATCCCTTCTGACAAAGAAGAATTGCCGTTTCCAGTTGGTGTCATTCTTAGTGGCTTTGAAGATGGGGTGTTCTTCACCAGGTTTATGTTTGAGTAGATATCAGTGGGATCCATAGCTAACAAGGTCATACATCTCTACAAACTCCGACATTCCCAGCTCAATTCCTTCGTGTTCAATGATCCTTTCAAGGGTATATAAGACCCTCCAGATCATTGGCATCGCTTGAATGTAGGAGATGCCGGTAAGAGAGAAAAAGGATTGGGTGAAATCTGGAAAAGGATACGAGTATCCTATTGTAAATGGTGTGACCGGAAAGGCTACCCAAGTTTCAGAAATATAGTCACTTAGAACGGTGGGGTCAAATGGTTTGAAAACGGTGTTCGCCGGGAAGCAATGGCGGATTCCGTCTATCTGTGGATCGGTAAAGAAGCATCTTTCTTTCGCAGAATCTTTGATGATCTCTTGGGACTTCAGGGGACTGTCCTTACGGTGATCCTTAGCCGGCGAAGATCTCAACATCATCTTGATCGCAGATAAAGATGAGGAAAGAAGGAACAGAGAAAGAAGATGAAGAGAGAAAGGAGAGATAATTACCTGATCGGATCTTCGAATGAGGATTTAAAGGAGGAAACGCACGGATTTAAATGCTCTCTAACCCTTATCTCTAACTTCAATTTATAATGATGATCTTGCAGGGTAGTCACTTCAGTGACGTCAGGATGGCAACGGATAGTTCGATTACAACGGCCATATATCCGTTAGTTGGTTACGGATAAGAACAAGAAAATACAACTCGTTTATTTACAAATTACTCCTTATATTTTGGGGGCAATTGTTAGGGGAGGATTTTTCAATGATCAGTGATCCTCATTTACTGTTGGGTTTAGTGATCCTCAATTCTGTCTGAACTAGTGATCCTCAGAAAGTATTGTAGGATCAGGATCATGGATCATCATCAGGATCCTTATACTAACGATTGTCTGCTTTGAATATGAAGTTGTTTTGCAGGAGTACAAGCTTGGACTTGGTCTTGGAGATATTCCTGGAGCATATTCCATATTTATTCCGCACGTGCATGTCTGAAATGGACGTTATGGAGGTCGTGGAGGACTTGCACAAAATGCGGAAAGATTGTTAGCTTAGATATTTTCCATTTTTAAAAGGGGATAGCGAGCTAAATTAGAACACTTGGCTATTTTTAGCTTAACACACACACTCGCAACTGCTCTCACCAGCTCTCTACAATTCACTTGGCGATTACATACTTTTTTGCACATTACACTATAGTGATCCTTGTAACTAGCTCGCTATCATCCGAAGTTGTAATACATTTCTTGTTTAATCTGAGTTGGTGATCGGTAGTTTCCATCACCCGAGGTTTTTTATGCCCGAGATCACTCATTGATCAAGGGCTTTTTCCTCGTATAAATCTTTGTGTCACTTGTTCATTACATTTCTGAGTGATCCTTCACATTGTTCATTGATTCAAGCATCACACCTCACAACAGAAAGTTTGGTTGCATTATCATTGCTTGATTTTTGACCAAAACAACACTAATTATGGCATCTATTAAATTAAGACATTATTTTGAAACTCATGCCATTATTGTTAAGACTAATTTTCCAATTAAGAATGTTCTCAGGAAACCTGAAATGTCAGGAAGGATGGCTAAGTGGGCAGTGAAGCTTAGTGCTTATGATATAAGATATGAACCAAGGATTGCCATCAAATCTCAAGCCTTAGCTGACTTTGTAGCAGATTTTAGTAGTGACTTGCAAGAGGAAGCTGAGTTAGAAGTCCAACAGCTGGAAGAGACTAAGGATCCTTGGATACTTTTCACTGATGGAGCCTCTAATGTCAAAGGAACAGGACTTGGAATACTACTAAAATCGACACAGGGGGACATAATACCCCACTCCATAGCTTGTGAGTTTCAAACTACTAACAATGAGGCTGAGTATGAAGCCTTGATAGCTGGTTTGCAAATTGCCAAGTATACGAGGATCAGGTATCTTGAGGTACATGTAGATTCATTGTTAATTACTAATCACTTTAATGGATCATATGCTGTTAAAGGTGAAAGACTAATCAAATATTTAGAGATAGTCAAAGAATTGACACTCTCTTTTGTTTCCTTTAGTTTGACACAGATACCTAGAGAAGAGAATGCAGAGGCTGATGCATTGGCCAATCTAGGATCATCCTTGAAGATTCTAGAGGATATCAGGATCCCTATTATCCACATCTTAGCCCCTGCTATTGAAGATCATGTAGCCATGGAGATAGGAGAGGATTCTGCAATCATCCCCACTGATGATACACAATCTCATTCAGGATCATGGATCCTTCCAATTATGAGATACATACAACATGGAGAGATTCCTACAGGAGAAAACCCCAGGGCTTTCAAAATCAAGGTATCTCAATTCACAATATTGAATGACATGTTATATAAACGATCTCTTGCAGGACCATATTTAAGATGCATTGAGGATCCTGAAATCCAAGAAGTCCTAAAGGATTTTCATGAAGGAGATTGTGGAAACCACACTGGGGGCAGGGCATTATTCTCGAGGATCCTGAGGACAGGATACTATTGGCCTACCATGAAGAAGGATGCTGTGGAATATGCCAAGAAATGTGATCCTTGTCAGAGACATAGTAATATCCTTCATCAACCAGCAGAGCTTTTGCATCCTATATCCTCTTCTTGGCCATTTATGAGATGGGGAATGGATATAGTTGGTAAACTTCCCAAGGCACCTGGTGGAAAAGTGTTTATGCTAGCTATGACTGATTACTTCTCCAAGTGGATAGAGGCTGAAGCCTTTGCTCAAGTCAGAGAAAAAGAAGTTATATCCTTTATCAAAAGAAACATTATTACCAGATTTGGTATTCCTTCTGAAATTGTTTGTGATAATGGATCCCAATTTATTGGGAGTAGAACTACTAACTTTTGTGACAACTGGGGGATTAAGATGATAACATCAACACCAGTCCACCCACAAGCTAATGGTCAGGCAGAATCATCCAACAAGATCATCATCAACAATTTGAAGAAGAAGCTTGGATCCAAGAAAGGAAAATGGGCAGAAGAACTACCTTATGTACTTTGGGCTGATAGGACAACTCCCAAGAATGCTACTGGTCAAACTCCATTCTCTTTGGTATTTGGAGCAGAATCAGTGATCCCTACAGAGATGGTGGTTCCTACTGCAAGAACAAGCATTCGTGATCCTGAAGAAAATGCTGAAAACCTGGTTCAAGACTTGGATACTATAGAAGAACTCAGGGATTTGGCAAGGATAAGGATGGCCAGTTATCAACAAAGGATGGTTGGAGCCTACAACAAAAATGAGGATCAGGAAATTCCAAGTTGGTGATATGGTATTAAGGAAAGCATTTCAGAATACCACCAATCCTGCTGATGGAAAGTTAGCACCAAAGTGGAAAGGCCCCTATTTGATTGAAGCTGAGGCAGGAAAGGGGGCATATCGATTGCTAACAATGGAAGGTGACTTGCTACCAAGAGCTTGGAATGCTGTCCACTTGAAGAAATACTTCATGTGATAAGGATCCATGATCCTTACCTGACAAGTATCCTTGAAGGATCCTTACAAGACCGAGGATCCTCATTTTGGTAATGATCTAATCTCAAACTATTTCATTCTTTAATTATCCTATATACAAGGATAAGGATCCTGGATCCTTTATCCTTATTTCACTTGATTGTGAGTTTTGCAGTAGGCTTGAGTATCCACAGAAGTCTCCAGTTATTTGGGCTTGACCCCAGTTATTTGGGCTTGACCCCAGTTATTTGGGCCAGTCCCCAGTTTTTGGGCCTGTCCCCAATATCGCCAGTAGTGCACGATGATCCTGGTACAGTTCATGGCAATGGGACCAGTACTCGCTTTAGGGGCTGACAATTTCATTGTACTGACTGTATCCGGGATCCTACGTATAATGGTAGACGTACCATACATCCGTTCCTAAGGTTTCTAACGTTTTCACGTTAGCTAAGGTTTTGGCATTTTCATGTCACTAAGTTTGGATAGTCACCAGTGTGGGCCATACTCCAGTTTACACAAGATCCTTTGGGATTGTCCCTAGTTATCCTTTGGGCTTGTCCCCAGTTATCCTTTGGGCTTGTCCCCAGAATTGTTGGGCTTGTCCCCAGTTACTAACTTTTCTCTTATGTTGGCTTAGTCCCAAGTTGTATTTTGTTTCAGGCTTTTGAAGTTAAACAGCTAAGGATCCCTGATCCTTACCTTTTACTAAGGTTTGTCTTTTGGTTATCCTGATTATGAATGTTAAAGGTGTCACACCCCGAAATTATCAGAGCTGGCGTGACTGGACTGGTATCGTCATTGCATAGCGGAAGCAAGTAAAGCTAAGACTTTCTAGAAAATGAACGCCCGCTAGGTACTCGACTCTTCATGGTTCTCCTATTCCAACCGTGCCTTGTCTTAAAATGCAACCTGAGAAAGAAACATGCGAAAAAGTCAACATAAAGTTGAGCGAGTTCATAGTTTGTTTGTAAAAGATTTGAAACAAATCTTTTGAGTTGTGAAAGGTTTGAAATAAATCTGTTGAGTTGTGAAAGATTTGAAATAAATCTTTGGAATGACCGGTTTTTGAAATAGTATTGAGAAAACAAATTTAAAAATCATTTTCTTGCCAAGTTATATGGAAACGTTGTGTTTGTAACACGTTATGTTCCTAAAATCATGTATTTGTAAAGTCTTGTATTTGTAATGTTCGCATAACCGCCAATGCCCACCCTGACTTGACTCCATACCCGCATAATTCTTTGAATTTGTATAAAACATGGTAGTTAATTTGTATGAACAAAAAGTTTCCGTAAGTATAAAATCCCTGGTATGTAGCAAATAAGGAAAAAGAGATCACCAATGGTTTGCAAGGCCATTGATATGTGTGAAGTGCAAGTAGGAAGACTCAAACCTAGCAAATTTATGCGTTGGGTACAAAGTCACCCCGAGGTCCGTTCTGTTTGGGCCTGGGGCTGGGCTCGCTACACCCAGATAGATCTACCGCTCCTGCCCCTCGGTCCTACCCTGAGGATTAATGGCCTCAAGTTTCTGCCTACCCACTCACATGATCTGAATAATAACCCTCCTTACGCTAACCATACCATGTAAAAGTACTCGTAATCATAGTAACATGTATTTCACCCCCGTAGTTTAGAAAACTGAGAAAAGGGGGACATGAACTCACCTGAATATTCCTGTGCAAAGCTAGCTAATTACGAATTCGTGATGTCGTTTCCAAACTGAGACTCGCTAGCGTGCATTCTACAATATTCCTAACACGGAATATCTAATAAGTTTCTAAATAAATGTAGTAACTACACTACGTGTCACCGAGCTCTACCGAATCGTTAATCGAACGATTCAACGGTAAGTTGTTAACTTAATGAAAATGATTAAGTTATACTTGTTAAGTCTCGCTTATTGTTGGTAAAAACTAATAAGTCTTGAAAGGACTTTGGTCCTCGAGAGATTTTTATATAAAATATATAAATATATCGGTAGAATCTCATTAGTTGCCTTGAGAAGTCGTCGTGTATGTCATACGAAAAATAGCAAGTAATAAACTCGTAAGCGATACATATGATATATAGTGTGCCGTTTAGGCATATAAAATAAATATAACAGTTATATTTATTTTGTAAAAGAATCGTCGACTTGTATTGGAAAATAAATATATACTATATTTATTTATAAAAGGATTCGAGTTCGTTTGAAATAAATATAAAAATAACTATATTTATTTTTGTTGTCAAAATAATTTCCGTATCGTTGTTCTCGTAAGTTGTAAGTCGTTGTCGAAAGTTATACTCTTGTTTTTACTTTTGTAAAAAAGCGTTTGTAGTTGATCGCTATATTTTGATATTAAAATGCGAATCGTTGTTATATAAGAAAACGCGTTTTGTTTTTATGAATTCTCTCGAAAAACGGGCAGAGTTTCCTCTGTTTTTGGACGCCCCGACAACACAAGTTGTCTTTATATTTTCAAAATTCAATCAATACTCAACAATAATTACGTATCATCAATTTATAAACGAAATAATAAATCAAAGTACTCTTTAACTATTACTTTCGTTATTTTGTTTGGTTCGAGCTCGTTATCACGTAAGTATAAAAACACGAAAATACTAAACGTGTCATTAGTTTTTACCAAGTCTTCATGTCGAAATGCGGACTGAGTTGACCGAGTTAACTCGGGTTGACCGAGTTGACTCGCTGTTGACTGAGCTTGGCCGAGTTGACTCGGTTTGACCGAGTCGACTCGAATCGCACAGAAACTGAATCTGGACGTGTTGACCGACCCGAACCTGTTGACCGAGCCGTTGACTACTGACTTTTGTTGACTGAAGTTGACCCATGGCTGAACCGAACCAAAGTTAACTTTGACTCGAACTATTTATACCCGATCCTAATGTAAATCATCATCTCCATCATTAGCAGAAAACAATAATCACCATCATCGTCCTTTATTAAAAAAAAATAAAAATAAATAAATAAAGGAAGCAGGGGGCGGGTGGTCTGTACCGGAATACAACTCGAACTTGAACCAAACTCAAACCAGAACATCATCTTCATCGTGAAATTCGCCGGATAATGACACGGACCGCCGGACTCTGACAAGGACCGCCGGACAATGTCGCCGACCGCCGGTCCGCCGGCCCTCTCTCTCTCTCCCCGGTCATCCTCTCTCTCCTCTGCTCACTCTCCGTTTCTCTCTGCTCGTTACCGCCGCCGCACCACCACCGGACTGTGGTGGTGGTGGTGGTCTGTTGCCTAGATCGAAAAAGGGGAGGGGGTGGTATGTGCTTTGTGTGTGTATGTTGTTTAATAGTTGCAAACTATGAAGAAGTTGGATGGGTGATGTAGAGAAGTGAATTTGTGAAGGGCTTGTGGTTGGCTGCATATTATCGAGAGAGGGGAGAGAGACAGACAACAAGTCTGTGTTTCTTTGTGTGTGTATGCTTAAGAGATGGTTCCCTTTATGTGTGAGTTACACTGTATTAATAGAGGGGAAAAAAATGGAAGGTTTACATTTTCTTTTGTGTATTTATTTTACCTTCAGGTCATATGTATCATCCTTAAGAGTTAAGATCTCTTGTAAATCTAGTAAATATCTTGCCAAGATTTTCAAGGGATTTGTAGATTTTGGAAAGATTGTCTAGAGATCTTTATAAATCTTGTAAGATTTTGTAGATCTTAATAGAATTTTGTAGACCTAATATGTTATGTGTAGGTTTAGGCTTGGGCCCAGGGCCCACAAGCCCATCTTGTGTGTAAGTGGCCCGTAATTCCTACGAGGCCCGATATCGCAACCCAAATCCATAAGTATAAAATATTCGCGTAACATCCATATTTGTCGGTGTTGTCAGTCTTTCGTACGGTATCAGTCCGTTGTCGCGTAATATTCAGCAGATTTCCCATAAATCACCATACGCGCACTGTATAGTTGAATAAACGTTCCTGGGCACTTCAAGGGCCTAATTAAGTTAATTTGCGCTGTAATCACCATTTATTATCGCGTTAATCACTTGTTAATCACGTAGTTAAGAGCCGTAAATCACGGGTTGTCACATTCTCCCCCTGTTACAGGAATTTCGTCCTCGAAATTTAGACTATGTTATCTCCTCAGAATTGCGTTGTTTGCAGGTAAGTCCGAATAATAACAAAGTGAATGATCGCGTAATCGAAACAAGACTTATTCGAATCATGTGAATCCAAGGACATTTCTCATCAATAAGAACCCAACGGTTTAGAAGAAATGTGTTTCAAAAATTGATGTCAAAGGAAACAAGACATAATGATACAGTCACCAGTGCGACTAAGTTAACAAGGATCCAATAATGAACAGGAACTTCGACCAATCGAATTCCATATGAATGTTTATAACATGTAAATGAGTTCTAGAAGCAATAACATCCACTAGATGAACTTAGAATCAACAACCTCAAATATACTAGTTTGCACGAAACGCTCGATCGTGATCAGCACAAGCTGCAAGTTATACCGACGCCACAAGGTGTCGCAATGAATGAAACAATTCAATAACAGGGGTGATCGAACAAGTATCACCTGTGTTTTGCATGAAACGCTCAATCATGATTAGCCCAAGCTACAAGTTTGTACTGACACCACAAAGTGTCGTAGTGATTGAAATAATTCAATAATAGCGGTGATCAAACAAATTCACCGTGTTTGAAGTCAATTGAAAGCGCAATGAAGTAAATATGAATGTTTGTTCCAAACAAACATTAAAGAATTTTCAATTGAAGATGGAACACCAAAGAATTACTGTTTCGATCGAAGAGGAAGGAGCAATGAATATCGCAAGACTTTCGATCGATAATGAAGGAACCGTTATGAGGTACACCGGAATATGAAATGAATTTGTGTACTATTGTCTTAACACACAATTGTATTAAGACTGTTGTAATGTGATAAATCAAAGCGGATTTAATCTGAATCAATAAATAAATAATTAAATCCGTGCATAAGATATGTAAACGAGTTTAGCGCAAAGTTCAAATAAGGGAAAATACCACCACAAGGTGTCGAAGTCAACAAACAATTTAATGGAGTCGAATACCAAACAAGTTTACTACGACTCGGAACAAATGAAGTGCTCGTTAAAAATTGATTTGAATATGATGCTCCCAATACATCATATGGTGTCTCGAATCGAATAAGTGTAATGGGCAAGTTCAAACAATTGAACTTGGTTTTAGCGCAATCCGACAATAGATATGTGTATCGATAAGAAAACTTTCGGCATGGTCACAACGAAAAACCATGTATGTAACTTGTAAAGAAACGATCGTGACACAATGACCATTAAGAGGAGTAGAGATACGAAAATCTACTCAGTAAATGTGAAATTCGAAATTTCAATAATAGAAATTTGAGGACTTTACCTGGGGTTTCGTGTGACGACCAATTGTTAGGTGACATTACCATGGAATGTCGAACATGGCGTATTCGTCCTTCGTTAGGTAGGGGGGGGGATGCGGAGACAATAGTCTTCTCCCTGGCGTGATTCGTGTCTTTGCAGGATCGCGTGACAAGTTGCCGTTTCCTGATCGTTAGTTCTCCTGCTGACAGGAATCTAGCGTCGTCGTTAAATTGCGTCATCGTTCCTTCTCAAAGGCCTCGCCTCGACAGTCGTATGTGACGTGCTTCAACCTCCATTGACGTACATATTGAGTTTCGCGTGTACCTGTGCACTAGCGTTTCATTCCGCGTAGATCGTGATGTGCCCCGACATCCGTTGACGTAAAGATTGAGTTGCATGTATTCTTGTGCACTCGTTTTGTTATGCGTAGGCTGTCTGCTCGGGAAGTTAAAATATCACAGACAATATGGATAATAATATGTGCCCGAGTTAATATTCGCGGTTCCTACGTGATGACCTTTAATAAACACACACATGCACAAATAATCAATCATATAATCAAATGAACATGTTAGTCATCAATAAGCAACCAAGTAATTTCCCCTAGTCCCACTAGCCTATCCTCCCAGCCTCTCAGACTGAATCTCCTAGTCCCACTAGACTATCCTCCCAGCCTCTCAGACTGAATCTCCTAGTCCCACTAGACTATCCTCCCAGCCTCTCAGACTGAATTTCCTAGTCTCTCAGACTACCTCCCTGTTCCGAAGGTCCTAAATGCATGTTTCCTAAACTCTCAGAGTGTTGTGTACTGTATGTAATTGTTTTGTGTACCGTGTATAAAACATCACAATGGCGTATATTTGAAAACAAAATTTTGACTGTTTGCTTTTCGGCAACGGTTGGTGACCATATTCGAGTACTAGGCGTTCTATATGTATTCAATGTCTTAATAATCTAAGTCCCAGAGAAAAGTGAGGTTAGAGCCTAGGTATCACAACAGGAACCTAATTCGCTGTAACCTATAGCTCTGATACCAATCTGTCACACCCCGAAATTATCAGAGCTGGCGTGACTGGACTGGTATCGTCATTGCACAGCGGAAGCAAGTAAAGCTAAGACTTTCTAGAAAATGAACGCCCGCTAGGTACTCGACTCTTCATGGTTCTCCTATTCCAACCGTGCCTTGTCTTAAAATGCAACCTGAGAAAGAAACATGCGAAAAAGTCAACATAAAGTTGAGCGAGTTCATAGTTTGTTTGTAAAAGATTTGAAATAAATCTTTTGAGTTGTGAAAGGTTTGAAATAAATCTGTTGAGTTGTGAAAGATTTGAAATAAATCTTTGGAATGACCGGTTTTTGAAATAGTATTGAGAAAACAAATTTAAAAATCATTTTCTTGCCAAGTTATATGGAAACGTTGTGTTTGTAACACGTTATGTTCATAAAATCATGTATTTGTAAAGTCTTGTATTTGTAATGTTCGCATAACCGTCAATGCCCACCCTGACTTGACTCCATACCCGCATAATTCTTTGAATTTGTATAAAACATGGTAGTTAATTTGTATGAACAAAAAGTTTCCGTAAGTATAAAATCCCTGGTATGTAGCAAATAAGGAAAAAGAGATCACCAATGGTTTGCAAGGCCATTGATATGTGTGAAGTGCAAGTAGGAAGACTCAAACCTAGCAAATTTATGCGTTGGGTACAAAGTCACCCCGAGGTCCGTTCTGTTTGGGCCTGGGGCTGGGCTCGCTACACCCAGATAGATCTACCGCTCCTGCCCCTTGGTCCTACCCTGAGGATTAATGGCCTCAAGTTTCTGCCTACCCACTCACATGATCTGAATAATAACCCTCCTTACGCTAACCATACCATGTAAAAGTACTCGTAATCATAGTAACATGTATTTCACCCCCGTAGTTTAGAAAACTGAAAACAGTTAGAGAAAAGGGGGACATGAACTCACCTGAATATTCCTGTGCAAAGCTAGCTAATTATGAATTCGTGATGTCGTTTCCAAACTGAGACTCGCTAGCGTGCATTCTACAATATTCCTAACACGGAATATCTAATAAGTTTCTAAATAAATGTAGTAACTACACTACGTGTCACCGAGCTCTACCGAATCGTTAATCGAACGATTCAACGGTAAGTTGTTAACTTAATGAAAATGATTAAGTTATACTTGTTAAGTCTCGCTTATTGTTGGTAAAAACTAATAAGTCTTGAAAGGACTTTGGTCCTCGAGAGATTTTTATATAAAATATATAAATATATCGGTAGAATCTCATTAGTTGCCTTGAGAAGTCGTCGTGTATGTCATACGAAAAATAGCAAGTAATAAACTCGTAAGCGATACATATGATATATAGTGTGCCGTTTAGGCGTATAAAAAATATAACAGTTATATTTATTTTGTAAAAGAATCGTCGACTTGTATTGGAAAATAAATATATACTATATTTATTTATAAAATGATTCGAGTTCGTTTGAAATAAATATAATAATAACTATATTTATTTTTGTTGTCAAAATAATTTCCGTATCGTTGTTCTCGTAAGTTGTAAGTCGTTGTCGAAAGTTATACTCTTGTTTTTACTTTTGTAAAAAAGCGTTTGTAGTTGATCGCTATATTTTGATATTAAAATGCGAATCGTTGTTATATAAGAAAACGCGTTTTGTTTTTATGAATTCTCTCAAAAAACGGGCAGAGTTTCCTCTGTTTTTGGACGCCCCGACAACACAAGTTGTCTTTATATTTTCAAAATTCAATCAATACTCAACAATAATTACGTATCATCAATTTATAAACGAAATAATAAATCAAAGTACTCTTTAACTATTACTTTCGTTATTTTGTTTGGTTCGAGCTCGTTATCACGTAAGTATAAAAACACGAAAATACTAAACGTGTCATTAGTTTTTACCAAGTCTTCATGTCGAAACGCGGACTGAGTTGACCGAGTTAACTCGGGTTGACCGAGTTGACTCGCTGTTGACTGAGCTTGGCCGAGTTGACTCGGTTTGACCGAGTCGACTCGAATCGCACAGAAACTGAATCTGGACGTGTTGACCGACCCGAACCTGTTGACCGAGCCGTTGACTGCTGACTTTTGTTGACTGAAGTTGACCCATGGCTGAACCGAACCAAAGTTAACTTTGACTCGAACTGTTTATACCCGATCCTAATGTAAATCATCATCTCCATCATTAGCAGAAAACAATAATCACCATCATCGTCCTTTATTAAAAAAAATAAAAATAAATAAATAAAGGAAGCAGGGGGCGGGTGGTCTGTACCGGAATACAACTCGAACTTGAACCAAACTCAAACCAGAACATCATCTTCATCGTGAAATTCGCCGGATAATGACACGGACCGCCGGACTCTGACAAGGACCGCCGGACAATGTCGCCGACCGCCGGTCCGCCGGCCCTCTCTCTCTCTCCCCGGTCATCCTCTCTCTCCTCTGCTCACTCTCCGTTTCTCTCTGCTCGTTACCGCCGCCGCACCACCACCGGACTGTGGTGGTGGTGGTGGTCTGTTGCCTAGATCGAAAAAGGGGAGGGGGTGGTATGTGCTTTGTGTGTGTATGTTGTTTAATAGTTGCAAACTATGAAGAAGTTGGATGGTGATGTAGAGAAGTGAATTTGTGAAGGGCTTGTGGTTGGTTGCATATTATCGAGAGAGGGGAGAGAGACAGACAACAAGTCTGTGTTTCTTTGTGTGTGTATGCTTAAGAGATGGTTCCCTTTATGTGTGAGTTACACTGTATTAATAGAGGGGAAAAAATGGAAGGTTTACATTTTCTTTTGTGTATTTATTTTACCTTCAGGTCATATGTATCATCCTTAAGAGTTAAGATCTCTTGTAAATCTAGTAAATATCTTGCCAAGATTTTCAAGGGATTTGTAGATTTTGGAAAGATTGTCTAGAGATCTTTATAAATCTTGTAAGATTTTGTAGATCTTAATAGAATTTTGTAGACCTAATATGTTATGTGTAGGTTTAGGCTTGGGCCCAGGGCCCACAAGCCCATCTTGTGTGTAAGTGGCCCGTAATTCCTACGAGGCCCGATATCGCAACCCAAATCCATAAGTATAAAATATTCGCGTAACATCCATATTTGTCGGCGTTGTCAGTCTTTCGTACGGTATCAGTCCGTTGTCGCGTAATATTCAGCAGATTTCCCATAAATCACCATACGCGCACTGTATAGTTGAATAAACATTCCTGGGCACTTCAAGGGCCTAATTAAGTTAATTTGCGCTGTAATAACCATTTATTATCGCGTTAATCACTTGTTAATCACGTAGTTAAGAGCCGTAAATCACGGGTTGTCACGAAAGGGTTAGGATCCTAACTTGGATTCTCAGGTTTGATCTTTAATTACTTTGATTTTATTCATTATTCATCTAAGTGACCCTTATCCTTTGACAACAGAACTAATGATCCTTAAGTTACATAACTTTTCTGAATTTATTGACTATAGGATATTTGATCCTTGATCATATCCTAAAACTTTTAAACATGATTTACTAAACCTTTATCCTTTACTTACAAATTCAAAGAAAGTGAATAACAACAGTAGGAAAATAAAGAATACACAAGGATAACAACACGGGAAATAGCCAAAAAGTTGAAGTTATTTTTATTCACAAAAGTTAACCCTTCAAAGGTTGTCAAAATTACCTACCCCAAGCATATACCAGCAATGTCCGCTGGGGTAGGTAAAGGGTGTCCATTGTTAATAGGTCTTTCAAGTGCAGGAAATATAAGATGGTAGGATAACAAGTGGTTTCATCCCACAAACAGAGGATCCCTCCACCACCTATTATCCTACCTATTGTCTAAGGATCCATGATCCATAACCCTAGAAACTATTGTTTAAATTACAACCCAACATTGTTTCAAAACACCATAACCAAAAAACCACTACCAAATCCTAAAAAATGGGCTCCGGCCACGTCTAGAAATATCCATCATCGCCCATTTTAGCAGCTCACACCTTGGCTGCATCACCACCAGCGTCATCACCACCAGCTTGATCCTTCCCGCTGCTGCCTGCCTCAAGCGCCAAGACCTCGGTAGCCTCCTCCTCATCCTCAAGCTCAGCTAGCTTTGCCTTCCAGCCCTCCTTGTCCCAAGTGGTCCTGTCGAAGTCAGGATCCTCAGCCTCCTGAGCCATTTGCAGCTTGATCTTATACATGGTGATGGCAGCAGAGATTTTAGCATCCTCCAGCAGCTCAGCTTTCTCATGATCAGCATTTATCTGAGCCATGACCACCCGCTTCTTCGCTAGATTGTGGTCCTTTTCAAGGGAGGAGATGGTCTGATCCTTGGCCAGGAAGAACTTTTGGAACTCCTGATGCTTCTGCTCCGCCTCTTCAACGTATGCATCAAACAACATTTCGACCTCAGCAAATTTCTGCAAAGAAGACAAGGTTAAGTTCAGGATCACGTGATCCTCAAATGGGCAGGATAATCAAGCATAGTAAGTGATCCTTACATCAGCAAAGTACTCTTGGAACTGGTGGCGGATTAGGGGCAAGCCTTCAAGATTGTCAGCCTCGGAGGCCTTTCTTTTCTTTCCCCCATTGGAGGTGGTAGGCTTGGGAACCACAGCACTCGGGCTAGCAGCAGTCTTCTTCTTCCAAGACCTGGGAGCAACGGTAGTAAGATCGGTGACACTAAAGCGGGAGGCAGACCTTGAAGATTTTCCAGCGCCTGTCAATCCAAAATAACATGATAAGTGTTCCTGTTTTATTTTCATTTAAACATTTAATTACATACAAACATGGATACTTACTTGACATAGTGACTGAGCCTGAGGATACTTCTTGGGAATCCTTGGTGATTGCTTGGAATGATCTTGTTGCAGGATCAAGATTCCAGAAGGCCTCGATCCTCTTTTTTGTTGCAGGTGATGTAATGAGATGAGAAACAGAGATGGCTGCAAAACAGAAAAGAAGTTAGTGATCCTCAACAGAAAGAAGGTTATCCTATGATCCTTCTATAAGGATCCTCTATCCTACCATGGGTGGCCCATTTTCTTGGAAGATCCTTCCCATCCGGGATGGAATCCCTCCTGACAAAAAAGAAACGTTTCTTCCACTTGGTATCATTCTTGGTGGTTTTCAAGATTGGATGAGGTTCACCGGGTTTATGTTTGAATAGAAAGCGATGTGAACCATGGCTCACAAGGTTGTACAAGTCAGCAAGTTCAGACAATCCTAAATCTATATCCTCTTGCTCAATGATCCTTTCTAGGGTATATAAAACCCTCCACATCATTGGCATAGCTTGGATATAAGATATACCGGTAAGGGAGAAGAAAGATTGGGTAAAATCAGGAAAAGGATAGGAATATCCTATCGAGAAAGGGGTAACTGGAAATGCAACCCATGTTTCAGAGACAAAATCACTCCGGACGGTAGGGTCAAAGGATTTGAAAACAGTGCTCGCCGGAAAGCAATGACGAATCCTGTCGATCTCAGGATCAGTAAAGCAGCAACGTTCCTTCAGAGAGTCTTCGATGATTCCTTGGCTTTTTAAGGGACTATCTTTTCGATGATCCTTAGCAGGGGATGATCTTAGCTTCATTGTGATTCGGAGATTTTGAGAAAGAAGAAGAACAGAGCAAGAAGCAGATGAAGAGAAAGAGAGAAGAGAGAGATACCTCCTTGGTCTTCGAATGTGGATTTAAAGGGAGTCTTGCTCGAATTTAAATGCACATTGATTCTTATCTCTAACTTCAATTTATAATCATGATTTACAGGGATGTCGCTTCAGATGACGTAAGATCTGCAACGGATAGTTCGATCATAACGGCTATATATCCGTTAGTTTGTTGCGGATAAGATCAAGAAAATACAACTCGCCAAAATTACATTTCACTCCTTATATTTTGGGGGCAATTGTTAGGGGAGGATTTTTGACATCCTAAGGATCACGGATCCTCAAATGCTACTAGGATCATGGATCCTCAATTATGTTTGAATTAAGGATCCTCAGTAGGTGTTGCAGGATCAGGATTCAGGATCCTTATTGTTATCCTTATACTAACAATTGTCTACCTTGTACGTAAGCTTGTTTTGCAGGAGCAAAGGCATGGACCAAGTCTCACCGAAATTCCTGGAGCATATTCTCTAAAGATTCCACATGTGTTTGACCATTATGGACGTTGTGGAGATCGTGGGGAGCTTACATAATTATCGGATAGTTTGTTAACTTAGTTATTTCTAATTTAAATGGGGATAACAAGCTTGATAGAAACACTTAGCCAAATTTAGCAACTACACACACTCGTAACAGCTCTCAGTCAGCTCTCAAGCAATACTTGGCGATTTCATACATTTTTTGGCACATTACACATTAGTGATCCTTGTAACAAGCTTGTTATCATCCCGAGTTGTAAACTTCTTTTGTTCAATCTTACTTGGTGATCGGTAGTTTCCATCACCCGAGGTTTTTTATGCCGGAGATCAACTCTTGATCAAGGGCTTTTTCCTCGTATAAATCCTTGTGTCATTTGTTCGTTACATTTCTGAGTGATCCTTAATATTGTTCATTGATTCAAGCATCACACCTCACAACAAAAGATTTGGTTGCATTGTCTTTGCTTGATTTTTGACCAAAACAAACATTATGACAATAAGCAAGGATCCTTGTTCAGAAACAAAAGAGCCAAACCTTACTCGAGTTAAGACAACCAAAATGTCCATGCAGTGGAAGAAGATGAGGATGAAGAAGAATATCCTAAGATATCTGAATATTGATTTTATGTTGACATTGGTGGACTAATGCTTGCCATGCAGGATTTAGGTGAAAAAGCAAGATGGTCAAAGAAAAATGACAAGTCAACCTTCTTCAAAGACAAGTCCAAATGGTGTGCCTACCATGAAGGTTTCAGCCACTTGACTGACGAACGCATTGCATTAAGAAGGGAGATAGGCTACCTCCTTAGCAAATATCACTTAAAAGAACTGCTCGGTAGAAAGAGGTCAAGGATCCAAGATCCCGAGAAAACACCAAAAAGGGCTGCTCCACCTCCATCAGAAGCTCAAGTGTCTAAATTCATTTCTAGAGGATCGGATATCTGTGGCACTTCCTTCTTAGCAGCAAAAAGACATGCTAAGGAAACCAAGTTAGAAAGTAGAGATAGACCTATCAGAACCACCACCTTGACAGATTAGAAAATCATATCCTTCGATGAGGATGACCGAGTTCAAATCCAAGATCCTCATCATGACGGTTTGGTTATTATGTTATTTGTTGCTAATCATTTTGTTCGCATGATTTTTATAGATGAAGGAAGCTCTGTGAAAATTTATTCAACATGATGTATTAAAGAAGATGAACATCCTAAAGTCCAAATTATACCAAGATCCTCAGTCCTCGTAGGATTCAGTGGTGAAACAAAGAACACGCTAGGGACATCAAACTTCCAATATACATAGAGGGGATTAATTCTATCCAAAAATTTTGTGTTATTGATAGTTTCTCTTGTTGCATTGTAATTCTTGGAAAGCCTTGGATACATGAAATGAAGGATGTGCCATCAACCTTTCATCAAAATGTCAAGCTACCGACCTCTTGGGGAGTGGTGAAAATAGACAGTGATCAGCAAGAGGCTAAATACTGCTACACTTCATCAATGAAACCAGCTTCAACGCCAAGGACCACATAGCAATTACAGAAATCTCCAAGAGATGTCATGGAGGCAAGGGAACAAGACATTAAGGAAGTATCTCTAGATCCTGAGGATCCTGACATTAAGGTGTTTGTAGGATCCGGGATCCTTGGGAACGTAGGACAGGATCTAATATCCTTCCTCAGAACAAGAAAATCTACCTTTGCTTGGAAACATGAGGCTATGACAGGTATTTTTAAAGATATTATTACACATAAATTGGGTATAGATAAACCTT
Organism: Helianthus tuberosus; assembly: GCA_030545235.1. Lineage (NCBI taxonomy): Eukaryota > Viridiplantae > Streptophyta > Magnoliopsida > Asterales > Asteraceae > Helianthus > Helianthus tuberosus. The sequence continues at coordinate 121,560,259 of CM060354.1, forward strand.
TCAGACCAATCCATTAAAAAAGAAGGAAATTTGCCCCTGAATGAAATGCCATTATCCAAGAAGAGGTAGACAAACTTTTAAAGGCATATATGATTAGAGAGTTAAAAATATCCAAGATAGTTGGCCAATATAGTGGTAGTACAAAAGAAAAATGGAAAGTGGAGGGTATGTGTCAATTTTACCGATTTAAACAAGGCATATCCCAAGGATCCTTTCCCACTCCCACACATTTGTAACAACTGGCACGGAACCGGTCATTTCCATACTATTTTAATAATTATTTATTTCCTGCATTTATGTGTTTGCACATCAACATTATATGCTTGCATGTTAGACATTTGAAATCATGTATGGTTCATACTTTATTTGTCACATTATACAATACTTTAAGCGTTGCGTTGAAACGATTAGTAAACTCACCGGTTAGACAAGCTGTGTCAGCACAACTTCAGTATTCAGTTAGACAATAGATTTAGGACTTAGAGGTAGGTCCAACATCAAAAATACATTAAGACCCAAATGGGTGAACAAGGGTTTACATTAACACTTTCCGAAAGCTAAAATAAGCCCTAAAAGTTGTCTGAAACGCACTTTAAACGCAGAATTCTGCATTTTCAGCAAAAATCAGCACTTAAACATTGAAATAACATGCAGAAATAATGATTAAGCATCCAGAATAACTTGTAAATTGTTAGGAATGAAAACCTGTCACAAAAGGTATTTCAAACCTTGTAAAATTCACTACTTAGCACTTTAACGAACTGACAACCGAACGATTAACCGGACACTACCCAAAACACCAAAAATAGACTAGAAATATAGTTTTGATGTTTTAAAGCTAGTTATGGTGATAGAACACCTTAAAAATCATAAAAAAACACTTAAACACATAAACATCATACTTAAACCCCCTAACTTACCTTCTAACCCCTAAACTTCCAAAAACTTGCACATTACCCCCCCCCTTTATGTAGGCTGGCCCCCATTAGGCCCCACAACTTTCTCCATTGACCAAACCCTTATTTGGTGAAAGATACCAAACATAATTACCATTAGTTAATTGTATGTTGGAGAATTATAAGAATGGACCCAAGGATGCTAAACCTTATCATTTCACATTCAAAAAATTTCATATCTTCCTTTCCCCTTGTGCTCTCGGCCATAAACACACACACACACACACATCCATATTTTTCTTCATCATTCAAGAAGATCTAAGGCTACTCAAAGGTGTATGAAGGTGTTCTAAGAAGGTTTCAAGCAAAGGAAGTTGAAGGACCATCATTTGGAGCTTTTAACCACCTTATTTGGATCATCTTCTTCTTCATCTTGTTCTTTGCCACTTCCCTAGCCACAAGAGCTAGTGGTAAGCTTCACACACTCACCTTTACTTCATGTTAGTGTTATGTACAAGTTACACCATCTAAGAAACTAAACTTTAAAAGATGAAGACATGAAGATCTAACATAATCTAAGTGAAAACAAGTGAGTTTAGTGTTGTTTGATGTATGTTATGAAGTTGTTGATGTTGATCTTGTGTTTTTAGTTAGATCCATCATGTTTAAGCTTGTTAGAAGCTTAGATCTAACAAGTTTAGGCATGGATCTTGAAAGATCCATGAAGAAACTTGATGATGAACTTGAAGGTCTTCAAAGTACATATGAAAATGGTTTTAAAGTATGTTTTTCATGGTCTTGAAACCACTAAACATGTGGATGGTTAATTTTGTGAAATAAAATTTCATTAAAAGTTTACAAAAGTTTAACAAGAAGCTTGATTTGGAAAGATCTAAGTGCTTAAAGTATAGATTTGAAAGACTACACATTTTTAAGAATATTCAAGTTCATCATATGGTTGAACATGATGATTTTAGTGGTTGTTACTTGTGAAATTTGTTGAAACTTGAATCTTGATGATATAAAGAAAATAAACACATGTTTTAAAAACATGGGAAACCTCCATTTTTAGGGGAGACTATGTCAAAGTTTTTATAAAATTTTAACACTTAGAAAAATATGAGTTTTTGTGAAACTTTTTCTACAAAAGTTACTCAAAAATATTTAACAAAGGTTTCCTAATTTTTATACCAAATTACAAGTCAAGAAGATAAGGTTTTCTTCAATAATAAAAACAAATATATGTATGTATATTTTTAGGATATATATATATATATATATGTATTTAGTGGTCAAAAAAATTATGTGCTAAGTGTATATTATGTGTGATATATATATATATATATATATATATATATATATATATATATATATATTAGTGTATGCTAGGAACTTGAAAATACACTAAATACTCCAAAGGAGTATAACTACCAAAATACACATAAAAATACATAAGGAATATATGTACACAAAAATTACCCATAAATGGGTATATGGACAATTACAAAAATATATATTAATATAAATATTCCTCACAAATACATGGACTTGGACAATATTTGGACATTATTGGACAATTATATATATTTATGGACATATATACATAATCACTACAAATAATGAAGATTATACAAAATGGGACAAGTGATGAAAATAAATATATATATTTAACAAGTATGACAAAGTATATATATATATAACAAGCAAACCTTAAAAATATGTTATTTTTAAGAAAAATAATTCCGGAAAGTATTAAAAATCAAAAGAATTGATTTTTGGGCAATTAATGTAAAATACAAAAGTATTTACACTTAAATACAAGTATACTTTCCTAAGTATACTTATACAAAAATAATATTATAAATATTATTTGTCAAACTACTTATATCTCTGTTGAAAAATAATATAAGTATCATATATTCGGACGAGTTAGAAATATATTATTTTTAACATACATCATTTTCGAATCCTACATATACAAATATATATTTTTGTGGAATAAAAATATATAATTACAAGTGACAAATACAAAACTATAAATTATGAAACATATATACATGAACGAATCAAGAACGTATACATATAAAACACAACAAACATATTAAACAAAATGGTAACTTGTACTTAGATAATTACAAGTTTAGGTGATTAACATACGCAGAATGTTTATAGGTTTCGTCACCTACACAGCGGACATCGATGAAGTTAGACGCTCAAGACGCAAACCAGTGAGTTCATGTCCCCACTTTCAAACATTTTTATTGCTTTCGAAACTTTGGGGAAAATACATGTACAATGGAATGTTTAAAACAAAGGAATGATACATAGATCATGTCACGAATAGGGTATACGTAAGCACCATTAATCTAAGTTAGACCGAAAGAGCAAGGGTTAGATCTAGCAGGTCCAGGCAGTCTCACTCTCTTGGCCACACATTGCCATAGAGTGCTTTGGGTCACAGTCGAAGGGTAATCGATGTAAAAAGTCGCCTAGGTTTGGATGTTTCCTATGTCGTCACACATGTTAATGTCCTTGCAAAACATTAGCGATCTAGATTTCCTTTCATTTACAGAATACATTATACAATACATTTTTCAGTTACATACCATGTTTATACAATTACAACTCTTACATTTCATACAAACTGCATGAATTCACACCGACTTTTTGTTGACGATTTTTCAAAACTTACATGTATTTTAGGAAACTAGTGGATGCGCGCGACTCCTTTTGTTAAAGAAGTTAGTTTTATGTCAAGATGTTATGTGTTGACGCTCCATTGCCACCTTTTGATGGATTTGTTTGCTATATTGTTGGTCCCGTTGATACAGGATCTGATCGTAGGAACAAGATGAATCGATTTCGTCTTAATGTGCGGAATCCATTATGACGAATCACAGATTTGTGCAACACAGAATTCAACGTTTAACTGCTTGTTTGTTCGTTCTATTGATTGTTCTGAAAGTCACAAAGATCCGGTAGAAGTACAGACTATCCGTGCGTGTCAAAAGTTCTAACAAAGTTGCACCGGACCTCCTATTTATAGACAACCTCAGGATGCTAAGAAGTGTTGTACGTACGGGTGGGCTATCCGTGCGTATGACTCACCCGTGCGTATGAGTTATCCGCGCGTATGACTTATCCGTGCGGATAAGTCATCCGTGTGTATTACCATACGTACGTATTGCCATGCGTGCGGATGAACTTTGTCCCAAACAACACTTTCACATACAGAACCTATTCCTGAGTTGTCATGCTAACTACATACATACATACAGACAATATACATAAACACATAATACAAAATATGACTACATGCTGACGGAAGCTACAGACGTAATGTACTAACAGACTCCCCCTCGGATGTAGCTGTAGTACCTTCCAGCATAGTCTTCAATTCCTTCTGCTGCGTCTTCGTTCACGCGCTTTCTCCCTTCTTTTCTGTGCTTTTTCCTCCAACATTATTTTTCGCTTTTGTCTTCCTTCAGTCAACCACCAATTTCTGTAGACAGGATCTCCATCACGCTTCCGTTCCCACTTTGGAATTTTGTTTTCTTCAGATTCAATTGGTGTTTGATCTGTTGGAGGAACAATTCCCAATCTACATTTTCCCAACTCAGCAGCTCTTTCAGCAATCTTTTTGGAACGTTGTTCACGCTTGTATACTTTCAAGAACTCGTCAATCTCTAGATCTCTCCATTTAGTCTTCCAGTATCTTCCAAAGTTGATGTCTTTTGTGTAACAAACATCCACAACTTTTTGATATTGCAAAGCTTGCTCTCTATCAGGTCTCTCATAAACTATCTTGTTGTAGAACAGACAATCGATATCTTTCTTTGAGCAATTTACAAGCCACATAGGATCTAACACACAGATCCTTCTTGCTTCTCATGTGGACTTGTTATGTAAAGAAATTATTGCTTCAGCTGTAGTTTGATTATACAACCACCCTTCAAACTCATCGTGGAAATCTTGCTCCATTGCCCATAAAGGCATATTCTTCAAACAACCTGGAGGTTTGATATCCAGAGTAATATCCTTTTCACCACTTTTAAGATTCTGACAATGTGTTGAGGAAAGTGTGGTTTCCAATCAGGATACCTTTTTTCAGCTTGCAGCTTCACATAATTCCATAACTTTTGATCATGTTGTCTCACATCCAACCCATGGTAATATTCTTTGATGTTCTTTGTTTTCACCAATTCGTCTATATCCCACCATGGCAGAGTTTTGATATCAGACAAGAACTCAAAATACTGTACTCCCTGTTCTCTTCTGATTGCATAAACTTTTAAGTCTTCCAAATATCCCCAAGAGAGAATGTCACCCCAAGAGAGATCTTTGTCGTGTGTAAAGAATTGAAGTGCTCTTAGTTTCTTTCTCTCTTTTGGCATGACTTTGTACCATTTCTTTCTTTCTTCTGCAAGATTTTCTCTCGGTATGGTATCTGGAATACCTTCTGCAGACACTTTCTCCACTATCTTTCTTCTAATTTCTTCTTCATTTCGATCTTTGAACATTTCCGACAATGAAGGAAATGTTTCATCAATCCCAGAATAATGAAAATCGACTTCATCATCAGATGAATCTGAAGCATCTTCAATGATTACATCATTGTAATGATCAGCTTCGAAAGCATATCTTGGCTCAAATACATCTTCAGAAGTTTCAGGAATCTCATCTTTAATATCGAATTTAAATTTACCTTCTTGCAAACCCAATTCCTCTAACATCTCTTCCCTTGTTCTTCTAACCTCAATCACTTCCTGATTTTTATCTTGTAAGAAAATGACGGTGGGATTTGTGAGTAATACCTGATCCATGTGCTGCTTTCCAGAAGTAGAAGTTTCTTGCTGATCATCATCTTCTTGTTCGTTGATCTGATCATTCAGAAACTCCTCAATCTTTTGTTCATCAATTGGATTCTTCACAATCAATCCTGAAGAACCTTGATCATCGTCATCATTCTTCTTATCATCATCTTTCTTATTATCATCGTCTTTCTCATCATCGTCGTCTTTCTCTTCATCTTCATCTGCTTCATCATCTCCAAGAAGTTCTTCATCAGAATCACTAACTACTTCTCCCCGAGCCTTCTTTGCTTCTTTTCTCCTTTTCATAACTTTCATTCTGTAAAGACCTTCTTTTACGTTGAGTGGCACAGTATAAGCATCACCAACAAGAACAAACTGCTTTGTCTTCCATTCAAGTAGCAACACTTCTTTCCCCTTTTTCTTCTTTTGTGCAACAGCAACTCTACGAATGATTTCATCAGAATCAATGATTTGAGAAGGCTCTCCAACTAACATGAAATCTTGACCATGTTCTTGAGCATTTTCAGCATCAATCATTTCAGCATCAACTTGACTTGAAGAGCCACCAGCTTCTTGAACATCTTCCACTATACTTTTGTTCTTTTGTATCGCATCCTCAGCTAGTCTTCTCTCTCTTTCAAGTCTTCTTTCTTCAACTTTTCTTACTTCAATTTCATTGTAAGCAGCATGAACATCCTTTATCAAAAAAATTTCCACAACAGAATATAACATCTTGAGTTGTTCATCTTTCATCACTTTGTCAGCTTTCATGGCTTCCATCTCCAACTTCATTGCTTTCATTTCGTTTGAAGTAGATTCACTCATTTCATTTAGAAGTTGATTGAGTGTTTGATTTACATCTTGGAGATTCTTTGTCTTCTCGTTCAATGAAGAAATTTCTGCCATAAGAGCTTCAATCAATTTAGCATTATTATCACCATCTTCCTTTGTTTTCTTCATGGTGTTTTCTTCATGAAAGATTAACACCGATCTGAGTTGATCATGAGCTTTCATTATTTTATTAACTTGCTTCAATAAAAGATCACGTTCGCTTTCAGCCTTTTCTTTTTCTTTTTCAAGATCTTTGACTTTCTTTGCCAGAACTCTCACTGCTTCATTGTTGAATAAATCATCATCAAAATTTAGATCTTCCAACGGATCTCCTGAAGCAGATGGCATATGGCTAAAGAAATCATCTGAGTCTCTTGGACGTGAGGACGATTCTGGAATCTCTATATTTTCTGGTACTTTTGGAAACGTTGAATAAAAGACTCCAGCCTCAGTAACTTCAACGTAGTCATCGTGACTAGTCTGCTTTTCGGCTTCTGTTTCTTGTGGTTGAGATGATTCAACATGTTGAGTATCTTTACCATCATGTTCCTTTTGAACTTGACTTTCGCCTTTTCTTGCTCGAACACTTCTTGGAATAAATCCTGCTAGAACAGCTTTTCTTTTCTTGATTTGTTTCTTTGGATTCTCAGGATCATAAGTTGAATCTTCTTCATCTGACCCTTTCTTTTTCTTTGGAGACCTTTTCTTTAACTGAGCTTTTCCTTTGCCAAGAGTGATTGGATCAAGTTCAGATTCTGACATAGTGGTTTCAGAATCATCATCACTTGATAGATCTTGAACGACTCCTTCTTGATCTTTAACACCTTTAGCAGCATCCTCATTCTTCTTTAAGAAACTTTGAAGAGATTGTGATAACAATTCAGCACCTTCTTGAATAACTGCTGACGGTTCCAAAACTGTTTCATCTATCAACTTGTGTTGCTGTTTTCCAGAAGACCCTGCAAAACAGATGTTTGACAAATTTATTAGAAATTTTCATAATATAAAATTCTAATTTCCTTATGACTCCCCCTTTCACAATACCCTTTTCTACATTCTTTGGAATAGAAACTACAGGGGACGTCTTTGGAGTTCTCTTTCTCTTTCCATCCTTGATACACCACCATCTTGTATCTTTCTTAAAGAACAAACTCATCTTGTCATCTTCATTATCAGAATTGCTATCTTCATGTCTCCACGCATCATTTTCTGGAGCTACATAGTTCGGATTTGAAATTTTGCAGATCATTCTTTTTGCTCCTGGATTTGGACCTTTAATCAACCTGCTGATTGTGTCTGGTGACATATGCCTCAACCCCAAAATGTCGTTACTTCTTTTTTCTAAACCTTCAAACTGATCATCTATCAACATCTGGACAAACCTAGGATACATAAGGAACGTCTTGCTTCCATCCTTTACATTCTCAGATATGTGATCAAAAATTACTTGAGAGATATTGTACGGTCTGTTCAGTACAAGACAAGCAATGATATTCATGATATAATCTTGAGTTTCATCATATCCACCCTTTCTGTGGGATAATGCATGAATAACACAATGAGCCATGAATTTATAAGCGTGACTGAAACTTGTCTTCTGCATCCTTCCATTTACACTACCAGCAAAACCCATTCTACACCACAACCCTTTTACAAGACGTTCAGAAACTATGGTTGGGTCACTATCAGCGTCTCCTAAATTCAACACTCTCCTTACATCACCAACTGTCACTTTCATCTCCAAATCTATATCTCTTCCATTCTCATCCTTCTTTGATACAGCAGAATAAATGGTTTTATCACTCTCTTCGTATCTTGCAGCACTCCAAAATCGTTTCACATGAGATTCATAAGCTACAGTGTTATCAGTTAAAGCCTTAGAGATTCTGCTTTCTCTCAAGAATTTCGCAACATCTTGAACTATTGTGTTTTCGGTATACACTTTATCCAATACACAATAAATATTATGAGATTTATCCCAATCCTGCAGAAATTTTATTCATTTAAGAAATAATTTTGGGATCTCAAAATATTCTGATAAAGAAAAACTTTCTGTACGGTTTGACAATTAAAAAGTTATCCGTACGCATGACTTATCCGTGCGTATGACTTATCCGTGCGGATGAGTTCTCCGTGCGGATAAGTTATCCGTGCGGACAACTTGTCTATGCCCCATATTGCCATCCGTGCGTACAGCCTGACATTCCAAATGGATTGCCATCCGTGCGTACAACATGTGCCCAAATTGTCATCCGTGCGTACAACATGACATTGCCCCGGATTGCTATCCGTGCGTACAACATGACATTGCCCCGGATTGCTATCCGTGCGTACAACATGACATTGCCCCGGATTGCTATCCGTGCGTACAACATGACATTGCCCCGGATTACCATCTGTGCGTACAAGTTATGCGTGCGGATACAAGTCACAGATGAAGAACAGTCTATGAACATCAAAAAATTTTCTAAGGAAAATCCTAAAATTGAACACAGATCTATACAGAAGATGTCAACGCGATCAAAACCCTATGTTCAATATTGTCTAAAACGTCCTATTCACAGTTTAATTTCACAAAAAACCTAGCCGACACTTCGTACCGTCCAAACATCAGATCTACAAGATTTAAGCATGTTATAACTAAAATTAAACCGGTAAAACTCTAGATCTAATCATTCCGAACAAAACCCTATGATTTATTCATGACAAAACGAACTAACACAGGCTAGATCTAAGATTAATGCTCCGAAAGAAAAGATACGCGATGAACAGATAACAAACAATGGATTATTGCAGATTTGAGTTAGAAAAACATACCTTTGCCATTGCTAATGTTGTGCAAACCAACGAAAACAAAGATCCGTGCAAAGAATTCCGAAATCAGAAAGTCAAAGTGCGAGTGAGAAAGAGTATTGTACGTGCGGATAACATTGACTGACTCTTTGACCCTCTATATATACTATCAACAGACGCGTATTGTCACCCGGGCGCATTGCCATCCGTGCGTATGGCTATTCGTCCGGATGAACATCCGAATGAGGCACACTTTAACCTTTTCAATGGAAACTTTGAATTTTCTCAACTTTTGACAGTTTTTAGAAATCCACTTAAGTTGCTTGATTCAAATTAATGACCCAAGGAACTTAATTTGTCGACCAAGTCCAACTTAATGACCTTGGTTGACCTGAAGCAAAACATACTGACTTTTGAAATTTTTGTTCAATCATTTTTCTGAAAAATTACAAGTATCAACTTAATGAACTTGTGTTTGACATTTTCAATTACAGATTAGTTATGATTAGCTCCAAACTCATCTTCCATCCCAGAAACTTCCTGCATCTTCTTTCAACTTTCGAATCCGAAGATCAACTCTCCACTTTGGTTTGTCGGAAAATAAGGCAGAAAAATAAAATCTTTTTGGGATTTTTAAAGAAGCAATTAGACTAGAAATGAAAAACAGAATATAAGAAAAGTAAAAATAAACTATTTACAAACATATTTTTGGTGAGCGTGTTAGGGAATCATATCAGCTTCCGACAAGCTACAAGTACCATTAAGCTTGATTTCATGCCAAACATTAAACAATTCACCTAGATTGTCGATATGCTGATCCACTTAAATTCTTACACACATTTCAATCTGTTCAGGATACTGATTTAGTATTTTAGAGACTTAAACTTATACGCGTGTCCCACCTCTTGAATATACTCCCGTTTCCAGAATCTCAATAATCAGTCTTACAGGTGAGTATACTACAATGATATCTGTACATAAATTAGGTATGCGAGGGCCGAGGGATCTCAGGTCGATACTTTCGTATACGCAGAGAGATATCAGCTTCGACTTTTCGGAATGTCCCCTTTAGAGGATCTTTTAGCTACAACAGCAGCGACTATCAATTTTATTGTTTCATCGGCATGCTGAGGGTTTATGCTATGTTTCAAGCATTTGCAGAAAGTATTATCCAAGGACTAGGTCAGAACTACCGTTCAGCAGAAGTCCCGGAATAATACCCCAGACATCATTGAGTATAAAGACCTAGTATATCAGATTATGAGACCTTTCAAACGAGATTTCAGGGGTTACCTATATATCCAAGTAGTGTTCCCCACGAAATAAGCAAGTAAGATTTTAGGTTTATATCCCGAACAGACTTACTAAATGTGTAAAAACCTATCGACACATCATTAGTGAGACTGTTTAACGCATTTGAACTTTCCATTTCTTTAGCATACTGTAACCGTCTAGCTGATGTACTATCATTTTCCCTTTTTACACAAACTCTTTTTGAAATTTTATCATGTTTTTGGGTTTTTGAAATTTTCTAATGTTTTTGGCTTTTTCGAATTTTTTATTGTTTTTGTATTTTCTGAAAATAAAACTACTATCTCCCCCTAAAAACCAAAACAAGTAAAAATTCGACAAACCATTGCAGATTGTTTTTTCAACATCATCTACAGTGGCACCTTCATCAACGCCAACGATTTCCTCCGCATCCGATAGTAACTTCATACCATTAAGTTTCAAAAGATATTTAAAGCGTGTTTTATCAAATGCTTTGGTATGTAAGTCAGCTTTTTGTTCATCGGTGTGGATTTTCTCTATTCGTATCAACTTCTTCTCGAAACAGTCTCGGATAAAGTGATGACGAATTTCAATGTGTTTCGTTTTAGCGTGATGAACATGATTTTTTGTTATGTTAATTGCTGCCTCATTATCAACAAAGATAGGGGATTTAAGAAATTGCAAACCGTAGTCTCGCATCTGTTGCTGGATCCACAAGATCTGAGAGCAGCAGCTGCTAGCAGATACATATTCAGCTTCACAAGTGGATAAAGCTACAGAGGTCTGCTTCTTGCATTGCCAGGTGACCAATCGTGGTCCGAAAAACTGGCACCCCGCTGTTGTTGATTTAGCATTCACTTTGCAGCATCCGAAATCAGAATCAGAATATCCTTCGAGCATGAAATCGCCAACTTTTGGATACCACAACCCCAGAGATGGAGTTCCTTTCAGGTAGCGTAGAATCCTTTTCACAATTACCATGTGCGATGCTCTAGGATTTGACTGAAATCGAGCTGCGAGGCAGGTTGGGTACATAATATCCGGTCTTGATGCCGTCAAGTACATTAACGAGCCGATCATGGAACGATACAATGTTTCATCTACCTTCTCTCCGGTGAGATCAAGGTTTATCCCATGGTTCGTCGCTAATAGGGTGGACATTGGTGACATTCCTGACATCCCGAATTTCTCCAGAACATCATGAACGTATTTTGTTTGATGTATGAAAGTTCCCTCAGGAAGTTGATCAACTTGAAGTCCCAAGAAGAACTTTATCTCACCCATTGAAGACATTTCAAACTTCTGCTTCATAACTTGTTCAAAATCTTTGCAGAGTTGTTCATTTGTAGACCCGAAAATTATGTCGTCCACGTAGATTTGGACAATCAGAAGATGCCCGTCGACTTCTTTTGTGAACAGAGTGGCGTCTATCTTTCCTCGAGTGAAGTGGTTGGCTAACAGATGTTGAGATAAGGTCTCATACCAGGCTCTCGGGGCCTGATGTAAGCCGTACAACGCTTTGTCAAGGAGATAAACTTTATCTTTGTGAATTGGGTCGGTGAAGCCCGGTGGCTGTCCGACATAAACCTCCTCTTTCACCTTGCTATAGAGAAACGCCGACTTCACATCTAACTGAAAAACTTTGAATCCTTTCCACGATGCAAATGCAAGGAAGATTCTGATTGCTTCAAGTCTTGCGACAGGGGCATATACTTCGGTGAAATCTATCCCCTCCTGCTGACTGAAGCCTTGGACAACGAGTCGAGCTTTGTTTCGAATGATAACTCCTCGATCATCCCTCTTGCATTTAAACACCCATTTGGTATTAATCTTCCGGTGACCTTCGGGCAAATCTACTAGCTTCCACACACCTAACTTCTCGAATTGGCTTAACTCCTCTTGCATTGCATTTACCCACGAATCTTCTGTAAGCGCCTCTTTGTACGTCCTTGGTTCTATCTGCGAGATAAAACAACTTAATGAAAATTCAGTTTGTAAAGGAGCAACTTTTGTATAAAAATATGTAAGCCCTTGATCAAGCTGTCTTCGAGTGCGGACGCCTGATTGCAGTTCTCCGATTATTAGATCCTCTGGATGATAAGAAAGCATTCTTGGCATCACTTCGCCTGAAACATCTACTTCGCTTTCCAAATTTGTGACGTTTTGATCAGCAACTTGTTCACTGACTGGAATAGTTTGATTTGAAAACTGGAGTAGCTCCCCCTCAGAGTCTGAATCATCATGATCGAATATTGGTCTGTTTTCAGATTCTTGATTGTCATTCTCTACCGTCTGATTTTCTTGAGCAACATCATTTTCAATATCGTCATGTTCTCCAGCATTGCTTGGACCCGCCTCATCATCATTTGAAGCTTGTCGTTTTCGATAAGTTTCTGCTGGAAACCTTTCATCTTCATACTCTCTTAGAATATCCAACTCATCAAAGAACTCTGGTTCTTCCTCCATGTTGAAAGACTCCCACAAAGTATCATAATTGAAACGCCACGAGTCGCCAGGATTCTGTGGAGGCATTGTATGACCTTGACATTCAACATTTTGTGCTTCAATAATCCGCTTCAGACTTGGAACGAAAACTCGTCGTAATGGACTTGCATAACCTACGAATATTCCTTCAATACTCTTCGGACCAAACTTTCCAAAAGGCTCTAGAACAGTACAGGGTGACCCGAACGGTTCAAGATACTTCAAATTCGGTTTTCGGTTATTGATCAACTCAAAGCATGTTTTGTTAAATTTCTTGAGAGTGAGAACTCTGTTGAGTGTATAGCATGCGGCGGAAACTGCTTCTGCCCAGAAATTTATCGGTAACTTTGAATCAGCAAGCATTGTTCTGGCCGTTTCGATTAGCGTCCTGTTTTTTCGTTCTGCGACTCCATTCTGTTGCGGAGTATACGGAGCACTAAACTCATGCAAGATACCTCTTTCATCACAATATTCTTCCATCTTGTTGTTCTTGAACTCAGTACCATTATCACTTCTAATTCTTCTGATACGCCTTTGGTACAAATTTTCAATCTTTCTGAACAACCCCCTCAAACTGTCAAACGTTTCCTCTTTCGACTTTAAGAATGATACCCATGAAAATCTGGAATAATCATCAGTAACCACAAGACAATAAAGTTCTCCTGTAATACTTTTGACATTCACAGGACCAAATAAATCCATGTGAAGTCTCTCCAAAGGTCTTGAGACTGAATTGACTTGCTTTTTGGGGTGTGACTTTTTCTTTTGCTTGCCTTTCATGCAGCTAATGCACTCTTTTTCTAGATGAAAACCTTTAATGTGAACTCCCAGAACCAAATCATTATGCACCAGATGATTCATTTTACGAAGATGAATGTGCCCCATCTTACGATGCCATAACTTTGATTCTTTCTCCGTTGCTCTAGAAACAAAACAGTGTGCTTGACCCGTTGTTGTAGTTGCTACAGTCATGTCTAAAACATACAGATCATTCACTCTAGGAGCTCTCATGATAATCCATTCTTCAGGAATAACAAAGCCTGGTTTCAAAATCAAACACTCTTTGTCTGTGAAGTAAGTAGTATACATCCGGTCACAAATCTGCGAGATACTTAGCAGATTATTTTCCAGCTCAGCAATGTAGTTAACTCTTTCAAACGTGACGATCCCGTTGGATAACGTTCCTTCACCAACAATTCTACCACCTTGGTTACCAGCGAACCCTACATAACCTCCATTGATATTTCTGACATCATACAACAGCGCTGTCTTTCCTGTCATGTGCCGAGAAGCTCCACTATCCATAATCCAACGTGAAACGGATCTTGGAAGCTCCTGCACATATCAAAAGCATTTAATGAGATTTTGATGCTACCCAAGCCTCTTTTGACTCGGGTAACTGGATATTAATGTGAGTTTTTGTAGTGTAAAGTGGCGGAAAATTTTTATCATTCATTTTTAGGCTTTCAGCAGTCCCAACTTCAACCTCTTTGAATAAGAAAAATTCATCCTTTTGAGGTTGAGTAGTTGATTGGTTTTTCTTCACCACATATTTCTTTTCAGAAGTCGATTTTTGTTTCTCATAAAACTCCAAAGGTACATACATCTTCTTGGTTGAAGATGATGATTTTTCAGTTTCAGACACCTTTGGTGAATCTACTTTCTTTTCAACAACTTTTGGCTTCCATGTTTGTTGAGGTGATGCAACCCATTGGTAAAATTTATCATTTTTAGATGTCGAATTCTTAACAGGTTCATTTTTTATCTTGGTGTTTTCATTTTTCAAAACATTTTTCTCAACAATCAATGGAGCCTTTCCTTTCACAACATCTCTCTTGATAGAATTCTTCACAGTTTCAGTCTTAGGCTTCAAGTTGGTGCACTTTCGTGCAATATGTCCAACTTGATTACATTTGAAGCATGTTCGGGTGTCAACTACCCGACTTGAGCCTTCAGACTGAGGCTGTGAGGCCTTCTTTTCAAAGAACTCTTTGTTTGATTTTGAAAAAAATTTAGATTCCTCATCAGAAAGTGAACTTGAACTGTTCACAAACACCTTTTTCACAGCAAACTTCTTGTTCTGAACATTCTTTTTCTGATAATTCTTACCACCCTGATATCCTCCCGACCATTTATTTTGATTGTTGTTAGAAAAACGTGGTGGAATAACAGGTTTCTTATAGTAAGCTTTATCTTTCTCAAAATTCATTTGTCTCTTTGTCTGTTTCAAACCGTCTACTTCAGACAAATCAATTTCAACCAGTTTGAAAACATTTTTCAATTTGTTCACATTAACATTCTCCAGAGGAAACTCAAAGTCTGAATACAACTTATCAGAACTAGACATCTTGTACATCACAAGACTCGGCTCATCATCTAAGTTGTTTTTAGATTTTGGTTTCGGAATGTAATTGTTCAGAAAACATTCTTCATCTTCAGTCGAATCACTATCTAAGACACTTTCAGCCATGCCTTTAATGATTTCAGTTTGAACACTGTTATCGGATGATGATGAAGTGAATGTCACATCAATCGACTCTGGCAGTTTTATCTCATTTGTTTCAACTTCATCATTAACCAACCCTGATTGCTTCTTTGAAAAATTGTTTAGAACAGGTGGCGGAACTTGATGAAACCCCACCCCAGTTCCATCACAGTATACATCTTCGCCAGCTTTGTTTTTCCCAATGGGTTTTGGAACAATGTGTTGCAAAACAAAGCTTGCAGAGTTGTAACTGCTCAGTTTCAGATTAATACGCTCATTCTTAATCTTAACTTCTTCAAACTGAAGCTTCAATTTCGCAATTTCATCAAGTTGTTGGTTGATTAACTCTTCTTTTACCCTAAGAACCCCTGATAGTTGAAGATTTTCTTTTGTTGTTTTACCATTTCTGTCATCAGAATCTTTAACCGTTCGCTTTAGCTTCTCAAAATTTTCAGAAATTTTACGATTTTCAAGAATCAACTTTTCGTTCTCTTTTCTTATTCTTTCTATGTCATTTTTATCATTTTCAATTTTCTCAGCTAATTCTTTTGATCTATCATTCGAAGCTTTCAACATTTTGTCACGGTTTAAGATTTGATTTTCAACACTTTTGACTCTACTAGTCAACTCTTCAACCTTCTTACCATTTAGGTAAGTGATTGTACTACAAACTTTGCACTCTTTCATGCAATTTTTGCAGTCATTTTCATATTTAACTTTCTTACCTGACTCAAGTGTACCATTTGAACTGACCTTGTTTTTAGACTCAGTTCCAGAACTAGAAACTACCTCAAGTTCTTTTGCTGCAAGAACTTTTTCAGCCATCTTCTTCAAGTTTTCAGCCGTTAACTCTTGTGATGTATCAATGATCCCATCATCAGCATTCTTTGACTTTGGCTTCTGTTCTGCTTCTTTGACTTTTTCTTCTTTCTCTACTTGTTTCTCATCACCACCTCCCCACCATTCTTTTTGTCTAGCTTCTTCTTCCTCGGCAAATTGCTGGGTGAGAGCATCAACACTAATGGAATCTGGGTCAACTGCAATGTTTCCTTGTGGATCAAGGTAACATTCTCTGTCGGCATCCCACCTTTTTGCTCTCTTAGCTTCTCTGTATGTGTTATAAATTCTGCTCATTCTGGTTTAGGCTTTCATTCTTCAGTTGACGAACTTTTCTTCTTCAGTTCTATTGTCTTTAAAAGGAACAATCTTCGTCACAAATGCATAACCCACCGCATCTTCCTCTGGTAGCAGTTCGCTCCAATCAAACCCTTCATCATCATGAATCACAGCAAGAGCTCTAGATTTTTCTTTGTTGTCTTCAACCTGCTTCAATCTAGGCGGCTCAGATTTATTCTGGTGATAAATTGCTCTCTTATAATAATCATCTCTGAAAGGGTTCTCCGACTCATCAGCATATGCGTTTCTGCATTCTCGTTTGAAGTGACCTTTCTGCTTATATTTGAAGCACATCACCTTGGACTTATCAAACCCCAGCTTGGTAGATGCACCACCGATTGTCTTCCTGCCGGTAATTTCCATGAAACGTTGTGCTCTACGAACAGCACTGGCCATAGCCCAACGAATATCGATCAACTCCATTTCCCGGGATCAATCTGATCATAATCTTCTTTCGTCAGATTGGTATTACCTATCTTCCCAGCTACTAACCCTTCATACGACTCCAACACAGATGCTAGAAAGATCATCTGCTGTTTGGCTGACTCCTCATCAAAATTCTGAGCATTCTTCAAATCCACCGCAATGTTGCATGAAAACACGTTCTTTGGAACAGATTGTTGTTGACTTGAAGAATTTGAAGAGGATCCTTGGCTTGAAGTATTGGATGAAAAACCTCCATGAAAACCATTGTTTAAACTTGGACTTTCTTTACTTGAAGGATTTGAATTTTCAGCGGAGAAAGCAGTTCTTGGAGAAACATTCTTGGGAATCATACTCTTTGGATAGTACAGCTCCATGTTTTATTGGTATGATGAATGATTTACTTTGTGTGTTTTCTTTATCTCCAATTCATGACTCTCTAGTCTTTCAATCAGCAAGTCAACGGTCAGATCTTCAGCTTTGATTGTATTCTTTAACATCAGTGCATAGTACTGCCAATCCATCTCTTCTGGTAGTGAATCGAACAGTTTGTCAACTAGCTCCTCTTGAGAATAGAGAATTCCGTGCCTCGCCAATTCCAACTTTAAGTGCCCAAATCTTTCAATCATTTTACAAACAGATTCATTTTTTAAGCATCCAAACAAATCAAACTCTTTTCTCAGCAATTTCTTTTTGTTTTTGACTATTTCTTTACTCCCTACACATTTTATTTGTAACTTTTCCCATAGATCTTTTGCGTTTGTGTATTCAATGAGTGAAATGATGTCGTCTCTTACGGACTGGTGAATCAAAGCGACGCATTTTTGTTCAGCTACAAAGTTCTCTATATCTTCAGTTTCTGACAAATTTTCACAATCTTGTCTTCCTGCAGCAAAACCGTTCTTTAAGCTTTTCCAGCTTGGATATGCGAATGCTTTCAGCCATTCATCGAATCTTTTTACCCACCGATTATATTCTTCGATTGCCATTAGCTTTGGTGGTTTGTTGTAGGTACCATATGCGCTTTCAACACTTAGGGCATCGGATAAAGTTTTCTTCGGGTTCGGATTATCATTTGAGTGGTTGGAAGTATCGTCTCCGGAGTTACCCGCGAAAGCATACATATCACTGAAGGGATTCATGAATTCTTCCATTTTCAAATACCTGAAACAATTTTCAAACACTTAGACAATTTTTACAAATTCTAAAACTTTCAAACACTTGAACCGGATGGTTATCCGTTCGAGTAGGAATACGGATGGTGACAAAGTTTATCCGCACGGATGGTGATATGCACGGATTATCGTTTGTATGAGTAGCTTTGACTTTTTGACTTTTCAGGTTATGCGCACGGGTTGTAATCCGTGCGTGTAACAATGATGATGTCAGCAAACAACTTGTAGTAACTAACTAATCCAATCCGTTCAGACAGCTGTCCGCACGGGTGAATGACGTCATCAAATACGAACAGCTAAACATGATTTTCGATGAATTTGATCTAGTTTTAGGTTGAATCTGATTATGAAACTAAGTAGGATTATACTTTGAATGATTGCGAATCAATTGATATCAATTTTAACAAATTTTAACCGTAGATTCTTGCTCAATTTTAAGTTTTTCTGATTTTATGGTGACGAATGAAGAACAAATGTAAAAACTAAGTAGATCTAGAAGAAATCTGTCAAATTTCCGGTGAAATTTGAATCAAATCGGCAACAGATGTCAAATCTCCAGTGAAATTTGACTTTGATCGGCGACTAAAACTTGAATTCCGGTGAATTCGGTGTTGTTGATCTCGATTCAGCTCCCTGGACGCTCTGATACCACTTGTTGGTCCCGTTGATACAGGATCTGATCGTAGGAACAAGATGAATCGATTTCGTCTTAATGTGCGGAATCCATTATGACGAATCACAGATTTGTGCAACACAGAATTCAACGTTTAACTGCTTGTCTGTTCGTTCTATTGATTGTTCTGAAAGTCACAAAGATCCGGTAGAAGTACAGACTATCCGTGCGTGTCAAAAGTTCTAACAAAGTTGCACCGGACCTCCTATTTATAGACAACCTCAGGATGCTAAGAAGTGTTGTACGTACGGGTGGGCTATCCGTGCGTATAACTCACCCGTGCGTATGAGTTATCCGCGCGTATGACTTATCCGTGCGGATAAGTCATCCGTGCGTATTACCATACGTACGTATTGCCATGCGTGCGGATGAACTTTGTCCCAAACAACACTTTCACATACAGAACCTATTCCTGAGTTGTCATGCTAACTACATACATACATACAGACAATATACATAAACACAGAATACAAAATATGACTACATGCTGACGGAAGCTACAAACGTAATGTACTAACATATATCCCGCCTCCTTGCGGAGATATAGGAAACAAAACCTTGACCTTTAATTTGAAATGGTGTTGTACACTTTTTAAACAATTGTCTTTTGTTGGGATGTAAACTCTAAACTTAACTTGTATTTTGGATGTTTAAACTTTAAATGGAAAATTGGAGTTTGTTTTATATCATGTAGTATGTTTACCTATCGTATGCAATGAGAATCAATCACGATCACTCCTTGTGCTTCCGCCTCTGAAAGGGGTGTGACAGATTGGTATCAGAGCATCGATTGTAGTGAACCAGGATTCTTTCTCGAGTCTAGTCTACAATCATTAGGATCCTCTCATAAAACAATTTTTACAAAAACAAGATAATTTTCATTGCATAAAACATTCCGCGAAGTCCACTACGTAAAATTCATTTTTCAAAAAACAAAGCAAGGACGATTACGTGACTTAGACCACACAAAAGTAGACGTAGGAACTTAAGTTAGTCCACACGACACAAATAGGATAACTTAAAATAAATATACGTACTACTTGCAACATTGTGTGTAACTATATATATTAAGTAAAAATAATTAATATATGTACATATGTCATGACTTTTATGTTACAGGTACACATGTCATAATCCGAGAGCAGTGGTCTATCAGATGAGCATGATCCCATGGCGATCATTTTCGATGATGAGGTTGCTCTTGTCCCATAGATCTTCACTTCTGATTCTGATTCTGATCCTGATCCCATGTCCGACGACGAGGATTTGGATGACTTTCAGCCATTTGCTCTACCCGACTTCGGTGACGAGATTCCCCTAGAGGATGATGTTCTTGCTTTACCCCTACCCATTCATGATCAGCTCATCATCGGGCACCCCGATGGAGAGCATGTCGTTGAGCCCATACCTATTCATGCCATCTCACTTGCTGCTATTCCCGCCGAGGATTGGCCGTTTATTATCGACTTAGACGCCGACGAGATCCCAGTATTTCACGTTGACCATCCCGACGAGGACCTAGGTGATGGCGAGGTCTTCGACATCTCTATTTTGGAGGTAGCATTGCCTGTTGTTTCTGTTGTCGACATATATTCTAATTCCGACCTCGACTCAGACGCTAACTCTAGGGAGTCAGTGACCTCGTCTGCACTGCGGGCTGTAGGCCTGGAGGCATACCCCGTAGATGATGATGATGATGATTCCATGTCAGCAGCACCAGTCACCCCTACACCTACTTCCACTCCCACTGATATACCCCAACTTTGGTCGGATCCTAAAGTTGACCAAACGGGTCAGATTCAAAAGTCAAAGAAGAAGTCAAACCGCTCGACTTTCGACTAAGGAATAAGCACTAAACTAGAAATAACGAGCTAGACATGTTAAAGCATGTCTAATAATGTTATAAAACTGATTTAGTGTCAAAACTTTAAGTTTTAATACCCGAAAACTCATTCGTCGTAAAATGCATTTTATGCATATATGACTTTTATTTCGTAAAAGTTTGACTCGTCATTTCGCCTACTAAACGTGATGATCAGATGGTGTAATCGTAAGTGATTATCACCTTCAATATTACGATCACGTAGCAAAGTTCAATTTGAACTTTGACTTGACCAAAATGGTCAGAACTGAAAGTCAAAGCAAACGTCAATTTGCTTGACTTTTGGCTCATAACTAGCCAAAAGAATGAAATAAACCAGGAGTAACACTTACTTGTGTTTCAAATGGAAGATTAGACTTAGAGAAGGAGGCTTCAATGTAGAAGCAAGCTCCAAGAAGGATAGAAAGAAGAATTTCAAACTTTGACTTTGAAGTGTTTAAAGTGGTGTGAAGAAAATGTGAAGATTGAAGGCTATTTATAGTGTTCTTGGATTCATGAGAGCTTGACAAGTGTGTGATGAGGTGTTAGTGATGTTGCTTAGTGTCCATACATGTGTCTTAACCAGAAATAAGGTGGCAAAGAGGGTGCAAAGGTATTAAACTTGGAGAGAAAGGTTGCTGCCAGCTCAATTCTGTTGTCTAGGCATGCCTTATGGACCGTAAGGCTTCAGGTCTTGCGGTCCGCAGGGACCTCTGGCGGGCATAAGTTTGTTTTTTTGATAGCTTCAGCCCCTGGACTTGTATTATCACATTTTTTTCCATTTTTAACTCTTCTAACACATTGTTTAGGTTATGTAAAGGATATTAGGGCATGTGTAACTTGAATATTGTTCCGGAAATGTCGTGAATATCGTTTTTCTCGATCGTACGATTACGTATTTCGTAAATAAAATATAAATTTATTAAACACTGTAACAAGCGATTGAAAGTGTACAATGGTTGAAATTTCGCAAATGTTACATGGAAATCAAAAGTAATATATAAAAGATTTGTCTTCACCAAGTCAAGTGATGTAAGAGATTAGCCAACCATGGCCTTTGTTTGACAAAAACTCTTATGATCAATCTTGGATCCGCGAGACTACTACACACACTCTAAAGATGGATGATGGAGGAATGTGGAGGATGATGGTGGTATTGTGGTGGTAGAGTGGTGGCAGGTGTGAGAGAAGTGGTTTACCAAGGGATGGTTTGCGAATGAGCAAAGCACCCATATTTATAGCTGGAAACAAGCCCCTCACACGGCCCCATACCCGGAGGGCATGACCCCGTGTATTCTTCTTCTCTGTCTTCATTTAATGAGCTGTGTCAGTCCGTATGCACACACGGCCCCGTGTGTCAGAGGCACGGCCCCTTGGTCTTGTACTTGCTGTATTATAGGAGATTTTGCATATCTGGGAGTTGACCATGGTGCATGTCTCTTGTCTGCTTCTGTTTGTCTTGACTTGTATAGACTCTAGGACGGGGGCACGACCCATGCCTTGGGGACACGACCCCGTGCTTGTCTTCTGTATTGTTGTTTTGGTCTTAGAGTGAAGCTTGGAGGGTCGATAAGTGTTAGGATCTGAGTTTGTTTGATTGTGTTGTTTAATTCAGTGAATAATGTAAGAAGGTAAAATAGAGATGAATTGCAGCGAAATATTAAAGATAAAATTTATAACACAATCAAAGAAGAATAGCTTTCGGCAAACATGATTTCATTAGTCAAATGATCATATGAATTACAATGATTCAACTATGCATGCATGCACTACTAAACTCCCCCTCAGCCTGAGCTCATAGTTAGTTCGTACAAGATGAATGGTGAAAGAAAGCTAATAGAACAGTACAGGTACTGTTCTATTTATAGTACAATCCTAACCACTGAGCATCGACGTCACCTAGACAGTGACATCTAACAGACTAGCAACCTGTAAACACTGATACAAGTAAGCACTGTTACATTAAACAACATATAAGTAAAACACTGATACACCTACCCGTTGTTGATGCCCAAGCACTGATGTTGCAGATCAGTGCTTTCTTCAATGGTTGATCAGGCCTTTGAATCAGCAGTGCTTAGTCTTCATCAGGTCTTTGACAATTAGCAATTGTTAGGTCTTCAGTCTTTATAATCAGCAGTTCTTTCTTGAGCAATTGTTGAGAGGATCAGTACTTAGATTAATCAGCTGATAGAAGCACTGCCATTGGAGGGAACTTAGAACATGCATTTGCTTATTGTGGATCAACTGTTGAGAACCAGTTTTGGCTTTCAGTA
This sequence comes from Helianthus tuberosus, assembly GCA_030545235.1. NCBI lineage: Eukaryota > Viridiplantae > Streptophyta > Magnoliopsida > Asterales > Asteraceae > Helianthus > Helianthus tuberosus. The sequence continues at coordinate 121,583,418 of CM060354.1, forward strand.
TCATCTGTTCTTCTGGATTTGATTACATGGGCCAACAGTAAGTCATCTTCTTTTCTATTTATGTTGGTTTTTGTCGTTACTTTGTTTCTTTTGTATATTAAGCTCTTTTAATCATGAAAATCAAAAGTATACAAAGAAACACACTTTTCCCAACATTGGTACAGAAAATGGTTGATTTTATACATTATTTGATATAATTTATATGTTGAATTTTGCGTATATCAAATACTCCACACTTGAATCTTTGCTTGTCCTCGAGCAAAACTTTTTTAATATTGCTTACGCACCCAAAAGGACTAGGTAGAGAAGAAGTTTTTGGGTCTTGCTTTAGAGTGTCATGTCACACCCCAACCGATGGCGGAAACATCAGGGTGCGAGCACTAAGCGTTCAAATTGCTCATGAGTTTCCATAACACTAATAGTTTCAACAGTAATTAAATTGATTCCATCCAAAATTGTCTAAACATCATGAATCCAAAATCACATAACATCAAACATCATCATAGTTTCAAAAGTTTCTAGATTAGCTAAGTGTAGTTTCTAAGCTTCATTCTAGCTTGTTTCAAGAATCCTTGCATCCTGTCAGCCTGCAACATGTATTAAAATAGAGTCAGTACAAAAATGTACCGACGAGTATACAAGTTTGAATATATAGCATAATAGATTTAAAAGACTCATATCCACAATGTAAATAATAACAAAATAGTTTCAGCCGTGCTAGTGTTCGCAGTGATTGCTTAACAGATTAACTGTTATTGGATCAAAGGGAGCTCTTTAGGTTTACCCTGATTAGATTACAACAGATAAGAGCCGGACAGAAATACGAGATTGCGCAAAGTGTCGGATCAGTCACTGGATCGGATGGCAGTTCGATCGGATGGCTATCTGATCGGATTGCCATTCGATTGATGTGACTGTTGTGAGTGAGGGACGGATTGCCATCCGATCGGATGGTCATCCGTTCGGATGGCCATTCGACCGAATGGTCATTCGATCCAAGTGTCAAGATTCCAAATTGTTACCAAGAGTTCAAGTTTCTGAAAAAGTTTCTAAGTGTTTAAGGATCTCAAGGCACATTGTTACTTCGATCGGATGGCCGCTCGATCGGATGATCAGATCGCCATTCGATGACCAAAGACTCAAAGTTTCAAAGGTTAAGAGACAAGTGTCCCCTGATCGGATGGCAGTTCGATCGGATGGCTATCCGATCGGATTGCCATTCGATTGTGTTGTTCTTGTCCCGTTCATAACTTTGTAAAGTTTCTAAGTTTCTGGTTTAACGATGATGGCATGGTACGTATTGAGACAAGGGTAAACACGTTAATGTACAGCCGCCCTGATCGAACGGGAATCACCCCGGTCTGTTCAGGTGTCTGTTCATAGCAGTGCTTATGTCGGAATCCGTACTCCGGTCATCTTCTCCGTCAATAATCCATTTCCAAGCTGACTCAAGACTAATCATCAAGTCTCCAGTCCGTTCAGATCCAGATTCCACCATTTTAAGTGAATAGTTAAAGAAAAGATGAGAGAAAACATAAGTTTTAGCTTAAAAGTCTAGATTTAGTTAAGATTCAGTGTAAAACGCATGAAATTCCTTAGATCTGGGCTAGATCTTGAACGGAATGCCATCACTCAACAGTTTGGTACAATCCAAGTTTCACGAGTCTCAAGAGTCAAGCACCAAAGTATCAAGAGTCAAGAATCTAGATTCCAAGTATTAAGAATCATAGTTTCCAAGTATCAAGTATCAAGAATCATAGAATTATAGCATTAAGTATAAAGAATCAAGATTCACATATCAAGAGTCTAGTATTAAGAATCAAGTCTCATAGTGTTAAACATCAAGAATCAAGTTTCTAGAATCAAGAATCAAGCATCATAGTATTAAGCATCAAGAATCTAGATTCAAGCGTCACAAGCATCAAAAGTGTCAAGTATCACATAGTTTAGGGGCTAAAATTGACAAAAGCTAAAGGTCTAGGACACAGGCGTTACAGTCTCCACTCCTTTAGGAGATTTCGTCCCTGAAATCTAGGAAGAAGACTGCTCGAAGAGCTGCGGATACTTGGTCTTCATCTCACTCTTAAGTTCCCAAGTGAATTCGGCGCCACTCTTTCCTTCCCATCGAACCTTGACTATGGGAATTTTGATGCGCCTCAATTGCTTGACACCTTGATCCATGATTTCGACCGGTTTCTCCACAAAGTGTACAACTTTATTTATTTGCAAGTCTTCAAGGGGAACATGTAGTTCCTCGTCGGCTAGACATTTACGTAGGTTGGATACGTGGAACACAGGATGCACGTTGTTTAGTTCCTGTGGTAGGTCGAGTCTGTACGTTACCTTGCCAATCCTTTCGAGTATCATGAAAGGACCCACATAGCGAGAAGCGAGCTTTCCCTTCTTACCAAAACGAACCACTCCCTTCTAGGGAGATACCTTGAGAAGGACTCGGTCACCAACATCAAATTCTAGAGGCTTGCGCCTTTTATCAGCATAGCTCTTTTGTCTGCTCCTAGCCTTGATCAAGTTATCACGGATCTGAAGAATCTTATCCGTTGTCTCTTGAATGATTTTGGGGCCAGTAAATTGCTTGTCACCAACCTCATGCCAGCTGAGGGGAGATCGGCACTTGCGACCGTACAGAGCTTCGAAAGGAGCCATATGAATACTGGAATGATAGCTGTTGTTGTACGAGAACTCAATCAATGGTAAATGTACATCCCAGTTACCACCAAAGTCGATGACACAAGAACGGAGCATATCCTCTAGGGTTTGAATAGTACGCTCGGTCTGCCCATCCGTTTGAGGATGAAAGGCTGTGCTAAGATTCAAATGAGAACCCATAGCGGATTGAAAGGTTTGCCAAAGACGTGAAGTAAAACGACCATCACGGTCAGAGATTATGTCAAGAGGTATGCCATGACGACATATAATCTCATCGGTATAGATTCGAGCAAGTTTCTCCACTTTATAATCTTCGCGAATAGGAAGAAAATGGGCTGATTTGGTCAAACGATCAACGATCACCCAGATACTATCGTGACCATTAGGTGTACGGGGTAGTTTAGTAATAAAGTCCATAGCGATGCTATCCCATTTCCAAACTGGGATTTCAGGTTGGTCTAAGAGTCTGGAAGGACGTTGATGTTTAGCCTTAACCTTTGTACAAGTAAGGCATTTTGAAACATATGCAACAATGTCCTTCTTCATACCAGGCCACCAATAAGTCGTACGCAAATCATGGTACATCTTATCAGCGCCAGGGTGAATAGAGTAACGAGACTTGTGAGCCTCATTCATAATGAGCTCACAGAGGTTATCGCGATCTGGCACCCAGATACAATTTAGATAGTATTGAAGTCCATCAGACTTAGTTTCGAGTTGATCCACAGAGGCACCACGAATTTCCACAAATAGATTCCCTTCATTAGTCGACGAATACTGAGCTTCACGAATACACGCATGGAGATCACTAGAGATACGAATAGCCTTAACATGATTTTTACGACTAAGAGCGTCGGCCACTACGTTCGCCTTGCTAGGATGATAGCGAATTTCGCAGTCGTAGTCGTTAAGCAATTCCATCCAACGTCTATGTCGCATGTTCAGTTCCTTTTGGTCAAAGATGTGTTGAAGGCTCTTATGGTCAGTGAAAACCACACACTTAGTACCATACAGGTAGTGTTGCCAGATCATTAACGCAAACACAACTGCACCAAGCTCCAGATCATGAGTAGTGTAGTTTTTCTCATGCACTTTGAGTTGATGAGAGGCATAAGCAATAACCTTGTCCCACTGCATGAGCACAGAACCCAAGCCACGGTTCGAGGCATCACAATATACTACGAAGTCGTCATTCCCATCGGGTAGAGTAAGAACAGGAGCGTTACACAAAAGGTCCTTAAGAGTCTGAAAAGATTCCTCTTGCTCGGGACCCCAAGAAAAAGGTTTCTCTTTTTGCGTCAACGAAGTGAGAGGAACGGCGATCTTAGAAAATCCGAGATGAATCGACGGTAATAACCAGCCAATCCTAGAAAAGAGCGAATCTCAGATGCGGACTTAGGCGTACTCCAATTCTTCACAGCTTCGATTTTAGAAGGGTCAACATGAATACCTTGCTTACTAACGACATGACCGAGAAATTGCACTTCATCAATCCAAAACTCACACTTAGAAAATTTAGCATACAAACGTTCACCACGTAGCAGTTCAAGCATCAAGCGTAAATGACGAGCATGATCAGTCTTAGATTCCGAGTAAATGAGAATATCATCAATAAAGACTATCACAAAACGATCCAAATAAGGTTTACAAACGCGATTCATAAGATCCATGAACACAGCGGGTGCGTTGGTCAATCCAAAAGGCATGACCACGAATTCGTAGTGTCCATAATGAGTACAAAATGTGATTTTGGGTACATCACCCTCGAGTACACGAAGCTGATGATAACCAGAACGAATATCGATTTTTGAGAAACATGACGCGCCTTGTAGTTGGTCAAATAGATCATCAATATGAGGAAGAGGATAACGATTCTTAATGGTAAGCTTATTATGTTCACGGTAGTTGATACACATACGAAACGAACCATCCTTCTTCTTGACGAATAGCACAGGAGCACCCCAAGGAGAGGTACTTGGACGAATGAATCCTTTGTCGAGCAGTTCTTGAAGCTGACTAGATAACTCTTGCATCTCGGAAGGTGCAAGTAGATAAGGAGCCTTGGCGACAAGGGTTGCACCAGGTATGAGATCAATACGAAAATCAACGGATCTAGGAGGAGGAAGACCAGAAAGATATTCACGAAAGACATTAGGGAATTCACACACTACAGGAACATCACGTATGTTCTTCCCTTTGCCCTTTTGTTCCACCACGTGGGCCAAGAAGGCAAAGTTCTGTTTATGTAAGTATCTGTTCGCCTGAGTGCATGATGTCACACCCCGACCACGTAGAACATACAAAACGTGGCGGAAATGTCGGGGAGTGTTGTAACAGAATTAATTGTTTCAAATCCATGGCAATTGAAGTTTCGTTTTATTGATTAAAGGTGTTACAATGTCTTAACAAACAAAGAAATACAACATAATTAACTAGTCTTGCATCTTTTATTGTCACTAAAGCCCAAGTCTGCCTATGTGTATCTTGATCATCTTATGCAACAGCTCCTGAAAAACACATGTGAAAATAGGTACGTCAGCATAAAAATGCCTGTGAGATACATAGGTTTTGTGAAAATAGGTTTCATGACTTATGTTTGAGAAAATGTTTAGTCGTGAACCTTGTAATTTGCTTTGTCTTGTAAATCATTTGAAAAACAATAAGATCAGATGATATGTATAAATAAATGTAAGGTTAAATGAATAACCATGTAAAATGAATTTGTATAAGATAAGTTGTTTGTAAATCAATGTCTTGTGAAAAGTATGTTATTTGTATAAAATGTTCTATGTCATAAACTAAAATGATTTAAATAACGCTACGACATGTAATACCATACAAACACTTATATATAGGAAGTACCAGCGGCGTATCCACCATGCTTGTATCATATTACACACGCCTCGTTACTTAATCACTTACTCAAACCAAACTACCAAAGTAAAATGTTCATGTCTAATGTAAATCATGTAATATGTATCCAAAATGTAAGCCTGTGATGAATAACAAATGTACTAAGTACGCGACAATAGACATACGTAGCATGTGACCTGTACTAAGTATGCAACAATAGACATACTTAACATGTGACCTGTACTACGTATACAACAATAGACATACGTAGCATGTGACCTGTACTACGTATACAACAATAGACATACGTAGCATGTGACCTGTACTAAGTATGCAACAATAAACATACTTAACATGTGACCTGTACTACGTATACAACAATAGACATACGTAGCATGTGACCTGTACTACGTATACAACAATAGACATACGTAGCATGTGACCTGTACTACGTATACAACAATAGACATACGTAGCATGTAATGTAATGTAAAACGATGTACTAAGTAATGCACACAATGGGCACACCTAGCATAAGATGTAATAAAATCATGTACTATAATGTACTAACGAATATAGCAGTTATATGATGTGAAAACAGGAAAGCATGAAAGTAACAAGTAGGCACATGTGTTCCACCCCAAAACAGTTTGGAAAACAGTAAAAGAGGGGTCTATGTACTCACTTGAGATTGCTTAGTAGTCCTTGAGTAACAACCAAACAATGCTAGAGATCGCGGATATCAAACGGCACCTACTATAGGTAACTGTGTTAATAAACCGGACCTAAATCGGAAGATCTGATAGAATGAGGGTTCGTAAACCAAACGAGTATAGAGACTCTTGTCATATGGTTTAACGAAGCCTACATACTAAATGAAACCTTAATCTAAGTGCTTACGACCCATTACGACCCGTTTAGGTAGCTTATGCTACTTTAACGCGTCGTGCGCGTGAAACGCGTTCGGACCGTCTAACTAGTCCTATGACAAGTGTTATATGCCTAAACATGTTATATAATCAGTTATGTAACAAAGGTTTAGGTTACATATGCTTAATTACCAATTATACATGAAAAGGGTATTCTGGTAATTTACCTAAGGCATATAAACTACCTATCATACAACTACTCAAACGATGTGACCATAGGGTATAACCTCGGAAGGTTAGTCCCTACCTACTATGGTCACCTAATGTGTTTGGTCGGATCCTAATAATCGACCAAATGGGTCGGGTTCGAGGTATAAGCGATTTATTAGATCGCTTACCCTACGACCCTAGACAACGTGGTAATCAGTAGGCATAGTCCCAAGGGACTATAACCATCGTGATTACAATCACGTTGCGAAGTTCAAACGAACTTCGCATTGACCATTACTGGTCAATGCTGAAAGTCAAACAAAGTTTGACTTTTGGACTCGAAAAGCAATAAAATAAGGAAAAGAACGAAAGAATACTTACGAAGGGTCCCCGAATGCTAATCTCGATCCAAGAACTCAGGTATGAAACAATGGTTTCAACTTAGAGCTCTCAAATCCAGATTCTTGTGAGAAATGAGGTTGGGGTGGATGGTTATTTATAGGAATACCCGAACCGTTAGGATCGTTTCATGGAATAACGTGATTGAATCATGTGCGTACACTTGTTGGAAACTCATGGTAGCTAAATATGATCCTTATCAGTTGACTAGGCATGTGTGAATGTGTGGGTGTGGTTTAAACATGTGCAAACAGGCTATTTAAACACTGAACCTGGTCTGGGGAACCCCTACGCATCGTAGGGCAAAAACCCATACGCATCGTAGGGCACAAGTTTGGCAGATTTACACTTTTGGTCCCTGTTATGCAATAAGGTCATTTTTGACACGTTTAAGGCCCGTTAACCCCATTTCAAAGCTCTAAAATGAAGTTAAAGTATAGGGAACTTAAAACATGCTCAAAAATATCTCGGATGTCGGTTTGTTTAGCCGTACGGTTGCGATGTTCGGTTAATTACGACGGAATGCACATAAGCGCGAAAAACGATCCAAATGACGCGACGAATGGATTTTTGGCAAGCCAAACACTAAAGCATAATATAGTCATGCTTACATAAATTTTTAGATGTCCGGATGTATTCAGAACGTAAGTTATGCGCGAAAATGCAAACTTATGCACTTTTTGACACTTTTAGTCCCTGAATGACCCAAAAGTTTATTTTAGCACACCGAACACCTCAAAGCCTATTTCTAAGCTATGTAAAGGATATTTATGGTATGTTTAACTTATGGTCATGTTCCGGAATGTCTGTTACAGTTCAAATTGGCATACTTTCGCAGTTTGTCAACTTTAGTCCCTGTAAGCGATTTAACTTGATTTCACCACACCAAACCTTCCAAAACTTATATCTAAGTTATGTAAAGGTTATTTAAGGTATGTTAAGCCTATTTCACTATTCCGGAGTGTTCGTTGCATTAAACTGGTTATATTTACGCATCGGAGCGCGTATAACCCTCCAGAAAGCGATTTAAAGCTTGAAATCGAACAAGAGTCGATATGTGCAAACGATACACATATTTTTACAAATCCTAAGTATGAAATACAATATTTCATTGGTTTGGCATTTGATTGATGGTTGGAGTGACACAGGTGTCACAGTCTCCCCTACTTTAGGAAATTTCGTCCCGAAATTAATTCGTAGGAGTCTATCTGTGGCTTTGTGTGAAGTAATCATCAAAGATAAGCAAGGCATAATCCTGTTATTTCTCTTTAATGGACATTTTTCAGAATTGAAAAATGAACGGAGTTATTTTCAACAGGCATTCTTCAGAAACGAAAATGAACGAAATGAGTCTTTTTCCACAACCTCTTCAGAACCGAAAATGAACAAAATGAGTCATTTTCCACAACCTCTTCAGAACCGAAAATGAACAAAATGAGTCATTTTCCACAACCTCTTCAGAACCGAAAATGAACAAAATGAGTCATTTTCCAAAACCTCTTCAGAACCGAAATTGAACGAAAAGAGTCATTTTCCATCACTTCTTCAGAACCGAAAATGAACGAAAAGAGTCATTTTCCAGACACACGACCAAACTAGCTGTGGTTTCCGTGCACTGAATTCCATAATTATGTATGCATCCATAATTACGCAATTCCTTGCATAGTCCGCACAATTTGCTTGTAATGTGAAGGGGAGGAAAATCAAACCTGTGATGAGTGTGACTAGACTACCATAGGGTCCTTTTAATTAGATCGACAATTGATCCTTTTAATTAGGCCACCAAGGAGTCCTTTCAGCTATCTCATCACATGATAATCCTAACCAGATTTTTTGGATCAATCTGATTACCTAGACCACTCAGGGGTCTAATTATGGAATGGTACAATATAATCCAAGGGTCTTTACTATTACGTACAAGCCCATTGAGGATTTAATATAGTACCTTTGGATATCCTACTATGAATTCCTTATACGAAGATATGGAAGATTCTACAAGGATTTAGATAACAAAACTTGGATTACACAAGAACATAAAAGGGAACACATAAGCACATAATCACATAGTTGTTTAACTTGTTTATTAATTTGTTAACTTTGGACGCGGATACTTAAAGCACACCAGGAATCCAATTCGTGGATTTCATTTGGCACTTTAATCATTTCAAGAATCTATCTATGAAGATAGGATAATCTTAAAAGGAATTCGGCTTTGTCCTTATTGAATTGTGATGTACGTATTGAATCATACAAAGAATTCAATTAAGGACTCCGATGAATGATACCCATCCACAAGGATCTAATTATGAGGATAGAAAGATCCTACATGGATTTTTGGAGTTTGTGTAACGGGAGGTGTTCCGACACCTTGCACTAGGCGTGCTTACGTCGATACACAAGGTAGAAAGTTCATGAGGTTGAGGCGCCAGATATGTCAAGCGACATATGAAGCAGAGTTTGAAGGTTGAGCAGCAGCAGGATTTGTAACAGCTTTGCTTTGGATTGCAAGGCGGCACATGTTAACCAAATGTCTCCATCGTCCACCGTGGGTACATTTGAAACAGGGTATTTGGTTCGGATAATGGCAGTGGTATTAATTGCACCAAGGAACAGTTCCCTTTATACAGCTTCATCCCTGAGACAAGTCATGGGGATAGCTAAATCATCGGTCCTCTGGAGTATGACGCCTATTTGCTGGGTAGTTGCAGCACCTGGTTCGGACATTGTTGTTGCGATGAAGAAGCATCTTGCAGATAACGAAAGGCATAGGAGGAAACAAGCGAAAGATAGTCAAAAGAGAATAACAACACATGAAGATTGTGACCATTTGTTTGTTACCAAAGGCAAACAAATGAGATGGTGACTAATCAAAGTAAATGGGTCAATATAATGTATCACGAAGACATGCTCGCCTATAAGTGAACACTCATCCCAAGAATTCCCAGGTAAGCACAACTGGTCTCGCGTCTGATGAGATGTATACGAAGTGCTTGCCTAGACAGAAAACCCAGAATACAGGCATTCACCCTTCCAGTTTGCACGTGTTCACATTATTTAAAACCCAAAACCTTGACGAGATTTTGAAATTTCAAAGGGGTTCAAAACCATATAACAGAGGGTTCAAAACCTAGTAATTAATCATCCTAGAACAGATGATTAGTTTTCAAAGCGGTTTTGAAATTTATGTTCTTGTTGTGGTCGTCGCCTAAGGATAGGTGACGGTATTGTTTTATGACTAAACGCAAGTAAACTCGCGTTAGGGTCCTAGAAAGGTTATAGACTAGGTCAAAGCATTACTAATAACCTAATTCCCTAAAACCATTGGCTCTGATACCATCTTTTCTGTCACACCCCGACCACGTAGAACATACAATACGTGGCGGAAATGTCAGGGAGTGTTGTAACAGAATTAATTGTTTCAAATCCATGGCAATTGAAGTTTCGTTTTATTGATTAAAGGTGTTACAATGTCTTAACAAACAAAGAAATACAACATAATTAACTAGTCTTGCATCTTTTATTGTCACTAAAGCCCAAGTCTGCCTATGTGTATCTTGATCATCTTATGCAACAGCTCCTGAAAAACACATGTGAAAATAGGTACGTCAGCATAAAAATGCCTGTGAGATACATAGGTTTTGTGAAAATAGGTTTCATGACTTATGTTTGAGAAAATGTTTAGTCGTGAACCTTGTAATTTGCTTTGTCTTGTAAATCATTTGAAAAACAATAAGATCAGATGATATGTATAAATAAATGTAAGGTTAAATGAATAACCATGTAAAATGAATTTGTATAAGATAAGTTGTTTGTAAATCAATGTCTTGTGAAAAGTATGTTATTTGTATAAAATGTTCTATGTCATAAACTAAAATGATTTAAATAACGCTACGACATGTAATACCATACAAACACTTATATATAGGAAGTACCAGCGGCGTATCCACCATGCTTGTATCATATTACACACGCCTCGTTACTTAATCACTTACTCAAACCAAACTACCAAAGTAAAATGTTCATGTCTAATGTAAATCATGTAATATGTATCCAAAATGTAAGCCTGTGATGAATAACAAATGTACTAAGTACGCGACAATAGACATACGTAGCATGTGACCTGTACTAAGTATGCAACAATAGACATACTTAACATGTGACCTGTACTACGTATACAACAATAGACATACGTAGCATGTGACCTGTACTACGTATACAACAATAGACATACGTAGCATGTGACCTGTACTAAGTATGCAACAATAAACATACTTAACATGTGACCTGTACTACGTATACAACAATAGACATACGTAGCATGTGACCTGTACTACGTATACAACAATAGACATACGTAGCATGTGACCTGTACTACGTATACAACAATAGACATACGTAGCATGTAATGTAATGTAAAACGATGTACTAAGTAATGCACACAATGGGCACACCTAGCATAAGATGTAATAAAATCATGTACTATAATGTACTAACGAATATAGCAGTTATATGATGTGAAAACAGGAAAGCATGAAAGTAACAAGTAGGCACATGTGTTCCACCCCAAAACAGTTTGGAAAACAGTAAAATAGGGGTCTATGTACTCACTTGAGATTTCTCAGTAGTCCTTGAGTAACAACCAAACAATGCTAGAGATCGCGGATATCAAACGGCACCTACTATAGGTAACTATGTTAATAAACCGGACCTAAATCGGAAGATCTGATAGAATGAGGGTTCGTAAACCAAACGAGTATAGAGACTCTTGTCATATGGTTTAACGAAGCCTACATACTAAATGAAACCTTAATCTAAGTGCTTACGACCCATTACGACCCGTTTAGGTAGCTTATGCTACTTTAACGCGTCGTGCGCGTGAAACGCGTTCGGACCGTCTAACTAGTCCTATGACAAGTGTTATATGCCTAAACATGTTATATAATCAGTTATGTGACAAAGGTTTAGGTTACATATGCTTAATTACCAATTATACATGAAAAGGGTATTCTGGTAATTTACCTAAGGCATATAAACTACCTATCATACAACTACTCAAACGATGTGACCATAGGGTATAACCTCGGAAGGTTAGTCCCTACCTACTATGGTCACCTAATGTGTTTGGTCGGATCCTAATGATCGACCAAATGGGTCGGGTTCGAGGTATAAGCGATTTATTAGATCGCTTACCCTACGACCCTAGACAACGTGGTAATCAGTAGGCATAGTCCCAAGGGACTATAACCATCGTGATTACAATCATGTTGCGAAGTTCAAACGAACTTCGCATTGACCATTAATGGTCAATGCTGAAAGTCAAACAAAGTTTGACTTTTGGACTCGAAAAGCAATAAAATAAGGAAAAGAACGAAAGAATACTTACGAAGGGTCCCCGAATGCTAATCTCGATCCAAGAACTCAGATATGAAACAATGGTTTCAACTTAGAGCTCTCAAATCCAGATTCTTGTGAGAAATGAGGTTGGGGTGGATGGTTATTTATAGGAATACCCGAACCGTTAGGATCGTTTCATGGAATAACGTGATTGAATCATGTGCGTACACTTGTTGGAAACTCATGGTAGCTAAATATGATCCTTATCAGTTGACTAGGCATGTGTGAATGTGTGGGTGTGGTTTAAACATGTGCAAACAGGCTATTTAAACACTGAACCTGGTCTGGGGAACCCCTACGCATCGTAGGGCAAAAACCCATACGCATCGTAGGGCACAAGTTTGGCAGATTTACACTTTTGGTCCCTGTTATGCAATAAGGTCATTTTGACACGTTTAAGGCCCGTTAACCCCATTTCAAAGCTCTAAAATGAAGTTAAAGTATAGGGAACTTAAAACATGCTCAAAAATATCTCGGATGTCGGTTTGTTTAGCCGTACGGTTGCGATGTTCGGTTAATTACGACGGAATGCACATAAGCGCGAAAAACGATCCAAATGACGCGACGAATGGATTTTTGGCAAGCCAAACACTAAAGCATAATATAGTCATGCTTACATAAATTTTTAGATGTCCGGATGTATTCAGAACGTAAGTTATGCGCGAAAATGCAAACTTATGCACTTTTTGACACTTTTAGTCCCTGAATGACCCAAAAGTTTATTTTAGCACACCGAACACCTCAAAGCCTATTTCTAAGCTATGTAAAGGATATTTATGGTATGTTTAACTTATGGTCATGTTCCGGAATGTCTGTTACAGTTCAAATTGGCATACTTTCGCAGTTTGTCAACTTTAGTCCCTGTAAGCGATTTAACTTGATTTCACCACACCAAACCTTCCAAAACTTATATCTAAGTTATGTAAAGGTTATTTAAGGTATGTTAAGCCTATTTCACTATTCCGGAGTGTTCGTTGCATTAAACTGGTTATATTTACGCATCGGAGCGCGTATAACCCTCCAGAAAGCGATTTAAAGCTTGAAATCGAACAAGAGTCGATATGTGCAAACGATACACATATTTTTACAAATCCTAAGTATGAAATACAATATTTCATTGGTTTGGCATTTGATTGATGGTTGGAGTGACACAGGTGTCACAGTCTCCCCTACTTTAGGAAATTTCGTCCCGAAATTAATTCGTAGGAGTCTATCTGTGGCTTTGTGTGAAGTAATCATCAAAGATAAGCAAGGCATAATCCTGTTATTTCTCTTTAACGGACATTTTTCAGAATTGAAAAATGAACGGAGTTATTTTCAACAGGCATTCTTCAGAAACGAAAATGAACGAAATGAGTCTTTTTCCACAACCTCTTCAGAACCGAAAATGAACAAAATGAGTCATTTTCCACAACCTCTTCAGAACCGAAAATGAACAAAATGAGTCATTTTCCACAACCTCTTCAGAACCGAAAATGAACAAAATGAGTCATTTTCCAAAACCTCTTCAGAACCGAAATTGAACGAAAAGAGTCATTTTCCATCACTTCTTCAGAACCGAAAATGAACGAAAAGAGTCATTTTCCAGACACACGACCAAACTAGCTGTGGTTTCCGTGCACTGAATTCCATAATTATGTATGCATCCATAATTACGCAATTCCTTGCATAGTCCGCACAATTTGCTTGTAATGTGAAGGGGAGGAAAATCAAACCTGTGATGAGTGTGACTTGTAACACCTGTGTCACTTCAACCATCAGACAAATGCCAAACCAATGAAATATTGTATTTCATACTTGGGATTTGTTAAATATATGTGTATCATTTGCACATATCAACTCTAGTTCAATTTCAAGCTCTAAATCACTTTCTGGAAGGTTATACACGCACTGGTGCGTAAATATAACCAGTTTAATGTAACAAACACTCTGGAATAGTGAAATAGACTTAACATACCTTAAATAACCTTTACATAACTTAGAAATAAGTTTTGAAGGCTTTGGTATGGCAAAATCAAGTTAAATCGCTTACAGGGACTAAAGTTGACAAACTGCGAAAGTATGCCAATTTGAGCTGTAACAGACATTCCGGAACATGGCCATAAGTTAAACATACCATAAATATCCTTTATATAGCTTAAAAATAGGCTTTGAGGTGTTCGGTGTGCTAAAATAAACTTTTGGGTCATTCAGGGACTAAAAGTGTCAAAAAGTGCACAAGTTTGCATTTTTACGCGTAACTTACGTTCTGAATACATCCGGACATCCAAAAATTTATGTAAGCACTAAAATATTTTATTTTAGTGTTCGGCATAAGAAAAATCCATTCGTCGCGTCATTTGGATCGTTTTTCGCGCTTGTGCGCATTCCGTCGTAATTAACCGAACAACGCAACCGTACGGTTAAACGAACCGACATCCGAGATATTTTTGAGCACATTTTAAGTTCCCTATACTTTAACTTCATTTTAGAGCTTTGAAATGGGGTTAACGGGCCTTAAACGTGTCGAAAATGGGCTGAATACACAACAGGGACCAAAAGTGTAAATCTGCCAAACTTGGGCCTAGCGGTGCGCTACACTTATAGTGTAGCGGTGCGCTAGGGGTCTGCTGACCAGATTCAGAGTTTTTAAACAGCAGGCTGCAGCTGTTTGATCCTCCACCACATGTTCCCAATTGCCTAGTCATGATGATAAGAACCATTTTAAGCTTCCATAAGGTTCCGACAAGTGTACGGGTTGGATCATGGCACGTTTTCCATGAAACGATCCTAACGGTTCGGGTATTCCTATAAATACCCAACCCACACAACCTCATTTTGCACAAGAATTCTGATTTGAGAGCTCTAAGTTGAAACCATTGTTTCATACCTGAGTTCTTGGATCGGGATTAGCATTCGGGGACCCTTCGTAAGTATTCTTTCGTTCTTTTTCTTATTTTTACTGCTTTTCGAGTCAGAAAGTCAAACTTTGTTTGACTTTCAGCGTTGACCAGTAATGGTCAATGCGAAGTTCGTATGAACTTCGCAACGTGAGTGTAATCACGTTGGTCATAGTCCCTTGGGACTATGCCCACTGATTACCACGTTGTCTAGAGTCGTAGGGTAGGCGATCTGATAAATTGCCTATACCTTCGAACTCGACCCATTTGGTCGATCATTAGGATCCGACCAAATACATTGGGTGACCATAGTAGGTAGGGAATAACCTTCCGAGGTTATACCCTATGGTCACATCGTTTGAGTAGTTGTATGATAGGTTGTTTATATGCCTTAGGTAAATTACCAGAATACCCTTTTCATGCATAATTGGTAATTTAGCATATGTAACCTAAACTTTTGCCACATAACTGATTATGTAACATGTTTAGGCATATAACACTTGTCATAGGGCTAGTTAGGCGGTCCGAACGCGTTTCACGCGAACGACGCGTTAAAGTAGCATAAGCTACCTAAACGGGTCGTAATGGGTCGAAAGCACTTAAGTTAAGTTTCATTTAGTATGTAGGCTTTGTTAAACCATATCATATGAGTTCCTACACTCATTTGGTTTACAAACCCTAATACTACCCAGTCTTCCGATTTAGGTCCGGTTATTAACATAGTTACCTATATTAGGTGCCGTTTGATTTCCGTGATCTCTAGCTTTGCTTGGTGATTATCTTTAGACATCTGAGCAATCTCAAGTGAGTACATAGAACCCCTCTTTTACTGTTTTCCAAACTGTTTTGGGGTGAAACACATGTGCCTACTTGTTACTTTCGTGCTTTCCTGTTTTCACATCATATACTGGTTATGTTCATTAGTACACTATTAGTACATTGATTTACATGACTTTTCTGCTTCGTATGTTAACTTAGCATACTTGGTACATCATTTTACATTACATTTCATGCTACGTGTGCCCATTGTGTGCATTACTTAGTACAGCTGATTTCATCACATACTTACATTTTGACATTTGATCATACAAGTTATTACTTATCTTTTGACAAACTAAATGACTATCTATGGTTTTAAACACTGATTTCTCTAAAAAAATAAAATAAATGGTTGAATTGTACTTATTTTGTTCACCAGACCGATTGTTAGTATGATATAGCGCTATAGGATTTGACACCCCATTCCTGTTGGCATGGAATGTCTGAAACCAATTTGTTGCTCCATCCAAATAGGGATTGCCTTTGTGGTATCCTTATAGTCTCAAAGGTGTATTTTGATGCACCAGGTCTGAATGAATTCTTAAATCACACTATTAAAGTATAGTTTGATATACTCTCATGTGTGGTATTGTACAAAACCAACATATTTATTTTATTAATCATCCAAAGCATATTTTGATATGTTACTTACTAAACCAAAAACATAGTTTAATATGTTATTTATCACATCCAAAGCATATTTTGATATGTTACTTACTAAACCAAAAACATAGTTTAATATGCTACTTACAAATCCAAAGTATACTTTTTATATGCTACTATAAGGTTATTCGTTTAACTTTACATTACTTACCATACATAAACATTTCTTCAATTGTTAAACATAGACATTCTATATTGGTGGTTTGGTTTGATTAAGTGATTAAGTAACGATGCGTGTGTAATATGATACAAACATGGTGGATATGCCGCTGGTACTTCCTATATATAAGTGTTTGTATGGTATTACATGTCGTAGCGTTATTTGAATCATTTCAGTTTGATACATAGAACATTTTATACAAATAACATACTTTTCACAAGACATTGTTTTACAAACAACTTATCTTATACAAACTCATCTTAAATGGTTATTCATTTAACCATACATTATTTCACTTATTTATACATATCATCTGAACTTATTGTTTTTCAAATGATTTACAAGACAAAGCAAATTACAAGGTTCATGACTAAACATTTTCTCCAACATAAGTCATGAATTCTATTTTCACAAAACCTATGTATCTCACCGGCATTTTTATGCTGACGTACCTATTTTCACATGTGTTTTCAGGAGATGAAGCATAGGACTTATCAAGACATACTTAGGCGGACCTGTGCCTTAGTGACTTAAAACGAGACAAGACTAGTTAATTATGTTGTACTTCTTTGTTTATTAAGACATTGTAACACTTTTGATTAATAAAACGAAACTTCAATTGCCATGGATTTGAAACATTAATTCTGTTACAACACTCCTCGACATTTCCGCCACGTTTCGTTGTCTCACGTGGTCGGGGTGTGACATGACTAGACTACCATAGGGTCCTTTTAATTAGATCGACAATTGATCCTTTTAATTAGGCCACCAAGGAGTCCTTTCAGCTATCTCATCACATGATAATCCTAACCAGATTTTTTGGATCAATCTGATTACCTAGACCACTCAGGGGTCTAATTATGGAATGGTACAATATAATCCAAGGGTCTTTACTATTACGTACAAGCCCATTGAGGATTTAATATAGTACCTTTGGATATCCTACTATGAATTCCTTATACGAAGATATGGAAGATTCTACAAGGATTTAGATAACAAAACTTGGATTACACAAGAACATAAAAGGGAACACATAAGCACATAATCACATAGTTGTTTAACTTGTTTATTAATTTGTTAACTTTGGACGCGGATACTTAAAGCACACCAGGAATCCAATTCGTGGATTTCATTTGGCACTTTAATCATTTCAAGAATCTATCTATGAAGATAGGATAATCTTAAAAGGAATTCGGCTTTGTCCTTATTGAATTGTGATGTACGTATTGAATCATACAAAGAATTCAATTAAGGACTCCGATGAATGATACCCATCCACAAGGATCTAATTATGAGGATAGAAAGATCCTACATGGATTTTTGGAGTTTGTGTAACGGGAGGTGTTCCGACACCTTGTACTAGGCGTGCTTACGTCGATACACAAGGTAGAAAGTTCATGAGGTTGAGGCGCCAGATATGTCAAGCGACATATGAAGCAGAGTTTGAAGGTTGAGCAGCAGCAGGATTTGTAACAGCTTTGCTTTGGATTGCAAGGCGGCACATGTTAACCAAATGTCTCCATCGTCCACCGTGGGTACATTTGAAACAGGGTATTTGGTTCGGATAATGGCAGTGGTATTAATTGCACCAAGGAACAGTTCCCTTTATACAGCTTCATCCCTGAGACAAGTCATGGGGATAGCTAAATCATCGGTCCTCTGGAGTATGACGCCTATTTGCTGGGTAGTTGCAGCACCTGGTTCGGACATTGTTGTTGCGATGAAGAAGCATCTTGCAGATAACGAAAGGCATAGGAGGAAACAAGCGAAAGATAGTCAAAAGAGAATAACAACACATGAAGATTGTGACCATTTGTTTGTTACCAAAGGCAAACAAATGAGATGGTGACTAATCAAAGTAAATGGGTCAATATAATGTATCACGAAGACATGCTCGCCTATAAGTGAACACTCATCCCAAGAATTCCCAGGTAAGCACAACTGGTCTCGCGTCTGATGAGATGTATACGAAGTGCTTGCCTAGACAGAAAACCCAGAATACAGGCATTCACCCTTCCAGTTTGCACGTGTTCACATTATTTAAAACCCAAAACCTTGACGAGATTTTGAAATTTCAAAGGGGTTCAAAACCATATAACAGAGGGTTCAAAACCTAGTAATTAATCATCCTAGAACAGATGATTAGTTTTCAAAGCGGTTTTGAAATTTATGTTCTTGTTGTGGTCGTCGCCTAAGGATAGGTGACGGTATTGTTTTATGACTAAACGCAAGTAAACTCGCGTTAGGGTCCTAGAAAGGTTATAGACTAGGTCAAAGCATTACTAATAACCTAATTCCCTATAACCATTGGCTCTGATACCATCTTTTCTGTCACACCCCGACCACGTAGAACATACAATACGTGGCGGAAATGTCGGGGAGTGTTGTAACAGAATTAATTGTTTCAAATCCATGGCAATTGAAGTTTCGTTTTATTGATTAAAGGTGTTACAATGTCTTAACAAACAAAGAAATACAACATAATTAACTAGTCTTGCATCTTTTATTGTCACTAAAGCCCAAGTCTGCCTATGTGTATCTTGATCATCTTATGCAACAGCTCCTGAAAAACACATGTGAAAATAGGTACGTCAGCATAAAAATGCCTGTGAGATACATAGGTTTTGTGAAAATAGGTTTCATGACTTATGTTTGAGAAAATGTTTAGTCGTGAACCTTGTAATTTGCTTTGTCTTGTAAATCATTTGAAAAACAATAAGATCAGATGATATGTATAAATAAATGTAAGGTTAAATGAATAACCATGTAAAATGAATTTGTATAAGATAAGTTGTTTGTAAATCAATGTCTTGTGAAAAGTATGTTATTTGTATAAAATGTTCTATGTCATAAACTAAAATGATTTAAATAACGCTACGACATGTAATACCATACAAACACTTATATATAGGAAGTACCAGTGGCGTATCCACCATGCTTGTATCATATTACACACGCCTCGTTACTTAATCACTTACTCAAACCAAACTACCAAAGTAAAATGTTCATGTCTAATGTAAATCATGTAATATGTATCCAAAATGTAAGCCTGTGATGAATAACAAATGTACTAAGTAAGCGACAATAGACATACGTAGCATGTGACCTGTACTAAGTATGCAACAATAGACATACTTAACATGTGACCTGTACTACGTATACAACAATAGACATACGTAGCATGTGACCTGTACTACGTATACAACAATAGACATACGTAGCATGTGACCTGTACTAAGTATGCAACAATAAACATACTTAACATGTGACCTGTACTACGTATACAACAATAGACATACGTAGCATGTGACCTGTACTACGTATACAACAATAGACATACGTAGCATGTGACCTGTACTACGTATACAACAATAGACATACGTAGCATGTAATGTAATGTAAAACGATGTACTAAGTAATGCACACAATGGGCACACCTAGCATAAGATGTAATAAAATCATGTACTATAATGTACTAACGAATATAGCAGTTATATGATGTGAAAACAGGAAAGCATGAAAGTAACAAGTAGGCACATGTGTTCCACCCCAAAACAGTTTGGAAAACAGTAAAAGAGGGGTCTATGTACTCACTTGAGATTGCTTAGTAGTCCTTGAGTAACAACCAAACAATGCTAGAGATCGCGGATATCAAACGGCACCTACTATAGGTAACTATGTTAATAAACCGGACCTAAATCGGAAGATCTGATAGAATGAGGGTTCGTAAACCAAACGAGTATAGAGACTCTTGTCATATGGTTTAACGAAGCCTACATACTAAATGAAACCTTAATCTAAGTGCTTACGACCCATTACGACCCGTTTAGGTAGCTTATGCTACTTTAACGCGTCGTGCGCGTGAAACGCGTTCGGACCGTCTAACTAGTCCTATGACAAGTGTTATATGCCTAAACATGTTATATAATCAGTTATGTGACAAAGGTTTAGGTTACATATGCTTAATTACCAATTATACATGAAAAGGGTATTATGGTAATTTACCTAAGGCATATAAACTACCTATCATACAACTACTCAAACGATGTGACCATAGGGTATAACCTCGGAAGGTTAGTCCCTACCTACTATGGTCACCTAATGTGTTTGGTCGGATCCTAATGATCGACCAAATGGGTCGGGTTCGAGGTATAAGCGATTTATTAGATCGCTTACCCTACGACCCTAGACAACGTGGTAATCAGTAGGCATAGTCCCAAGGGACTATAACCATCGTGATTACAATCACGTTGCAAAGTTCAAACGAACTTCGCATTGACCATTACTGGTCAACGCTGAAAGTCAAACAAAGTTTGACTTTCGGACTCGAAAAGCAATAAAATAAGGAAAAGAACGAAAGAATACTTACGAAGGGTCCCCGAATGCTAATCTCGATCCAAGAACTCAGGTATGAAACAATGGTTTCAACTTAGAGCTCTCAAATCCAGATTCTTGTGAGAAATGAGGTTGGGGTGGATGGGTATTTATAGGAATACCCGAACCGTTAGGATCGTTTCATGGAATAACGTGATTGAATCATGTGCGTACACTTGTTGGAAACTCATGGTAGCTAAATATGATCCTTATCAGTTGACTAGGCATGTATGAATGTGTGGGTGTGGTTTAAACATGTGCAAACAGGCTGTTTAAACACTGAACCTGGTCTGGGGAACCCCTACGCATCGTAGGGCAAAAACCCATACGCATCGTAGGGCACAAGTTTGGCAGATTTACACTTTTGGTCCCTGTTATGCAATAAGGTCATTTTTGACACGTTTAAGGCCCGTTAACCCCATTTCAAAGCTCTAAAATGAAGTTAAAGTATAGGGAACTTAAAACATGCTCAAAAATATCTCGGATGTCGGTTCGTTCAGCCGTACGGTTGCGATGTTCGGTTAATTACGACGGAATGCGCATAAGCGCGAAAAACGATCCAAATGACGCGACGAATGGATTTTTGGCAAGCCAAACACTAAAGCATAATATAGTCATGCTTACATAAATTTTTAGATGTCCGGATGTATTCAGAACGTAAGTTATGCGCGAAAATGCAAACTTATGCACTTTTTGACACTTTTAGTCCCTGAATGACCCAAAAGTTTATTTTAGCGCACCGAACACCTCAAAGCCTATTTCTAAGCTATGTAAAGGATATTTATGGTATGTTTAACTTATGGTCATGTTCCGGAATGTCTGTTACAGTTCAAATTGGCATACTTTCGCAGTTTGTTAACTTTAGTCCCTGTAAGCGATTTAACTTGATTTCACCACACCAAACCTTCCAAAACTTATATCTAAGTTATGTAAAGGTTATTTAAGGTATGTTAAGCCTATTTCACTATTCCGGAGTGTTCGTTGCATTAAACTGGTTATATTTACGCATCGGAGCGCGTATAACCCTCCAGAAAGCGATTTAAAGCTTGAAATAGAACAAGAGTCGATATGTGCAAACGATACACATATTTTTACAAATCCCAAGTATGAAATACAATATTTCATTGGTTTGGCATTTGATTGATGGTTGGAGTGACACAGGTGTCACACATGACATCAACTTCAGTCCTTTCGAAGGTCGGTCTCCATAGACATGCAAAATATCACCGGACGGAAGCGGTAGACGAACAAACTTCTCATGACAAGAAATCTCAACATGGTTCTTGCGCAACCAATCCATGCCGATAATGACATCAAAACTACCTAATTGCATGGGTATTAGATCAATAGTAAATACGTGGTCGTTAAGAATCAGAGAACAACCACAAAGAATAGAATCCACTAGAATAGACTTCCCATCGGCAATCTCCACCGAAAATGACTTAGGTAACATAGAGCGTGCACAATTTAACAAAGATTCAAATTCAACGGACTCAAAGCTTCTATCGGCACCAGTATCAAATAGAATCGAAGCGTAAAGGTTATTCACAAGCCTGATTAGCATTGAGATTGAAGGCTCGTCCACGAGCGGCTGGCTGTTGATCCTGTTTCAGCTGAGGACACTGATTACGGAGGTGAGTAGTATCTCCACACTTGTAGCATGCACGTACAGCATTGACTGGCCTCGGGTTCTGCTGAGGAGCTGGGAGAGCTGGTAAAGCTGCCTGATCTGGGGCTTGCTGAGCAGGTTGAGCAGGATTAGCTTGACGACAATAGGGAGTTGTGTGACCATAGCGATTGCAATGGGTACACAAATGACATGCAGAGGTTACAGGATGATGTAAGTTACAAGTGGTACACTTGTCACACCCCAACCGATGACGGAAACATCGGGGCATGTCACTGAGATAAACAGATTGTCGAGAGAAATTCCATAACAACTAAATTACCAAATAGTTAATATTATGGCTCATACCATAACCCAATAAGTAATCTAATTATTACATATATAGATATTCTCAAAACAAACATGTTCCGACAACTAAGATTCAAATAAGTTGTTCGTTTGTTTCTAGACTCTTCCTAACTCGATTCCACATAGCAAGCATCCTAGCAGGTAGCATCCTAAAAACCAGTCACATACGTTAAAATAAAGGTCAATACACATAGTGTAAAGGTGAGCATACAAGTTTGATATAGCATAATAGAGTTCGAAATCGTTTACGCATAACCAGCATGTACAACGTATAATGTGAAGCATGTAAGTTATCGACAAAGATCCTATCAATACCAATGACTGCGATTTGAATGCAAGTAGCGAGTGCGCATCACATGTTCACCACTGCGAACACGTGAAGTATTGTCCTTAACAACCCCTGAGTGAACAGGTGCTGAGTCCAAACTATAGTACTATCGTTGCTAAGGCAGGTAGACAACAATCAATGTGTAAACATAACAAACAGGCATTAATCGAGTCACATATAACATGAATTAGAGGTCAGCGTATAAATAGTGTTTGCGTTGTGTGATAGATGTGATTTAGAATAAGTAACATATGTAACACCCAAAAGTGCATAAAGCAAAAAGGGATCGAGTATACTCACAGATTGTGTTTAACAAGTAAACACTCTCCTGGATTGAAGGGAGCGCTGAGAGAAACTAGCCTGAATAGTTAACGATAGCATAAACAATAAGCGGCACGTTAAACGGTGAAAGTGACCAAGTATCGGATGGCAATCCGATCGGATGGCCAGTGGATCGGATGTCAATCCGTTCGGATGGTCATCCGATCGGATGGCCATTCGATTGGATTGACACCTTGTTTGGTAAGGATGTGTTTGTGTATGATGGCTTTGAAGTTTTCGTTGTAGCATTTTGAAAATAGAGAAGTATCTCTACCCTTCAGGTCGATCGATCGGACGGCAGTCCGATCGGATAGCGATCCGATTGGCAGGACACCTAGTGAGAACAAGTTCACAGCAGGATTGTCACTCGATCGGATGGCAATCCTATCAGATAGCAATCCATTGGAACTACAGTTCTTTGAAATTGATCAAGGACCAAAGTCCCAAACGTCATACGATCGGATGGTCGTTCGATCGGATGGCAATCCGATCGGATGGCAATCCGTTCGACGTCCAGTTCCTTGAAACCTTGGAAAAATATCTAAGTGTGGAACCAAGTGCAAGTCGATCGGATGGATGTCCGATCAGATGGCAATCCGATCGGACGACAATCCGTCCCAACGACCTGATCGTCTTTGACACTTGATTGTTTTGAAAGTTTTGCATTTTTGATCGAGACGGTGTGATATCGTGCTAGACAACAGAATCCCCATCTTGACCCAAGTGATCCGACCGAACAGGAACCACCTTAGTCCGACCAGTTCATGGTTCGAGAAGGCTGTTCATGTTTAACCCGACATCAGTTGTCTCTTGGATAGAATTCAGATCTTGAACTAACCCATCACTAAGAAAGAGTAGAAGATCACAACGAGCTCCGATTCTATCGGGTTTGAGTGCATTAAGTGTAAATGAGTTGAAAGAAGGTTAGAAAACCATCTTTCAATCTTTTTAACCATGAATATGTGTAGATCTATGCGAAAACATTAATTATTCATGTGGAAATCCTTCAGATCTAAGTTGTTCTTGGTGGAATGAAGTCAAACTTTGAAGTTCATAAGAACTTCATGATGACATCACCCTAGAACACCTCAAATCCCGTGATTTCACGGTTAAAAGTTAAGATTCAAAGGTGAAAAAGATGAAGGAGTGCGTGTAGATCATAGAAGTACAAGATTTTGGTTGGAAACTTACAAGAATCGAGAGAAATGAGTGCTTGAGTGAGGCTAGTCGAACAAGGAGCTGTCACATCACAAATGATGTGACAGGAGCGTATTTATAGGGTTTCCCAAAAAGGAAAGTGATGAAGTGTCGACTGTCGAGCAGGTCACCGATCGGATGGCAGTCCGATCGGGTGGCAGTCCGATCGGGTGGCAACTCGATCGGATGATAATCCGATCGGATGGAAATCCGATCGGATGGCCACTCGATCGGTTGGCCACTCGATCCAGGTGTCCGGCGCGACGAGTTTTGCCGTTTCGATTCGCGTGTTGAGCGTTGCGTTGCGATGCGATTCGAGTGAGCGATGCAATAGTATTACCCAATAGTTACACAAATAACCTAACTACTATATCTAACATACAATCACTATAAATAACTTGCGTTTAGCGTTTGCGATTTGATTGCGATGCGATAGATTGGCGATTGCAATTGCGATTAACACCTCAACATAAACATAACATGCACAAGTAACACATAATCAGCACACACACGTAAAACAATATCCAGAACACATAATTCGAGTTGCGATGCGATAGCGATAAGTTGATTAGTAATAAATTAAGCGATTAAATCTCGATTATTAATACATACTCCACATAATACAACTAAAGTAAATAAATAATAGATTCGATTACTAGTCAAAACAGTAGTTGAGCAAGGAGTGACAGATCGCAATTAGCAAATCTTTTCTTCCTTTGACTTCAATCTTGACTTTGACTTCCGAAAAGCGGGTTGTTACAACACTTAGGGTGAGGTCCGGCGTACTGCCTCTTGATTTCAGGAGCAGTAGGGTTCTGAACAGCAGCAGGAGCAGGAGCAGGTTTAGCAGCAGGAACAATAGCATTGCATCCTGAGCCCTGAGACTTTCTCTTCTTGTTCTTGCTGCCACTTGGCTGCTGAGTAACTTGATGTGCAGACTTAGAAGGAGAAGGGTTAGCAAACTGCTTATCATGAACGCGGTTGTTGTTGAGACTAGCTGCAAGACAGTAGACTTCCTCAATAGTTTCGAGTTGAGCTGCTTCAATAGAATTACGCATAGCAGGAGGTAGACCATTGATATACTTGGTTATCCTGCGCTTAGGAGTGGAAACCAAGTGAGGAACGATCAAGCTGGGCTGCTTGAATCAAGTAGTATAAGCCAGATTATCATCACCAATCTGCTTCAAATGCCAGAACTCCTCTTCAAGCTTTAACTGTTCATGGGGAGGGTAGAACTCAAGCATCATTAATTCATGCACCTCAGTCCATGGAAGAGCATAGGCTTCCTCATTTGAACAGATGTTTCTCTAATTAGACCACCACTCCAACGCTCTGCCTTGAAACATTCCCGTTGCACTCCTAGTCTTTAGATGATCCGGGGACTCACTGTTAATGAAGGTAACCTCGATGCTGTCGAACTACTTGAGCATTGCGGTCACCCCATCACTGCCCGTGAAAGGCTTAGGGTTGCAAGAGATGAAATGCTTGTAGTTGAACTTTGTAGGCTTTATCTTCTAGGCCTTTGAGTCCACAGAGGAGGGAGGCGTGTTTGATCCTTGGATCTCAGAGACGATCTTTGGCACGACTCAGGCAATCTGGTCGGCCATTAAGGACATCATCTTTTTCTGAGACTTTTCCCTGGATCTCTTGAGAGTCTCGGATAGCTTTCGAGAAGATATCCTAAAGATCCAGCAAGAGGATCGCATAAGTCTAGATTCACAAAGCCTCACAATAGAGATTCACACACGATAGATTAAGACTCAAGATTCAACATGTATCACGTAGATTCCAATAGATTCAATACCGCAAACCCACGACCTTCGCATGGCACGTTGTACGAAGTTTGGCAACGTGTCAGAAATGCTTATATATAGGAAGTACCAGCGGCGTATCCACCACGCTTCGGGCACATCGCTTCCGCCTCATACTCGGTGTCATGTTACGTATCGCAAGACACACTCATCATCATCATCATGCATACGTAGATTAACCAGATAGATTCATGTAGATTAACCTGATAGATTCACATAGTTTCCAATAGAATACAGTAGATTCCAATAGTTTCACATAGATTCCAATAGATTAGCGTTAACAATCCACAAACAACGAAATCCCGCATGGCACGTGCTACGAAAGTTCGGCAACATGACGGATGTACCAGCGGCGTATCCACCATGCTTCAATCATGCCACGTCCGTCTCATCATCGGTGTCATGCTCCGTTAACTATAACATTAGATTTCACCACAGAACCTCCACATAGATTAACCAAATAGATTCAACAACATAGATTAACCCAACAAATTTCAACAACTTCAACCCGAGTCTACAACACTATGAACTTCACTTAGCGTGTGGTATGAAGGTTCGGTAACATACCAAAAACACTTATATATAGGAAGTACCAGCGGTGTATCCACCATGTTTCGGACATGCCACGTTCGCCTCGTCTTCTGCGCTAGGCCACGTTTCGTATTTTGTTACTCAAAACAACACATACATAGATTACACATAGATTACGCTAGAGTACTCATAGTTTACACATAGATCACACTTAGATTCCACATAGTTTACACGTGTAGTTTCCCATAGCTTAGATTTCAATAATCTCATCACCGGTCTGTAAAACACTAAGTTTCGCATGGCACTTAGTACGAAAGTTGGTAACATGTCGGAAACACTTATACATAGGAAGTACCAGCGGCGTATCCACCATGTTTCGGACACGTCACTTTCCCTCGTATTTCTATGCCATGTTTCATTTAGTGCTTTACGACCACAATAACACATAGATTCATCAAATAGATTCACACAACATCATAGTCGATCAAGATTCCCACATAGATTATCATCATGAATAAAGCCTCATAAATTTAGTTTGATCCTGAGATTAGAATTAACATTTTAGATTGCGGACATACGTGCGAATCGTGTAAAAAACCTCAAAATAAACGAAGAATCGGGTTTAAAACCACACATAAAATCGAGATAACATAAAAGATAGGCTCATAAAACATAGGATTGTTCCGGGTAGAGGAACGGTGACTAACGAAAGTAAATCGAACCCCTTTCGAATTGAGGCAACGTGTCTTAACTTACTTAGACAAATACGTCATCGATGTTAGGCATACGATATTCGTCCTTTTGGTCCTTTCACGTACCCAATTGATTGGGAATCTCGAGACTTTGGCGAGACATAAAATCAAAGAGTGGGACTAGTTATCAAGGTTTGAGTTTCACCTCTATCTTGACAACATCGTACCCTAACAGCGTCGGTGCTTATCAACATATAAGACCAACTAGAATATAATGAGGAAATTTCCCATCAAGGTTCAGATGTCACTCCTGTCTTGAGGACAAATTTCGTGCAAAATACAAACACTGATTAACAGCGTTTTTCAAAGTATCAAGTGTATATTGTGTCAGCCTTAGGAAAGACATGTAAGTTGTCACACCCCGATATTTCCACGTATTACTGGTGGGCCCGGTGGGGAGTATCGTGACGTAGTTGATATCATCATAGACAATTAATCACAGTTTAATACACAACGGAAGTCTAAAAATATAATATAATCCGAATTCGAAAAGTATAATAAAATATTATACAAAACGGTCAATAATGGATCCACAGGCGGATCTAAAACAGAAAAATAATTATTGTTTCGACAGACTTAAAGTATTAAGAGCTTGCAAGACTCTTTAACTAATACTCGGGAGCTTCCAGCCGATTTCGTGTAGTACATGCACTTAATCTTTTTGAAAAACACGTCAGTTTACACTGGTAAATACAATTAACTGACTCTTTTGAAAATATTGATGAAAATTGATTTAAATGCACAAGGCACAAATATTCTTTTATAACTTGGGACAATTATTTTAAATAATCTTGTATGCAGATTCACATGTTTGTCGTACGTTCAGGGCCCGGGATAGAAGCCGGGACAAGATTAATAGACACACCACTAGTATAAGCCCACAAGAAGTTATCCTCACGAGTGAGATACCATTTTACATACGCAACTGTCAGGTGTATGCCTACACCCCGTGCTTAAGTCGTGGCCATTTCAAATGAATGAGCCAAGGATATTCAGGACACGGTCATTAACCCCCAAATGCTTAGATCAAACAAAACAGATTAAAACGGGTTATCTCAATGACTTAACCACTAATCGATTAAATATTCAATACCCGACCAAGCGGTAATAATTTACCGTATCCCAAGCCCGTATAAGGGAAAATAAGTTAAAAGTATTTACCTGAGCTAAATGTAAATTATACTCAGTCGTATATTCTAATCAGCAAGTGCAGTGAGCTTTTACTGGGCTCCTAATCTGGAACGAAGGTTTTAATAACCTATTAGATTCCTAACGGGTCTAATTTAAGTTGTAACTTTGACCGGTTAGTTTTAAAGGAAAGTTTACGGTACGAAACGTAAAATTAAGCGGTAACCGGATTGGAATGTGATTTAGACCCAACAAGTATGAAGACTTGTATATAATGGGTAAACTAAATACATTCTGGATTTTGAAGTAAAAATGATAAGGTTTGACCCGTTTCGGCTAATTCATTCAAACTAGTTACATAAACCGTACCAAACGCGTATATGCATAACGGGTAACCGGATGAGTCATATACAAGTTCCAATAGTTATTATGCTTAAAATATGTTGTGATATCAGTAGGATATCAACAATTATGCCCCAAATAAATTTAAGACCAATTTAAGTCCCGAAAGAGTATTTTGGTCATTTTAAAGTTTATAAAAGAGATTTAATAGCAAAGTGAGGTTCTGGTCTAAAACATTCTGCAAAAATATTTGTTTTATGTTGTTATATCAGTAAGATATCATACATATGTGTGTTTAATCATTTATGGCCAAACTATGCACCGTAGGGGCATTTTGGTCATTTCACATATGCTTTTGAGGTCAAATTTGGAAGTCTGAGTTCAAGACTTATACTTACTGTTAAAGTTTTAAAATTTATTTTTAAAATCAGTAGCTAACAAGTCTTAGGTGCTAACTATGGTTTTAAACCATACTATGTGCCTAATTCGCATAAAAGTCGATATTTGACGATACTTGAGATGTTTAAGGAAATCTGAGATTTTGATCAGCCTTAACTGTTTAAAATATTTTATTTAATATATAAAATCAGTAGAAAAAGGTTTGACATGTAATGTAACACCTGTGTCATTTCAACCATCAAACAAATTCCAAACCAATGAAATATTGTATTTCATACTTTGGACTTGTATAAATATGTGTATCTTTTGCACATATCAACTCTTGTTCGATTTCAAGCTCTAAATCGCTGTCTGGAGGGTTATACGCGCTCTAATGTGTAGATATAACCAGTTTAATCCAACGAACACTCCGGAATAGTGAAATAGGCTTAACATACCTTAAATAATCTTTACATAACTTAGACATAAGTTTTGGAAGGCTTTGGTATGGCAAAAACAAGTTAATTCGCTTACAGGGACTAAATTTGACAAACTGCAAAAGTATGCCAATTTGAACTGTAACAGACCTTCCGGGACATGACCATAAGTTAAACATACCATAAATATCCTTTACATAGCTTAGAAATAGGCTTTGAGGTGTTCGGTATGCTAAAATAAACTTTTGTGTCATTTAGGGACTAAAAGCGTCAAAAAGTGCACAAGTTTGCATTTTTACGCGTAACTTACGTTCTGAATACATCCGGACATCCAAAAATTTATGTAAGCACTAAAATATTTTATTTTAGTGTTCGCCATAAGAAAAATCCATTCGTCGCGTCATTTGGATCGTTTTTCGCGCTTATGCGCATTCCGTCGTAATTAAGCGAACATCGCGATCATACGGCCAAACGAACCGACATCCGAGATATTTTTGAGCACATTTTAAGTTCCCTATACTTTAACTTCATTTTAGAGCTTTGAAATGGGGTTAACGGGCCTTAAACGTGTCGAAAATGGGCTGAATGCATGACAGGGACCAAAAGTGTAAATCTGCCAAACTTAAGCCTAGCGGTGCGCTACACTTTTAGCGTAGCGGTGCGCTAGGGGTCTGCAGACCAGATGCAATGTACTTAACAGCCTGTTTTCAGCTGGATTAACCACAACCACACATTCCTAATTATCTAGTCATCTGATAAGGATGGATTTCCAGCCACCATAAGGTTCCGACAAGTGTACGGGTTGGATTCATGGCACGTTTTCCATGGAACGATCCTAACGGTTTGGGTATTCCTATAAATACCCAACCCACACAACCTCATTTTGCACTAGAATTCTGAATTGAGAACCTCTAAGTTGAAACCATTGTTTCATACCTGAGATTCTTGAATCAGGATTAGCATTCGGGGACCCTGGGTAAGTATTCTTTCGTTCTTTTCCTTATTTTATTGCTTTTCGAGTCCGAAAGTCAAACTTTGTTTGACTTTTAGCGTTGACCAGTAATGGTCAATTCGAAGTTCGTTTGAACTTCGCAACGTGAGTGTAATCACGTTGGTTATAGTCCCTTGGGACTATGCCTACTGATTACCACGTTGTCTAGGGTCGTAGGGTAAGCGATCTAATAAATCGCTTATACCTCGAACCCGACCCATTTGGTCGATCATTAAGATCCGACCAAATACATTAGGTGACCATAGTAGGTAGGGAATAACCTTCCGAGGTTATACCCTATGGTCACATCGTTTAAGTAGTTGTATGATAGGTAGTTTATATGCCTTAGGTAAATTACCAGAATACCCTTTTCATGTATAATTGGTAATTAAACATATGTAACCTAAACCTTTGTCACATAACTGATTATGTAACATGTTTAGGCATATAACACTTGTCATAGGACTAGTTAGGCGGTCCGAACGCGTTTCACGCGAACGACGCGTTAAAGTAGCATAAGCTACCTAAACGGGTCGTAATGGGTCGTAAACACTTAGGTTAAGTTTCATTTAGTATGTAGGCTTTGTTAAACCAAATGACACGAGTCTCTACACTCGTTTGGTTTACAAACCCTAATGCTACCCAATCTTCCGATCTAGGTCCGGTTTATTAACATAGTTACCTATACTAGGTGCCGTTTGATATCCGCGATCTCTAGCATTGTTTAGTTGTTACTCAAGTACTACTGAGCAATCTCAAGTGAGTACATAGACCCCTCTTTTACTGTTTTCCAAACTGTTTTGGGGTGGAACACATGTGCCTACTTGTTACTTTCATGCTTTCCCGTTTTCACATCATATACATGCTATGTTCGTTAGTACATTATAGTACATGATTTCATTACAATTCATGCTAGGTGTGCCCATTGTGTGCATTACTTAGTACATCGTTTTACATTACATTTCATGCTAGGTGTGCCCATTGTGTGCATTACTTAGTACATCGTTTTACATTTCATCTCATGCTAGGTGTGCCCATTGTGTGCATTACTTAGTACATTGTTTTACATTGCCTTTCTGTTGCATATGCTTATCCAGCGTATGAACACATTATACTACATTTTGAACCGTTGTAATCATTTTACTATGTGATCCGTTGATATCTGTGAACCGTTTGTATTTGTAACCGTTGAACCACGTGAACCGTTTGTAACCGTTGAACCACGTGAACCGTTTGTAACCGTTGAACCATGTGAACCGTTTGTAACTATTGAACCGTTTGTATCCATTACATGATTTACATTAGACATGAACATTACTTTGGTGGTTTGGTTTGATTAAGTGATTAAGTAACGATGCGTGTGTAATATGATACAAACATGGTGGATACGCCGCTGGTACTTCCTATATATAAGTGTTTGTATGGTATTACATATCGTAGCGTTATTTGAATCATTTCAGTTTGATACATATAACATTTTATACAAATAACATACTTTTCACAAGACATTGTTTTACAAACAACTTATCTTATACAAACTCAGTCTACATGGTTATTCATTTAACCATTCATTATTCTTTTATCTATACATATCATTTGAACTTATTGATTTTCAAACGATTTACAAAACAAAGCAAATAACAAGGTTCATGACTAAACATTTTCTCAAACATAAGTCATGGAACCTATTTTCACAAAACCTATGTATCTCACCGGCATTTTTATGCTGACGTACCTATTTTCACATGTGTTTTTCAGGAGCTGTTGCATAAGATGATCAAGATACACATAGACAGACTTGGGCTTTAGTGACAATAAAAGATGCAAGACTAGTTAATTATGTTGTATTTCTTTGTTTGTTAAGACATTGTAACACTTTTAATCAATAGAACGAAACTTCAATTGCCATGGATTTGAAACAATTAATTCTGTTACAACACTCCCCGACATTTCCGCCACGTTTTGTATGTTCTACGTGGTCGGGGTGTTACAGAAAAGATGGTATCAGAGCCAATGGTTATAGGGAATTAGGTTATTAGTAATGCTTTGACCTAGTCTATAACCTTCTTAGGACCCTAACGCGAGTTTACTTGCGTTTAGTCATAAAACAATACCGTCACCTATCCTTAGGCGACTACCACAACAAGAACATAAATTTCAAAACCGCTTTGAAAACTAATCATCTGTTCTAGGATGATTTATTACAAGGTTTTGAACCCTCTATTGTAAGGTTTTGAACCCTCTGTTATATGGTTTTGAACCCCTTTGAATTTTCAAAAATCTCGTCAAGGTTTTGGGTTTTAAATAATGTGAACACGTGCAAACTGGAAGGGTGAATGCCTGTATTCTGGGTTTTCTGTCTAGGCAAGCACTTCGTATACATCTCATCAGACGCGAGACCAGTTGTGCTTACCTGGGAATTCTTGGGATGAGTGTTCACTTATAGGCGAGCATGTCTTCGCGATACATTATTTTTGACCTATTTACTTTGATTGGTCACTGTGTGTCGTTTGTTGCTTTGTAGTAACAAACAAATGACCACTATCCTTGCTTTCTTCAGATTTGTTTCATCTCATTCTTTTCGTCTAATTCTCTCACTCGTTTCCTTTCATGTTTCCTCTTTTAGAATGCCTCCTCGACGCGAAAACCAGATAGCGACTGCCGAACTGGCAGAAATTATTGCGCAGCAAATGGCTGCTCAATTCCCAAACCTCTTTGCTCAATGGAATCAAGCCAACAACAACAACAATGGTCCATGCAATTTCAAGAGTTTTAACTCGGCGAAACCACTCAAGTTTAGTGGTTCTGAGGGAGCGACTGGGCTTCTTCAATGGTTTTCAGGAGATGAAGCATAGGACTTATCAAGACATACTTAGGCGGACCTGTGCCTTAGTGACTTAAAACGAGACAAGACTAGTTAATTATGTTGTACTTCTTTGTTTATTAAGACATTGTAACACTTTTGATTAATAAAACGAAACTTCAATTGCCATGGATTTGAAACATTAATTCTGTTACAACACTCCTCGACATTTCCGCTACGTTTCGTTGTCTCACGTGGTCGGGGTGTGACATGACTAGACTACCATAGGGTCCTTTTAATTAGATCGACAATTGATCCTTTTAATTAGGCCACCAAGGAGTCCTTTCAGCTATCTCATCACATGATAATCCTAACCAGATTTTTTGGATCAATCTGATTACCTAGACCACTCAGGGGTCTAATTATGGAATGGTACAATATAATCCAAGGGTCTTTACTATTACGTACAAGCCCATTGAGGATTTAATATAGTACCTTTGGATATCCTACTATGAATTCCTTATACGAAGATATGGAAGATTCTACAAGGATTTAGATAACAAAACTTGGATTACACAAGAACATAAAAGGGAACACATAAGCACATAATCACATAGTTGTTTAACTTGTTTATTAATTTGTTAACTTTGGACGCGGATACTTAAAGCACACCAGGAATCCAATTCGTGGATTTCATTTGGCACTTTAATCATTTCAAGAATCTATCTATGAAGATAGGATAATCTTAAAAGGAATTCGGCTTTGTCCTTATTGAATTGTGATGTACGTATTGAATCATACAAAGAATTCAATTAAGGACTCCGATGAATGATACCCATCCACAAGGATCTAATTATGAGGATAGAAAGATCCTACATGGATTTTTGGAGTTTGTGTAACGGGAGGTGTTCCGACACCTTGTACTAGGCGTGCTTACGTCGATACACAAGGTAGAAAGTTCATGAGGTTGAGGCGCCAGATATGTCAAGCGACATATGAAGCAGAGTTTGAAGGTTGAGCAGCAGCAGGATTTGTAACAGCTTTGCTTTGGATTGCAAGGCGGCACATGTTAACCAAATGTCTCCATCGTCCACCGTGGGTACATTTGAAACAGGGTATTTGGTTCGGATAATGGCAGTGGTATTAATTGCACCAAGGAACAGTTCCCTTTATACAGCTTCATCCCTGAGACAAGTCATGGGGATAGCTAAATCATCGGTCCTCTGGAGTATGACGCCTATTTGCTGGGTAGTTGCAGCACCTGGTTCGGACATTGTTGTTGCGATGAAGAAGCATCTTGCAGATAACGAAAGGCATAGGAGGAAACAAGCGAAAGATAGTCAAAAGAGAATAACAACACATGAAGATTGTGACCATTTGTTTGTTACCAAAGGCAAACAAATGAGATGGTGACTAATCAAAGTAAATGGGTCAATATAATGTATCACGAAGACATGCTCGCCTATAAGTGAACACTCATCCCAAGAATTCCCAGGTAAGCACAACTGGTCTCGCGTCTGATGAGATGTATACGAAGTGCTTGCCTAGACAGAAAACCCAGAATACAGGCATTCACCCTTCCAGTTTGCACGTGTTCACATTATTTAAAACCCAAAACCTTGACGAGATTTTGAAATTTCAAAGGGGTTCAAAACCATATAACAGAGGGTTCAAAACCTAGTAATTAATCATCCTAGAACAGATGATTAGTTTTCAAAGCGGTTTTGAAATTTATGTTCTTGTTGTGGTCGTCGCCTAAGGATAGGTGACGGTATTGTTTTATGACTAAACGCAAGTAAACTCGCGTTAGGGTCCTAGAAAGGTTATAGACTAGGTCAAAGCATTACTAATAACCTAATTCCCTATAACCATTGGCTCTGATACCATCTTTTCTGTCACACCCCGACCACGTAGAACATACAATACGTGGCGGAAATGTCGGGGAGTGTTGTAACAGAATTAATTGTTTCAAATCCATGGCAATTGAAGTTTCGTTTTATTGATTAAAGGTGTTACAATGTCTTAACAAACAAAGAAATACAACATAATTAACTAGTCTTGCATCTTTTATTGTCACTAAAGCCCAAGTCTGCCTATGTGTATCTTGATCATCTTATGCAACAGCTCCTGAAAAACACATGTGAAAATAGGTACGTCAGCATAAAAATGCCTGTGAGATACATAGGTTTTGTGAAAATAGGTTTCATGACTTATGTTTGAGAAAATGTTTAGTCGTGAACCTTGTAATTTGCTTTGTCTTGTAAATCATTTGAAAAACAATAAGATCAGATGATATGTATAAATAAATGTAAGGTTAAATGAATAACCATGTAAAATGAATTTGTATAAGATAAGTTGTTTGTAAATCAATGTCTTGTGAAAAGTATGTTATTTGTATAAAATGTTCTATGTCATAAACTAAAATGATTTAAATAACGCTACGACATGTAATACCATACAAACACTTATATATAGGAAGTACCAGTGGCGTATCCACCATGCTTGTATCATATTACACACGCCTCGTTACTTAATCACTTACTCAAACCAAACTACCAAAGTAAAATGTTCATGTCTAATGTAAATCATGTAATATGTATCCAAAATGTAAGCCTGTGATGAATAACAAATGTACTAAGTACGCGACAATAGACATACGTAGCATGTGACCTGTACTAAGTATGCAACAATAGACATACTTAACATGTGACCTGTACTACGTATACAACAATAGACATACGTAGCATGTGACCTGTACTACGTATACAACAATAGACATACGTAGCATGTGACCTGTACTAAGTATGCAACAATAAACATACTTAACATGTGACCTGTACTACGTATACAACAATAGACATACGTAGCATGTGACCTGTACTACGTATACAACAATAGACATACGTAGCATGTGACCTGTACTACGTATACAACAATAGACATACGTAGCATGTAATGTAATGTAAAACGATGTACTAAGTAATGCACACAATGGGCACACCTAGCATAAGATGTAATAAAATCATGTACTATAATGTACTAACGAATATAGCAGTTATATGATGTGAAAACAGGAAAGCATGAAAGTAACAAGTAGGCACATGTGTTCCACCCCAAAACAGTTTGGAAAACAGTAAAAGAGGGGTCTATGTACTCACTTGAGATTGCTTAGTAGTCCTTGAGTAACAACCAAACAATGCTAGAGATCGCGGATATCAAACGGCACCTACTATAGGTAACTATGTTAATAAACCGGACCTAAATCGGAAGATCTGATAGAATGAGGGTTCGTAAACCAAACGAGTATAGAGACTCTTGTCATATGGTTTAACGAAGCCTACATACTAAATGAAACCTTAATCTAAGTGCTTACGACCCATTACGACCCGTTTAGGTAGCTTATGCTACTTTAACGCGTCGTGCGCGTGAAACGCGTTCGGACCGTCTAACTAGTCCTATGACAAGTGTTATATGCCTAAACATGTTATATAATCAGTTATGTGACAAAGGTTTAGGTTACATATGCTTAATTACCAATTATACATGAAAAGGGTATTATGGTAATTTACCTAAGGCATATAAACTACCTATCATACAACTACTCAAACGATGTGACCATAGGGTATAACCTCGGAAGGTTAGTCCCTACCTACTATGGTCACCTAATGTGTTTGGTCGGATCCTAATGATCGACCAAATGGGTCGGGTTCGAGGTATAAGCGATTTATTAGATCGCTTACCCTACGACCCTAGACAACGTGGTAATCAGTAGGCATAGTCCCAAGGGACTATAACCATCGTGATTACAATCACGTTGCAAAGTTCAAACGAACTTCGCATTGACCATTACTGGTCAACGCTGAAAGTCAAACAAAGTTTGACTTTCGGACTCGAAAAGCAATAAAATAAGGAAAAGAACGAAAGAATACTTACGAAGGGTCCCCGAATGCTAATCTCGATCCAAGAACTCAGGTATGAAACAATGGTTTCAACTTAGAGCTCTCAAATCCAGATTCTTGTGAGAAATGAGGTTGGGGTGGATGGGTATTTATAGGAATACCCGAACCGTTAGGATCGTTTCATGGAATAACGTGATTGAATCATGTGCGTACACTTGTTGGAAACTCATGGTAGCTAAATATGATCCTTATCAGTTGACTAGGCATGTATGAATGTGTGGGTGTGGTTTAAACATGTGCAAACAGGCTGTTTAAACACTGAACCTGGTCTGGGGAACCCCTACGCATCGTAGGGCAAAAACCCATACGCATCGTAGGGCACAAGTTTGGCAGATTTACACTTTTGGTCCCTGTTATGCAATAAGGTCATTTTTGACACGTTTAAGGCCCGTTAACCCCATTTCAAAGCTCTAAAATGAAGTTAAAGTATAGGGAACTTAAAACATGCTCAAAAATATCTCGGATGTCGGTTCGTTCAGCCGTACGGTTGCGATGTTCGGTTAATTACGACGGAATGCGCATAAGCGCGAAAAACGATCCAAATGACGCGACGAATGGATTTTTGGCAAGCCAAACACTAAAGCATAATATAGTCATGCTTACATAAATTTTTAGATGTCCGGATGTATTCAGAACGTAAGTTATGCGCGAAAATGCAAACTTATGCACTTTTTGACACTTTTAGTCCCTGAATGACCCAAAAGTTTATTTTAGCGCACCGAACACCTCAAAGCCTATTTCTAAGCTATGTAAAGGATATTTATGGTATGTTTAACTTATGGTCATGTTCCGGAATGTCTGTTACAGTTCAAATTGGCATACTTTCGCAGTTTGTTAACTTTAGTCCCTGTAAGCGATTTAACTTGATTTCACCACACCAAACCTTCCAAAACTTATATCTAAGTTATGTAAAGGTTATTTAAGGTATGTTAAGCCTATTTCACTATTCCGTAGTGTTCGTTGCATTAAACTGGTTATATTTACGCATCGGAGCGCGTATAACCCTCCAGAAAGCGATTTAAAGCTTGAAATAGAACAAGAGTCGATATGTGCAAACGATACACATATTTTTACAAATCCCAAGTATGAAATACAATATTTCATTGGTTTGGCATTTGATTGATGGTTGGAGTGACACAGGTGTCACACATGACATCAACTTCAGTCCTTTCGAAGGTCGGTCTCCATAGACATGCAAAATATCACCGGACGGAAGCGGTAGACGAACAAACTTCTCATGACAAGAAATCTCAACATGGTTCTTGCGCAACCAATCCATGCCGATAATGACATCAAAACTACCTAATTGCATGGGTATTAGATCAATAGTAAATACGTGGTCGTTAAGAATCAGAGAACAACCACAAAGAATAGAATCCACTAGAATAGACTTCCCATCGGCAATCTCCACCGAAAATGACTTAGGTAACATAGAGCGTGCACAATTTAACAAAGATTCAAATTCAACGGACTCAAAGCTTCTATCGGCACCAGTATCAAATAGAATCGAAGCGTAAAGGTTATTCACAAGCCTGATTAGCATTGAGATTGAAGGCTCGTCCACGAGCGGCTGGCTGTTGATCCTGTTTCAGCTGAGGACACTGATTACGGAGGTGAGTAGTATCTCCACACTTGTAGCATGCACGTACAGCATTGACTGGCCTCGGGTTCTGCTGAGGAGCTGGGAGAGCTGGTAAAGCTGCCTGATCTGGGGCTTGCTGAGCAGGTTGAGCAGGATTAGCTTGACGACAATAGGGAGTTGTGTGACCATAGCGATTGCAATGGGTACACAAATGACATGCAGAGGTTACAGGATGATGTAAGTTACAAGTGGTACACTTGTCACACCCCAACCGATGACGGAAACATCGGGGCATGTCACTGAGATAAACAGATTGTCGAGAGAAATTCCATAACAACTAAATTACCAAATAGTTAATATTATGGCTCATACCATAACCCAATAAGTAATCTAATTATTACATATATAGATATTCTCAAAACAAACATGTTCCGACAACTAAGATTCAAATAAGTTGTTCGTTTGTTTCTAGACTCTTCCTAACTCGATTCCACATAGCAAGCATCCTAGCAGGTAGCATCCTAAAAACCAGTCACATACGTTAAAATAAAGGTCAATACACATAGTGTAAAGGTGAGCATACAAGTTTGATATAGCATAATAGAGTTCGAAATCGTTTACGCATAACCAGCATGTACAACGTATAATGTGAAGCATGTAAGTTATCGACAAAGATCCTATCAATACCAATGACTGCGATTTGAATGCAAGTAGCGAGTGCGCATCACATGTTCACCACTGCGAACACGTGAAGTATTGTCCTTAACAACCCCTGAGTGAACAGGTGCTGAGTCCAAACTATAGTACTATCGTTGCTAAGGCAGGTAGACAACAATCAATGTGTAAACATAACAAACAGGCATTAATCGAGTCACATATAACATGAATTAGAGGTCAGCGTATAAATAGTGTTTGCGTTGTGTGATAGATGTGATTTAGAATAAGTAACATATGTAACACCCAAAAGTGCATAAAGCAAAAAGGGATCGAGTATACTCACAGATTGTGTTTAACAAGTAAACACTCTCCTGGATTGAAGGGAGCGCTGAGAGAAACTAGCCTGAATAGTTAACGATAGCATAAACAATAAGCGGCACGTTAAACGGTGAAAGTGACCAAGTATCGGATGGCAATCCGATCGGATGGCCAGTGGATCGGATGTCAATCCGTTCGGATGGTCATCCGATCGGATGGCCATTCGATTGGATTGACACCTTGTTTGGTAAGGATGTGTTTGTGTATGATGGCTTTGAAGTTTTTGTTGTAGCATTTTGAAAATAGAGAAGTATCTCTACCCTTCAGGTCGATCGATCGGACGGCAGTCCGATCGGATAGCGATCCGATTGGCAGGACACCTAGTGAGAACAAGTTCACAGCAGGATTGTCACTCGATCGGATGGCAATCCTATCAGATAGCAATCCATTGGAACTACAGTTCTTTGAAATTGATCAAGGACCAAAGTCCCAAACGTCATACGATCGGATGGTCGTTCGATCGGATGGCAATCCGATCGGATGGCAATCCGTTCGACGTCCAGTTCCTTGAAACCTTGGAAAAATATCTAAGTGTGGAACCAAGTGCAAGTCGATCGAATGGATGTCCGATCAGATGGCAATCCGATCGGACGACAATCCGTCCCAACGACCTGATCGTCTTTGACACTTGATTGTTTTGAAAGTTTTGCATTTTTGATCGAGACGGTGTGATATCGTGCTAGACAACAGAATCCCCATCTTGACCCAAGTGATCCGACCGAACAGGAACCACCTTAGTCCGACCAGTTCATGGTTCGAGAAGGCTATTCATGTTTAACCCGACATCAGTTGTCTCTTGGATAGAATTCAGATCTTGAACTAACCCATCACTAAGAAAGAGTAGAAGATCACAACGAGCTCCGATTCTATCGGGTTTGAGTGCATTAAGTGTAAATGAGTTGAAAGAAGGTTAGAAAACCATCTTTCAATCTTTTTAACCATGAATATGTGTAGATCTATGCGAAAACATTAATTATTCATGTGGAAATCCTTCAGATCTAAGTTGTTCTTGGTGGAATGAAGTCAAACTTTGAAGTTCATAAGAACTTCATGATGACATCACCCTAGAACACCTCAAATCCCGTGATTTCACGGTTAAAAGTTAAGATTCAAAGGTGAAAAAGATGAAGGAGTGCGTGTAGATCATAGAAGTACAAGATTTTGGTTGGAAACTTACAAGAATCGAGAGAAATGAGTGCTTGAGTGCGGCTAGTCGAACAAGGAGCTGTCACATCACAAATGATGTGACAGGAGCGTATTTATAGGGTTTCCCAAAAAGGAAAGTGATGAAGTGTCGACTGTCGAGCAGGTCACCGATCGGATGGCAGTCCGATCGGGTGGCAGTCCGATCGGGTGGCAACTCGATCGGATGATAATCCGATCGGATGGAAATCCGATCGGATGGCCACTCGATCGGTTGGCCACTCGATCCAGGTGTCCGGCGCGACGAGTTTTGCCGTTTCGATTCGCGTGTTGAGCGTTGCGTTGCGATGCGATTCGAGTGAGCGATGCAATAGTATTACCCAATAGTTACACAAATAACCTAACTACTATATCTAACATACAATCACTATAAATAACTTGCGTTTAGCGTTTGCGATTTGATTGCGATGCGATAGATTGGCGATTGCAATTGCGATTAACACCTCAACATAAACATAACATGCACAAGTAACACATAATCAGCACACACACGTAAAACAATATCCAGAACACATAATTCGAGTTGCGATGCGATAGCGATAAGTTGATTAGTAATAAATTAAGCGATTAAATCTCGATTATTAATACATACTCCACATAATACAACTAAAGTAAATAAATAATAGATTCGATTACTAGTCAAAACAGTAGTTGAGCAAGGAGTGACAGATCGCAATTAGCAAATCTTTTCTTCCTTTGACTTCAATCTTGACTTTGACTTCCGAAAAGCGGGTTGTTACAACACTTAGGGTGAGGTCCGGCGTACTGCCTCTTGATTTCAGGAGCAGTAGGGTTCTGAACAGCAGCAGGAGCAGGAGCAGGTTTAGCAGCAGGAACAATAGCATTGCATCCTGAGCCCTGAGACTTTCTCTTCTTGTTCTTGCTGCCACTTGGCTGCTGAGTAACTTGATGTGCAGACTTAGAAGGAGAAGGGTTAGCAAACTGCTTATCATGAACGCGGTTGTTGTTGAGACTAGCTGCAAGACAGTAGACTTCCTCAATAGTTTCGAGTTGAGCTGCTTCAATAGAATTACGCATAGCAGGAGGTAGACCATTGATATACTTGGTTATCCTGCGCTTAGGAGTGGAAACCAAGTGAGGAACGATCAAGCTGGGCTGCTTGAATCAAGTAGTATAAGCCAGAT
Organism: Helianthus tuberosus; assembly: GCA_030545235.1. Taxonomy (NCBI): domain Eukaryota; kingdom Viridiplantae; phylum Streptophyta; class Magnoliopsida; order Asterales; family Asteraceae; genus Helianthus; species Helianthus tuberosus. Next base: position 121,626,623 of record CM060354.1, read on the forward strand.
TATCATCACCAATCTGCTTCAAATGCCAGAACTCCTCTTCAAGCTTTAACTGTTCATGGGGAGGGTAGAACTCAAGCATCATTAATTCATGCACCTCAGTCCATGGAAGAGCATAGGCTTCCTCATTTGAACAGATGTTTCTCTAATTAGACCACCACTCCAACGCTCTGCCTTGAAACATTCCCGTTGCACTCCTAGTCTTTAGATGATCCGGGGACTCACTGTTAATGAAGGTAACCTCGATGCTGTCGAACTACTTGAGCATTGCGGTCACCCCATCACTGCCCGTGAAAGGCTTAGGGTTGCAAGAGATGAAATGCTTGTAGTTGAACTTTGTAGGCTTTATCTTCTAGGCCTTTGAGTCCACAGAGGAGGGAGGCGTGTTTGATCCTTGGATCTCAGAGACGATCTTTGGCACGACTCAGGCAATCTGGTCGGCCATTAAGGACATCATCTTTTTCTGAGACTTTTCCCTGGATCTCTTGAGAGTCTCGGATAGCTTTCGAGAAGATATCCTAAAGATCCAGCAAGAGGATCGCATAAGTCTAGATTCACAAAGCCTCACAATAGAGATTCACACACGATAGATTAAGACTCAAGATTCAACATGTATCACGTAGATTCCAATAGATTCAATACCGCAAACCCACGACCTTCGCATGGCACGTTGTACGAAGTTTGGCAACGTGTCAGAAATGCTTATATATAGGAAGTACCAGCGGCGTATCCACCACGCTTCGGGCACATCGCTTCCGCCTCATACTCGGTGTCATGTTACGTATCGCAAGACACACTCATCATCATCATCATGCATACGTAGATTAACCAGATAGATTCATGTAGATTAACCTGATAGATTCACATAGTTTCCAATAGAATACAGTAGATTCCAATAGTTTCACATAGATTCCAATAGATTAGCGTTAACAATCCACAAACAACGAAATCCCGCATGGCACGTGCTACGAAAGTTCGGCAACATGACGGATGTACCAGCGGCGTATCCACCATGCTTCAATCATGCCACGTCCGTCTCATCATCGGTGTCATGCTCCGTTAACTATAACATTAGATTTCACCACAGAACCTCCACATAGATTAACCAAATAGATTCAACAACATAGATTAACCCAACAAATTTCAACAACTTCAACCCGAGTCTACAACACTATGAACTTCACTTAGCGTGTGGTATGAAGGTTCGGTAACATACCAAAAACACTTATATATAGGAAGTACCAGCGGTGTATCCACCATGTTTCGGACATGCCACGTTCGCCTCGTCTTCTGCGCTAGGCCACGTTTCGTATTTTGTTACTCAAAACAACACATACATAGATTACACATAGATTACGCTAGAGTACTCATAGTTTACACATAGATCACACTTAGATTCCACATAGTTTACACGTGTAGTTTCCCATAGCTTAGATTTCAATAATCTCATCACCGGTCTGTAAAACACTAAGTTTCGCATGGCACTTAGTACGAAAGTTGGTAACATGTCGGAAACACTTATACATAGGAAGTACCAGCGGCGTATCCACCATGTTTCGAACACGTCACTTTCCCTCGTATTTCTATGCCATGTTTCATTTAGTGCTTTACGACCACAATAACACATAGATTCATCAAATAGATTCACACAACATCATAGTCGATCAAGATTCCCACATAGATTATCATCATGAATAAAGCCTCATAAATTTAGTTTGATCCTGAGATTAGAATTAACATTTTAGATTGCGGACATACGTGCGAATCGTGTAAAAAACCTCAAAATAAACGAAGAATCGGGTTTAAAACCACACATAAAATCGAGATAACATAAAAGATAGGCTCATAAAACATAGGATTGTTCCGGGTAGAGGAACGGTGACTAACGAAAGTAAATCGAACCCCTTTCGAATTGAGGCAACGTGTCTTAACTTACTTAGACAAATACGTCATCGATGTTAGGCATACGATATTCGTCCTTTTGGTCCTTTCACGTACCCAATTGATTGGGAATCTCGAGACTTTGGCGAGACATAAAATCAAAGAGTGGGACTAGTTATCAAGGTTTGAGTTTCACCTCTATCTTGACAACATCGTACCCTAACAGCGTCGGTGCTAATCAACATATAAGACCTACTAGAATATAATGAGGAAATTTCCCATCAAGGTTCAGATGTCACTCCTGTCTTGAGGACAAATTTCGTGCAAAATACAAACACTGATTAACAGCGTTTTTCAAAGTATCAAGTGTATATTGTGTCAGCCTTAGGAAAGACATGTAAGTTGTCACACCCCGATATTTCCACGTATTACTGGTGGGCCCGGTGGGGAGTATCGTGACGTAGTTGATATCATCATAGACAATTAATCACAGTTTAATACACAACGGAAGTCTAAAAATATAATATAATCCGAATTCGAAAAGTATAATAAAATATTATACAAAACGGTCAATAATGGATCCACAGGCGGATCTAAAACAGAAAAATAATTATTGTTTCGACAGACTTAAAGTATTAAGAGCTTGCAAGACTCTTTAACTAATACTCGGGAGCTTCCAGCCGATTTCGTGTAGTACATGCACTTAATCTTTTTGAAAAACACGTCAGTTTACACTGGTAAATACAATTAACTGACTCTTTTGAAAATATTGATGAAAATTGATTTAAATGCACAAGGCACAAATATTCTTTTATAACTTGGGACAATTATTTTAAATAATCTTGTATGCAGATTCACATGTTTGTCGTACGTTCAGGGCCCGGGATAGAAGCCGGGACAAGATTAATAGACACACCACTAGTATAAGCCCACAAGAAGTTATCCTCACGAGTGAGATACCATTTTACATACGCAACTGTCAGGTGTATGCCTACACCCCGTGCTTAAGTCGTGGCCATTTCAAATGAATGAGCCAAGGATATTCAGGACACGGTCATTAACCCCCAAATGCTTAGATCAAACAAAACAGATTAAAACGGGTTATCTCAATGACTTAACCACTAATCGATTAAATATTCAATACCCGACCAAGCGGTAATAATTTACCGTATCCCAAGCCCGTATAAGGGAAAATAAGTTAAAAGTATTTACCTGAGCTAAATGTAAATTATACTCAGTCGTATATTCTAATCAGCAAGTGCAGTGAGCTTTTACTGGGCTCCTAATCTGGAACGAAGGTTTTAATAACCTATTAGATTCCTAACGGGTCTAATTTAAGTTGTAACTTTGACCGGTTAGTTTTAAAGGAAAGTTTACGGTACGAAACGTAAAATTAAGCGGTAACCGGATTGGAATGTGATTTAGACCCAACAAGTATGAAGACTTGTATATAATGGGTAAACTAAATACATTCTGGATTTTGAAGTAAAAATGATAAGGTTTGACCCGTTTCGGCTAATTCATTCAAACTAGTTACATAAACCGTACCAAACGCGTATATGCATAACGGGTAACCGGATGAGTCATATACAAGTTCCAATAGTTATTATGCTTAAAATATGTTGTGATATCAGTAGGATATCAACAATTATGCCCCAAATAAATTTAAGACCAATTTAAGTCCCGAAAGAGTATTTTGGTCATTTTAAAGTTTATAAAAGAGATTTAATAGCAAAGTGAGGTTCTGGTCTAAAACATTCTGCAAAAATATTTGTTTTATGTTGTTATATCAGTAAGATATCATACATATGTGTGTTTAATCATTTATGGCCAAACTATGCACCGTAGGGGCATTTTGGTCATTTCACATATGCTTTTGAGGTCAAATTTGGAAGTCTGAGTTCAAGACTTATACTTACTGTTAAAGTTTTAAAATTTATTTTTAAAATCAGTAGCTAACAAGTCTTAGGTGCTAACTATGGTTTTAAACCATACTATGTGCCTAATTCGCATAAAAGTCGATATTTGACGATACTTGAGATGTTTAAGGAAATCTGAGATTTTGATCAGCCTTAACTGTTTAAAATATTTTATTTAATATATAAAATCAGTAGAAAAAGGTTTGACATGTAATGTAACACCTGTGTCATTTCAACCATCAAACAAATTCCAAACCAATGAAATATTGTATTTCATACTTTGGACTTGTATAAATATGTGTATCTTTTGCACATATCAACTCTTGTTCGATTTCAAGCTCTAAATCGCTGTCTGGAGGGTTATACGCGCTCTAATGTGTAGATATAACCAGTTTAATCCAACGAACACTCCGGAATAGTGAAATAGGCTTAACATACCTTAAATAATCTTTACATAACTTAGACATAAGTTTTGGAAGGCTTTGGTATGGCAAAAACAAGTTAATTCGCTTACAGGGACTAAATTTGACAAACTGCAAAAGTATGCCAATTTGAACTGTAACAGACCTTCCGGGACATGACCATAAGTTAAACATACCATAAATATCCTTTACATAGCTTAGAAATAGGCTTTGAGGTGTTCGGTATGCTAAAATAAACTTTTGTGTCATTTAGGGACTAAAAGCGTCAAAAAGTGCACAAGTTTGCATTTTTACGCGTAACTTACGTTCTGAATACATCCGGACATCCAAAAATTTATGTAAGCACTAAAATATTTTATTTTAGTGTTCGCCATAAGAAAAATCCATTCGTCGCGTCATTTGGATCGTTTTTCGCGCTTATGCGCATTCCGTCGTAATTAAGCGAACATCGCGATCATACGGCCAAACGAACCGACATCCGAGATATTTTTGAGCACATTTTAAGTTCCCTATACTTTAACTTCATTTTAGAGCTTTGAAATGGGGTTAACGGGCCTTAAACGTGTCGAAAATGGGCTGAATGCATGACAGGGACCAAAAGTGTAAATCTGCCAAACTTAAGCCTAGCGGTGCGCTACACTTTTAGCGTAGCGGTGCGCTAGGGGTCTGCAGACCAGATGCAATGTACTTAACAGCCTGTTTTCAGCTGGATTAACCACAACCACACATTCCTAATTATCTAGTCATCTGATAAGGATGGATTTCCAGCCACCATAAGGTTCCGACAAGTGTACGGGTTGGATTCATGGCACGTTTTCCATGGAACGATCCTAACGGTTCGGGTATTCCTATAAATACCCAACCCACACAACCTCATTTTGCACTAGAATTCTGAATTGAGAACCTCTAAGTTGAAACCATTGTTTCATACCTGAGATTCTTGAATCAGGATTAGCATTCGGGGACCCTGGGTAAGTATTCTTTCGTTCTTTTCCTTATTTTATTGCTTTTCGAGTCCGAAAGTCAAACTTTGTTTGACTTTTAGCGTTGACCAGTAATGGTCAATTCGAAGTTCGTTTGAACTTCGCAACGTGAGTGTAATCACGTTGGTTATAGTCCCTTGGGACTATGCCTACTGATTACCACGTTGTCTAGGGTCGTAGGGTAAGCGATCTAATAAATCGCTTATACCTCGAACCCGACCCATTTGGTCGATCATTAAGATCCGACCAAATACATTAGGTGACCATAGTAGGTAGGGAATAACCTTCCGAGGTTATACCCTATGGTCACATCGTTTAAGTAGTTGTATGATAGGTAGTTTATATGCCTTAGGTAAATTACCAGAATACCCTTTTCATGTATAATTGGTAATTAAACATATGTAACCTAAACCTTTGTCACATAACTGATTATGTAACATGTTTAGGCATATAACACTTGTCATAGGACTAGTTAGGCGGTCCGAACGCGTTTCACGCGAACGACGCGTTAAAGTAGCATAAGCTACCTAAACGGGTCGTAATGGGTCGTAAACACTTAGGTTAAGTTTCATTTAGTATGTAGGCTTTGTTAAACCAAATGACACGAGTCTCTACACTCGTTTGGTTTACAAACCCTAATGCTACCCAATCTTCCGATCTAGGTCCGGTTTATTAACATAGTTACCTATACTAGGTGCCGTTTGATATCCGCGATCTCTAGCATTGTTTAGTTGTTACTCAAGGACTACTGAGCAATCTCAAGTGAGTACATAGACCCCTCTTTTACTGTTTTCCAAACTGTTTTGGGGTGGAACACATGTGCCTACTTGTTACTTTCATGCTTTCCCGTTTTCACATCATATACATGCTATGTTCGTTAGTACATTATAGTACATGATTTCATTACAATTCATGCTAGGTGTGCCCATTGTGTGCATTACTTAGTACATCGTTTTACATTACATTTCATGCTAGGTGTGCCCATTGTGTGCATTACTTAGTACATCGTTTTACATTTCATCTCATGCTAGGTGTGCCCATTGTGTGCATTACTTAGTACATTGTTTTACATTGCCTTTCTGTTGCATATGCTTATCCAGCGTATGAACACATTATACTACATTTTGAACCGTTGTAATCATTTTACTATGTGATCCGTTGATATCTGTGAACCGTTTGTATTTGTAACCGTTGAACCACGTGAACCGTTTGTAACCGTTGAACCACGTGAACCGTTTGTAACCGTTGAACCATGTGAACCGTTTGTAACTATTGAACCGTTTGTATCCATTACATGATTTACATTAGACATGAACATTACTTTGGTGGTTTGGTTTGATTAAGTGATTAAGTAACGATGCGTGTGTAATATGATACAAACATGGTGGATACGCCGCTGGTACTTCCTATATATAAGTGTTTGTATGGTATTACATATCGTAGCGTTATTTGAATCATTTCAGTTTGATACATATAACATTTTATACAAATAACATACTTTTCACAAGACATTGTTTTACAAACAACTTATCTTATACAAACTCAGTCTACATGGTTATTCATTTAACCATTCATTATTCTTTTATCTATACATATCATTTGAACTTATTGATTTTCAAACGATTTACAAAACAAAGCAAATAACAAGGTTCATGACTAAACATTTTCTCAAACATAAGTCATGGAACCTATTTTCACAAAACCTATGTATCTCACCGGCATTTTTATGCTGACGTACCTATTTTCACATGTGTTTTTCAGGAGCTGTTGCATAAGATGATCAAGATACACATAGACAGACTTGGGCTTTAGTGACAATAAAAGATGCAAGACTAGTTAATTATGTTGTATTTCTTTGTTTGTTAAGACATTGTAACACTTTTAATCAATAGAACGAAACTTCAATTGCCATGGATTTGAAACAATTAATTCTGTTACAACACTCCCCGACATTTCCGCCACGTTTTGTATGTTCTACGTGGTCGGGGTGTTACAGAAAAGATGGTATCAGAGCCAATGGTTATAGGGAATTAGGTTATTAGTAATGCTTTGACCTAGTCTATAACCTTCTTAGGACCCTAACGCGAGTTTACTTGCGTTTAGTCATAAAACAATACCGTCACCTATCCTTAGGCGACTACCACAACAAGAACATAAATTTCAAAACCGCTTTGAAAACTAATCATCTGTTCTAGGATGATTTATTACAAGGTTTTGAACCCTCTATTGTAAGGTTTTGAACCCTCTGTTATATGGTTTTGAACCCCTTTGAATTTTCAAAAATCTCGTCAAGGTTTTGGGTTTTAAATAATGTGAACACGTGCAAACTGGAAGGGTGAATGCCTGTATTCTGGGTTTTCTGTCTAGGCAAGCACTTCGTATACATCTCATCAGACGCGAGACCAGTTGTGCTTACCTGGGAATTCTTGGGATGAGTGTTCACTTATAGGCGAGCATGTCTTCGCGATACATTATTTTTGACCTATTTACTTTGATTGGTCACTGTGTGTCGTTTGTTGCTTTGTAGTAACAAACAAATGACCACTATCCTTGCTTTCTTCAGATTTGTTTCATCTCATTCTTTTCGTCTAATTCTCTCACTCGTTTCCTTTCATGTTTCCTCTTTTAGAATGCCTCCTCGACGCGAAAACCAGATAGCGACTGCCGAACTGGCAGAAATTATTGCGCAGCAAATGGCTGCTCAATTCCCAAACCTCTTTGCTCAATGGAATCAAGCCAACAACAACAACAATGGTCCATGCAATTTCAAGAGTTTTAACTCGGCGAAACCACTCAAGTTTAGTGGTTCTGAGGGAGCGACTGGGCTTCTTCAATGGTTCGAGAGCATTGAGAATACTTTCCGCCATGTGCAGTGTCCTGACAATCGCAAGGTCGAGTTTGCTTCGAGTGTGTTCCAGAAGAGAGCCCTTACGTGGTGGAACGGGGTTATGAGAGATCGAGGTGCAGAAGTTGCTCTAGCACAGACATGGGCTGAACTTAGGGCCCTTATGATGAAGGAATTCTGTCCTCGTCACGAGATCAGGGCCTTGGAAAGGGAATTCGACAATCTTGAGCAAGACAGCGGTGAGCATCGAGCCTACACGGACCGTTATGAAGAGTTAAGTCTGTTATGCCCAAACATGGTCACGCCTTTGGATAAGGCAATCGAAAAGTACATTGATGGCCTTCCTGACTCAATACAAGACATTTTGACAGGTAGCAACCCTACTACTGTTAGGCAGGCCATTGAGCTATCTGCAACCTTGACTGAATCGCAGATCAGGAAACGTAAGCTTTTCCGAAAGGGTGACAAGAAACTGGTCGAGGAATCAAAACCAATCGAGGAATCAAAGACCATGGATGAACAGACTGGATCCTCTAAGAAGTCAAAGAAGCGAAAGGCTTCTCAGAACTTCGCCGTGGTCGCTCACAATGATCAAGCTGTCCCCAACCAACTAGCTCAACCCCTTGCCAGGAAACCTTACAACGGAACTGCACCCTTGTGCAACCAATGTGGCCTACATCATCATGCTGGTGTGAAGTGCCGCACATGCCAAGTTTGCGGACTTATAGGTCATACAGCGAGGGTTTGCCCAACAGCAGCAGCACCAAATCAGATTAACAACAATCCTGCTCAAGCTCGTTTTCCACCGGGATCTTGCTACAACTGTGGCGAGATGGGCCATTTTAGTAGGAATTGCCCAAGACTTGCTAATGCAAATCCAGCATAGGGATGAGCATATGACCAACCAGAAGACAACATCGTTTAGAAATAATCACGTCTTATGTATTATTTTCTTTTGTTGTCACGATCCATGAAACGGTTGTTGTTATCATTGTTTATAAATAAATCTTTTATTTACATCGCAATGTATTTATGTGATTGTATGTATAAACAACATATCCTCTACAATACCGACAATCAAGGAACCGCATTCCTTGAAGAACAGACTACCCCCAAATTTCTTCCATTTTATGATCTCTTGCGTTTTTCACGAAAATCCTAAGTACCCGTTTCTTCCAAGAGAAACAAAGTACGAGGTGCCAAGTTAATAGCAATCAATAACAAGATGATAACAATTAAACAATTATGTGGTTATGTGCTTATGTGTTCCCTTTTATGTGTCATGTAATTCAAATTATGTTATCCAAATCCTCGTAAAATCTTACATATCCTTGTGCAAGAGATTCCTAGTATGATACCCAAAGGTACTACCTAAAATCCTTAATGGACTTCTACGTTGTAGATAAGTCCCTTGGATTATAAAGTACTACTTCATAATTAGACCCCTTTAGTGGTCTAGTTAAACAGATTGATCCAAAAATCTGGTTGGGGATATCATGTGATGATATAGCTGAAAGGACTCCTTAGTGGCCTAATTAAGAAGATCCTCTGTTGATCTAATTAAAAGGACCCTATGGTAGTCTAGTCACTCTCATCTCAAGTTTGATATCTTTCCCCACAACATTACAAAACGAACTGTGCGGACTGTGCAAGGAATTATGTAATTATGGATGCATACATAATTATGGAATTTAGTGCACAGAAATCACAGCAAGTTCTATCATGTATCTAGAGTAAACCCTATTCATTTCCAATTCTGATGAAGCATCCGTTGAGGAAAAATGAACTAGCTATTCATTTTTCACTTCTGAAGAATATCCGTTGAGGAAATGAATATCCGTTGTTTATCTTTTCATTTCCATTCTGAAGAATAACCGTTGAGAAAAATGAATTATCCATTCATTTTCATTCTGAAGAATATCCGTTGAGGAAATGAATACCCGTTGTATATCTTTTCATTTCCATTCTGAAGAATAACCGTTGAGAAAAATGAATTATCCATTCATTTTCATTCTGAAGAATATCCGTTGAGGAAATGAATACCCGTTGTTTATCTTTTCATTTCCAACTCTGAGGAAATAACCGTTGAAAATGACTCCGTTAGTTCATTTTCGTTTCTGAAGATTTATCCGTTGTGGAGATGAATATCCGTTGTGTAATTCTTCATTTCCAACTCTGAGGAAATAACCGTTGAAAATGACTCCGTTAGTTCATTTTCGTTTCTGAAGATTTATCCGTTGTGGAGATGAATATCCGTTGTGTAGTCCTTCATTTCCGTACCTGAGGAAACAACCGTTGAAAATGACTCCGTTATTTCATTTTCGTTTCTGAAGATTATCCGTTGAGGAAATGAATATCCGTTGATTTTTCTTTCATTTCAAATTCTGAAGAACAAACCGTTGAGGAAAATGACCCCGTTTGTTCATTTTCGTTCTGAAGAATATCCGTTGAGATAAATGAATATCCGTGGATTATTCCTTCATTCCCATTTCTGACGAAGAATCCGTTGAGAAAGAATGAATCATCCATTCATTCTCACTTCTGAAGAATATCCGTTGTGGGAAATTTATATCCGTTTAGTTAATTCCTTTATTTTCCATTTCCGAAGAACCCGTTGAAGAAAATGACTCTGTTCGTTCATTTTCGCTTCTGAAAAATATCCGTTGAGGAAAATAACCAGATTATGCTTTACATATCTTTGATGACTATTTGACACAAAGTCATAGACAGACTCCTACGAATAAATTTCGGGACGAAATTTCCTAAAGTAGGGGAGACTGTAACACCTGTGTCATTTCAACCATCAAACAAATTCCAAACCAATGAAATATTTTATTTCATACTTTGGACTTGTATAAATATGTGTATCTTTTGCACATATCAACTCTTGTTCGATTTCAAGCTCTAAATCGCTGTCTGGAGGGTTATACGCGCTCTAATGTGTAGATATAACCAGTTTAATCCAACGAACACTCCGGAATAGTGAAATAGGCTTAACATACCTTAAATAATCTTTACATAACTTAGACATAAGTTTTGGAAGGCTTTGGTATGGCAAAAACAAGTTAATTCGCTTACAGGGACTAAATTTGACAAACTGCGAAAGTATGCCAATTTGAACTGTAACAGACCTTCCGGGACATGACCATAAGTTAAACATACCATAAATATCCTTTACATAGCTTAGAAATAGGCTTTGAGGTGTTCGGTATGCTAAAATAAACTTTTGTGTCATTTAGGGACTAAAAGCGTCAAAAAGTGCTCAAGTTTGCATTTTTACGCGTAACTTACGTTCTGAATACATCCGGACATCCAAAAATTTATGTAAGCACTAAAATATTTTATTTTAGTGTTCGCCATAAGAAAAATCCATTCGTCGCGTCATTTGGATCGTTTTTCGCGCTTATGCGCATTCCGTCGTAATTAAGCGAACATCGCGATCATACGGCCAAACGAACCGACATCCGAGATATTTTTGAGCACATTTTAAGTTCCCTATACTTTAACTTCATTTTAGAGCTTTGAAATGGGGTTAACGGGCCTTAAACGTGTCGAAAATGGGCTGAATGCATGACAGGGACCAAAAGTGTAAATCTGCCAAACTTAAGCCTAGCGGTGCGCTACACTTTTAGCGTAGCGGTGCGCTAGGGGTCTGCAGACCAGATGCAATGTACTTAACAGCCTGTTTTCAGCTGGATTAACCACAACCACACATTCCTAATTATCTAGTCATCTGATAAGGATGGATTTCCAGCCACCATAAGGTTCCGACAAGTGTACGGGTTGGATTCATGGCACGTTTTCCATGGAACGATCCTAACGGTTCGGGTATTCCTATAAATACCCAACCCACACAACCTCATTTTGCACTAGAATTCTGAATTGAGAACCTCTAAGTTGAAACCATTGTTTCATACCTGAGATTCTTGAATCGGGATTAGCATTCGGGGACCCTGGGTAAGTATTCTTTCGTTCTTTTCCTTATTTTATTGCTTTTCGAGTCCGAAAGTCAAACTTTGTTTGACTTTCAGCGTTGACCAGTAATGGTCAATTCGAAGTTCGTTTGAACTTCGCAACGTGAGTGTAATCACGTTGGTTATAGTCCCTTGGGACTATGCCTACTGATTACCACGTTGTCTAGGGTCGTAGGGTAAGCGATCTAATAAATCGCTTATACCTCGAACCCGACCCATTTGGTCGATCATTAAGATCCGACCAAATACATTAGGTGACCATAGTAGGTAGGGAATAACCTTCCGAGGTTATACCCTATGGTCACATCGTTTAAGTAGTTGTATGATAGGTAGTTTATATGCCTTAGGTAAATTACCAGAATACCCTTTTCATGTATAATTGGTAATTAAACATATGTAACCTAAACCTTTGTCACATAACTGATTATGTAACATGTTTAGGCATATAACACTTGTCATAGGACTAGTTAGGCGGTCCGAACGCGTTTCACGCGAACGACGCGTTAAAGTAGCATAAGCTACCTAAACGGGTCGTAATGGGTCGTAAACACTTAGGTTAAGTTTCATTTAGTATGTAGGCTTTGTTAAACCAAATGACACGAGTCTCTACACTCGTTTGGTTTACAAACCCTAATGCTACCCAATCTTCCGATCTAGGTCCGGTTTATTAACATAGTTACCTATACTAGGTGCCGTTTGATATCCGCGATCTCTAGCATTGTTTAGTTGTTACTCAAGGACTACTGAGCAATCTCAAGTGAGTACATAGACCCCTCTTTTACTGTTTTCCAAACTGTTTTGGGGTGGAACACATGTGCCTACTTGTTACTTTCATGCTTTCCCGTTTTCACATCATATACATGCTATGTTCGTTAGTACATTATGGTACATGATTTCATTACAATTCATGCTAGGTGTGCCCATTGTGTGCATTACTTAGTACATCGTTTTACATTACATTTCATGCTAGGTGTGCCCATTGTGTGCATTACTTAGTACATCGTTTTACATTTCATCTCATGCTAGGTGTGCCCATTGTGTGCATTACTTAGTACATTGTTTTACATTGCCTTTCTGTTGCATATGCTTATCCAGCGTATGAACACATTATACTACATTTTGAACTGTTGTAATCATTTTACTATGTGATCCGTTGATATCTGTGAACCGTTTGTATTTGTAACCGTTGAACCACGTGAACCGTTTGTAACCGTTGAACCACGTGAACCGTTTGTAACCGTTGAACCATGTGAACCGTTTGTAACTATTGAACCGTTTGTATCCATTACATGATTTACATTAGACATGAACATTACTTTGGTGGTTTGGTTTGATTAAGTGATTAAGTAACGATGCGTGTGTAATATGATACAAACATGGTGGATACGCCGCTGGTACTTCCTATATATAAGTGTTTGTATGGTATTACATATCGTAGCGTTATTTGAATCATTTCAGTTTGATACATATAACATTTTATACAAATAACATACTTTTCACAAGACATTGTTTTACAAACAACTTATCTTATACAAACTCAGTCTACATGGTTATTCATTTAACCATTCATTATTCTTTTATCTATACATATCATTTGAACTTATTGATTTTCAAACGATTTACAAAACAAAGCAAATAACAAGGTTCATGACTAAACATTTTCTCAAACATAAGTCATGGAACCTATTTTCACAAAACCTATGTATCTCACCGGCATTTTTATGCTGACGTACCTATTTTCACATGTGTTTTTCAGGAGCTGTTGCATAAGACGATCAAGATACACATAGACAGACTTGGGCTTTAGTGACAATAAAAGATGCAAGACTAGTTAATTATGTTGTATTTCTTTGTTTGTTAAGACATTGTAACACTTTTAATCAATAGAACGAAACTTCAATTGCCATGGATTTGAAACAATTAATTCTGTTACAACACTCCCCGACATTTCCGCCACGTTTTGTATGTTCTACGTGGTCGGGGTGTTACATGTAAATGATGTGTAAAACTCATTTTATTAGTGAAAATGGCATTATCGTCAATTACCGAGTCCATGCAAGAACTCTATGTTATGGTCAGTATAAAATTTGACCAAAAATTCTAAAATTCCCTAAAAATTACATAAAAACAGTAGGTAATGAGTTTGGTTCCAAAAATTGGGTTTAAATAAGATTTATGCTAAAAATGCTATTTAATTAACACAAAGTTCTGTTTTACGATATCTTGCATAACTTTTATTTGAGACCAGAAACTGAATTCAAATTTCTTGGACATACTTATATATCAGTAATAAAGCTTTTTGTCCTTTCACATTTTAAAAAATCTCGTTTTAATAGTATAAGGGCATATTAGTCAATTTTAAGCAAAATAACGGAACATGCAAATAACTCGGATTTCTAAGGGACCATGTAGTATAACTTCAGAGAGATATACTAACATATAATATGGTCACATAGGAATCCTAAGGCATAACTATACTAAGCTAAATCAGGTCATAACTGAAAGTCAAAGCAAAAGTCTACTTTTGCGACTTTCGGTTGCGAACCGAGCCTAAACTCAGAATTGTCGGGTTGAACATGCCTAAACATGTTCTTATATTATTTACCAAGTTATTTAAGTGATAAAATATATTTTATAGCTTCTACATTATCAGTTATGATTTATTTTGTAAAAACTGAATCATTTGACTTTTCTGTTAAGTAGTTTGACCCGACAATTGACCAAGTAAATGTGATAATTAGGAGGTGCCCTTTTAAGGGTTTAACACCTACATAATTACCAACACTTAGCCACTTTCAATTCGAATAATGGCTGGACCGTTAGTGATTAATCACAAAGTCAAAGCGTAATTACGATATCTTTGACTTTCGGTTATTAAACTAATAAAAGCTTAACTACAGAAGCTAAGAACACTTACAAAGGTCCTTAGCAAGAATATTTGAACTAATAGAGCTTCCTTAATGCTTAGGATGCTCCAGAGAACTCAGCTTGAGAGTTTGTTTGAGATTTTCTTTGAATGAGCAAGTTCAAGTTTGAGAAATGAGGCCTTTATATAGGGGAATTGGATGAATCAAGATGATTACAAGTATCCCAGATGTTTTATGATGCTCACAAGTGTCCAAATGGTTTTTAGAAACCATCAACATGCAGCTGGTTTCGATTCAGAGTGCAGAGGATCTTCACAAGATTGCAGGTTGCATGCTGGGCACCTGCCAGTTCTGCTGAAAAACCTCCTCCGTCGTGCCACGCGCCAGGGAGGGGAGATCCTGGCACGCCACGCGAGGCAACCATTTTCAAAGTTTGTTTGTTTGTTTGCATGTTCAGTCCCTGCACTTTCTGAACTCGAATAACTGACTTTTCTAGCATGATGGGTCCACATAATTAGGTCTGAAATGTTCTTGGGAGTGGAAACATGCATTCATAAGTTTTGGATGTATTGAAAAAGTCTCTCGATTGAAGAATTGCCATATTTACACTTTTGACCCTTTTCTTGGAAATTTCAATTTACATCACAAGATTGAACCAAAACTTTAATAAATCTTTACCTGATATACATGAGGGTATTTTAATATATTACAAAGCTTCGGAAATGTTAAAAGGTCACTTAGAGGTAAGAATTAACATGTTGGCACTTTTAACCCTTGTGTTTTGTAACTTTTGATTTTTAAGCACAAACGGCTTCTTGTGTCCGTCAATTTATTCAATCATGAATACGAACATCATATGAGGTCATTGCAAAAGTTTGGCATGTTGTGTGACACCTGGGTCACTGCGACCATCAAACAAATACCAAACCAATGAAATATTGTATTTCATACTTGGGATTTGTATAAATATGTGTATCATTTGCAGATATCAAATTTTTGTTCAATTCCAAACTCTAAATCGCTTTCTGGAAGGTTATACGCGCACCAATGCATAAATATAACCAGTTTAATGCAACAAACACTCCGGAACAGTGACATAGGCTTAACATACCTTAAATAACCTTTACATAACTTAGAAATAAGTTTTGAAGGCTTTGGTATGGCAAAAACAAGTTAAATCGCTTACAGGGACTAAAGTTGACAAACTGCGAAAGTATGCCAATTTAAACTGTAACAAACATTCCGGAACATGGCCATAAGTTAAACATACCATAAATATCCTTTACATAGCTTAGAAATAGGCTTTGAGGGGTTCGGTGTGCTAAAATAAACTTTTGGGTCATTCAGGGACTAGAAGCGTCAAAAAGTGCACAAGTTTGCATTTTCGCGCATAACTTACGTTCTGAATACATCCGGACATCCAAAAATTTATGTAAGCACTAAAACATTTTATTTTAGTGTTTGGCATGAGAAAAATCCATTCGTCGCGCAATTTGGATCGTTTTTCGCGCTTATGCGCATTCCGTCGTAATTAAGCGATCATCGTGTTCGTACGACCAAACGAACCGACATCTGAGATATTTTTGAGCATGTTTCATGTCCACAATGTTTAGGCATCATTTTAGGGCCTTAAAGTTGGCTTTACGGGCCTTAGAAGTGTCGGAAATGGCCTTAAACACGTGCAGGGGCTGAAACTGTCACTTTTGAAACTTGTTTTCTGATCAGAAGCTCCAGGTGGCCCGCCTGAGTTTTGTCTGATCCTGAAGCGGGCCGCATCAGCCTCCCAGACAGCAGAAACATGCAGAAACTTCGAATCTGGTCCGTTCCACTTCTTGCAAATGGTTTTGGGGAATCTATGGGCTAGTATTGAGGGCACATGGTATTACAAAACCATGTGTGCACATGTATGGACAAGATCAAAGCACAATATTCGAGAAACTGTAACACCTGAAAATTTTAAAACACAAAATGTAACAACCATTATGATTTATAGTCCAATAGGAAACCCTAATTAAGACACCCAAGTGATTCTGCACAAACCCTAAGATTTTCAGAATTTTCAGAATCAGGATTAGGGCCCCTAAAACTCAGGGGGGGGGGGGGTATTTTCTAGTGATGATTATCCATTTAACTCGCTGTCTAAATTGAATATTATAAAACTGTTGACTCAGCTAGGCTAGTCCCACGCGTGGCAACCCTATAGTGTTTAGGTGTCCCTTACGGACCGTAAGGTTATTAGTGTTACGGTGCGCAAGGTTTTGTTACGGACCGTAAGATATTATTTGTTACGGTCCGTAAGGGGGGGGGGGGGCAAAATTCAACTATAAATAGAGGACATTGGCACTCGCTTTCTGGTGTTCAAACGACGAAGAAATTTGTTTCAGGCTTCGAGTTATCATCTGATTATCACAATTAACACACACAGAACACTAATTAAGTATAGCGGGGTGCTGCAGATCAGGGTATTAACTCGATCGCTATTACGATTCATTGTCCGATCGATCAATATATCCAATGGATGTTTAAGTGCTGCCCACATTAGGGTTATACTTTGTCGTTCGTCATTAATTCGATGGATGTTTAAGTATCGTACTTTGTCATTCGTCGTTAATTCGATGGATGTTTAAGTATCGCACTTTGTCGTTCGTTGTGAGAATTTGATCTCGTGAGTTATCGTAAATGCTGTATTAAGTTACTTACCTAGTTTGTGTGCAAATTAGGTTAAGAGGATAATCAATAGGCTAAACTCTGCCCGTATAAATCTACAATTGAAAACAAGATAGCATCACTTGGAAATTTTAAGGTACGGATAGACTCCTTTCTTTCGATTTATGTCATTTGAATATAAGAATTCCATATTAAGATTAAGTTATGAAATAAGTTATAAGTTCAGTACGGATAGAATCCTTTCTTTCGATTTACGTCGTTATTCCTGATTTTAAGTTCCGTATTAAGATTAAGTTATGAAATAAGTTATAAGTTCCGTAAGGATAGAATCCTTTCTTTCGATTTATGTCGTTTTGATACAAGTATATCATTCCTGATTTTAAGTTCTGTATTAAGATTAAGTTATGAAATATGTGTTGGAAGTTACAAACGTTTTGAAAAAGGTTTTGTTTTACATCAATTATTTAGAAAATGGTTTATGAAAAATATTCTTTTCGTATTCACAAGTATACATGTTTGTGAGTTATTTGTTTTTCATACTCTAGTGGTTCCTTATTAACGAGTCAAGGTTTTATCTTGTTTCGTTTAATAAACCACATTTTAGGGACGAAATTGTCAAGATAGGATTGATATCCATACCTTGGTGACTGGTTCCACTCTTAGATTTTAATCTCGCCAAAGATTCGTATTTTCAATCAAATTATTATTTACAAGTTACAAGTTAAATATATTAAGGCTTACAAGTTACAAGTAAATAAATTACAAGTTTAATATTATATACAAGTATTATGTTACTCAAGTCAAATTGTTATAATACTATTATATTACTATGTCTTTTCAAAACTCCTCACGTCTTTGATTATCGATTCATTTGACAGTCCGTTCGATTTCTATTCTAATCATTTGATTTAGCTTTCATGTCATGCGATAGTTTTCTGTTAAGTTGTACTCATTATCGCATGTCCCAATATATGTTCCGTTTTGTTATGAAAATAAGTTTTATAAGTTATGTGAATAAGACTCTTTGTACTCTGATACCCTGAGTGTCGCTTCTCGTGGAGTGTCCCACGAGCATGTTGTTGTGGCATCGACATCATGTGCTCCACCCGTGACGGAGAGATCAGTTCACGGCGTCTCTTAAGTACAAGTGTGGTACATATAAGCTATTAGGAGGCGTATGGATCGATCCTAGGATTTAACTTATAAGGAGATGGATAACGGGTATGCCAACTCGCCATTTCATGTGATAAGTATGCAGGAGTAGCTACCTGTGTATTGTCACGTTTTAAGTTTGGCTCATGGGTACATCCGTAAGATATGATTATGAAATTATGTTTTTGTGAAATAAAATAAGCTTTTGTTTTCCTCTATCCGCACACTGGGAAAAACTTTCCAAATTTTGCTCAGATGTACGTTTTTTGTGTTTTCTTCTTTACGTCAGGTTATCATGACAATCTGGGACGGAATATGGAAGAGTGCTCGAGTGTTTGGAAAAAACGGTAGAAATAATTGTAATGGATTAGATATCCGTCATTAAGATGTAAAGCCTTGTAATACATTTAAGTATAAATGGAATTATGTTTTTGATCTGACTACTGTTATAGTGACACGCCGGCCCGTTCCGGGACGGGGTGTTACAGCTATGGTATCAGAGCAAAGGCTCTTTCCTGTAGAAAACTTAAAACATAAGTTAAGACCTGTGAGGTAATGGGTAGACATTGGGTTAGGATTTCGATGTTCAATCAGTCAATACATCGGTTAGTAACTTTTCTTTTCACTTCATGATAGTCTCGAATATAAGTATTTCGTCATCTTCATTGTTTTTACTCTAGCTTTATTTCAAGTATAACTATTGATCATAATGGGCCACGTTCAAGTATGATTATTAATATATATATATATATATATATATATGTATGTAATAATTTCGAGGACGAAATTTTTTTTAAGAGGGGTAGATTTGTAACACCCGAAAATTTTAAAACACAAAATGTAACAACCATTATGATTTATAGTCCAATAGGAAACCCTAATTAAGACACCCAAGTGATTCTGCACAAACCCTAAGATTTTCAGAATCAGGATTAGGGCCCCTAAAACTCAGGGGGGGGGGGGGGGGTATTTTCTAGTGATGATTATCCATTTAACTCGCTGTCTAAATTGAATATTATAAAACTGTTGACTCAGCGAGGCTAGTCCCACGCGTGGCAACCCTATAGTGTTTAGGTGTCCCTTACGGACCGTAAGGTTATTAGTGTTACGGTGCGCAAGGTTTTGTTACGGGCCGTAAGATATTATTTGTTACGGTCCGTAAGGGGGGGGGGCAAAATTCAACTATAAATAGAGGACATTGGCACTCGCTTTCTGGTGTTCAAACGACGAAGAAATTCGTTTCAGGCTTCGAGTTATCGTCTGATTATCACAATTAACACACACAGAACACTAATTAAGTATAGCGGGGTGCTGCAGATCAGGGTATTAACTCGATCGCTATTACGATTCATTGTCCGATCGATCAATATATCCAATGGATGTTTAAGTGCTGCCCACATTAGGGTTATACTTTGTCGTTCGTCGTTAATTCGATGGATGTTTAAGTATCGTACTTTGTCATTCGTCGTTAATTCGATGGATGTTTAAGTATCGCACTTTGTCGTTCGTTGTGAGAATTTGATCTCGTGAGTTATCGTAAATGCTGTATTAAGTTACTTACCTAGTTTGTGTGCAAATTAGGTTAAGAGGATAATCAATAGGCTAAACTCTGCCCGTATAAATCTACAATTGAAAACAAGATAGCATCACTTGGAAATTTTAAGGTACGGATAGACTCCTTTCTTTCGATTTATGTCATTTGAATATAAGAATTCCATATTAAGATTAAGTTATGAAATAAGTTATAAGTTCAGTACGGATAGAATCCTTTCTTTCGATTTACGTCGTTATTCCTGATTTTAAGTTCCGTATTAAGATTAAGTTATGAAATAAGTTATAAGTTCCGTAAGGATAGAATCCTTTCTTTCGATTTATGTCGTTTTGATACAAGTATATCATTCCTGATTTTAAGTTCCGTATTAAGATTAAGTTATGAAATATGTGTTGGAAGTTACAAACGTTTTGAAAAAGGTTTTGTTTTACATCAGTTATTTAGAAAATGGTTTATGAAAAATATTCTTTTCGTATTCACAAGTATACATGTTTGTGAGTTATTTGTTTTTCATACTCTAGTGGTTCCTTATTAACGAGTCAAGGTTTTATCTTGTTTCGTTTAATAAACCACATTTTAGGGACGAAATTGTCAAGATAGGATTGATATCCATACCTTGGTGACTGGTTCCACTCTTAGATTTTAATCTCGCCAAAGATTCGTATTTTCAATCAAATTATTATTTACAAGTTACAAGTTAAATATATTAAGGCTTACAAGTTACAAGTAAATAAATTACAAGTTTAATATTATATACAAGTATTATGTTACTCAAGTCAAATTGTTATAATACTATTATATTACTATGTCTTTTCAAAACTCCTCACGTCTTTGATTATCGATTCATTTGACAGTCCGTTCGATTTCTATTCTAATCATTTGATTTAGCTTTCATGTCATGCGATAGTTTTCTGTTAAGTTGTACTCATTATCGCATGTCCCAATATATGTTCCGTTTTGTTATGAAAATAAGTTTTATAAGTTATGTGAATAAGACTCTTTGTACTCTGATACCCTGAGTGTCGCTTCTCGTGGAGTGTCCCACGAGCATGTTGTTGTGGCATCGACATCATGTGCTCCACCCGTGACGGAGAGATCAGTTCACGGCGTCTCTTAAGTACAAGTGTGGTACATATAAGCTATTAGGAGGCGTATGGATCGATCCTAGGATTTAACTTATAAGGAGATGGATAACGGGTATGCCAACTCGCCATTTCATGTGATAAGTATGCAGGAGTAGCTACCTGTGTATTATCACGTTTTAAGTTTGGCTCATGGGTACATCCGTAAGATATGATTATGAAATTATGTTTTTGTGAAATAAAATAAGCTTTTGTTTTCCTCTATCCGCACACTGGGCAAAACTTTCCAAATTTTGCTCAGACGTACGTTTTTTGTGTTTTCTTCTTTACGTCAGGTTATCAAGACAATCTGGGACGGAATATGGAAGAGTGCTCGAGTGTTTGGAAAAAACGGTAGAAATAATTGTAATGGATTAGATATCCGTCGTTAAGATGTAAAGCCTTGTAATACATTTAAGTATAAATGGAATTATGTTTTTGATCTGACTACTGTTATAGTGACACGCCGGCCCGTTCCGGGACGGGGTGTTACAGCTACGATCTTAACGGTTCTCCGAATCCTATAAATACCCAACCACCCCATTGCAAAACCCACAAGAATTCTGATTTGAGAAGCTCTAAGTTGAAACCTTTGTTTCATACCTGAGCTACTTGGATCGGGATTAGCATTCGGGGACCCTTCGTAAGTATTCTTTCGTTCTTTTATTGCTTTTCGAGTCTTTTCGAGTCTGAAAGTCAAACTGCATTGACCAGTTTATGGTCAATGCGAAGTTCGTTTGAACTTCGCAACGTGAGTATAATCACGTTGGTTATAGTCCTTTGGGACTATGCCTACTGATTACCACGTTGTCTAGGGTCGTAAGGGTAAGCGATCTAATAAATCGCTTATACCTTCGAACCCGACCCATTTGGTCGATCATTAGGATCCGACCAAATACATTAGGTGACCATAGTAGGTAGGGAATAACCTTCCGAGGTTATTCCTTATGGTCGCTTCGTTAAGTAGTTGTATGATAGGTAGTTTATATGCCTTAGGTAAATTACCAGAATACCCTTTTCATGTATAATTGGTAATTAAGCATATGTAACCTAAACTTTTGTCACATAACTGATTATATAACATGTTTAGGCATATAACACTTGTCATAGGGCTAGTTAGGCGGTCCGAACGCGTTTCACGCGAACGACGCGTTAAAGTAGCATAAGCTACCTAAACGGGCCGTAATGGATCGTAAGCACTTATGTTAGGTTTCATTTAGTATGTAGGCTTTGTTAAACCATATTACCCGAGTCTCCATACTCGTTTGGTTTACGAACCCTCATTCTATCCGATCTTCCGATTTAGGTCCGGTTTATTAACATAGTTACCTATATTAGGTGCCGTTTGATTCCGTGATCTCTAGCATTGCTTGGTGGTTATCCTAGGACTTCTGAGCAATCTCAAGTGAGTACATAGAACCCCTCTTTTACTGTTTTCCAAACTGTTTTGGGGTGAAACACATGTGCCTACTTGTTACTTTCATGCTTTCCTGTTTTCACATCATATACTTGCTATGTTTATTAGTACATTTATAGTACATGATTTCATTACATTTTATGCTATGTATGCCCATTGAGTACGTACTTAGTACATCGTTTTACATTACATTTCATGCTACGTGTGCCCATTGTGTGCATTACTTAGTACATCGTTTTACATTACATTTTATGCTATGTATGTCCATTTAGTTCATACTTAGTACATCGTTTTACATCATATCACATACTATGTATGTTCATTTGTTGCATACTTAGTACAGTTGTTTTCATCACATGCTTACATTTTGTTATGACATTTGGGTTGTTTACAATGGAACAATACATTCATTAACATTAGCTACGCCGTTCGTTAGTAGGTAGTGGTACCATAGGAATTGACAACTCCCGTTCCTGAAATCCTGGGTTTGTTTGGAGTGGAAGGAATGACCGAATTCGATATACATAATTTAGATAAACCTTTAAGTTGTTTAAGGGTTTATCGCCACAGTCTCAAGGCTTGGATGTATGCATTTTCACAACACCGCATAGATGTTCGTATCAGTATAGCATGCATTTCCACAAAACATAGCTTTGATTTAAACCATGTTTTACTTCAATACTTTGTTTTTGTGCATATGGTTTAGTTGATACATTTCACTAGCCATACAGATCATTTTGGTTACACATTACATGATTTACATTTGACACATGAACATTATTGACATTGGTTACACATTACATGATTTACATTTGACACATGAACATTATTGACATTGGTTACACATCACATGAATTACATTTGACACATAAACATTATTGACATTGGTTACACATTACATGATTTACATATTGACATAAACATTTTTGACATATTATTCAATACGTTTGGAAATTGGTTTAAACATAGACATCTTACATTGGTGGTTTGTTTGGGTATGTGATTTGAGTAACGGTGCGTGTGTAATATGATACAAGCATGGTGGATACGCCGCTGGTACTTCCTATATATAAGTGTTTGTATGGTATTACATATCGTAGCGTTATTTGAATCATTTCAATTTAAGATATATAACATTTTATACAAATAACATACTTTTCACAAGACATTCTTTTACAAACAACTTATCTGATACAAACTCATTTTACATGGTTATTCATTTAACCATACATTATTCTCTTATTTATACATATCATCTGATCTTATCGTTTTTCAAATGATTTACAAGACAAATCAAATTACAAGGTTCATGACTAAATATTTTCTTAAACAATAAGTCATGAATCCTATTTTCATAAACCTATGTATCTCACGGGCATTTTTATGCTGACGTACCTATTTTCACATGTGTTTCAGGATATGATGCATAGGATTTATCAAGATACACTTAGGCGGACTTGGGCCTTAGCGACAATAAAAGATGCAAGACTAGTTATTTATGTTATGTTTCTTTGATTGTCAAGACATTGTAACTACTTTAATCAATAAAACAATATTTCAATTTCCATGTGTTATGAAACAATGATTCTGTTACAACACTCCCCGACGTTTTCCGCCACGTTTTGTTGTTCTACGTGGTCGGGGTGTGACATGTTGACGCTTTTGGTCCTTCTATTTACATCTTTACACTGTTTGACAACTTTAGTCCATCCAGTTATCTTTTTAACATGATCAGGGTTTATGACACGTGTCACCACTGTATTGGACTTGATTTTGCGAGGTGTTACATAAGTTTAACAGGAAAATGTGTTGCTAGGAAGCAAATACGGTAGAATGCATAAGTCTTAAACAACAGATAAGAATCAAGATTCCTAGAACTATAGACTAGGGCAACTATTCCTACTTATCCTAATTCCCTATAGTTATGGCTCTGATACCAATCTGTCACACCCCAACCGATGGCGGAAACATCGGGGTGCGAGCACTAAGCGTTCAGATTGCTCATGAGTTTCCATACCACCAATAGTTTCAATAGTAATTAAATTGATTCCATGCAAAATTGTCTAAACATCATGAATCCAAAATCACATAACATCATCATAGTTTCAAAAGTTTCTAGATTAGCTAAGTGTAGTTTCTAAGCTTCATTCTAGCTTGTTTCAAGAATCCTAGCATCCTGTCAGCCTGCAACATGTATTAAAATAGAGTAAGTACAAAAATGTACCGGCGAGTATACAAGTTTGAATATATAGCATAATAAATTTAAAAGACTCATATCCACATTGTAAATGATAACAAAATAGTTTCATCCGTGCTAGTGTTCGCAGTCCAAGTGATAGCCCAAGTTTCCGATGCTTTAGTGTTTTCCCAAGAATCAAGGAAAACTAGAATCCTCCTAACAATACCCCCGAGAATAATGGGGAGGTGCATCTCCTATAGTGCTACTATTGTTAAGGCGGAACTACACACTCTGGATTAAACGTTCACATAGCACAAAGAATCAAGAATCACAAGTTTCACATACACATAGGATAGAGTTTGGATTTCAAAAGTTTCAAGTATCATAGTTTAATAGAATACATGTTGCATCCAAAGTTTAAAACAAAAAGGGATCGAGTATACTCATAGTGATTGCTTAACAGATTAACTGTTATTGGATCAAAGGGAGCACTTTAGGTTTAGCCTGATTAGATTACAACAGATAAGGGCCGAACAGAAATACAAGATTGTGCAAAGTGTCGGATCAGTCACTGGATCGGATGGCAGTTCGATCGGATGGCTATCCGATCGGATTGCCATTCGATTGATGTCTGTTGTGAGTGAGGGACGGATTGCCATCTGATCGGATGATCATCCATTCGGATGGCCATTCGACCGAATGGTTGTTCGATCCAAGTATCAAGATTCCAAATTGTTACCAAGAGTTCAAGTTTCTGAAAAATTTTCTAAGTGTTTAAATATTTCAAGGCACATTGTTACTTCGATCGGATGGACGCTCGATCGGATGATCGGATCACCATTCGACGACCAAAGACTCAAAGTTTCAAAGGTTAAGAGACAAGTGTCCCCTGATAGGATGGCAGTTCGATCGGATGGCTATCCGATCGGATTGCCATTCGATTATGTTGTTCTTGTCCCGTTCATAACTTTGTAAAGTTTCTAAGTTTCTTGTTTCACGGTGATGGCATGGTACGTATTGAGACAAGGGTAAACACGTCAATGTACAGCCGCCCTAATCGAACGGGAATCACCCCAGTCTGTTCAAGTGTCTGTCTATAGCAGTGCTTATGTCGAATCCATACTCCGGTCATCTTCTCAGGCAATAATCCATTTCCAAGCTAACTCAAGACTAATCATCAAGTCTTCAGTCCGTTCAGATCCGGATTCCACCATTTAAGTGAATAGTTAAAGAAAAGATGAGAGAAAACATAAGTTTTAGCTGAAAAGTCTAGATTTAGTTAAGATTCAGTGTAAAACGCATGAAATTCCTTAGATCTGGGCTAGATCTTGAACGGAATGACATCACTTAACAGTTTGGTACAATCCGCCATGATGACATCACCCCCAAGAGCTCAAATCTCAGAGATTTCACGGTGAAAAGTGAGGTTTCAAAGGAGAATTTCGTAGAGAATAGTGTATAGATCAAAGATGTAAAAGAATCTAGTGTAAAACGTACCGAAATCGCCGAGAAATGGAAGAAAAGGGGAGTGCTTGCGTCTGGTTCAAAGGAGGCTGTCACATCAGTGAGGAATGATGTGACAGGTCCTATTTATAGTGTATGAGAGGAGTGAAGGCGGTGTGCAGCGGATCAGATGGCAGCTCGCTCGAATGGCCATCCGATCGGTTGGTCATCTCATCCGATCGGATGGTTATCCGATTGCCATTCGGTCAATCCCATCCTTTCTGTTTCATCGTCTTTGATTCGTTTTGTGAGTTAGATTAAGCGTTGCGTTGCGTATTATTGGGTAAAAGGATCACATAACTAGATTACATTATTAACACAAAAGTTTCCAAGTTTCATAGTTTCCACCAGTGACAAGACCCCAGTCTCTCGTTCAACCAAGTCTCAAGTTTCACGAGTCTCAAGAGTCAAGCACCAAAGTATCAAGAGTCAAGAATCTAGATTAAGTATCAAGAATCATAGTTTCCAAGTATCAAGAATCATAGAATCATAGAATCATAGCATTAAGTATCAAGAATCAAGATTCAAGTATCAAGAGTCTAGTATTAAGAATCAAGTCTCATAGTGTTAAACATCAAGAATCAAGTTTCTAGAATCAAGAATCAAGCATCATAGTATTAAGAATCAAGAATCTAGATTCAAGCGTTACAAGCATCGAAAGTGTCAAGCATCACATAGTTTAGGGGCTAAAATTGACAAAGCTAAAAGTCTAGGGACGCAGCGTTACATGTCAGGTATCCAGGTTCTTTTTTTTTGAGTTAAATGCCCGGATAGTCCCTATGGTTTGCCCTTTTTTCACCTTTAGTCCATAACTTTCTAAAATTACAGCTATAGTCCCCAACTTTTGCAATTTCGTTCCCGGATAGTCCCTAGGCCTAACATCAGTTAGTTTTCTTAGGTAAGAGAATGTGAAATGACAAAAATACACTTACTATAAAACAAAATAATTTATGTGGGACCTACCACCTACTCACCCACTTCATCTTCCCCATTCTTCATCGCCACCACCATCACCATCACCACCTTTCATCACCACCACCACCATCCACCTTTCACCACCGTACCCCATGCTTCACTCCGAACTGTCGCCACCCCCGTTATTCCGGTGACCACCCCACCGGTAATCGGCTATTTCAAATAACACAACCAAACTAATTATTGTTCGGTTTCCAGCCAGTCTGAAAACACTGCAAATATACAAATAGTAAAACTGTAGCAGTTCATAACATAATCAAATCATTCATCCACACAATTCTAAACCATCTTAACACTGCTTCAACAATGCATAATCAAAATCATAACAACAATACAATTATGAACAGAAACCGAAACCAAATCATACCCGAACGTGGCGATTTTTCAAGCGTCTTTCAACAACGTCAGGATCCTCTTCAGACGACATAAGCACCACCAATTACAACAGATCCAAATGTGAAGCAACGTAAAAAGCCTCGATCGATGGTCGAATTATGAAGTAATTTCCAGCAAAACACATCACCAATAATGTGTGTAAACTCTTCGAACGAATCAAATTTCTGGAAATTGTTAGTGAATTTTCTGGAAATTGATCAGCAAACCTTGCAGATTAGTACTAGTGTAGCAGATTTGAGAAGGTTTCAGACGTAGAAGTTGCGATTTGAAAGCAAATTTTTGGATTATGGTGGATGTTTTTACATATACAGGTGGGGTGGTCGCCGGAATAACGGGGTGGCTGTAGTTCGGAGTGAAGGGTGGGGTACGGTGGTGAAAGATGGATGGTGGTGGTGATGATGAAAGGTGGAGATGGTGGTTGTTATGGGTGATTTTCCGCTTATATATCCTGAATAATGTTCTGACTATGTTCCTTTTGTTGTGATCAGGATATTGGTAACATCCTGATGCAGTATCCTGGTAGTGACTAATTAATTCACGTGCAGATTAATGAAGCAAGTCTATAACGTTTGATTGGACTTCTTCTCCCTAAGACTCGGGATAATCTGTTGGAATAGGAACGTTGAAGCCGGAAGACGTGGACTAAAACGTTCACAAAGGGAATATTCGTTTTATCCCGGGATTATAGGCTAGTTAGTTAGCTTTCTTTTACTATAAATAGGATTGATCGGATCAGATAAGAACACGCACAATCTCTCGAACACTCTTGCTCTCTAGCTGCAATCACTCACAATACACTTACACTTGTATTCAAATCACATTGTAACACCTAGTCGATCCGCATCATATCCTACACTGTATCCTGAAATTTGAAGTAATAAGAAGAACAAGGCAGCTGCGATTGTCAGCTCCCGAGGTTTTATGCCGGTGATCTAGATTGATCTAGGGCTTTCCTCGTACATCTCATGTCACCCTTTACCTTTTTGCTCATTGTTTGATCATAGATACAGCTCGATATCCTGAGCCATATCCTGAAAACTGTTTTTGTTAACAACTTAATCAGCATATATTTTTCAAATACTTCTAGCACACTACCCCACTTAACTAATTTGATCACTTAATTGCTTCGGTAATTTTTGACCAAAACAATTTGGCGCCCACCGTGGGGCAAGTGGTGTTATTTCTACTAAAAGCTTTTGCAAAATCATTACTTAGTTTTTTATTTTCAAAACTTTTTTCTACACTATTTTCAATGGCCTCAAGATCAAACATGAGCTCTTCTACCGTGTCTGCCACAACTTCTGCAACCATTGGTTCGGTGCTTCCACCACCTCCGAGGATGCAAGCATCTTCACAGCCTCAGG
The DNA here is from genome assembly GCA_030545235.1 of Helianthus tuberosus. NCBI lineage: Eukaryota > Viridiplantae > Streptophyta > Magnoliopsida > Asterales > Asteraceae > Helianthus > Helianthus tuberosus. The sequence continues at coordinate 121,655,837 of CM060354.1, forward strand.
ATCTTTCAAGAGGAACAGAAACTCATGTGGTTCGGGATGTTATCCCCACTCGGAATGCTCAAGGATCTGCTGTCTCCGGGGGTACTCCTATTTTGGTTTCTAATGATGAAAATCTGACTTTGTTTGGCAGTATACAGGATCAGATGAGGCAGCAGCAGGAAACAAATCAAATGCTAATAAGAGAAATTCAGCTCTTGAAGTCCGGTCCTAGTAGGCCTGCTGAGGATATTGTCACTCCCATGCAGCCAAGAGCATTGAACTTCAGTTCAGCAGTGTACACCGAGGATAATAGGGGCAATAATGTGCCTAGTCATTCCCAGAATCATACTCCTGAGATACCCTCTTCAGTTAGGGTGTCAACTGTGAGAAGTTCAGGATACGCTTCAGAATATGGCCAGAATCCTCAGACTGGTAACGTGTCTAATAATGTTAATACTCTTGTTACCAATGGTCTTGGATCTTTGTAGGATGCAGGTATGACATCAACATTTTCTATGGAGCTTCAGAAATTGAAGGACATGATATCCAGTGTACCTGGGGTCGTCCAGCCAATTCCGAAAGTGTCTCAGGACAGCCACAGGATATCCCGGTTTTGCACATCCTATCTATGATGCTGAACACCCAAAAAGATTTCAAACCCCCAACATGAAGCTCTATGACGGAACTACGGATCCTGAAGAGTATATTGCTCAGTATAGGGAAAGGATGGAAATTAATCCTATCCCCCCAGATCTCAAGGAAGCATGCCTCTGCAAGGGTTTTGGTTCCACCTTAACAGGATCAGCCTTAAAATGGCTTTTGAACGTTCCTTTTCATTCGATTACATCATTTGCTCACTTAGTTAATTTATTTAATAGTCAATTTTCTTGCAGTCGAAGTTTTGAAAAACTGACCAGTGATCTCTACAGGATAACTCAAGGACCTTAGGAATCCTTGAGAGATTATGTGAACAAGTTTAGCAGGGAATCTCTGGAAATCCCACACCTTGATGTTGCAACAGCTGCGCAAGCATTCAAAATGGGTTTGCAAAAGGATTCCCAATTTTACTAGGATCTTGTAATGAATCCCTGCAGGAACCTGGATGAAGCTCGGAACAAGGCTTTAAGATATATTCGGCTGGAAGATGAGAAGAAGATGCAAGAGAGGATGAATTCATCTTCATCCTACGAATCAACTAACAGGAAGTCAGAATCCTCGTACAAGCCATACCGCTCTAAGCCATATGGCAGAAATGACAACAAGAAAGTGAATGCTGTTGAAGACGAGGATCCTGAGGAGTATCCTGAGTTGTCAGAATATTGTTTTTCTGTTAATATACCTGAACTGATGTATGCTATGCAGGACTAAGGAGACAAAGCAAGGTGGCCCAGGAAGAACCAACAAAAAGCTGATTGGAAGGATAAATCCAAGTGGTGTGCCTTCCATGAGGATTTTGGGCATGTTACGGAAGATTGCATTGCCCTGAGGAAAGAAATAAGCTATCTCCTGAGCAAAGGATATCTGAAAGATCTTCTGTGAAGAAAGAAGAATAAGGGTCAGGATCCTGAACGAGCAGCATCACCTCCTGCGGATACCAAGATAATTAACTTTATTTCAGGAAGATCCGATATCTGTGGAACCTCTTACTCTGTAGCAAAAAGACATGCAAAGGAGGCTAAGGCAGAAAGGGGAGATAAACCAACCAAGATGACAACCCTCACGACCGATAAAGAGATAACGTTTGACAGTGATGACATAGATACTGTTCAGGATCCCCATCATGACGGTTTGGTAATAACTTTATATGTTGCTAACCACTTTGTGCACAGGATACTGGTGGATAATGGTAGTTCTGTTAACATTATTCAGCTAGAAACACTGAAATGGATGAATGTTTCTCCGATGGATATCACTTCAAAGTCTACTGTACTTGTCGGGTTCAGTGGAGAGGCCAAAAATACCGTAGGAGAAATAAAGCTGCCAGTATATGTTGAAGGGGTCAACTCGATGCAACGCTTCTGTGTCATGGATTCCTTATCCTGCTATAATATTATATTGGGTAGGCCTTGGATCCATGATATGAAGCCTGTGCCATCGACCTATCATCAATGTATCAAAATCCCTACCCCTTGGGGGGTTGTCAAGGTGGAAAGTGATCAACAAGAAACGAAGGAGTGTTATTCTTCTTCGATGAAATCCTCAATGAAGCCCAAAGCAGGATAGCAATTAAAGATGCTAGCCCAGGATATCGTGGAGGTTACAGAGCAGGATGTTAAGAAAATTATCCTGGATCAGGATAATCCGGATATCTCGGTGCTCGTAGGAACCAATATCCCTCAGGATATTGAAAATCAATTAACTAACATTTTGAAATGCAGGATGTCAACATTCGCATGGAAACATGAGGATATGACAGGTATTTCCAAGGATATTATAACTCACAAGCTCGGAATAGATAGGTCTTTCAAGCCTGTCCAACAGAAACGAAGGAAGTTTGCTCCTGAACAGAACGCAATAATTCAGGAAGAGGTTGAAAGATTGTTGAAGAGAAAGATGATTATGGAAGTTAAATTTCCCAAATGGCTAGCAAATGTAGTTGTGGTTCAAAAGAAAAATGGGAAATGGAGAGTTTGTGTAGATTACACAGACTTGAACAAAGTATGTCCTAAAGACCCATTCCCTCTGCCTCATATTGACTCAATGGTGGATGCTACTGCTGGTCACGAAATGTTAACCTTCATGGATGCATCCTCAGAATTCCAGCAGATCCAAATGGAGCCTTCAGACCAGGAGGATACCGCTTTCATGACACCAACATGTATTTATTATTATACTGCCATGCCTTTCGGTTTAAAAAATGCAGGTGCAATATATCAAAGACTGGTGAACATGATGTTTAAAAACAAACTGGGGGACACCATGGAAGTATACATCGATGATATGGTGGTAAAATCCAAGAAGGCCGAGGATCATCTCCGGGATATTGTAGGGGCATTTGATATCCTGGATCAATATAATATGAAGCTGAATCCTGCCAAATGCCATTTCGGAGTGGGGGCAGGAAAGTTTTTGGGATATATGGTGACTAAAAGGAGGATCGAAGGAAGCCCGGAACAGATCAAAGCTATCCTAGATATCAAGTCACCTTCGAACATGAAAGATGTACAAAGATTAACAGGGCGAGTGGCATCATTAAACAGGTTTATATCAAGATCCTCGAAAAAATGCAAGGAATTCTACGATATCCTGAAGAAGAATAAGAAATTCGAATGGGGAGAGAAGCATGAAGCAGCCTTGCAGGAATTGAAGCAGTATCTCTCAACTGCAACCCTGTTGATGAAACCTGAGGATGGTGAACCATTATCCCTGTATCTTGCAGTATCAGGGAATGCAGTAAGTGATGTCCTGGTAAAGGATCACGAATGTCAGCAGTATCCTGTTTATTATGTTAGCAAAAGTTTATTAGATGCTGAAACTAGATATTGTCATTTAGAAATATTAATATTGGCTCTAGTTATGGCATCAACGAAGCTTAGACATTACTTTGAGACACATAGGATTCATGTTAAAACTAATTATCCTGTTAAAAATGTGCTTAGGAAACCTGAAATGTCAGGTAGAATGGCTAAGTGGTCAGTAAAGTTAAGTGCCTTTGATCTAGTATATGAACCTAGGAATGCCATAAAGTCTTAGGCTCTAGCTGACTTTGTGGCTAATTTCAGTAGCGATATTCAAAATGAAGTAGACCTAGAAGTACAACAGCTGGGAGAGAACTTAGGATCCTGGATATTATATACTGATGGTGCATCTAATGTGAGAGGTGTAGGATTGGGTATACTACTAAAATCGACACAGGGGGATATATTACCCCAGGCTATTAGGTGTGAATTTCCTGCCACTAATAATGAAGCAGAATATGAAGCTTTGATAGCAGGATTAGAATTGGCCAGGAGTATGAATATTAAAAGCTTACGAGTATTTGTTGATTCCTTGTTAATTACTAATCATTTTAATGGATCCTATGCAATTAAAGGTGAGAAGTTAATCGAATATCTCGAAATTTTAAAAAAATTAGCAGGATATTTCGATGTTTTTACACTTGAACAAGTACCGAGGGAGGATAATGCTGAAGCAGATGCTTTGGCAAATCTAGGATCATCCGTCAGGATACTAGAGGGAACTCGGATACCAATACTACATATCCTATATCCTGCACTGGATCTTTTCAAGTCTCGGGATGTGGAGGTAGCAAGTATTCAGGATCCTGATGACGGGTATCCTGAAGAGGATCCTAAGTCCTGGACGGCTCCAATTGTGAGATATCTCAACAAAGGACATATTCCAAAGGATGAGAATCCTAAGGCTTTTAGGATGAAGGTATCCCGATTCATTATTATAAACAATATTCTATATATGAAATCCCTTGCAGGACCGTACCTGAGGTGCTTGGAGGATCCTGAAACTAAAGAAGTGCTTCAGGATATATACACGAAGGGGATTGTGGTAACCATACTGGGGGCATATCGTTATTCTCAAAGGTATTAAGAACAGGATACTATTGGCCGACGATGAGGAAAGATGTTGCAGAATATGCTCGAAGATGTGATGCATGTTAAAGGCATAGTAATATACTGCATCAACCTGCTGAACCACTATATCCTATTGCTTCCCCTTGGCCATTCATGAAGTGGGGAATGGATATAGTAGGAAAATTGCCAAAGGCTCTAGGAGGAAAAGTCTTTATGCTGGCAATGACTGATTATTTCTCTAAATGGGTTGAAGCTGAAGCATTTGTTCAAGTCAGAGACCAAGAAGTGGTATCATTCATAAAAAGGAATATCCTGACTAGGTTTGAGATACCAGCTGAGATAATTTGTGACAATGGCTCTTAGTTTATCAATAAAAGGACCACTGATTTTTGCAAAAGTTTGGGAATCAAGATGATTACATCTACTCCGGTACATCCTCAAGCAAATGGGCAAGCAGAATCCTCGAACAAGATAATTGTCAACAATTTGAAGAAAAGGCTAGGAGCTAAGAAAGGAAGATGGGCAGAAGAATTACCCTTTGTTTTATGGGCCGATAGAATAACAGTGAAAAGTGCAACTGGGCAAACCCCATTTTCCTTAGTATTTGGAGCAGAGGCAGTAATCCCGACAGAAATGGTGATACCTACAGCAAGATCCAACCTTCAGGATCCTGAGAGGAATCCTGAAGCCCTGTGTCAAGAATTTGATATTATTGATGAGGCAAGAAATGCGGCAAAGCTAAGGATGACAGCATATCAACAGAGGATATCCAGAGCATGTAACAAGAATATAAGGACTAGGAGGTTTCAAGTTGGAGATTGGGTATTAAGGAAGGCTTTTCAGAATACTTTTAATCCTGCTGATGGAAAATTAGCTCCGAAGTGGGAAGGACCCTATGAGATTGAAACGGAATCTGGGAAAGGAGCATACCGGCTTAAGGATATGGAGGGGGATATACTACCAAGATTCTGGAACGCTATACACCTCAAAGCCTATTTCAAGTGAGTTTAGAAATTAATTTCTAACTCAAGATGGTATGAATTTTATCTCTTTTAAATATATTTTTTTTATTTTGAACCCAATACTGACTTAAGCATCGGAGGGGTGTTAGCCAGGCTAACACCCACCTTAGTTTAAGGTTGTTTTGCAGAATATGTTTCAGGATATACCTCTAGGATATGCACACAGGATAGTTCGAAAGATTAGAGGATTGGCCCCCTCTCTCATGATTAAGGGATTCTGATCCCTTCACAAGTTTAAAGGTATTCACCTTTCTCTCGAATTGGGTTTAGACACCCCGCCTGGAGTGCAAGTTATCCAGGGATAGTTCAAGATAGCGGGACCAGTCCATGTAAAAGTGGCTGACAATTTCGTTATTGTTGGCTATATCCTGGATCCTAAAGGTATATGAGGATTGATCACCCTCTCTCGCGAAAGGGTATTTTCATACTCTCTAAGGTTTAAAGGTTTTCACCTTTCTAAGTATTGGAGTTTATACACTCCCGCCTGTAGCGCACGAAAATTTGGGATTTTCCCCAGGATACTCAAGGGTTTATCCCCAGAATACCTATGGGTTTATCCCCAGAGTTTTAAGGATTTATCTCCAGGATACTTTAGGGTTTATCCCCTGTAATACGAAAGTTATACAAACTGTTGCAACTGATGTCCAGAAAATTCCTAAGTATTTAAAGATATCATACACATGGGACATTCCTACTAAGGCATAGTGAAAAGCTCAGAGGATCAAGCTTGGGCTTAGTTCACAAAGCATCCCAGATTGGGGACATCTTCGGAGGAAAGGTTTTAAGAGGATTAAAGTTTAAGAATAGGGTGGTACTCTATTTCTGGTATGATCTTTCCTTTTTCCTTTTAACCTTATCTAAATTGTCTAAATTTTTAAAACTGCGTTTAACAAAACCTTGAATATAATATTTATGAGTATCCTGATCAGGATATGTTCTCAAGATATATTCTCAGGATATACTTCAGGATATTCAGTTGGAATGTTTCAGATATGACACTTAGATTGAAAATTAAAACTATGTTCAAATCAAACAACAGTTATCACAACAAGCTTTGCAACATAAAAATGAACTATCCTTTTTCTTTGAAAACTTTATCTAAATTGTTTAAGAACCCTATTTGACAAAAGTCTTAATAGGATATTTGCGAGTATCCTGATCAAGATAGTTTGTGCTTTTGGTTTCATCTCAAACCGAGATCCTTCCACCAAAAGCACAATAAGTTCCTAGTCATATTTACATAACGGTTGAAGGTTTCATCTCAAACCGAGACCCATCCACCTCCAACTGTTATATTGTTCAAAAAGCATGCAGGAAATATAAATTGTTCGAGTGCAGGAAAAGTAAATTGTTTTGGGATTACAGACCAACATTCAAATTTAAAAAGTGGGCTCCGGCCTAGGCATCAATATCCATCATCGCCCACTCGAATGCCCTCACACAACGGCATCATCACCAGCCTTCTCTGTCTTCTCAGCTCCAGTATCCATCCCAGCATCCTCCTTCTCTCCAGCCTTGTCTGCCACCTCTGCTGACTTGGAAGTTTCACCAGCCCCAGCTTTAGCAGGATATGGCACAGGTTTACCTCCAAGCTCCTTCAGCTTTGCCACCCAGGAATCAACCGGCCAGGATGGGCATTCAAGACTTGTCTCATTGGCCTCATAAGCCATCTTGATGCGAGCTTGTAACAGGGAGACAACAACCAAATTTTTGATTCCTTCCCGGAAGGATACCATGGCCTGTTCATGCTCGACTTGGACGGCTACCAGTTTTACTTCGGCGTCCTGAGTAACCTTCTTCAGTTTATCCTCGTATTGCCGGGACTTGGTTTCAGCAATAGCGCTCTGATCAGCAACAGTAGTCTCAAGCTGCTTGATCCTGGCTTCTTGAAACTTGGCTGTACTATAGGCATCGGTGTAAAGGTGGAGCAGATGCTGGAGACCCTGCAAGTCAAAATTCAGGTATAAATCAAAACTTGCTAACTAGGATATTCTGTCAGGATGTGTACGCAGGATATGGTACTAGGATATTCCCATGTTAAGAAAGGATGTCATCGACTCTAAGGAGTCAGTAAAGCTGAGTTCTTCATAAGAGAACCCTTCAGAGCCTAGAGTGCTGACCTCGGAACCTTTCCTCTTCTTGGCAATAGAGGCACGAGTTCTTGGGTTGGGCTTAGGAACCGGGACCGGCTTGGAACTGGTGGTGGCACGAGCTTCCTACTTGACATTGACAGGAGTGGAATAGCTGTCCAGCTCCTCAAGCTCAAAGGTCTCTGGAACCTTGACTGATGCTGCATAACAGGGAGAATCTAAACCTCTACTCGTATTTTATTTAACTAAATATATATGTGTCTTTCTTCTTCACGAATAACTCTGGAGCTCCCTAAGGCGAAGAGCTAGGACGTATGAAACCCTTTTCCAAGAGTTCTTGTAGTTGCGTGGATAGTTCTTCAAGTTCTGATGGAGCTAGACGATAAGGTGCACGAGCTATTGGCGCTGCTCCAGGAGCTAGCTCGATTTGAAATTCAACTTGTCGATGAGGCGGAAGACCAGGTAATTCCTCAGGAAATACCTCAGGAAAGTCGCGCACAATAGGAATGTCTTCTATCTTCCTTTCTTCCGAGGATGTATCAGAAACGAGGGCTAGGATAGCGATGTGGCCCTTTCGCAAACACTTCTGGGCTTTAAGGAAAGAGATGATGCCCACAACAGCACCACTCTTGTCGCCATGAATCATGAGAGGTTCTTCACCAGAACGAGGAATACGGACGATTTCTCCTTGAAAATAATCTCCGCTTGATGTTGAGATAGCCAATCCATCCCAATAACGACGTCGAAATGACAAAGTGCGATAGGAATAAGATCGATAGAGAAGGTCTGACCACCCAAGACGAGGTTACAACCTTTAACTATGTGTGTGGCTTCAAGACTTTTACCGTTTGCTAGTTCTACCGTGTGTTTGGTGTTCAAAAGTGTTGGAGTGCGCTTAAGCATTTGGCTAGCTTTTAAGGACACATAACTAGTATCGGCACCCGAATCAAATAAAACAGTAATAAAGAAGTCGTCCAGAAGGAACTTACCCATCACAACGTTGGGATCGTTCCTTGCATCACCCTGACCCAGCATGAAAACACGTCCCCTGGAACTATTGCCATTATTGTTACCCCCGTTGTTGCCTCCATTGTTGTTCCCGTTTCCTTGGTTGTTATTGTTCTGATTCTGGTTCAGCTGAGGACAGTTCCTCTTAAAGTGGCCTTCAGCGCCACACTGAAAGCATCCTTTATTGCCCTGCTGCTGCTGGTGGTTCTATGGAGCTTGTTGTTGTTGTTGGCGATTCTGATTTGCTGGTCATGCACCCCTGCAATCCTTTGCTTCATGACCAAACTTGTTACACCTCAGACAACGACCCTTATTGCACGGCCAGCTGTGGTGCAAATTGCATCGATTGCACTTAGGGTGATTTCCCTTGTATCCACCCGACCTTGATTCCCAGAAGACTGCAGACTGGGGCTCCTGTACTCATCTGTCTTTCGCTGCTGGGACTGAGACTGAACTGAAGTAGAACCCTTGCCCGAATTTCCATCCCACTTGCGCTTGTTATCACTGGGAGCATCAGAAGTAGTAGTAGCTCTAATACGCTTGGGCAGCTTGTTCTGCTCAACTGCCTGATCAGTGAGACGATGAGCCAACCGGATGATTTGCTGAATGGTGCCAAGATTAGCTAAGGTCACGTGGCTCTGAATTTCTGGCACTAAACCCTTAAGGTACAGCTCGATATGCTTGATAGGAGGATCCACCATAGTGGGACACAAGATTGCTAATTCGTTCTATCTCTTTGTGTATGCCTCGATTTCAGACCCCGTCATCTTCAAATTGAAAAATTCCACCTCTAGCTTGTGGATGTCGTCACGACTACAGTACTCTTCTTTGATCAACTCTTTGAAGTCGTTCCATGGGGTAGCATTAGCAACCGCCAGCCCTAGCAGTTGAACCTGTGCTTTCCACCAGGTTAACGCAGCACCTTCGAGTGTTCCAGTAGCAAATTTCACCCTACGATCTTCACGGCATTCACACATCTGAAAAACATACTCAATCTTCTCGAACCAGTGAAGAAGGCCTACAGCTCCTTCTGTGCGGCTGAAGGTACTAGGTCGGTAATCCATGAATGTTTGAACGTACATACGGGAGGTTGAGCATGCTGACCTGTCGCGCGAGAACGAAAAGACAAGATTAAACACGAGAGTTGGTTCGCGAGAGTAGGATCTAAACATCCTAGGATAGGTCGAAATAGCAGGTTATACCTCCTGCTGGAGCTGCTGCGAGCGCCTCAGCAACTCGTTCGTTGATCAAAGCCGTCAACTGGGCTTGAGTCAGGTTGATACCACCACGTCATCCGCGTCCGTTCATGATCTTCACGACGAAGCAACGTAAGTGAGAAAAAGTGTCACGAAAGTGCATAAGCGTGGGACGACAGAAGAGAGTAAGCACACAAGGCTCAAATAGCAGTTATCACGTTAACTAATGCACTATATGAACTATCAAACAGACAATATATACATAATTCATACCACCTATTGTGTCGAGTCTTGCACGTGGAGCGAAGCATCGTTGTGGATCGTTAAGCACTGTACAGGTTATAGTCTGGTTTTGTAAAAAAGCTTTTCCCTTTTTAAAACCAAGTTCACTATAACCAATGGCTTTGATACCAATCTGTCACACCCCCAAAATCCACTATGCGGAGTATCACCGCTTGGAGGCGTGACATGACCAGGATCAAGCCACCAATCATATTGAACAATGTATTTAAGATAGATAAAATCCAACCACACAATATAATTGGTGATCAAAAGCTAGTTAACCAAGTTCAAATTAAACAGCGGAAGCATTAAAGGTAAAACCAAAACATAAGTCTAATAAGTTCATAAAGTTCAAATGTTAAGCACGGAACAAAACAGTCCATATCCCACAACGACCTCCTCCTCGTGCAAACTCCATAAGCATCTAACGACCTGTAAGGCATGTAACAACGAGTCAACAACAAAGTTGAGTGAGTTCACAGTTGGTTGTTTAGTTTTAAGTTGTTTCCGAAAACATGGTTTGTCTATTGCTGGCTTACTTGCCGTGGGGGTTACCCCATAGTTGAAAATATGATTAACCAGTTCCTTCTTTATTACCCAAACCATATCCATAATCAGTGGGGGCTTCCCCATGTGAACCACTAGACCGTTACCATATCGACTACTAACGAAAGTAAGTTGTGCCCTACGTCAATGTCTATAATCATTGACAGTTTGCTATAGTCCATTAGTACACGCCCGTCCGGCTGGCACGGTGTGAGGTTTGTTAAACCTAATAGTGCTATTAACTAATGACCCGCTCGCCATTGGCCTCGGCGATTAAGTCGATATAAAATGAGGGACTTAATGATAGAGTTTTGTCTGGTAAGTTTTAAGGTTGTTGTCCTACCCAAGGAGGACGAACGTACGTATTCTACCCAAGGAGAATACGTAGGATTAATATTGGCATCCTACCCATGGAGGATGGCGGTACATATTCTACCCAAGGAGAATATGCAGGTTCCGTTTTAGTTTCTTAACCCATTCCTAAACCACCGGGAATCCCATGCCTTAGAAAGTGTGTGAACTCACCTTGGTTTGCTCGGTTAGATTAGTTACTCTAATAATCAGAAATCAAGCACATCCTAATAAGGTACAGATAACAATCAGTTTTTCGTGCATGCATAACATGTATCCTACGTATGGTTTATCTACTCACTACTTCTATCACATACCACACAATTCAAATGTCACACTCTGACTTTTGTGGAAAGATCATAGTTAAAAATACACTTATAACACTTGTTAGAAAATATTTTCTATGTGTTGGAGTTTTTAGAAAATTTCGCCAGATTTTCCTTTGTAAACGGAGGCGTCCATGCTAATAAGCATATCATTTTCTTTTCCAAAAATCATTCAACAATCAACAACAATAAATCCTCAATCAACAATATACAATCTTTACTTACCAATCTTGCTAAAACAATCATAAATTACCACCTCATGAACTTGAAAATTTATAAAACGTGTAGTAACTTACTAGTGTACTTAGTAAGTCTTGTTACCCCTTTAAAGTGTGATTGCTTCTTTAAAAACTCCATTTTTAAAGAATATGGATCTTTACAACTTATGATCATTATTTCTAAAAATGTTTCTTTATGAAATTTTCTTGTTTCACAAGTGTTCCTACACTTGTTTATCTACCATAAATGAAGTTTGTTTATATAAAAACCAAGATCTAGTGAAACTTATATTTTTAACTTGGTTTCTTTAGAAGCCATCCATGAAATATTTAGATCTATATGATTAACAACATACTTTGATCTTTATTTTTCAAGAAAACAAAGTATCCTTTCAAGTTCATGATTTCCATAAGGATGATCCATTAACTTTTATCAAGTTTATCCTCTCTTCTTGCTAGATTATGTTTTTAATCATGATCTAGCAAGATCATATGATGATCAACATCATTTCTACCAACAATCAATAATCAACAACACGTCAACACGCAAACAACATGATTTCTTTAAGGTTTAAGCTTATGTTCGTGTTTCTTTCTTTTGTTTCTTAATGTTCTTCAAGATTAACATATCACATAACCTTTTAACCACTAAAATTAGAAGTAAAAACAAGTTGTGAGGAGCTTACTACTAGCTCTTATGGCTAGGGAAGAAATAAGGATGAAGATGATGGTAAATGAGATGGATAAAAGCTCTAGGTGGTGGTCCTTCAACTTCCAAAGCTTCCAAGCTTCTTAACTATGTTCCTTGCACCCTTAGATCACCTTAGAATGCTTGATATTAGAATGAAAATGGATGTATGTATGGATGTAGGTTAAGCCGAGAATGGGGGAAGGAAGAAGAGAGGAGATGAAGTTGTGGAATGGTTGAGATGAAAGAGAATGGTGGTCTCTTGGTTTATAAGAATGTCTTCCCAACATTACAAGATCTAATGGTTATTATGTTCCCTAAAACTTCTACATATCCAATAAAATATATAAAAGAAATCAATGGGGTGGGACCCCTTGGTGACCGTCATATGAAAGGGGGGGGGGGGTAGTAGATTAGGTTTGAACTAAGTTGATTAATTACTAGTTAAATCTCAAGTGTAAGTTATGTTTCTAGTTAGTTGATATTTTTATGAGGTGTTATGATGTTCGGGGACCATAACTAGCTCAGTAATGTTAAAACAATGCTTCTAGTATAATTTTGGTGTTTCGGGTAGTGTCCGGTTGTTTGGTTAGATACCGTTCCGTTAAAGTGCTAAGTTATCCCGTATAGTGTCTTTTATGTATCTTTTTGTAACATTTTTAATTCCCAACACTTAGGAAAGCATACAGGACCATTTAGTCAATTTTCTGCACAAGACTAATATGTTAAAAGCACATGTAAGTATGACACAGTAATCAGGAAGCAGTTAAGTAATTCAGCACAGTCATCAAGCACTTTAATTATCATTAATAAATCGTACGGATACATATAATTATGAGGGTTGTCACATTCTCCCCCTGTTAAGAGAATTTTGTCCCGAAATTTAGCACGTGGTTACTAAGGAAGCTAGTAAAGTTGCGTTGGTTCCCTAGTTTTCCTGGGGTGTCACATCATCCCCCTGTTGGTTTGGAATTTCGTCCCGAAATTCTGCAGTAGCTTCAGCCTCAGTAGTGGTTGCGCTTTTCTTAAACAACTGGGGATACTTGAGTTTCATTTGGTCTTCTCGTTCCCAGGTATACTCTGGGCCACGACGGGAGTTCCAACGAACTCGAACAAGAGGTATTCTGGTATGCTTGAGAATCTTAACATCTCGATCAGTAACTTCTACTGGTTCCTCGACGAATCGCAGCTGATCGTCAATAGTGAGCTCCTTGAGAGGAACTATGAGGGTCTCATCTGACAGACACTTTTTCAGATTTGACACGTGGAATACGTTGTGAACTCCGCTGAGTTCTTCAGGTAGATTCAACTTGTAAGAGACTTTGCCAATTTTCTCAATGATTTTGAACGGTCCGACATAACGCGGATTGAGTTTGCCTCGTTTGCTAAAATGAACTACACATTTCCAAGGTGAGACTTTGAGTAGCACTCGATCCCCAACCTGGAACTCGAGTGGTTTCCTGCGCTTATCAGCATAGCTTTTCTGACGGTCACGAGCTGCCGCCATTCGTTGTCGTATCTGAGCAATCCTCTCCGTTGTATCTACTATAAGTTCTGGGCCAGTTATTTGACTGTCACCAACCTCTGCCCAACAAAGAGGTGATCGGCACTTCCGTCCGTACAACGCCTCAAACGGAGCGGCCTGGATACTGGTGTGGTAACTGTTGTTATACGAAAACTCCACTAAAAGGAGATGTTTTTCCCAACCATTACCGAAGTCGATTAAACATGCCCTAAGCATGACTTCAAGGGTTTGGATGGTGCATTCAGATTGCCCATCCGTCTGTGGATGATATGCCGTGCTCATGTCTAATTGAGAGCCAAAGGACTTGTGCATAGCTTGCCAAAATTCAGATGTAAAACGTGAGTCACGATCAGAAATAATGGAGGTTGGCACTCCGTGCCTTGATACTACTTCCTTTAGGTAGATGTCTGCTAGAGTAGAAAACTTATCCGTTTCCTTGATAGCCAGGAAATGTGCAGACTTGGTCAGTCAATCCACGATCACCCAAATGGTATCGTTTCCGCGTTGAGATCTAGGCAGGCCAGTAACGAAATCCATGGAAATTTGCTCCCATTTCCATTTAGGTATCTCTGGTTGTTGAAGTAGACCTGATGGTTTCTGGTATTCGACCTTGACCCTAGCACAAGTCAAGCATTTACTGACGTAGGTTGCTATGTTGGCTTTCATGCTAGGCCACCAGTATGTAGTCTTTAAGTCGTGGTACATCTTATCTGAACCAGGATGTACTGAGTAACGAGACTTATGTGCTTCATCCATTACAAGCTTGCGTAAGTTTCCATAAAGGGGAACCCAGATGCGCCCTGTTACGTAGTAAGCGCCATCTTCCTTTTGTTCTAACCGTTTCCTTGATCCTCGTAAGGACTCAGCCCTGATGTTTTCTGCTTTCAATGCTTCGACCTGAGCATCACGAATTTGAGCGGGAAGGCTAGAGTGAATGGTAAGCTGTAACGCACGTACACGCTTAGGTATAGTATCCTTTCGACTGAGGGCGTCGGCCACAACATTGGCTTTGCCCGGATGGTACTTGATCGCGCATTCTTAATCATTCAAGAGCTCGACCCATCGACGTTGTCGCATGTTTAACTCCTTTTGCTTGAAGATATGCTCGAGACTCTTGTGATCGGTGTAAATGGTGCACTTGGTACCATACAGGTAATGTCTCCATATCTTAAGTGCGAAAACAACTGCTCCCAATTCCAAGTCATGCGTAGTGTAGTTCCTTTCGTGAACTTTAAGTTTGCGCGATGCGTAGGCAATGACCTTGTCACGTTGCATCAACATGCAACCAAGTCCTTGGATGGAAGCGTCGCAATAAACCACAAAATCATTTGTGCCTTTTGGCAATGAGAGGATAGGCGCGCTACAAAGTCTATCTTTTAAGTGCTGAAACGCAGATTCCTGCGCATCACCCCAACGATAGGTAACGCCCTTTTGAGTTAGTGAAGTGAGAGGTTGCGCAATCTTTGAGAAATCCTTGATAAACCTTCTGTAATATCCTGCCAAACCCAAGAATTGGTGGATTTCTGTTGGTGTACGGGGTGCAGGCCAGTTCTTGATCGAGTCGACCTTGGATGGATCCACATGAATCCCATCCTTGTTTACCACATGGCCTAGAAAGTGGACTTCGCGAAGCCAGAAGTCACATTTCGAAAATTTGGCATACAACTGCTCTGCTCGAAGGAGTTCCAAGATAAGTCTCAGGTGTCGTTCGTGTTCCTCCTGACTCTTAGAATAGATCAGGATGTCGTCGATGAATACAATGACAAACTTATCCAGGTAAGGCTTGCACACTCTGTTCATGAGATCCATGAAGACTGCAGGTGCATTCGTCAATCCGAAAGGCATAACCAGAAACTCGTAATGCCCATACCGAGTCCTGAATGCTGTCTTAGAGATATCCTCGTCCCGGACTCTCAGTTGATGGTAGCCTGACCTTAGGTCAATCTTGGAATAGAAACTCGACCCTCGCAACTGGTCGAATAAGTCATCAATGCGTGGAAGAGGATAACGATTCTTCACGGTCACCTTGTTGAGTTCGCTGTAATCAATACACATTCTGAAGGTACCGTCTTTCTTCTTCATGAATAACACTGGAGCTCCCCAAGGCGAAGAGCTAGGACGTATGAAACCCTTTTCCAAGAGTTCTTGTAGTTGCGTGGAAAGTTCTTCAAGTTTTGATAGAGCTAGACGATAAGGTGCTCGAGCTATGGGTGCTGCTCCAGGAGCTAGCTCGATTTGAAATTCAACTTGTCGATGAGGCGGAAGACCAGGTAATTCCTCAGGAAATACCTCAGGAAAGTCGCGCACAATAGGAATGTCTTCTTTCTTCCTTTTTTCCGAGGATGTATCAGAAACGAGGGCTAGGATAGCGGTGTGGCCCTTTCGCAAACACTTCTGGGCCTTAAGGAAAGAGATGATGCCCACAACAGCACCACTCTTGTCGCCATGAATCATGAGAGGTTCTTCACCAGAACGAGGAATACAGATGATTTTCTCCTTGCAAATAATCTCCGCTTGATGTTGAGATAGCCAATCCATCCCAATAACGATGTCGAAACTACAAAGTGCGATAGGAATAAGATCGATAGAGAAGGTCTGACCAGCCAAGATGAGGTTACAACCTTTAACTATGTGTGTGGCTTCAAGACTTTTACCGTTTGCTAGTTCTACCGTGTGTCTGGTGTTCAAAAGTGTTGGAGTGCGCTTAAGCATTTGGCTAGCTTTTAAGGACACATAACTAGTATCGACACCCGAATAAAATAAAACAGTAATAAAGAAGTCGTCCAAAAGGAACTTACCCATCACAACGTTGGGATCATTCCTTGCATCACCCTGACCCAGCACGAAAACACGTCCCCTGGAACCATTGCCATTATTGTTACCCCCGTTGTTACCTCCATTGTTGTTCCCGTTTCCTTGGTTGTTGTTGTTCTGATTTTGGTTCAGCTGGGGACAGTTCCTCTTAAAGTGGCCTTCAGCGCCACACTGAAAGCATCCTTTATTGCCCTACTGTTGCTGCTGCTGGTGGTTCTGTGGAGCTTGTTGTTGTTGTTGGCGATTCTGATTTGCTGGTCGTGCGCCCCTGCAATCCTTTGCTTCATGACCAAACTTGTTACACCTCAGACAACGACCCTTGTTGCACGGCCCGCTGTGGTGCAAATTGCATCGATTGCACTTAGGGTGATTTCCCTTGTATCCACCCTGACCTTGATTCCCAGAAGACTGCTGACGGGGGCTCCTGTACTCATCTGTCTTTCGCTGCTGGGACTGAGACTGAACTGAAGTAGAACCCTTACCCGAATTTCCATCCCACTTGCGCTTGTTATCACTGGGAACATCAGAAGTAGTAGTAGCGCTAATACGCTTGGGCAGCTTGTTCTGCTCAACTGCCTGATCAGTGAGGCGATGAGCCAACCGGATGATTTGCTGAATGGTGCCAAGATTAGCTGAGGTCACGTGGCTCTGAATTTCTGGCACTAAACCCTTAAGGTACAGCTCGATACGCTTGATAGGAGGATCCACCATAGTGGGACACAAGATAGCTAATTCTTTCGATCTCTTTGTGTATGCCTCGATTTCAGACCCCGTCATCTTCAAATTGAAAAATTCCACCTCTAGCTTGTGGATGTCGTCACGACTACAGTACTCTTCTTTGATCAACTCTTTGAAGGCGTTCTATGGGGTGGCATTAGCAACCGCCAGCCCTAGCAGTTGAACCTGTGCTTTCCACCAGGTTAACGCAACACCTTCGACTGTTCCAGTAGCAAATTTCACCCTACGATTTTCAGGGCATTCACACATCCCAAAACAGACTCAATCTTCTCGAACCAGTGAAGAAGGCCTATAGCTCCTTATGTGCCGCTGAAGGTACTAGGTCGGCAATCCATGAATGTTTTGAACGTACATACGGGAGGTTGAGCATGCTGACCTGTCGCACGAGAATGAAAAGACAAGATTAAACACGAGAGTTGGTTCGCGAGAGTAGGATCTAAACATCCTAGGATAGGTCGAAATAGCAGGTTATACCTCCTGCTGGAGCTGCTGCGAGTGCCTCAGCAACTCGTTCGTTGATCAAAGCCGTCAACTGGGCTTGAGTCAGGTTGATACCACCACGTCCTCCGCGTCCGTTCATGATCTTCACGACGAAGCAACGTAAGTGAGAAAAAGTGTCGCGAAAGTGCGTATGCGTGGGACGACAGAAGAGAGTAAGCACATAAGGCTCAAATAGCAGTTATCACATTAACTAATGCACTATATGAACTATCAAATAGACAATATATACATAATTCATACCACCTATTGTGTCGAGTCTTGCACGTGGAGCGAAGCGTCGTTGTGGATAGTTGAGCACTGTACAGGTTATAGTCTGGTTTTGTAAAAAAGCTTTTCCCTTTTTAAAACCAAGTTCACTATAACCAATAGCTCTGATACCAAACTGTCACACCCCCAAAATCCACCATGCGGAGTATCACCGCTTGGAGGCGTGACATGACCAGGATCAAGCCACCAATCATATTGAACAATGTATTTAAGATAGATAAAATCCAACCACACAATATAATTGGTGATCAAAAACTAGTTAACCAAGTTCAAATTAAACAGCGGAAGCATTAAAGGTAAAACCAAAACATACGTTCAATAAGTTCATAAAGTTCAAATGTTAAGCACGGAACAAAACAGTCCATATCCCACAACGACCTCCTCCTCGTGCAAAATCTGTGACAACCCTCACTAAACCAGGTATCCGTACGACTTAATTAATAATTAATTACTGCTTAATTACTGTGCTTACTTGCGGATAAACTGCTACTTGAATACTGATACATGTACTTACTTGCATCATACTTTACTTGCTGTCACTCCATGTTTTGCTTACAGCACCTTTGTGACAACCTTGATGCACCAAAAGCACAGTAGCACAATGAACGGATAACCTATTAAACGTGCTGTCATAACTAGCACCAGGCAGGTACTGCCTCTAAGGCCTGTAAGAGCCTGAGATAGTTTGCTACACTAGTGGTGAGTGTAGGGATATAAGGGTTGTAGAACTGCGTCTCTAGGAATAAGTTACAATGACTGGATGTGCCTAAAACGTGCACTAAGCACAAAAACTCAACACTTTAATAAACAATCCAGCTTTTAGCTAACTATTAAAGTGCCAAAACATGAGAAAAATATTACTAGACACTTTCCAAAGTGTCAGGAATAAGTTGTGTCACTAAAAAGGGTATTAACGACACTTTAAAGCTTGTTTAACGCTTTAACGAATTACTATCCAACCGAACAACCGGACTATACCCGGAACATGAAAATATTGTTAATAACATTACTTATCTTTTTCTGAGCCAGTTAGGGTCCCTGAATACCCTAACACCCGCAATAAAGCACAACACACTACTAACCGGGTTAATCCCTAAACTTAACTAGATTAACTAACTAAGGCTTAACTATTTAGTTGGATTTGAACCAAGACCCCCCCCCCCCTCAACCAAACCGTCCCCAAGAGGGGATACCCTTGTCCTATTTGTTGATTATAATAATCCATATGTCTAATATCAAGTAGACATAAAATCCCTTGGACAATTAACTTGAAAATTGTCTATAAGTTCCAAGCTTAGCACATTATACTCATTTCATCACAAACTCAACAACTCACACACTCTCTCTCCCTCTCTACTACTCACGGCCGAACACCCCCTTGAGCACCCATCCATTTTCGGTTTTGATCATCTCATTCCAAGATTACACAAGTGTTAAGGATCACCTACAAGGAAGCTTGGTGCAATCGGAAGGCGAAGGACCTCACTCTATTGCTTTTATCCACTCATTTTGCGCTTAGATTCTTCCCTAGCCTCGAGCTAGTAGTAAGTTGCTATAATCACCCTCTCGAACTAATTTGAAGTGGTTAATATGATTTGTAACGGTTAAAACTCGTAATCTTACAAAATAACACACAAAAGTTTACTAAAAATGCTTGTAATGATGGTTAAAAGCTCATATGTTATGTAAATCTTGTAGTAATTGATTTGTGTGATTATTTGGACCCGATCTATGTTGTGGTAGCTCGGATCATCATTTAACCCGGGTTGGTCATGATCATGGATCATGACATAAGGTTGTTTTGGAAGTAACAAGGGTTAAAGGATGAAACTCTACCACACGCGAATCATGAACTCGTGTAAAAGCGATTTTGCTTGTGAAATAGTGTTTAAAACTAGTAGATCTACGTATCTACAAGCGGTATTTTCAAAGAACCAAGTATCAAAGAAATCATGTTTTCTAAAGGCAGATCTTACACTAACACGAATGATTTTTAGAACACACAAGTGTGTAAACACTTGTGTAGCACACACTTTCGACAAAATAACTATTTTTGAAAAAGATGACGAGAAGTTGTAAAGACGGAACTTCCCTAAAAACGAGGTTTTTATGAAATCGGATTGCTTTATATAAAGATCCGCTAAAAGTATGGGGATTTACATCATAATGTTGGAAAAACTACAAGTTCATGAGATTCTTGCGAATTACATGTTTATTAACTAGTTTGATGCGTTGAATATTGTTTTGGTTAAATAAGAAAAATGGTTGATTTGATTTATAAAAGAAAATGATACGCTTGAAAGCGTGGCCACCTCCAGTTACAGAGGAGACTCTGGCGAAATTTTTCTAAAAACCTAACACTTAGAATTATTTTCACTATAAGTGTTAGAAATACTTTTCGACTTGTTTTCAAATTATAGATTTCGCCACGACTTTATTTACAAAACATCAGAGGTGGGATTTCACAAAATAAAACTTGGTAAATATATATTTAGTGTATATTTTTCATAAAGTCACTTGATATGTGTTTATGATTATTTTGTGAAAATACTAGTATTATTTTTAGGGTAAAAATAATACTATCGAATGTTAATGGATCCAAAATAATACGAACGTCTCTACGATAAATATATAAGTTACACCGGTAATTATTATTACCACTCGATCATTGAAACGTAACTTACGCATTTTAAGAAAAGATGACTTAACGCGTATTTTTGTCAAGGTATTATTTTGGGAAAATTTATGTAATAGAAAATATAATATTTTTGAGAAGAATATTGATATTTTGGAGTTAGAAATAAAATATATTTTAAGTGAGACTTAATAATATATTTCGAACACACATGTATTAAATCCCCCATCCTTGGGAAGGAAAATGATTACCAAGTATTTACTAAATGTAAACACGAAATAGTTGTCTAACTATTTCCCAAAAAAAAAAAACTAAAACCATAAAGCTAAGGCACGGCCGTCCGTCTAATAGAATTAGTACGTGTAGGTCGTCATACAGCTGCTTGATCAGGAGACATACTTGGTAGAGACGCACCACTGTGAGTTCATGTCCCCCTTTTCTCTTAACTGTTTTCAGTTTTTATACTGCGGGGGTGAAATACATGTTACTATGATTACGAATACTTTTTACATGGTATGGTTAGCGTAAGGAGGGTTACTACTTAGATCATGTGAGTGGGTAGGCGGGAACTGGAGGCCATTAATCCTCATTGTAGGACCGAGGGACGTAAGCGGTAGATCTATCTGGGTGTAGCGAGCCCAGCCCCAGGCCCAAACAGAACGGACCTCGGGGTGACTTTGTACCCATCGCTAAATCTGCTAGGTTTGAGTCTTCCTACTTGCACTTCACACATATCAATGGCCTTGCAAACCATTGGTGATCTCTTTTTCCTTATTTGCTACATACCAGGATTATTTTTATACTTACAAAGGTTTATTTACTCACTTACACATGAACTCGCTCAACATTATTGTTGATCTTTCAACTTACATGTATTTCAGGGAATTCAGGATCTGGCGTGGTATGACACGTTTTCCCGCTGCACTAGTTACGAGGTCATCCGGGTTTGGGGAACGTGACTCTTTCCTGGACAAGTCACAGTCCTTAAACTGTGTTTATGTCATGTTGATGTTTGTGTTTGTTGAACAATGTCGTTAGGATGTGTTTCCGTTGAGACAATGTTGTTGTATTTGGTTTTTAAAAACTTAATTAAATGGATGATCTTGCATGGTTCTATTTCATGTAGCTTTGTTATGGTTAAGCTATGGTATTAAGAAGTCACACCAAATTAACCACGCTTCCGCAAAGCCAGGGTGTGACAGCTTGGTATCAGAGCTCTGATCATAGCGAACTAGGATTCTTTCTCGAGTCTTTACTATGATCACTAGGGCTCTCACGAAAACATTTTTACTGCATACCACTTAAGTCCAGATCCAAAACGTTTTTACAAACAAATGTTGAGCACATTTTATTTATTATTTATAGGCTCAGTCTTGGAGGCTGAGGCTCGGTCTTGGAGGCCGAGGGTCGGTCTGGGAGATCGAGGTAGTTGGCTAGTGAGACTAGGAAGAGCAGTCTAAAAGGCTGGGAGAATTTGGCTAGTGAGACTAGGAAGAGCAGTCTAAGAGGCTGGGAGAATTTGGCTAGTGAGACTAGGAAGAGCGGTCTAAGAGGCTGGGAGAATTTGGCTAGTGAGACTAGGAGTATCAGTCTAGGAGACTGGGAGGCTAGTGGGACTAGGAGAATTATTTGAATGCTTACTTGGTGACTTATGTGATTAATTGATTGTATGATTGACTGTTTGTGCATGTTTGTGTTTATGTTACAGACACCATGGACACCTCTGGCACAGGTGACTCAGACACCACAGGACCTAGACCTATAGTATCAGATGACCTAGAGTCTTCAGAGCACGAGGTCCACACATCCGACGTTACTAGCACGGACGAGGACGACTTTCAGCCCTTTGCTTTACCTGATGGTGCTGATGAGCTCGCTGATGGCCCTTTGGCCGGGGACCTACCGTTAGTGGAGATCCCTTCTCCCATACCACTTGCTTCATATCCTGCTTACGATTTGCTTCTCGACGCCAACGATGATGACGACGTCGATCTGTATGATGATGAGCCCTTAGAGGAGGATGTTCAGGGCGAGGCCCTTCTTGCTGCTGGAGATCTTTTGTTGATCGCAGATGCTCCCGCTGAGGAGTCACCTGCTCACTCTCCGGTCCCAGACTCTTTCGAGTCTGTGGCCTCCGCACCTTCACACACCCAGAGTGCGCAGCACTTTTCTCATGGATCAGATCCCGACCAGGCATCCTCTGTTGCCCCTATTCCTAGTTTTGCATTCGACCATGATGATGTGGAGGATTCCGATCCTGTCTTTCCCCCAGGATTCGACCCGGATGAGGATATAGAGTTTATACCCATGGATCAGCCTATGGAGGATCCGGTCGACCCAGTTGACCCAGTTGATCCCATCGACCCTGAGTTTGATTTTGAGATGGCCTTTGATGATCCCGAGCAGCCACTAGACCCTGCTCCTGACCCAGTGCTTGAGCATGACCCTGCTCATGCTGGCATGCCTATTGATCCTGTGATTGCTGACCTACCCATTGATGATCACCCTGCTGATGCACCACTACTGGAGGGTGACCATGTTATTGCTGCTGATCATGTTGATCCCCCACTTATCGCTGATATACCTGCTGACCCTCTTGTTGCACCCCACCTTGACCCTATGCCTGTACAGTTTGATCGAGCACTTTTTGAGGCACAGATTGACCCACGAGATGAGCACGCCCAGCATGGGTGGATTCCTGCTGATGATGAGGTTCCACCTATTCCTCCTCATACCACTGATGCACGTCACGTTGATTTCTCTTTTTCATTTGCACAGTACACACCTCCAGCTCGACCTGGAGAGGGTTCTTCGGCTCATCCTTTTGCACATATGCCGACATCTATTCCAGTTATGCCACAGTCTTCATCTGCTATTCCCCCTGTACCACCATTCTTTGTGCCACCTTTTGATCCAGCCAGCGAGCCGTTTCTCTGGACTTCACCTTCTGTTATGCCACCGACCGACCCCTACCATTCTTTCCATATGGGGTATTCTATTGAGGACGTTCTGATGTCGTTTGTCGTCCAGCAGGAGGCACTCACACGGCGCATTCAGGAGCTTGAGGGAGCTCAGCCACCGCCGTGCCAGTGTCAGGGTCAGACCCACCCTGCTTCTTCGCAGCACCCTCGACCATTGTTACCTGACTATGCTGCACGCCTTTTGGCACTTGAACAGCAGGTTGCTTCTTGGTTGCGTACCCAGAGAGCCATGGAGGAGGACTGGCTCCATTTGCGACGTTTGTTCTACACCCATTTTCCCCCTCCTCCACCACCATCAGTTTAGGGCATCCTTAGTACAGCATGGGTAGACGCTGGTGAGAAGACGGCGATTGTTTTGACTGCATAGCATTTTTGGAGACTGCATTTTATTCTGACTTTTGTGACATGTATATGGATGTATTGACACTGGTTTGATATTCTTTTGGACTAGGGTGATGTAGCCCTTAGTCGATGATGATGTATGACACTGTTATGTACCTGTACACTTACTATGTGGTCTCGATATATGGCAATCGCAGTATTCTCATCATATGTGATGTTTTGATTGATTATTTATGTTTTATAACATGGGATGTTGTGTGATTGATATGATTATAACATGAGATGTTATGTACTATTACTATCATAATAAAGCGTACGTATTATAATATGGGATCTTTATTATGGCCTGACCGACGTGAACCCATCTTTTAGAAGATGCCGCCAAGACGTCAAACGACGATGCCTACCAATGAGGCAGAACTCCAACAAGTCATCGCTGCTGCCATCGCGCAATACGCCGCCTCGCAAGGAGGACCCAGCGGAAGCAGCTCAAACAACAATGGCAACAACAATCCACCTCATGGGTGCACCTACAAGCAGTTTCTAGACTGCAAACCGGTCAACTTTGATGGCACAGGAGGTGCTGTCGCCTTTGTTCGTTGGGCTGAGAAAACTGAATATGTTCTTCGCATGAGCAAATGCACACTAGATCAGCAAGTCACCTATATCTCGGGGCTATTCTTGGATGGAGCCCTCTCTTGGTGGAATTTGCAAGTACAGACACTTGGTGAAGCTGCTGCCTACGCGCTAACCTGGACCGAACTGAAGGAACTTATGCGCAAAAAGTACTGCTCTCACGCGGAAATCCAACGATTGGAAACAGAGTTCTGGCATTTGAAAATGGAAGGTCCAAAGATAGCAGAATACGTTCAGAGGTTCCATGACTTATCGCATGTGGTACCCTACATGGTCACTCCGGAGTTCAAGCGGATTGAACGCTTCATTTGGGGATTAGCTCCTCAAATCATAAGCATGGTGACCTCATCCAAGCCTGCGACAATTACTGAGGCAATTGATCTGAGCGTGGCTCTCACAGAGGAGGCTATTCGCCTGAAAAAGTTCGATGATGCTGAGCCTAAGAAGAAAGAGACTCACGTCGAGTCATCAGGAGGTAACAAACGGAAGTTCTCGAACTTCAAGCAGGGCGCCAGTGTGGTTGTTAAGAAAGGAGAGCCAAACGCGCCAGCTCAGGTTACAGCTGGTAGTGGGAAGAAAGGAAAGGGATATATGGGCACCCAGCCCAAGTGCAACACCTGCCAACGTCACCATTCTGGCCGATGCGGGCCAAAAGTATGTGAAGCTTGTGGAAAGACTGGTCACTTGAAGGATTCTTGTTGTGCCAGTGCTGGCCGGGGAGGCCAAGGAGGATTTGGGAATAGAAATAATACTCGTGGCGGTATTGGGAATCGCCCACAGGGAAACAATGGAGGAAACGGGAATCGAGGCAACAATGCGAATCAAGCTGGTAATGCGAACCAAAACAACAACCAAGCTGGAAATGGAGGTGGAAACGGGCAAAGACTTGGATGCTTTAACTGTGGTGATATTGGGCATTTTAAAAGGAACTGCCCAGAGTTGAACCAAGCCCGTGGAAGAGTGTTCCATATCGAAGCAAGGGAAGCGCGCCAGGATCCCAATGTCGTTACTGGTACGTTCCCTGTAAACCAACGCTATGCATCTATTTTATTTGATACTGGTGCCGACTATAGCTTCGTATCGTTAGAATTTAAGAATATGCTTGGTTTAGCCGCTAGTAAGTTAGATATTCCGTACTCAATCGAATTGGCTAATGGAAAGTTAGTAGAAGCCAATGAAGTTGTCAGAGGCTGTGTGATCGAATTGGGAGAGCGTGAGTTTGCTCTGTATCTACTACCAGTCCAGTTGGGAAGCTTCGACGTGGTGGTAGGAATGGATTGGTTATCAGGCAACAAGGCTGAGATAGTTTGTCACGAAAAGGTTGTTCGTATCCCAACCGAAGAGGGTGAAACAATTGTGGTTCATGGTGAGAAGCGTGATACGCCGTTAAGAATTATCAGCTGCCTGAAAGCGCGAAAGTGTTTGCAGAAGGGATGTGTTGCCTTCCTGGCACACATTATGGATAAGAAGGCTGCTGAGCCAAGAATAGAAGACATCCCTGTCGTGAGGGAATATCCAGAAGTCTTCCCAGAGGACTTACCTGGACTGCCACCTCAGAGACAAGTAGAGTTCCGCATTGACTTAGTTCCAGGCGCCGCGCCTGTGGCTAAGGCACCTTATAGACTTGCTCCGTCTGAAATGCAGGAACTGTCGACACAACTTCAAGAGTTGTTAGACAAGGGATTTATCCGACCAAGCTTCTCGCCTTGGGGAGCTCCGGTCCTGTTTGTCAAAAAGAAGGACGGTAGTTTTCGAATGTGCATAGACTACCGGGAGCTGAACAAGCTGACGATCAAGAATAGATATCCTCTGCCAAGAATTGATGATCTGTTTGATCAACTGCAAGGTTCAAGCTTTTACTCAAAGATCGATTTGCGATCTGGATACCATCAGTTAAGGATACAAGAGGAGAGTATCCCGAAGACAGCCTTCAGAACTCGTTATGGACACTACGAGTTCCTTGTTATGCCGTTTGGGTTGACAAACGCACCTGCAGTCTTTATGGATTTGATGAATAGAGTTTGCAAGCCGTACTTGGACAAGTTCGTGATTGTGGTTATCGACGACATCTTGATTTATTCAAGGACAAAGGCTGAGCACGAACAACATCTAAGAGCTATTTTGGAGCTGCTGAAGAAAGAACAGCTGTATGCCAAATTCTCTAAGTGCGAATTTTGGCTACGTGAAGTCCAATTTCTTGGACATGTGGTAAATGGAGATGGAATCCATGTGGATCCAACCAAGATCGAAGCGATCAAGAATTGGGAAACGCCAAAGACGCCAACCGAGATTCGACAATTCTTGGGTTTGGCTGGCTACTATCGAAGGTTCATTGAGGATTTTTCGAAGATCGCTCAACCATTGACGCTCCTCATGCAGAAAGATAAGAAGTTTGATTGGGGAATCAAACAGGAAGAAGCGTTCCAGATATTGAAGGATAAGCTCTGCAATGCGCCAATCTTAGCACTACCGGAAGGTACAGATGATTTTGTGGTATACTGTGACGCTTCGCGTCAAGGATTGGGTTGTGTGTTGATGCAACACCAAAAGGTTATTACTTACGCATCACGTCAATTGAAAGTGCACGAAAGGAACTATACCACACATGATTTGGAACTTGGCGCAGTGGTATTTGCATTAAAGATCTGGAGACACTACCTTTATGGTACGAAATGTACAATTTTTACAGATCATAAGAGCCTACAACACATATTCAACCAGAAGGAGTTGAATATGAGGCAAAGACGTTGGGTTGAGTTGCTGAACGATTACGATTGCGAGATAAAGTATCATCCAGGGAAGGCGAATGTGGTTGCCGACGCCCTGAGTCAAAAAAGAGAGGATCAAGCCCATAAGGGTTAGGGCTTTAGAGATGATTATCCGAACCGATCTTTCCTTGCGCATTCGTGCCGCGCAGAAAGAAGCTCTCAAGGAAGGAAACCTTGAAGAAGAATATCTCCGTGGGATGGAGAAGCTACTAGTACCAAACGAGGAAGGAACGTTATGTTTTGAGAAAAGGATTTGGGTTCCTTTGTTTGGAGGTTTAAGGAAGGTTATTTTCGATGAAGCTCACAAGTCGCGGTACTCTATCCACCCTGGAGCGGATAAGATGTACCAGGATCTCAAAGATTATTATTGGTGGCCTAGGATGAAAGGCGATGTTGCTGTTTATGTGAGCAAATGTTTAACATGCGCTAAGGTTAAAGCCGAATATCAGAAGCCTTCAGGACTTCTGCAACAACCTGAGATTCCCAAGTGGAAATGGGAACAAATCTCCATGGATTTTATTACAAAGTTGCCAAGAACGCCAAGAGGCCATGACACTATTTGGGTAATAGTGGATCGATTAACAAAGTCAGCACACTTTTTACCTATCAGAGAGAAGGATAATACGAGCAAGTTGGCTGAAATTTACATGAGAGAGATCGTCGCACGTCATGGAGTGCCTCTCTCGATCATCTCTGATAGAGACGGAAGGTTTGTGTCAAGGATATGGCAATCCTTCCAAGAAGCTTTTGGCTCACAATTGAATCTGAGCACTGCGTTTCATCTGCAAACTGACGGTCAAAGCGAGCGAACGATTCAGACGTTAGAAGATATGCTGAGAGCATGTGTAATGGATTTGGGCGGTAGCTGGGACAAGCATTTGCCTTTGGTCGAATTTTCATACAACAACAGCTACCACACCAGTATTGGAGTCGCGCCATTTGAAGCCCTTTACGGACGCAAGTGCCGATCACCCCTATGCTGGGCTGAACTCCATTCAGTTCATGATACATTTCATGTATCCAACCTGAAGAAAAGTCCAACTCAAGATACCATTGCCATCCCCATCGACGAGATTCATGTTGACGACACGCTCCATTTCGTTGAAGAACCGGTTGAGGTTACGGATTGGAAAGTAAACAAGACCCGCCGGAGCAGTGTCAAGCTCGTCAAAGTTCGTTGGAATGCCAGACATGGTCCTGAATACACCTGGGAGCGTGAGGACCGGATGAAAGAGAAATACCCCCACCTATTTCCTAAGAACCCTGCATCTACAAGCAGAACTTAAAATTTCGGGACGAAATTTTTCTAACGGGGGGAGAATGTGACAACCCTCACTAAACCAGGTATCCGTACGACTTAATTAATAATTAATTACTGCTTAATTACTGTGCTTACTTGAACTTGCGGAAAAACTGCTACTTGAATACTGATACATGTACTTACTTGCATCATACTTTACTTGCTGTCACTCCATGTTTTGCTTACAGCACCTTTGTGACAACCTTGATGCACCAAAAGCACAGTAGCACAATGAACAGATAACCTATTAAACGTGCTGTCATAACTAGCACCAGGCAGGTACTGCCTCTAAGGCCTGTAAGAGCCTGAGATAGTTTGCTACACTAGTGGTGAGTGTAGGGATATAAGGGTTGTAGAACTGCGTCTCTAGGAATAAGTTACAATGACTGGATGTGCCTAAAACGTGCACTAAGCACAAAAACTCAGCACTTTAATAAACAATCCAGCTTTTAGCTAACTATTAAAGTGCCAAAACATGAGAAAAATATTACTAGACACTTTCCAAAGTGTCAGGAATAAGTTGTGTCACTAAAAAGGGTATTAACGACACTTTAAAGCTTGTTTAACGCTTTAACGAATTACTATCCAACCGAACAACCGGACTATACCCGGAACATGAAAATATTGTTAATAACATTACTTATCTTTTTCTGAGCCAGTTAGGGTCCCTGAATACCCTAACACCCGCAATAAAGCACAACACACTACTAACCGGGTTAATCCCTAAACTTAACTAGATTAACTAACTAAGGCTTAACTATTTAGTTGGATTTGAACCAAGACCCCCCCCCCCTCAACCAAACCGTCCCCAAGAGGGGACACCCTTGTCCTATTTGTTGATTATAATAATCCATATGTCTAATATCAAGTAGACATAAAATCCCTTGGACAATTAACTTGAAAATTGTCTATAAGTTCCAAGCTTAGCACATTATACTCATTTCATCACAAACTCAACAACTCACACACTCTCTCTCCCTCTCTACTACTCACGGCCGAACACCCCCTTGAGCACCCACCATTTTCGGTTTTGATCATCTCATTCCAAGATTACACAAGTGTTAAGGATCACCTACAAGGAAGCTTGGTGCAATCGGAAGGCGAAGGACCTCACTCTATTGCTTTTATCCACTCATTTTGCGCTTAGATTCTTCCCTAGCCTCGAGCTAGTAGTAAGTTGCTATAATCACCCTCTCGAACTAATTTGAAGTGGTTAATATGATTTATAACGGTTAAAACTCGTAATCTTACAAAATGACACACAAAAGTTTACTAAAAATGCTTGTAATGATGGTTAAAAGCTCATATTTTGTGTAAATCTTGTAGTAATTGATTTGTGTGATTATTTGGACCCGATCTATGTTGTGGTAGCTCGGATCACCATTTAACCTGGGTTGGTCATGATCATGGATCATGACATAAGGTTGTTTTGGAAGTAACAAGGGTTAAAGGATGAAACTCTACCACACGCGAATCATGAACTTGTGTAAAAGCGATTTTGCTTGTGAAATAGTGTTTAAAACTAGTAGATCTACGTATCTACAAGCGGTATTTTCAAAGAAACAAGTATCAAAGAAATCATGTTTTCTAAAGGCGGATCTTACACTAACACGAATGATTTTTAGAACACACAAGTGTGTAAACACTTGTGTAGCACACACTTTCGACAAAATAACTATTTTTGAAAAAGATGACGAGAAGTTGTAAAGACGGAACTTCCCTAAAAACGAGGTTTTTACGAAATCGGATTGCTTTATATAAAGATCCGCTAAAAGTATGGGGATTTACATCATAATGTTGGAAAAACTACAAGTTCATGAGATTCTTGCGAATTACATGTTTATTAACTAGTTTGATGCGTTGAATATTGTTTTGGTTAAATAAGAAAAATGGTTGATTTGATTTATAAAAGAAAATGATACGCTTGAAAGCGTGGCCACCTCCAGTTACAGAGGAGACTCTGGCGAAATTTTTCTAAAAACCTAACACTTAGAATTATTTTCACTATAAGTGTTAGAAATACTTTTCGACTTATTTTCAAATTATAGATTTCGCCACGACTTTATTTACAAAACATCGGAGGTGGGATTTCACAAAATAAAACTTGGTAAATATATATTTAGTATATATTTTTCATAAAGTCACTTGATATGTGTTTATGATTATTTTGTGAAAATACTAGTATTATTTTTAGGGTAAAAATAATACTATCGAATGTTAATGGATCCAAAATAATACGAACGTCTCTACGATAAATATATAAGTTACACCGGTAATTATTATTACCACTCGATCATTGAAACGTAACTTACGCAGTTTAAGAAAAGATGACTTAACGCGTATTTTTGTCAAGGTATTATTTTGGGAAAATTTATGTAATAGAAAATATAATATTTTTGAGAAGAATATTGATATTTTGGAGTTAGAAATAAAATATATTTTAAGTGAGACTTAATAATATATTTCGAACACACATGTATTAAATCCCCCATCCTTGGGAAGGAAAATGATTACCAAGTATTTACTAAATGTAAACACGAAATAGTTGTCTAACTATTTCCCAAAAAAAAAAAAAAAACTAAAACCATAAAGCTAAGGCACGGCCGTCCGTCTAATAGAATTAGTACGTGTAGGTCGTCATACAGCTGCTTGATCAGGAGACATACTTGGTAGAGACGCACCACTGTGAGTTCATGTCCCCCTTTTCTCTTAACTGTTTTCAGTTTTTATACTGCGGGGGTGAAATACATGTTACTATGATTACGAATACTTTTTACATGGTATGGTTAGCGTAAGGAGGGTTACTACTTAGATCATGTGAGTGGGTAGGCGGGAACTGGAGGCCATTAATCCTCATTGTAGGACCGAGGGACGTAAGCGGTAGATCTATCTGGGTGTAGCGAGCCCAGCCCCAGGCCCAAACAGAACGGACCTCGGGGTGACTTTGTACCCATCGCTAAATCTGCTAGGTTTGAGTCTTCCTACTTGCACTTCACACATATCAATGGCCTTGCAAACCATTGGTGATCTCTTTTTCCTTATTTGCTATATACCAGGATTATTTTTATACTTACAAAGGTTTATTTACTCACTTACACATGAACTCGCTCAACATTATTGTTGATTTTTCAACTTACATGTATTTCAGGGAATTAAGGATCTGGCGCGGTATGACACGTTTTCCCGCTGCACTAGTTACGAGGTCATCCGGGTTTGGGGAACGTGACTCTTTCCTGGACAAGTCACAGTCCTTAAACTGTGTTTATGTCATGTTGATGTTTGTGTTTGTTGAACAATGTCGTTAGGATGTGTTTCCGTTGAGACAATGTTGTTGTATTTGGTTTTTAAAAACTTAATTAAATGGATGATCTTGCATGGTTCTATTTCATGTAGCTTTGTTATGGTTAAGCTATGGTATTAAGAAGTCACACCAAATTAACCACGCTTCCGCAAAGCCAGGGTGTGACAAAATCAATAAGCATCTAACGACCTGTAAGGCATGTAACAACGAGTCAACAACAAAGTTGAGTGAGTTCACAGTTGGTTGTTTAGTTTTAAGTTGTTTTCGAAAACATGGTTTGTCTATTGCTGGCTTACTTGCCGTGGGGGTTACCCCATAGTTGAAAATATGATTAACCAGTTCCTTCTTTATTACCCAAACCATATCCATAATCAGTGGGGGCTTCCCCATGTGAACCACTAGACCGTTACCATATCGACTACTAACGAAAGTAAGTTGTGCCCTACATCAATGTCTATCATCATTGACAGTTTGCCATAGTCCATTAGTACACGCCCGTCCGACTGGCACGGTGTGAGGTTTGTTAAACCTAATAGCGCTATTAACTAATGACCCGCTCGCCATTGGCCTCGGCGATTAAGTCGATATAAAATGAGAGACTTAATGATAGAGTTTTGTCTAGTAAGTTTTAAGGTTGTTGTCCTACCCAAGGAGGACGAACGTACGTATTCTACCCAAGGAGAATACACAGGATTAATATTGGCATCCTACCCATGGAGGATGGCGGTACATATTCTACCCAAGGAGAATATGCAGGTTCCGTTTTAGTTTCTTAACCCATTCCCAAACCACTGGGAATCCCATGCCTTAGAAAGTGTGTGAACTCACCTTAGTTTGCTCGGTTAGATTAGTTACTCTAATAATCAGAAATCAAGCACATCCTAATAAGGTACCGATAACAATCAGTTTTTCGTGCATGCATAACACGTATCCTACGTACGGTTTATCTACTCACTACTTCTATCACATACCACAAAATTCAAATGTCACACTCTGACTTTTGTGGAAATATCATAGTTAAAAATACACTTATAACACTTGTTAGAAAATATTTTCTATGTGTTGGAGTTTTTAGAAAATTTCGCCAGAGTTTCCTTTGTAAACGGAGGCGCCCATGCTAATAAGCATATCATTTTCTTTTCCAAAAATCATTTAACAATCAATCCTCAATCAACAATATACAATCTTTACTTACCAATCTTGCTAAAACAATCATAAATTACCACCTCATGAACTTGAAAATTTATAAAACGTGTAGTAACTTACTAGTGTACTTAGTAAGTCTTGTTACCCCTTTAAAGTGTGATTGCTTCTTTAAAAACTCCATTTTTAAAGAATATGGATCTTTACAACTTATGATCATTATTTCTAAAAATGTTTCTTTATGAAATTTTCTTGTTTCACAAGTGTTCCTACACTTGTTTATCTACCATAAATGAAGTTTGTTTATATAAAAACCAAGATCTAGTGAAACTTATATTTTTAACTTGGTTTCTTTAGAAGCCATCCATGAAATATTTAGATCTATATGATTAACAACATACTTTGATCTTTATTTTTCAAGAAAACAAAGTATCCTTTCAAGTTCATGATTTCCATAAGGATGATCCATTAACTTTTATCAAGTTTATCCTCTCTTCTTGCTAGATTATGTTTTTAATCATGATCTAGCAAGATCATATGATGATCAACATCATTTCTACCAATAATCAATAATCAACAACACGTCAACACGCAAACAACATGATTTCTTTAAGGTTTAAGCTTATGTTCATGTTTCTTTCTTTTGTTTCTTAATGTTCTTCAAGATTAACATATCACATAACCTTTTAACCACTAAAATTAGAAGTAAAAACAAGTTGTGAGGAGCTTACTACTAGCTCTTATGGCTAGGGAAGAAACAAAGATGAAGATGATGGTAAATGAGATGGATAAAAGCTCTAGGTGGTGGTCCTTCAACTTCCAAAGCTTCCTAGCTTCTTAACTATGTTCCTTGCACCCTTAGATCACCTTAGAATGCTTGATATTAGAATGAAAATGGATGTATGTATGGATGTAGGTTGAGCCGAGAATGGGGGAAGGAAGAAGAGAGGAGATGAAGTTGTGGAATGGTTGAGATGAAAGAGAATGGTGGTCTCTTGGTTTATAAGAATGTCTTCCCAACATTACAAGATCTAATGGTTATTATGTTCCCTAAAACTTCTACATATCCAATAAAATATATAAAAGAAATCAATGGGGTGGGACCCCTTGGTGACCGTCATATGAGGGGGGGGGGGGGGGTAGTAGATTAGGTTTGAACTAAGTTGGTTAATTACTAGTTAAATCTCAAGTGTAAGTTATGTTTCTAGTTAGTTGATATTTTTATGAGGTGTTATGATGTTCGGGGACCATAACTAGCTCAGTAATGTTAAAACAATGCTTCTAGTATAATTTTGGTGTTTCAGGTAGTGTCCGGTTGTTTGGTTAGATACCGTTCCGTTAAAGTGCTAAGTTATCCCGTATAGTGTCTTTTATGTATCTTTTTGTAACATTTTTAATTCCCAACACTTAGGAAAGCATACAGGACCATTTAGTCAATTTTTTGCACAAGACTAGTATATTAAAAGCACATGTAAGTATGACGCAGTAATCAGGAAGCAGCTAAGTAATTCAGCACAGTCATCAAGCACTTTAATTATCATTAATAAATCGTACGGATACATGTAATTATGAGGGTTGTCACAGTTTCCTTGTGTAGGAGACGGATTAGAGGACGAACTGGCCATTGATCGAGGAAAGAAGAGATTAAACCTACTCGACGAGACTAGTGAACTAACCTCTCGGTTAACCACGGTTTAATCGCTCGCGCCGACGTCACCGCAGAAAGGTGCGCTTTCTGCGCGAATCATAGACCGCCAACTGGAAGGCGACGGTTCTATGACGGTTACCACGCGTGCGTAGCAACTCACGCGCCTGACACAACAGAACCGTTGCTACAGTGCATTTAATGCCTCAGGCAATGCAGCAGTCGCCGTCGCATCAGCTTTTCGCCAGCTAAATCCTACCAACTTCTACCTGCGGTTACCTACGTCTACGCTAAACGAAAAAATAACCAAGACTTCTCAAAACTTGTGTCGTGCGGTTTCCATGGTAACACATACCGCAAGCACGACCGCATGTCGTTTTAGGAACCGGGAAATGCAGCCGCAGCCACGATCGATTTATACTTACGGGAATGGTGGCTATGGGAAATGCCAACCGCGTGCGAAGCCACGACCGGTTTTTAACTATCGATACAGTGGCTATGAGAAATATAAACCATCACCAACTTCATATGCGGTCCACACCAATAGCCTTGCTTGTACAACATACAAGATGGTGGACCACAACGCTACAATAGGACCAACTGCGTCGGCAGGCGCATCATGGTCCCATACAGCAAGATGAACCCATTTCAGTGTTCTTTACTTTTAAATAAATCCCATTTTTTAAGTAACGAACACCGCGCGGTCCACACAAAGTTCCACTTCGACCACACGAAAAGTGGTGGACCACATATCCGCGCCGACCCAAACGCGCCCGGCAACGACTCGTAGGCTGCTAATCAAGAACAACTAGTTTTAGTGTTCTTTTTACTTTTAAATAAATCCCATTTATTTAAATGAACACTCAAACGAACGACCAGTTCATGAACATGGAGCAGCTTGAACCCACGTCTCCGAAGCTGTTCATGCAAACTCTTGATAATCATTGTGAAATTGAGAACAGAAAGCTCAACAATGGTGGTAACAAGTCTACTTAGGACTTTGTTTATCTGCCCAATGTGTTCACACGATCGACACTAGGGATAACAAGTCTACTTATGATCTTGTTTATCTACCCATAGTATTCACAACAAGACCTTACGTTTTTTGAGATGCGCGACTTGTACTATCACAAGGAAGCTTGAACCAAGCGCTCAAACTAGGACATCAACATCAAAAGGGTAACCGTAGAACAAAGCTTAAAACCCTGAAAACAGATGTCCAATTAACGAACACGAACCACCCTACAAGAGAGGGATTATCATTTCATGTCCAATTGATGAACATAAAGCACCAACAAGGTTCCGAATACAATTGCACTGACAGCCGCAAGGTTTCTAATCATATTGCGGGTAATGACAAGTTCATACTCATCTTCCATCACCGTCTCAAAGGTTGGTTCGAAAGCACTAGCAGTTAGCGATCATGTTTGATGATATCAGAAAAAAGGTATACCACATCACCAGGCCACCACTGAACCGCAACAACGAAGAGATGTTCCAACATCAGCCTGAACTTACTCACCGGTTCTACGCAGTCGAAAAAGGCTCTACCTCAACTAGCTCCAGAATTAACGATCAATCGACCGATTGATTTACATCAAACAGGAGCAAAGGCCTCAGCCTAGTATCTTCTCCAAACTGATTTCAAGAGACACCCTTTCTGTAGGATCGTTTTCTGACCCAAATGAGTCGATCAGAAGTGAACTCGTCCAATATGAGAGGCGGAAACAAACATATCGGAGTTATTTCAGCTGGATTACACAAGAAATCACTTTAATTGTCTCTTATATTGAAAACACAACGTTTTACAGTCTGGAGACACTTCGGCAGCACTTCGTTGCCGGAATCAGATCGTTACAAATGACAAGGCATGACTTGGTATTTATAGGCCATTCTATTTCGCACGAAACACTTCAAACGAAATGACCTTGCTATTTCGTACGAAATAGCCATTGCTATTTCGTGCGAAATAAGCACTTTTCATTTCGTGCGAAATCAAGGTTTCCTATATTTTTCCAGTTTTCTCGTAAGTCGTGCCCTGATCTATCCAATCTATACAAGACTCGATACAAGACGAAGTCGACAGACGTATGCACCAACAGACTCCCCCTCGGATGTTGACGAAGTCTTCGGTGTCGAGTCTTTGGTTGTCAATCCTTCAGTCTTTATCAGTCTTCACGCTCTCTTCAAAGTTTCTTCATTGTAAGTATCTTCAATCTCTTTCTCTTCTCTCTCAAATCTTCTCCTTGATCAGATCTCTTGATTCCTTAAGTTCATCAGCATCAGCAAATTGCGTGAACCCCAGGACTCGAATCTGGCTCTTTACCATTCAAACTCTTTCTTGGCTGTCTTCAGACTCCCCTTTCGATAAGCTGGGATCGCAGTCTGGAATAATCCTCTCACAGGCTTTGGATTAAATACCTGGCTCTTATCACTTTCACAGGCTCTATGATCGTAACCTGTCTCTTCCCAAATTTCATTCCTGCACATTCTCTACCTCACAATAAATTTCACAAATTTATAAATTTTACAAATTTAGAAATCTCATGCAGGTATCATTCAAAAATTATTTATTTATACTCTGAAAGTCACTTGTAAGAATTTCTTCATACACACTCTCCCAAACCTGTTCATCATGTTTAGCATCCGGAATTTTTAAATCAGCTCTTCAACATCAGTTTGTCGAAAATCTTTTTGAATTTTTGTTTTTTTTAATGAAATGCAGTAAAGAAATATTTACAGACAATATTTTTGCGAGTTTGTGTAAGAGGATCATATCAGTTTATGAGACAAATCACCAACACCGTTAAGCTTTAAACATTTTAAGTTCTAAACGATTCACTTAGATTGTCAGTAAACTGGTCCACTTAAATTTTCACACAAAGTTCAACTGATCCGAGATACGAGATTAATGTTTTAGAAACTTAAACTTATACGCGTGTCCCACCTCAGAATATACTCCCGTATCCAGATCCCAATATTCAGTCTTACAGGTGAGTATACCTAAATGATATCTGTAAAGGGTTAAATGCGAGGGCCATGAGAGCTCAGGCTATTGCTTTCGCAAAATCAGAGAGATGATGGCTTCGACTTTAGGTGTGTTCCCTTTAGAGAATCTTTTCTTCAACAGCACATGATTAGCATTTTGCAATGTTTCATCATTTTTTATGCTGAGGGGGTGCTTTTATTTCAAGCAAGCGAAAAGTATTATACGGGGACTAGGCCATTGCTTCCGCAAAATCAGAAGTCCTGGGATAATACCCCAGATATCACTAAGCATAAAGACCTAGTATCTCAGAAAGAGGGGTCTTTCAAACAAGATTTCGGGGGTTACCCATATATCCGAGAGATGTTCCCCACGAAATAAGTAAGTATGATATTAAGGTTTATATCTCGAACACAATTTACTGAATGTGTAAAAACCTACTGGCATATCATCAGTGAGACCGTTTATCACATATATAACTTTCCAATTCTTTAGCATACTACAACTGTCTACTGATGTACTATCATTTCCTCTTTTTCACAACAAAAACTCATTTTGATTTTATCATGTTTTTGTATTTTTCAAATTTTCAAAATTTCTAAAATTTTTACTCCCCCTAAAATCAAAATATGTTTCAATTTTGGATTTTCAGGGAAAATTTGAAAACAAACTGTACAAACAAATGACAACTGTTGTGAATTGCTTCAATTCGCCATCCATTTGGCATAAACAATCAGAACTTCCCCTGACAACAAACTATTTTCCCATTATGATTTCAAAAACACTTAAGTTTGTTTTAATCAAAAATGGTTTTTCCAGAAAATAAGTTTTGTTGATTTTACCACTTGTAAGATCGAGGATTCATTCATCACTTTTTTTTCTCAATCATTTGAAAGAAAGTTAAATCAAGTTCAACTTAATGACCTTGATTAACTACTAGTAAATAAAAATCCTTTTAAATCACTTGTAGATTCAACTTTACCAGATGTAAAGCAAAATATGACAATTTAAGAACAACTACCACTTGTAAACTGAAATACCACTTGCAGAAAAATGCTGATTCCTACTCCACACTTACCAACCCGGGAGTTCCGGAAATTCCACCACCTGTAGAATTTAACAATTTTAGATCAACACAAAAACATTTTTTTAATAATTATGCCGATTCATGCTCCGCGATTACCAACTTGGGAGCTCCGGCAAGTCAGGTTTTTCAGTTATCGTGATTCTCCCAAGCCTGACGGTCCTTAGGAGATTCCGAGTTATCAATACTCGGTTTCTTTCCTTTCATCTTCTTCTCATAGAATTCCTTTACCCCTTTGACCTTCCCGTCAATCATTTTTCCAAAAATATTTTGAACTGTAGGGTTAAAGGCCTTTTCAACATCAAAATCTTTCTTTTCAGAAAAAAAAAAATTGATTTGAAATCTCAACTTTTCCAACATTTTGTTTAAAATTTTCAGCCCGCAATGGTGGAAAATTTGCATCATCCATTGGCGGAACCGAATTTTCACTCTTTTTCTCAACCTGTGGCTCCTCTGACTTTATGGAATCAGATTCATTGTCAGAAGATAGCTCCTCTGATTTTGTTGACTCATAATCATTTCTATAACTATCATCAGATTTCTTAACAACCCACTTATGGTTATCAAGATTCACTTTTCTTCTGTAAAAGCTTTTTGAACACTCACCAACTTCAAATTTGAATTTTTGAAAACTTTAAATTGTTTGGTTGGTGGTTCATTCTCAACCATCTTTTCTTTCAGTTTAAGAGAAACTCCCTGTTTTGGTTGGATTGCCTTTGGACAATTCCTGGCAATATGACCAATTGTTTTGCATTGAAAACAAGTTCTCGTTTCCTTTTTCTGAGCAACTTCCTTTTTCATTTATTCTTGCTTTTTAGCAAGGAATTCTTTGTTTGTCTGCTTTCTGAACAATTGCTCTTTTTCTTCTTCAGATGATGTTCCTGAAACAAACACAGTTTTTGTTTTATAAGTTTTCTCATTTTTATGATTTTTCGGTAGAATAAATCCAAGGCCTTTTCTTTTGAAATTACCGTTATGGTTTGGTTTCTTTCGATAACCTGAACCAGAACTGTAACCTTTTTTCTTGTTTAACCGTTGTTGATCTCTTGAGGTGTACTTTTTAGGTTTTTCAGCAAAATTTACATTTTTTATTTCAGAAATATTAATTTCTGTTAGTTTGAAAACCTTTTTGATCATTTCAGTTTTAACACCTCTTATTGGAAATTCTTCATCAGAATATAATTTGTCAGAATCATTCAAAGTATATGCTACTTTGAATGTTTCATCATTCAAATTTGATTTTGATAACAGAAATTCTTTATTGTAAACCCGTTTGCCCTTTTTGACTGTTGGACTTGACGTTTCAGACTTTTACTCTGAATTTGACTCCTCGGTTTCATCTTTATCCAACACCTGATCGACCACTTTCTTTATTATCTTAGACTCATGATCAGTATCAGACGAAGTAAAAGTGACATCATTGTTGTCTGGCCAATTATCTGAAGGTTCAGATTCCCACTCTAAGTTGGTTGCCTTATTGACTCTTTCTGAATTTGGATTTCATGATGAATATCCATTTTCAAGTGGGGGTGGACACTTGTTGTAACTGGCACTATGTTTCTTACCAGAATTCTTCACTTCAGTATCCTTCTTCTTTACTGGAATCTTTTCTTCGGATTCTTCCTCTTCTTCAAACGCCTTCATGCCTTCAACAGTTGGATAAATCCTGTCAATAACATAAGAAGTACATGAGTAACTTTTTAACAATCTATTAACTCTATCTGTTTCTATCCTCTGGGTTTCCAGTTTCTGTTCCAGAACAGCACATTTTTCAATGTAATTGTTGACAATTTTTTGCTTTGTCATGAAGGCTCCTTGAAGAGTCTTCATAGTTGTTGCTTGTTCACTGCTTGATTGATTGTACTGATTCATTGCTTTGTTTAGAACATCATATGATTCTTACAATATGTTCATGTTATGAATCAAAGTACTGTTTTGCTTCTTTACTGCCTCACAATTTTCACATATTACCGGAATCTTTCGTGCATCAGCTTCAGCTTCAACTGTGAACACTGGAATTTCTTTTGCCTTTTTCTTTATCACATGAACTTTTTCATCATCACTGTCATCACTGCTAACTTGTTTTTTTAACTTTCTTCTTTTTCGCTCGAACTTTTCCACCATCACTGTCATCACTCTCCTCTAGCATTTTTAAGTGCTCTTTCATTCTTTTTGCATAATAGTCATCATTATCACTATCTTCAGCAACTCGAGCAACAAAAGCTTTAGCCAAAAATTCTTTATCTGGGCAATAATTGTCCCAGCTAAAACCTTCTGGTAACCTTTCATCATCTTGATTTATCATTTTGTTTGTCAGATATGCTTCACTTTCTGCTGACATATATTTATTCCAACTGAAACCTTTAGACGATCTTTCATCATCTTGATTCACCATATAAGCTTTCTTTGATTCTTCAATCTCCTTCCTAGCATGAGCAGTTTGTGGTTGTTGTTGAGGTGGTTGTTGAGCAACTTGATGATAAATCGCTTTCCGATAGTAATCATTGTTGTTGAATGGATTTTGAGCTCCACTTGCTTCGCGGTTTGTGCATTCTCGCTTGAAATGTCCTTTTTCCCTGCAACGAAAACATGTAACTTTAGATTTATCAAAACCTAAAGTAGAAACATTTGCATCACGGAAGTCATCTCTTCCTGTGATCTGTTTGAATTTCTCAGCTCTTCTCAACACACTCGCCATACACCACTTTATATCCATTAATTCCATTTCTTCAGCATCAATCTGATCGTAATCCTCTTTTGTCAACATTGGATTTCCGATCCTTCCTGCTACTAAACTCCCATACGACTCTAACACAGTCACCAACAAAGACATGTGACTTTTTGCAACTTCTTCCGAGTAATTTTGATCATTTTCAAGATTTAGAGCAATGTTGCATTGTAGAACTTTTCCACTCTTGGTTGCTGAAAATTTTGGATCGAATGAAGGATATGAAGAAAAACTCATTTTGTTGTTTGATCCTTTAGATGATCCTCCAGAAGAATTTTTAGCATTGAATGCAGTTTCTATCTTTGGTGACATGTTGGTCTTATCACTGATACCTCCTTTGTAATATAAACCAATATCTTGCTCACCATCAAAATCTTTCATTCTTGAGATCTTCCGTTGTTCCATCTCCTGAGCTTCAATTTTTTCAATAAACTTACTCAGTGTTAAATTGCTAAAATCTTTTTTATTCCTCAACATCATAAGGTATGTGCCCCAAACATCATGTGGCAACGCATCAGCCAACTTTTCAATCAATTCTTCATTCTCTTTTGTGATGCTCAACCTCTTCATGTTTGCTAACAGATTGTAATATCTTTCTATGATCTGCTTAGTGTTTTCAGTTCTTAAACCACGAAATAGATCAAACTCTTTTTTCAAAAGTGATTTTTTTGTTCTTGATCATCTCTTTACTTCCAACAAACTTTGATTTTAATGCTTTCCAAATTGAATATGCAGTTCCATTGTGTTGCAATAAAACCAAGATATCTTCTTTAACGGCTTGATGCAATAGACTCGTCATCATCTTTTCATCTTTGTATTTCTTTTTCTCTTCAGCACTTAGATTTTTAATTGCAATAACCTCTTCGTCATCATTCACCGGTCTAACATATTTTGTTTCAACACATTCCCAAGCATCCAAATAATTTGCTTGCACCCAGTTTTCGAATCGCTCCTCCCATCCTTTATATTCCTCGATATTCATGAGCTTTGGCGGTTTTTGCATAGTGCCTGTTTCATTTTCTAACATAGTGTTCTGTGCAATAGTAATCGGAGTAGCAAAGGCGTTGTAAAACTCTTCTTCCATAATTCGGTTTTAAACAATTTTCACAAACTTTTGACTTTCAAACGAAATAACCTGCAAGACAACTTCAAACGAAATGAGTTTTGGTGCGGAATGATGATTTGGTACGAAATAAAGTGCTATTTCGTACGGAATGACTATCTGATTGTCAAATTTCAAACGAAATACCAACTTGATGCGAAATGAAGTGGTTTCGTGCGAAATAGCTGATTTCGTACGAAATACCAGAACTTTCAAACGAAATGAGAAAGTTGTTTCGTACGAAATGAACTTTTGATACAGATTCAAACGAAATAACGTTTTCGTGCGAAAACAAAACAAGACAAGTTATTTCGTGCGAAAGGATTATGTGATTTCGTACGAAATAGATGAATCTGAGTGATTTCGTGCGAAATCAAATCCTCAATTCGTGTGAAATGCTGCTGATGTCATCATCTCGGCCAGTTTGTGTCAAATTGATCAAGTTTTAGTCCGATTTTAGGTCCAATTCTTTCAAGGCTTTGTAAAAACACAGTTTCGCATATAATGTGAGAAAATTAGACCATTTTGACCGTGAAAAGTTGTTTAATTTTGAAAAGAAGGTGTAGAAATCAGATTTTGCAGCTGAAATGGTAAGAACTCTTCCTCCTGAGCTCCGATACCACTTGTAGGATCGTTTTCTGACCCAAATGAGTCGATCAGAAGAGAACTCGTCCAATATGAGAGGCGAAAACAAACATATCGGAGTTATTTCAGCTGGATTACACAAGAAATTACTTTAATTGTCTCTTATATTGAAAACATAACGTTTTACAGTCTGGAGACACTTCGGCAGCACTTCGTTGCCGGAATCAGATCGTTACAAATGACAAGGCATAACTTGGTATTTATAGGCCACTCTATTTCGCATGAAACACTTCATACGAAATGACCTTGCTATTTTGTACGAAATAGCCATTGTTATTTCGTGCGAAATAAG
Organism: Helianthus tuberosus; assembly: GCA_030545235.1. Taxonomy (NCBI): domain Eukaryota; kingdom Viridiplantae; phylum Streptophyta; class Magnoliopsida; order Asterales; family Asteraceae; genus Helianthus; species Helianthus tuberosus. Next base: position 121,699,505 of record CM060354.1, read on the forward strand.
CACTTTTCATTTCGTGCGAAATCAAGGTTTCCTATATTTTTCCAGTTTTCTCGTAAGTCGTGCCCTGATCTATCCAATCTATACAAGACTCGATACAAGATGAAGTCGATAGACGTATGCACCAACACTATCGACCATTAGTCCAGTATCCCACCCACTTGCAACTTGCGCATGGAAGCAACACTGGAATGGGGGACTTGAAGGGGTATGGTCCTAAATCCCACACCAGGCTTGGGCGCGAGTGACCATTACCTGGCTCATTACCCCTACTGCCAAGGATTCATCCACGTTCATGCAGACACACGCGAACCCGGTTTGCTTTCCCACTCGGGGAAAGATGAGAAGACTCACCTTGTTTATGAAAATGGTTGTTTTCGTCTACAAAGGCTGAGGTAATCACTGCGGTTACCGCCAAGGTTTAAAAACGCTAAAATGGGTATCGAGGCGTTTTCCCTTAGCCTCACAAGGAGTAAGCCTCGAGGCAGGTCGAGGCGTAAGCCTCGAAACATTATTAAAAAAATTAAAAAAATATAGATATCTCCCATAAAAATCACAAATTAACATAAAACAAACATCATAAATAGAAAATAATTCAACAAACAAGGTTTAACATAAAACAAACACCATAAAATAGTTCAAATAGCTTAAACTGACATCTAAATATCATAATACTCGTTCCACTCCGCATCATCATCATCCTCAAAGTTTTCATTTGGCGTATTTAGATCGTCATCTTCATCAACTAAATTAATAACTCTTTTCCTTTTCTTCCTAGATGAACTCTAACCTTCTTCCTCATTTGACCCGCAAACTCCAACCATGCCATCTTCATACCCACTTGGGTTGGCTATCCGCTCATCATCTGACAAAACCTCATCGGCAACTATCGGGTCTTCATCATCTTTTAGATTCGACTTCTTTATAAACTTTTGCTTCAATCTACTATTGTACATAACGTCCACCAACTTGTTCATCCTATCCGTGCCCAACCGATTTCTTCTTTTTGTATGAACTTGATTGAACGTACTCCAATTACGTTTACAAGCCGAAGCTGAACAAGTAAGACCCAATATCTTCATCGCGAAGGCTTTTAGTTCCAGAGCTTCATCTCCATAATGGTCCCACCATGTAACTATATCATTTAAGGAAAAAATAAATTAGAGAATAATTAAATAAATAATAGGAGTAAATAATCAGAACTTATAATTTAATTACTTGGTACACGATCCATATATGAGTGGAGTGAAGCTCTATGTCCAAACAATCCTCTCTTGTATTTGTAATCATCAAGTTGAGATTCGATCTTCATATAGACTTCCTCATTTTTAACAAGTCTATCCATGCATCTGTACAATCCCAATTTAATTTCTGGGTGTTGGGAAACGTTGGGACTCCATCTAAATCGAGGATTCAAGTAGTAGGCGTTCGCATGTAAGTCACGATGGATTTGATTTTCCCATTTTTCATCAATGATATCCCAAATCTCTTTATAAGAAGCCTCTTGATTATCAAAGTTACTTGCAATTTTTTCCTTGCATTCATCCATCGCACCATAAATAAAAACCATAGCCGGTGACTGCTCCCCATCAACAATCCTCAAAACCTCGACAAGTGGCTTTGTGGTTTTAAGAGAATAAACCACACTAGGCCAAAACGTTTTCTCGTCTATGATTATCTTTTTTACCTCAATTCCATCAGCTTTCTTTGCCTAAGCACAACTATTCCATTCGGTTGGAAAAAAACATTTGTTGTAGTGGTTCTTTCAATTCATATACGCTTTCTAAAGTCAAAAAAGCGGTGGCAAATCTAGTGGTGGCGGGTCGAAGAAGATCTTTCTTTAAAAACTTTCTAGCTAAACTTAATACCCACTGATGGTTATAAATGAAGTTGCTAATTTTTTTTCTTTAATCAAAGCTCTTTTTAGTTGTGTCAACTCCGCAATTTTCTCAAGCATTAAGTCAATGCAATGAGCAACACATGGGGTCCAATACAAAGATTTCCTCTTCTCCATCAACAACTCTCCAGCCTTTTTGTATGCACTTGCATTATCAGTCACGACTTGAACAACAATGTCTTCACCAATTTCTTCAATCACCGCATCAAGCAACTCAAATAATTTGTCGGCATTCTTGATACAATCGGATACGTCAACTGTCTTCAAGAAAACTGCACCATGTGGATTGTTCACCAAAAAGTTGATGAGACTTCTATTTCTCATATCAGACCAACCATCTGATAAGAATGACACTCCAGTACTCTTCCATGTATCTTTTATGCCTGCCACAAGTGCTTTTGTTGTATTTACTTCTTCTTGCAGTATCCAAGTCCTCAACCCGTACATGGTTGGAGGTTTTAATCCTCGACCATAGTTACCAACTGATCGGAGCATGCTAGAGAATGAAGTACTTGTTGCAACATTAAAAGGGATTCCGTTCTCATAAAAAAATCTTCCAATGTCTAAACAAACTTTGTTGAGTTGCTCTTTAGCAACAGCTGGTGTCATCTTTTCTTCCACCTTTAGTCCTTCCTCATTGTCTACTTCGGGATTCAAAAATCTAAACATACTTTGTTGCGTTGCACCCTTTTGAACACGTGCAGAAGATTCAACACTTCCATTTCCAGTTCCACCAGTACTACTTACAAAGTATGCTCTAGCATCAATTCTCTCTTCAAAATCCCGGTGGTATTGGAATTTTGCTGTTTCAAACTGTTTTAACATATTCTCTAATCTCATCTTCACTTCCTCTGGCACTTGAGGACACGGTGCAACATTTTTGTGCGTGCCACCAAGATGTGCTTTCATCCTTGAAACGCCACCGGTAATAACTTTATTACAAAACATGCATTTTAGGTATTTGTAACCTTTTTTTCACCTTCTGGTGGAACTTCATGTTCAACACCATATTTCCAAGCTAGATCTTTTCATGGTCGTGACCCCTTACCAGCCATACTAATTATTGGAATTAAAACAACATAACAAAAAAACTAAGAAAACATAACAAAAAGAAGTAAGAAAAACCTAATTAAAACAACAAATGAACTTCTGTGTACTGTGTTAACGAGAATGAACTTGAAATCGGTCTGAAATTTGCGTGCTTGGAGAAGAATCAAAATATATTCTGCGTGCTTGGAGGTTGACTGCTTGGAGGTTGACTGCGTGGAGATTCTGATCTTCTATTAGGGTTTTTTAACCTAATAGATATGTTTTTTAAGTGAACTCTTGGGCTGGACCATCAATTAAGCTCAATAGACATTAAATGAGTCCAAAAATAAAGTCCAGAAAACCCAAAATCTTTCAATTTTCACAAGTCTGGTGAGGCTTAAGCCCACCTCGCCTCACCGCCTCGTACCGCCTCGAACCACCTCGGATGACTGAGGCTTAGGTTTCGAATGACCACTATGAGGCTAAGCCTCTAAGGCGTTTTTCCACCGCCTCGAGGCACACCTCGGACCGCCTTTTTAAACAATGGTTACCGCACATAGCGATGCGGTCCAAAACCGCATCCTATTGTCAATACAAGTGGAACTGACACTTTGACTTCAGCAACCAAACCAGCAAGTGGTCTGCTCGGGCACTGACATCAGCGATCAGCTGACCGTCCAATGCGCAACCGCCCAGCCCACAGGCATAAAAGCTGGTAGCCAGACTGACAACACCAGCAGGACGTGGCAGCACCTCCGGGTGTGTCCAACACTCCCGTGACCTACGCTCCTGACACACCTAAAAAAAGACTACACGTTGTCAGTCGGACCCTAGGCCCATCTAGCGGCCCTGTGGCCCTTCTCCATCACTGTTCGGCTACAAATATCCATCCCGAACCAGGTTTGAGGTAACGCTAATCTCGCCCAATGCGCAACCGCCGAGCCCACATGCATAAAAGTTGGTAGCCAGACTGACAACACCAGCAAGACGTGGCAGCACCCCCGGGTGTGTCCAACACTCCCGTGACCTGCGCTCCTGACACACCTACAAAAAGGCTACACATTGGCAGTCGGACCCTAGGCCCATCTAGCGGCCCTGTGGCCCTTCTCCTTCACTCTTCGGCTATAAATAGCCACCCCAAACCAGGTTTGAGGTAACGCTAATCTCGCCCAATGCGCAACCGCCCAGCCCACGTGCATAAAAGCTGGTAGCCAGACTGACAACACCAGCAGGACGTGGCAGCACCTCCGGGTGTGTCCAACACTACCGTGACCTGCACTCCTGACATACCTACAAAAAGGCTACACGTTGTCAGTCAAACGCTAGGCCCATCTAGCGGCCCTATGGCCCTTCTCCTTCACTCTTCGGCTATAAATATCCATCCCGAACAATGTTCGAGGTAACGCTATTCTGCTCTCTCACACATTCTACTTAAATACTTATCTTGCTTACAAGCAAATACTTATTCTCACGTCGGAGATTGGTAACAAGGAGCCACCCCCACCCCATCCTCCTTGTTACGAGTCACGATGTGTTTCCTTGTGCAGGAGACGGATTAGAGGACGACCCGGCCATTGATCAAGGAAAGAAGTGATTAACCCTACTCGACGAGACTAGTGAACTAACCTCTCAGTTAACCACTGTTTCATCAGAAGTTGAAACACATACTACCATTGAACAACAAAGAGAAAAGAGAGAATTAAAGGTGACTTCTACATATAAATCACCTTATGTTAACCGGAAAGTTGTAGTTGGACTAAAGTTGACCGATGACGAACAATTGATAGTAGGATGCATATTTACTCCAATTGATGAATTATAAGCCATGTAGTACGGGAACGGGCATGGGATGGGACTAGGGTACGGGGAACGACAAAACTCAAAAATCTAAGACACGGGTATGACAAAGGTACGACAAAAAATATAAAAAAATAAAAAATACACCAACTCCTTACTACAAAATCATAAACAATTCTAAATCGATATAGAGTATCCTATAGCTTGTTAATAGTTAAATTCGCATAGTTTCCATATAATCACGAACAACAATATCACAAAAGGAATTACTAACAAACAGAATGAATTAACATCCGATCATTAACAAAATAGAAAATATTTAGGGTCAAATGTGACCAAGGTTAAAATTTTATTTAGTTAAAAAAATAAATATAAAATATAACAGGATATATATTGGTAAACCCTAAAAATAAACTGCCCGTCACTTTTTCTTTCCATCGTCTACTTCTCCGTCCAGGTTTCTTCCTCCCATCTCTTTTGCAGGTTCATCTCATCTCCATTTTTATTGCAGACCTTCATATTCATCTTCATCCCTATTACATTTCTCTTTATCGATGATATTACGATTAAATGATAACCTGGAACGTCCCCGAAACGTCAAACGGCCGTTCCCACTGTCCCGGAATCGTCTGGCTGGCTGTCGTCCCCAATTTCCCAGAAACGTTTGGGGGACGTCCCCATGGCGTTTCCATCCCCAAACCGTCCACGACACGGGTACTCAATGTTCCTTCCAAGCCGTCCCCGTGCTTCATAGATTATGAGTACCGCTTTAGTCATTTGTAGATTTTTTTTTATTGTATTAATTTATCTAAATTTGTAAAACCACAACAATTTTCACTACAAATCAGTGTATGGGTAAGTTGGTGTTTGAAGGAATGTGTGAAGGTATAAAGTTGTGACAAACCTCATATTGATATGTATTCAGAATTTAACTTAGAAATCTATTACAACATTTTTTTTAAATGTCTAATCATGTAAATAATTACTCTATTAAACTAGTATATTTATATAATTACTCTACAATAAAATTAGAATAGTATTTACATGTAAAACTATTTTACGTATAGTTATAATTACTCTACAGTAAAATTAGATAGCATTTACTCTACTAATAGATCTACTTATACAAGATTAGACTAGTATTTATATAATTACTCCACACTAAAATTAGAATAGTATTCACTATTAGTTACTATGCGTACAGAAAAAAAAAATACTCTATTACTCTACTGATAGATCAACTGTTGACATCATTATATTTCAGCTTGTGATAAATTTCAGCTTCTGATAAGCAGGAAGTCACAAGCGTTAATACACGATTAAATTTTATATAATAATTACTCTAAAGTAAAATTAGCATAACATATTTTTAAATGTCGTATTATGAAAATAACTACTCTACTTATACAGTATTATCAGCTTGTGTTAAGTAGGAAGTCACAAGTGTTAATACAAAATTTAACTTTATATAATTACTCTAAAGTAAAATTAGCATAGTGTTATAAACCAGACATTTTAGGCTCAACCCATTGCTTATGGGCTTTAGGGTTTATAGTTTCTTTCTCTATATATTGTAATGATGAATAGAATGAAAGATGGAATTCAGTTTGTCACTATTTTCTCTTTGGTTTTTATCACGTTATCAGCACGAAGATTCTCCACTGGGATTTACTGGCCATCAGACACGTTAGACTCACCATTATCGATTCCTCACATACTGGGTACACATCCTCGATCCATTGTCTTCGGTGCCATTTTCTTCTCGATTCCGGTACGAACATCCACACAATTCTCATCATTTTCTGCTTATAAATCTGTACACTTTCACACTTTGCATTATGCTGTTTGAATCTTATGCATAGATCTGTGTTCTCGTTGATCCGATTTAACCGTTTTAGATCTGGAACAAACACCTAATTTAGACTGATGTGATTTTGCGATTTGATTGAATCCGCAAAATTGTAGTTTCGATCGTGTGTGTTTATGAATGATTTGTTGATGATTGTTTAGATTTGTATGTTTTGATTGATCTATGTGTGTGGATTTGGAATGATATTAGATTTGTTTTCGTGTTCTGGCGTTTGGAAAACCTAATGAGACCTGTAGGGCGTTTTGACAGCAATTGATTAGATTTTGATTCGTCATATTAGTGTTTAGGTGTTGAATTGTTGTTATGTAGACAGTGAATGTATTATATTAGGTATAGAACCTATGGCTCATGGTTTAGGGAATGATTTAGCATAATTTAGCTTTTTGTTGACAGACCTAATTTTAATTAGTAGTGTGTTATATAACTTTTAGGTGTTAGCCTGTTTAAGTTAAGAGTTTTAAGATCGGCGATCTATGATTTTGTGGTAAGTTTTTTTTTAGTTTTTTGATGAGAGGAATGAAATTGTCATTTTTTTTATGGAACTATAGAACGATCCGGTGTTTGGGACTTGGGTTGTTGTAAGTTAGCGGTGTTATCTATTGACCATTGCATCATGTCATCATTAATTCGTATGCAAATCTGAGTATATGATAGCACACCAACATGTTCCTCTGCAATGATGTTTGATAGTTTGATTTTTTTTTACCTTGTTAGTAGTTATTATATAATTGTTCACTGTTAGCATCATCATGGTTGCTGTTAAAATTAAGCTAGTTGAATTCAATGTGCTTAAATTTTATCATATGTCATTTCCTAAATAAATTGATGCCTGCATGTTGACATTATGTGTAGTGATTCTTATTTCATATTATTTCTATTATGTATATTCTGTTTAATATGCTTTGATACAACAATAATATGCTTTGATACAACAATAAGCTGTTTCTACTAAGCAATCCCGAACAACCCCTTAGATACTTGATGATGATCTAGATAATGGAAAGGAAAAATGTCAATTATTTAGTTATCTGTAATTTAGAAAAATATGTTTATTTATGGCCGATTTCATTAAAAAAAATTATACCATTAATAATAAATTATATCATACGCAATTCATACAAATATTTTTTTTTAAATTCCTTTCTTATTATATAAGAACGGCATACGTATAGAACCCGGAGTTCTACCTATAGAGAACCTGAAGTTCTCCTGCAATATATATAACCAATGAAAACTAACATACTAGAACTTGTTTCATTTGTTGTCATGTTTTAATGTCATGTATTAAATAACTTGACATTATGTATAATTTGTATTTTATATGCTATTATTTATTTATATTATGTATTGAATAGTATAATGAAACTAAAGTTGTAGTTTGTTATCACTCTCATAAAAGAGTATAAATAGGCATTGACATAGAACCCAAAATGTGATACTCCAAAAATCTCTTTACTAATCTATAGAAGTTCGTAAGATTTAAGACCGATAGATCATACACGCCTTGATCTTCTCAGTATATATTGTATACACCGGTTTCTTTCTTTCGTTTGCAATTATACGAAAACAGCCTAGAACCTGTAGTTCTAACTAAAGAGGACCTGAAGTTCTCATACAACATACATTGTATACATAGACTCGTAAGCTTAAATTATGTGGTGAACAATAACTGACGAAGACATGCTTAAGAAAACTCTCTCAACGTTCCATGCATCAAACATGCTCCTGTCGTAGCAATCCAAGGAACATAAATCCCTTAAATATTTGATTTGATATCGTGTCTTCTAGTCGCGGAGCAAAACAACAAGTTCCTACTGCAGAACCATCAATCACGATCCGCTGGTGCAAGCCCATTCCCTGAAGCGAATGTGGCAGAATATCAAAGCTGGTATAGAAGAGGTAGAAGTCGCGGCCCCAGTAGTAGTCGTGGATGGTAATATACATAGCACCGAGAGTCTCACAACACTAACAATAGCGGTGGCGAATCGAGTCGACATAATACGGGGCGACCTTCAAAAGGGAAAAGTAGCGGGACCCAAAGCAACATTTGGTATAGATGTGGGATGTTAAATCATTGGTCCCGCACATGTCGCACCCCTAAACACCTCTTGAAATGTTTATTTTTACTTCTTTGCATTAACTTTTATTTATTTTTACTTCCTGAAGAAATATGTATACTAGCTCCAGTAGAGCTATTATTGGTGATGAATGTCTGGTAGATAGTGGTAGTACTAACACTATTCTCAAACATATGAAATATTTCTCTGAGTTGTCTCCAGCAGAGACACCGGTTGGTACTATATCTGGTGTTAGTAACCTTATCGAAGGCTCCGGCAGAGCACAAATAACATTATCTTCGGGTACCCAACTAACTATTGATAATGCATTATATTCAAGTAAATCCAGAAGAAATTTACTTAGTTTTAAAAGTATTCGACAAAATGGTTACCACCTCAAAACAACTTCCGACAATAATACTGAATACTTACAAATTACTTCAAATGAAAATGGCACAGATAACACTGTTGAAAAGCTAAAAGCTTTATCCTCTGGATTATATTGTACTAATATTACTCCTTTTGAATCATACATGGTGGTGAGTAACCAGAAGTTACTAGATAAAGACACATTCATAATATGGCGTGACCGACTAGGTCACCCTGGTAACATAATGATGAGGCGAATAATTAAAAGTCCAAATGGGCACCCTCTTAAAATTTTAAAAGTCTTGTTTGACGCCTCATCGCGATGGTCACACGTGAGTCTTTTAGCTACCCGAAATGTAGCGTTTGCCGGACTATTGGCCCAAATCATACGACTGAGAGCTCATTTCCCTGAAAATCCATTTAAAACCATGCGAATGGATAATGCAGGAGAATTCACATCCCAAGCTTTTAACGATTATTGTATATCAATTGGGATAAAAGTTGAACATCCAGTAGCTCATGTTCACACACAAAATGGTTTAGCTGAATCATTAATTAAACGATTATAAATAATCGCTAGACCTCTCCTGATGCGATGCAAATTGCCATCTTTTGCATGGGGGCATGCTATTCTACACGCTGGTGACTAATTCTATTAAGACCAACTGCCGATCATGAATACTCCCCATTACAACTGGTCTCCGGAAGAGAACCAAATCTGTCCCACCTCAAAATATTTGGTTGTGCGGTATATGTACCGATATCGCCATCTTAACGTACCATAATGGGACCACAGAGAAGACTGGGTATTTACATTGGTTTTAACTCCCCGTCTATTATTATATATTTAGAACCATTAACGGGTGACAAGTTTACAGCACGTTTTGCTGACTGTCAGTTTACTGAGATAGTATTCCCAGTCTTAGGGGGAGATAAGATTAAAGAAAGACTGGTAACACAAGAGTTAACATGGAATGCATCATCGTTCTCAAATCTCGACCCCCGAAGTGGTCAATGTGAATATGAAGTCCAAAAGATTATACATTTGCAAAGAATAGCGAATGAATTACCAGATGCATTCACAGACACGAATAGAGTGACAAAGTCACATGTACCAGCATCAAATGCACCTGCTCGAATTGAAGTAATCCCAGAAGCGATTACTATACAACGAAAGCGTGGGAGACCAATCGGTTCCAAAGACAAAAACCCACGGAAATGAAAAGAGCAAAGTAACGCAGTTGGTGAAAACTCACAAAAGATTATAAGTGAAACCCCGGTAGAGGTAAATGTCCCAGAAGAGACAACTATGAATCCAGAGGAAAATGAAGTTTCAGAAGAAACACCGGTACCGAACGAAAATGAGATCTCTATTAATTATGTACAAGATAGTACAATGTGGAACCGAAATAAAACACGTGTTGATGATATATTCGCATATGCTATAGCAACAGATGTAATCAATGAAAATGATTACGTACCTAAAACTTTAGAAGAGTGCATGCACATAAATGATTGGCCAAGATGGCAAGAAGCCATAAACGCCGAATTGAATTCGCTCGAAAAGCGACATGTTTTCGGACCTGTAGTCCGAACACCCATAGACGTCAAACCAGTAGGTTATAAATGGGTGTTTGCAATAAAAGGAAATGAAAAGAATGAGATTGTACGATATAAGTCTCGACTTGTAGCACAAGGGTTTTTCCCAAATCCCAGGAGTTGATTATGAGGAAACGTATTCCCCTGTAGTGGATGCGATAACCCTTAGGTTCCTAATCGGCCTCACAATCTCTGAAGGACTTCATATGAGACTAATGGATGTCGTCACCGCATACTTATACGGGACACTTGAAAATGACATCTACATGAAAATCCCTAAAGGATTAAAATTGCCTGAAGCATTAAAATCAACACCTCGAGATATGTGTTCTATAAAGCTCCAGAGATCTTTATATGGTCTCAAATAATCTGGTTGTATGTGGTACAATCGACTTAGTGAATATCTCGAAAAGGAAGGATACAAGTCTGATGTAATCAGTCCATGTGTCTTTATAAAACGATCACTCTCAAATTTCACTATAATAGCAGTCTATGTTGACGATATCAACATCATCGGATCTCCTGAAGAGATAGAGAAAGTTGCTCAGTTTTTAAAGAAGGAATTTGAGATGAAAGATCTTGGTTGACAAAAGTATACATCGGACTACAATTTGAGTATCTGTGCAATGGCATATTTGTCCATCAATCAAACTACATCCAGAAGATGTTAGTACGTTTCAATATGGATAAAACACATCCGTTTAGCGTACCTATAGTTGTCCGACCGCTAGATCCACACAAGGATCCTTATCGCCCTCAAGAAGAAGGCGAAGAAGTACTTGGTCCAGAAGTACCGTACTTAAGCGCGATCGGTGCCCTTATGTATCTCGCAAATAACACAAGACCTGACATTGCATTTGCAGTACATGTACTAGCGAGATACAGTTCGAATCCAACACGTAGATACTGGAATGGCGTAAAACATATATTCCTGTATATTTACGGGACACAAGACTTAGGTCTTTTCTATTAGAATGATCAAAGGTCCCAGCTTGTTGGGTATGCTGATGCCGGATATCTATCAGATCCTCACAAAGCAAAATCTCAGACAGGTTATATATTCACATACGGTGGCACAGCAATTTCTTAGAAGTCAACTAAGCAAACACTTACAGCAACGTCATCAAATCATGCCGAATTGATAGCACTATATGATGCTGGTCGAGAATGCGTGTGGTTGAGATCAATGATTAATCACATACAAGAAGCATGCAGATTAGAACAGATTAAGAAGGAGCCGACAATTATTTATGAAGACAACGCTGCTTGCATAGCTAAGATCAGAGAAGGTTATATCAAGGGTGATCGAACAAAGCACATCTCACCAAAGTTCTTCTCAACATATGACTTGCAAAAGGAAGGGGAAATTGATGTTCGCCAGATTAAGTCAAGTGAAAATCTAGCTGACCTGTTCACGAAATCTTTACCTAGAAGCAGTTTCGAGCAGCTATCACACAAGATCGGTCTTCGTAGATTGAAAGATGTTTGTTGAATTCAGGGGGAGAATTATACACGCTGTACTCTTTTTCCCTTAACTAAGTTTTGTCCCACTGGGTTTTCTTAGTAAGGTTTTTAATGAGGCAGGATAGCTGATCCAGTAGTATCAGTTTATTTATTCAGGTCCTGAAGTGCCTATTTAACATCATCCTGAAGTACGTTGTTAAACTGTGTATAATTCTAAATGTCTGAGGGGGAGTGTTATAAACCAGACATTTTAGGCCCAACCCATTGCTTATGGGCTTTAGGGTTTATAGTTTCTTTCTCTATATATTGTAATGATGAATAGAATGAAAGATGGAATTCAGTTTGTCACTATTTTCTCTTTGGTTTTTATCACATAGCATATTTTTAAATGTCTTATTATGAAAATAACTACTCTACTTGTACAATATTATACTAGTATTTATAGTTTTGCTCTATAGTAAAATTAGAAGAGCAATAACAAATAATTACTTTAAATATAGATACAATAGGTGAGAGTTGACTACAAAGTCCATTTTTCCTACAAAGTGTAAAAAGTCATAAAACACCATCATGTCAACCATTAAATACACTCAAAACCCACAAATAACAAAGTCAAGATTACTAAAACGTCATATTTGTGGGTTTTGTGTTGTGTTTTGGATGATAAGACTTTGATTAGCGAATGACTAACATTAGTATGTTTTATGTTGATTATCATGTTGTGTTTTATATTTATAGTTCTACAATGGTGTGTTTGAAGTTTTTATAGACTGTTAGGGTTTGGATATTGTGTTTTAGTGATCTTCATTATGTTATTTGTGGGTTTTAAGTGTGTTTTATGACTGAAATTATGGTGTTTTATAACTTTGCACACTTTATAGGAAAAATGGACTTTGTAATTGAACCCCATCCTAGATACAATTACTCTACCAATTGAACTATCATTGGTATTGTTAGATTATAGCTTGAAAAACATTATCAACAGGAAGTCACAGATGAAACTCGACTTGAGGTGTTCACACAAAACATGGATCAATGGCTTAAAAAATTTAATGTCAAAACATTAAGAGAGATTGACCTCCTGTTTTTTTCCCCATTATAGTTTTAGAACATTACTACGTCTTGTGTTTCAATCTAAAAACTGAAAAAGTTGTATTGATCGACAACCAACAAAATGGGGGAGAATTTTGATGACATATTTAATGGGATCCCTGAAATGTTGGTAATATTAATGACATATTATTTACTTTACCATTTTTAGAATTTTCAAAAATTAATGTATCTTTGCAAATACTGTAGAGAACTACATTGTGAGATTACATGAAGCATGAGAAATTCAGAATCGTCGATAAGAAACTAAGAGAGGCAGGCATCAAAACATTGAAAATGCCATGGACAATTGAAAACAAAATAGAACGTGACATTTATGCAATGCGCCAAATGGAAACTTATACGGGGGTTGATGCATGGGATTGCAGTTTCTCAATAAAAGAAGATGTTCAACAAGTACAACTTAATGAGTTGAGGAATACATTCTTGTCAAAAATATTGTTGCCAGAAATCAACAAAGCGTGAAATGATCTTTAACAAATACACTGAAATTTTAAGATATAGAAGAACAAGAAAAGATTGAACTGAAGAAGGATTTGAAAGATAAGATCAAACTAAGGCAATCAATGCTTGTTTGAATCAGTTAATCATGTTAGCAATTTATAATCGTTTGAACTAATGTTAGGTGTTTGGATCTGATTTGTATAAATGTTAGAAGTTTGGATATGGTTGTATCAATGAATGTTGTTTTTAATTTGGCATGTTGAACACGAGTACAAAGTTTTTATTTCCTCTGATTATTACTCAACTTGATTCTATTTATTCTAGTTAGTTTAAAACATAATTACTCTATACAATAAATAACTAAGTATTACTTTCTTATCAAAATAATACACTACTCCGTCATTGTTTTTTCGACCTCATCACGTTCACATGATCAAGAGGAGTAATAGCCATATGAGTAAGACCACAACTGAGGATACCACCAGCAATACAAGCAATGTAATTACATAATTACCATGTTTATACAATAATTACTCTAATCTTTTATTACTTTGCTTATACAATAATCATTGTACATCTCAAGATAATTACTCTAATTTTATGTTTATAACTAATGTAATTTCATAATTACACACAAACCAATTAACAATCTAAATTGTATTTAATTATAGTAACTGAAAATCCAAAAATCCTTTAGAACTATCATAGTAGATCTATCAAACTAATCAACATCAAAAAGGGATTTACAAGTTCGAATATCATAACCTAGCTCATCTGTTAAACATACTTATTTTACATTCAAGCTCATTTAACATGTGGAGATTATTGAGCAAAACAAGTTGCAAGACCTAAGATGAAAGTCGAGGGTTAATTGGGCCATGTTTGGTGACGATAATACTGCTTTCTACCACGGTTTTATTAATGGGAGGAAGGCAAAGAATAGGATCCTTGGGATGCTTATTGATGGGATATGGGTTTCTAGGCCTTCTCTCGTGAAGAAGGAAATTTTTCGCCATTTTAGAGATCACTAGTCTGAGAAACAACGGAGGCCGTATCTTTTGTGTGATAACATTTAAAAGATTTATGTTGAAGTTGCGGAAGCGATTTCGAATAGGTTCACTAAAGAAGAGATAAAGAATGTTGTTTTTGAATGCGGTTCTGACAAATCCCCGGGCCCAGATGGTTTTAATTTTCGCTTTATTAAACACTATTGGCATTTGTTGGAGGAAGATTTTCTAGATATATTAGCCAAGTTTTATGACACTGGAGAGATAAGTAACGGTTGCAGTTCGGCGTTTATTACATTAATTCCTAAGGTTGACAATCCGGTTCTTCTTAAGGATTATCGACCCATTACACTTATAGGAATTATTAGTAAAGTTATTTTGAAAGTTTTGGCGGAACGAATTAAAAAGGTGTTGCATATGGTTATTTCGGTAACCCGATTGGCATTTTTGAAAGATAGGTTCATTCTTGACAACTCCTTGGTAATAAACGAGGTTCTCGCTTGGTTAAAGAAGAAAAAATGTAAAGCTTTTCTTTTCAAAATAGACTTTGAAAAAGCTTATGACAATGTTAATTGGCTTTTCTTATTGTCTATTATGGGGCAAATGGGTTTCCCGAAAAAAATGGAGAGTTTGGATTAGAGGTGCTTTAAAATCCTCTAGATCGGTGGTTTTAGTGAATGGTACGCCTACTTTTGAGTTTAATGCCCAAAAGGGTCTTCGTCAAGGTGACCCTCTCTCCCCGTTTTTATTTTTAATTATCATGAAAGCGCTCTTGTGTATGATAGATAAGGTGTGTGTGTCGGGAGATTTTCAAGGTATAAAGTTTAAATATGAAGATTTGGAATTAACACACTTATTTTACGCCAATGATGCTATTATCGTTGATGTGTGTAAAATGCAACATATAAATTACATCAATTAAGGCATAAAACTAACCCTTTTTAAGTACTAATATTGGAAAAAGAGTGTTTTTGTCTTCCTTTTGTATTTTCAGGATTAAATGAGCTCAAAAACACAAAAGAAGCAAAAAGACAGCTAAATCCAACATAAATACAAAGAAAGGAACACTAGTGGACTGCCCGACCCCTCAACGGCATCTTCCCAAGCAAAATAGAGAAGACAGAAGGCTGAACACGCCCCGTGCTCAGCCAGCACGGGGCCGTGCCCAAGAAGCAGCAGAAAAGACAAACCTATAGAAGCTTCTATTGCCCACCACGGGCCGTGTCCAGCGGACACGGGGGCGTGTCGAAAGTACAGCAGGCGCATTAATTGTAATTGCGAATTACAATTAATGAGGAGAGAGAGTGTCAGACAGGCACGGGGCCGTGCCCAGCTCTCTGTTCAGCCTATAAATAGGAGTGCTTGGATTCATTTCAACTCATCCCTTGGCACACCACCTCTCTCACACTTCATCCACCACCCACCACCACCATAACACCATCATCCACCACCATCATCCATTGTCCATCGTAGAGTGTGTGAGTCGTCTCGGGATCCAAGATTGATCGTAAGAGTTCTTGACAATCAAGGCCATGTTTGCCTAAGTCTCTTACATCACTTGGTGAAGACAAAGTGTCTAGTATAATACTTTTTATTTCTAATCTTTTGCACTTTTTATTTGGTTTTGTATTAATGACTTTAATAACTAGTTACTTATGTTGAAGGTGATCTTTCCTTATCGTTTGTCCGTGGTGTCTTGGCATTATTTTACTGTCTATATAAAATAAAGGATTTTCACCATTCATATCTCCACGGTCTATATGGAGGTATGTTGGCTACCTGGTCGGGGGTTAAGGGAACGGTTTGGTAAAGGTCTTGCCATTGTTCAGCGTTTAGAGGTCCTGCAATGGACCTGGGTCAAATTTAGTAGGACCTCCTTCAATGCTTCACGGTATTGGATGGCGGGGGTCCAAACTCTTTGACCCCCTCATAAGTTAACTACTATTAATACTATAACCCGGCTATTTAGGACTGTATCCCTGCTGACTCAGACTACTTAGCCGAGGGTAACGTCGCTGCCAAAAGCAGGGCCTACCACAATACTGCATTAATAACTTAATTCATTATCTTCCAATAATCCACCCCTTTAGGATTGTATCCTTGCTGACTCAAACTACTGGGGTGAGGGTAACGTCACCTTCAAAAGAGGGGCCTACTACAATAACTAAGATAATCTCTTAATTATGTGCAAAAGTGCGGAAATAATCAAAGGTTATACTAGATACGAGTCGGAACCAAGTGATTCATCTTGTCTATCTGTTTTTACTTTTATTTTTATTTTCAGCATTTTAGTTAGTTTTTACTTTTCTTAGTTTAAAACATTTTTCTAAAACCTTTTATTTTGATTAGACGTTGAGGATAAACCGGTACTAAAAGCTCTTGTGTCCTTGGACGACCTCGGTATCTTACCAACGCTATACTACGCTCACGATGGGTGCACTTGCCCATATGTGTGTTTAGTGTTAGTAAAATATCGTGTTTTATAAATTTAAAACTTGGCTAAAATAAGTGTTAAAAGGGCTTAAAATATATACCTAATATATACGGCACTTCACACGCATCAATCGTGGGCAAAGGAGATGATGAAAATGTGGAGAACTTGGCGAGGATCCTTAGATGTTTCTATGTATGTTCGGGTCTTTAGACAAACTTAAACAAATCCAACTTTTTTGGAATCGGCCAAGATGAACAAGATATTACAAAAACCACTATGGCTCTGGGATGTAGGCGAGGGGCGATCCCGTTTGATTACTTGGGAATCAGGGTGGGCAATAACATGAATCGATGTAATAATCGGAGCAATATTGTTGATGTTTTTGAGAAGCGGCTATCGGGTTGGAAGGCGAAGACATTGTCGATTGGAGGTAGGATTACCATCATCAAGACGGTCTTGGTTAGTCTCCCTATATATAATCTCTCCCTCTATAAAGCATCGAGTACCATTATTGATATATGGGAAAAACTTATGAAGCATTTTCTTTGGTCGGGGAATATGGAAGGCCATAAAATTCATTGGGTGGCTTGGGATCGGGTCACGCTTAGCAAAAAAGAGGGTGGTTTAGGTGTCCCACGATTGAAAGAGGTTAATGAGGCATTGTTGTTCAAATGGGGTTTTAGGTTTCAGAGAGATGCGGGTTCTTTGTGGAAGAGGATTATTACTAGCTGCCATAATACACGAAACAGATTCTATTTTCTGCCTGTTAATAAGCAAATTAGCAAAACGTGGAAGACGATTGTAAAGACTGTTGACTCTTTATGCTGCAATACTCGACCCATTTATTACAACATAAAGGTTGTTATTGGCGATGGTGTTTCGGTCCTTGGTTAGGGGATGCGCCTTTAAACATAAAGTACTCGCGGTTATTCGAGAAAGAAAAAAACAAGTTGTCTTGTTTCGGATAGGTTGGATCGTGTTACAAGAATAATTTTATAGGGGCCTGTAGTGTAAAGTTGTAATAGTGTGAGGGTTTATGTGTGGGTCGTTGTTTAGTTCTATTAATTGGCGGTTGTACTTATAGGGTTAGTTGAATAACAGAGAGGCAGTTAGTTGTTTCGGTTAATTCTTGTTTCTCTCTCTAACTCCATTCTCTCTCTCTAACATTCACGCATCCATTGGTATCAGAGCTCTCCTATCCTCGGAAGCTCCATTATCGATTGACTGGTGCATTCAATTCGTTGAAATCAATCAATTGTTCAATTGATTTGTCCGTTCAATTCATCAGAATCAGTCATTGTTCGATTAATTCAGTTCATTTCAATTCAGGATTGTTCATTGTTCGATCAATTCTAATTCAAATTCCGTTTAGATTTCATCAATTCGATAATCAGTTGACAAATTTGAAATGACGACTCGGAGTCAAGCTGAAATTGAAAAAAAACGTTGAAAGATCATACAACTTCATTACTTAAATTTGATGCTTTCATGGAAAAAACAGAGCATACTTTCTCTGATATTAAGAAGTTGTTAGAGAAATTGACCAATCAAACCAATTCAAATGATACTGGTACTTCAACTAATCAAGAAATGATCAGTAAGTCTACTGATCGGCTGTTCAGGCTGGGAAAGACTGAATTCCGAAGTATAATGGGTCAGAAGATGTGGAGGAATGGATGTGTAAATGTGAGCATTTTTTTTTTATGTGGATGATACACCAGAAGCCTACAAAGTTCGCTATGCAGTCATCAATTTGGAAGGTAAGGCTATGAAATGGCACAATAATTTTGCTAGAACTAGACCTATTGCTAGTATATCTTGGGCAGAATATGCTAGAACCATAGTAGATAGATTTTCTACTCAATTGTTTAAGGATGCTATGGGTTTGTTATCATCTATTGTCCAAAATGGGGAATTAGAGGCATATTGTGATGAGTTTGATGAGAATTTGTTAAGGGTTAAAATTGCAGAAGAGTATGCAATTAGTCTTTTCATTAAGGGTCTTAAACCTGAGTTGGGGGGGGGTCCTGTTAGCATGTTTGACCCTAAGACCACGAAAGAGGCTTACATGTTGGCCAGGAAACAAAAGATTGCTAATGACAAGATTAGGAATCAGTTTAAACCATCATTTAATCATAAACCTATATCATCTACTCCTACTCTTAATCCTAAACCAATTTCAACCTTCAAACTACGAGTCAATACATCTCACTTACCACTATTACCCAACCCTGCTGCACATCAAAAGTTGAGTAACACTAGAAGACTCACTAGCAAAGAAATTGAAATCAAAAGATCAAAAGGGGAGTGTTTTTGGTGAAATGACAAATTTACCCCTACTCATAAGTGTCCTAATAAACAGTTGTTTGTGCTAGAAGTTGTGGGTGAGGATGATGAGATACAACAGGAATCACTTGATGAGTCTTTTGTTAATAGTGTTCAAGAATCAGTGGTTGATACTAGTTTGCCTGATCCTCTCATCTCTATTCATGCTTTAACTGGTATTCCTTCTTTTCTACCATGCAAGTAGTGGGAAATATAGGCACCAAACATTTACAAATCTTGATAGATTCGGGTTCCACTCATAATTTCATAGATAAAAAGTTGGCTATCAAGTTGAATTGTGTTATGAAGGACATTGAGGGTATGAAGGTAGGGGTAGCTAATGGGACTCAATTGATGTGTGCCAAGGTCTGACCAGGGTTTCAGTGGCAAATGCATGGTCTCTGGATGAAAGCTGGTGTTTTAGTTATACCATTGGCTAGTTATGACATGGTACTAGTGGTACAATGGTTATCTTCATTAGGGGATATTGTGTGGAACTTCCAAGACCTTACAATGCAGTTTAAAGTGGATGATAAGGTATATCAGCTGAAAGGAAGTAATACAAACAGGGTGTCATTGTGCTCTAATGAGTTGAAGGGTCATTTGTTGTCAACACGATGCAAACAAGTTGTTCAGTCTCAGTTATTCAGTCTACAAAAAGAGGAAGGGAAGGATCAGTTCCAACACAAGACTGTAGTTCCTACTGAGGTAACTCATAGTGTTATTCAAGCTTTATTACAGGAATATGAGGATGTTTTTGCTACTCCTAACAGTTTACCACCTTCCAGAGCATATGACCATAGAATCATTCTTGAAGATGAGTCCATGGTTATTAATCAAAAACCTTATCGATATCAGGCTGCCCAAAAGGATGTAATTGAAAAGATGACCAAAGAACTGATGGATACGGGGGTTATACGGGGAAGTTCGAGCCCTTTTGCAGCTCCTATGGTGTTAGTTAAGAAAAAAGATGGGTTGTGGCGAATGTGCATAGACTATAGGAAACTTAATGATGTAACTGTAAAAAATGGCTATCCAATTCCTTTGATTGAAGATTTACTGGATGAATTAGGGGGGCTGCCATAGTTTCCAAACTGGATTTCAGGTCTGGATACCATCAAATTAGAATGTTTCCTGATGATGTCCATAAAACAGCATTTAGAACTCATGAGGGTCATTTTGAGTTTTTGGTAACGCCATTCGGCCTAACCAATGCTCCGGCCACATTTCAGTCCTTAATGAATCACACGGTCAAACCTCTTTTAAGGAAGTCAATACTAGTATTCTTTGATGATATATTAGTCTACAGTGAATCATTGGAACAACATGTGGGGCATTTAAGAGAGGTGATGAATATTTTAAGGCAGGCCAAGTTGTATGCAAGATTGTCTAAATGTGCGTTTGGGGGATCAACTGTTGAGTACTTGGGTCACATTATCTCAAAAGAAGGTGTGGCTACTGACCCAAAGAAGATCGAAGCAATTAGACAATGGCCTGTACCAACAAACGTTAAACAGTTGAGGGGATTCCTGGGATTATCAGGATATTATAGAAGATTTATACAGTCATATGGTATTTTGGCCAAACCATTGACTTCTCTTCTTAAAAAAGATAATTTTGTGTGGACTGATGAGGCTACAACAGCATTTGAAAGACTGAAAGATGTAGTGTGCTCACCTCCTGTTTTAGCATTGCCTGATTTTTCCAAACCTTTTATTTTAGAGACTGATGCATCTGCATTGGGACTTGGAGTTGTATTGATGCAAGAAAATCATCCTTTAGCCTTCATAAGTAAAGCTTTATATCCTTGGCAGCAAGCTTATTCAGTGTATGAGAAAGAGCTCTTAGCTATTATATATGTTGTGAAGTACTGGCATCATTACTTATTTGTCAGTCATTTTGTTATCAAGACTGAACAGAAGAGCTTAAAGTACTTACTGGAGCAAAAGTTAACTACTCCTCTACAGCATGCTTCGCTTTCCAAACTTCTGGCCTATGATTATGAAATAATGTACAAGAAAGGGGTAGCAAATCTTGTGGCTGATGCTTTGTCCAGGGTACAAGGTCCAACCTTGTTTTCCATTTCCTTATCTACATTGGATGAGAGCTTATGGGAAAGAATTAAGAAGTCTTGGTTATTGGACGAGGGAATTAAAGGAAAGATGGAGAGATTAGAAAAGGGGGAAGTTGTAGTTGATTATAAGTGGAATGGAGAAATCTTTACCATATAATAAAAGAAACCATGTGAAGGACACATGGTGCTCTATGAGGCGGTCTTAATTATTTTTCTAAATATTTATTATGCAAAGTCAATTATTGATAATATTAAATTTAAAATTTAAAATTAGTAGAAGAAATTTTAATAATAAAGACAAAGATAATTGATAATAATATATTAATTATTATTATAATCACATATTAATTATTAAAATCTCAAAAAAAATATTAGTGTTTTAAATATTTATAAAGATAAAGATTTTATTTAATTTTTAGTTATAATATATTAATTATAATCATATATTAATTATGTTTTTGGCCCTTGTGGTTATATCGCTTTTACTATATTAGCCCAAAATAAGAATTTAACATATTTACTGTAACACCCCGAAAACGGGTTTGGTAATCAAACCACGTTTATACTAAAAGACGGGTAATTTACCTTTAGTGGTAAAAGGTAACCCGGTAAATATTAGGATTCTTAAATAAACGAGAATTTACTAACTAGGAATTTTAACCTAGTTAGCTAATAGTCTAGAAATAACTTATAATAAGGTTAAAAACAGCCAAACTATAAGTTATACAAAAGAGGAGGGGTTAATCTTGTAAAAAGTGAAACTAGAATTAATTAAAACAAAAACCAAACACACCATTTGGTGTCTGGTTCGATCAGAAGCAGGGAAGGGCGACCCCCATCCTCCAAAACCCTAACATTCACAAAAGCCACAAATTGAAGGCTTAAATCATGTCCAAATCGATTTTCAAGCATAAATTAATGATCACCTAGTTGAAGGGATCATAAGGTATGTAAAATCTTGAAGTTTTGATTCATCTCAAGTTCTAGGTTAATTATGAAAGATCGAAATTTAGCTTGATTGTGTCATGCATGAATGTAATTAGAAGAGATATGGTGTCTAGGGATGAACCCTAGGTGAAATCTTGTTAAAATATTTCATGATAATTATAGAGTTTATAACCACCATTGTAGGTGATTAATAAACTTGAAAGAAAACTTGATAAGCCTTAGAATTGTGATCTTGTTCTAACACAAATCCTAAATTTAGAATAAATTTCAAAAATATTGATGTTAAGATATATGTAGGATTGACTAAATAAAGTTAGTTTAGATGATAATTACAAGTCATGAACTTGGTTTTGTTTATATAAAAATCTGACCCGCTAGGTGTTTGATGGAACGCCTAAGTGAGGGTTAAAATGTTAAAAGTTAGGTAAAATCGCAGATTTGGTTATTGTAGCAAATTATGCGTTAAAGCTTGTGAAAGAGTTCTAAACTTATTGTGAATTGAACTCTTTAGGCAAGGAATCCGGAACGTCAAGCGGACAAGCCGGAGGTGATACACGCTTGAAAGGTGTGCTTTAAAGGTACGTAACTACGATTCCGTTACGTTATGCTTGATTCCGTATTCTAGCTAGTAGACTTTAAATTAGCATAATACATGAAATTGGCATTTACTTGAAGTGATGAACATCACTAGGTAAATAAATGGGTCAAAAGGTGAAATTATAGCCCTTTACAATATTGTCTAATGGTTTGCCGAGTTACATGTTATAGGAATAAATAGCAAATGGATAAGTACATCGCTATTGCTTAGCGGTTACGAAGGCAAGGTATTGAAACGGGTCAATATATTGATCCGAGCCAGGTATGTATAATAACACAACTCATCATGTAGAATTTGGAGTTCTATAAGAGTTAGACAATGTTAAAGTGTAGATATTCGGTTATCTTTAAGGTAAACCGAATAAATTGAATTATGTTCATGGTGTTTTAGAAGCACATGGGTTTATAAATAAGATTATAGATAAAAGGGTCGGATTTTGGGTCAATCAAGTATTTAAAGGACCCTTGTAGTTAAAGAAGGATGAAAATTGACCAAATTGCCCTTGTAAGCTAATTCGGACGAACGACCCTTAAAGGTTGTTCGGAAATAAGTTTTATGATTATATAAATGCTTAGGATAAGTTAGATAGTGAAAAACATAAATTCTTGGGTCGAAGGTCTTTATATGAGTCTTTGCCGTAAAATGGTAATCCAAGGGGTAAAACTCGGAACATATAGATATCCACATTAAACCCAATACATATATAGTTGTAGTGGGAGATTACTAGATAAGAAATGTAGAACTACAATGCTAGAAAGGAATGAAAGCGATTTCAAGCTTTAAAGTGCTTAAAATACCCTTAACGGGTCAAAATAAGCATACGAGCAAAAACGGGTTTAAATTATGTAAATAACCTATGATTAGAACCTAAAGTGGTAGATAACATTAGTTTGAAGAAGTGTAGGTGATGTAGGAATCAAACAAATATGTTTGTTTGATAAAATGCATAAACGGGTAAAATTTGATAAAAAGGTAACGAGTCGAAGGCTTGAAAGTCTCAAAATTTATTTAGGTTAGATGTTTGATTTTTACTTCATAAGATGGAGAATTAAATTACGGACGCGTAGGAAAAAGAATCGGGTAAAACGGATCAATAACGAAGAAGTTATGACCGTTTCCGTGAAATCGGGTTGAGCTGGGAATGTACAGCAATAGCTGAGGCAACAGTCTGTGAAAACAAGGGCTAGGCGTGACGCCTAGGCCCTTGGCGTCACGCGACGCCCCTAACTCCGGAAAATTTTTAAATTTTGTCATTTTAACCCCTGTACTTGTTTGAACTTAATATTTGACTATCAAAACTAACTTTTAAGTTGGTTTTGATCATAGGTGATCGCCAAGAGTGCCCGGATGAAGATCAAGCGGCGAGCAAGAACCAAACACGATCAATAAATAAGCTTCCGCACTATGTATCGTTGTTATGTTAAACGAAAAACTTACACATGATGTGATGTATACTTTTAAATTGTAAAAGGTTTTAAAAAACCCGTAAATCCGATGTATATGTAAATCTTAATTACATGATTATTTTTCGTAATTGACACGTTAAACCTTGAATTATAAGATTGGGTGTTACAAGTTGGTATCAGAGCCTTGGTTTAAGAGATTCAAGTATGGCGGGAAAAACTATGCTTGGACTTAAACCTTATGCTCTTAATAAAGATTGGTGTTCGGTTCGAGGCTTGATCGCAAATCCGGTAAGTACATGTATGTAATAGTTTAGCATGCTAAAGTGTTGTAAACAACACATAGGGCTATCGTATGATACACGTTACCCCAATTAAAATGACTGACATAGTTGACAAAAATACGCCCGTTGACGCGTATAGTAGAAAAATCCTTGTATTATAATACGGGCGATTATTTAAAGTTGACGTCACTAACTTTTGTGAATATTTTAATTGAAGGACACTCGCGTTTGAAGACGACGAGAGTCAAACGAATTGTGGGTATGATGATGGAACGGTCCGAGATATGACAAGAAGAGCATACTCATCAAGGACCTAAATCGCGTAACGATCGCAAATAAGTAATGGCAAGAAAGCCCGTTAAGGCAAGCATTACCAAATGCACATTTTAAATATAATTGCACACATAGTAATATGCAACAAATATGTAGAAATTGAAAGTTGCATATGTAGATTAAAAACTTGGAAAAACCCGAATAGAAAATGTATTCGGGATATTGTTTCCAAGAGAAACAAATAGAGGCATTACTTACATAGGGCGTGATGTGAAAACTATAAAAAGGTCATGCGTGTCATGTGTTAATCGCTTACTCTGGCCAAGTAAGTAGTTGCATATGATACCATGAACTTCTTATAGCGGACACATTTATGCCCGATGTAGTAAGGGTGGGGTGAATGGGACTAACTTAAATGGTACCCAAATGAATCAAATAAGTAAGATGTTTGATAGTAAACGTAAACGTAAGTCGGATGACAGAAGCGTATTACGTAAGAATAACGAGCCCGAGAGAAGGGACAAGGATCAAGTAAAAAGAAAATACAGACCGACCAATAGGAATGCTAAGGCATAGGGATAAAAGTTTGACTGTCACAAGTGATGAAATTCACATGGACAAGTCAAACGAATCGAATAAAGAATAAAGGACTTGATTGAATAAAAGCGATGGATCTCGCTAAGATGACCAAATAAATTAAAATAACATCTAAAACTATATAAGAATGGTTACTTGAAAATGATTACGGTAAAGATACCCGATGAATGGGTAGGATTTGGAAAGAATGCGTAAACCAAGAGACAGGAACACGAGATAGAAAGTCAAAAGACTCGGAATATGAGTCATGAATAAAAGACAATGAGAATTTGCAAACAGAAATGTTAATAACGACGCTCAGCTATTTCAAAGTTGAACGGGTCAAACAAAGACTGAAGTTTGGCATTCATAAGTGATGAATGTTCACACGAACAAGTCAAACAAATTTAATAAAGGATGACACTTGCTAAAGTAAGTAAGCGCCAATCGGATAAATAAAAGTGCGAAATATTAATAAACCTATGTAAAGGAGTTATAGGCGTTAAAAACATTGAAATAAAAGAACCCGGGTAATGGGACGTAAAGAAGTACAGGTAAGAACCGGGTAACGGTAAGTGTATGGAAAACCGACGTGTAATTGACGTTGGAAGTCGAGAAGTCGGAAAGATGATTCGAAAGAAAACAATGTAGCCTTAGACTACGGTCAAGGTCAAATGAAATCCAAAAAGTAAAGGTGAATAGTTATAAACATAAAAAGGGGTGTCTTAACGCCATATGCGTATATAAACGTATACACATTTTAATAAAGACTAGAATAAAAGATGATCTACGGGATCATCATAACCTACGGGATATTAATTAGTGTAAAGGTCTACGGGGCCAAAATGACCCACGGGACATGAATTGAAGCAAAGGGATCATAAAGGCCTCGCCTTAAAAAGGTAAAAAAAAATCTAAAGAAATAAGCCTACGAGGCTAAGTGAAAGAACCTACGGGTCAATAACGTGAAGCGAGGAAAATGGTTAAACTCCCCGCGTAAAATAATAACGGAAGGTAAAGGTAGTATAAAAGTGAGGGATTTCACTAAAACATCTAAACGGACAAAAATATTACCGAAAAGACAACGGAAAGGAATAAATTTTCAGACGTAAAAGTCCTAGAAATGAGTAGAAGATGTAAGACAAGGAGAAAAAGGAAACGTTAAACTAAAATTTAGTTTTAGTAAGAAACAATGTTTTAACAAATATGGATATTACGAGGGAGATTAGAAAATGGTTAATATCAAAGAGTATGGGTCTTAACATCGATAGGTGCGAGACAATACATTTGAAAAGAAGAAGTATGATAAAGAAATGTTGATATAAATCAAACATAACGTGACACGATCACGGTCAAGAAATGCAATGTGAAGTAGAATCACATTATAACCAAGCGAGCGGTAAAAAGTAACTGGACTAATAAGTCTAGTTAGTGAGACCAGTTAAGGTCATTTAAATAAATTTGGTCGCTTGTAAGCGGTGGATTCGGTATAACTAAACTGAATAAATGAAATTGAAAACAAAGGAAATGGTTGCTAAAAGTGAAAGATTTCACTAAAGACCTTTAAACGGGTCAAGGTAGCGGATTCACAAAGAGTTCGATAATATATAAAAGCGATGGATATCGCTAAGTTGACTAAACTAGTAGAAATAACGAAATTACGTTATTTCAAGTTACATTATGTCGTATGAGGTACGTAGATGTTTTGTAATAAAAAAGATATTTCCATATATTTTTCTGGTAATACTAGCAATTGGGTAAAGTACGAGTAATGCTTAAAAGATTACTCAGGTCAAATGCATTGAGTTTAAAACTCCATGAACTATGTAAGAAAGGTTTCGAGGACGAAACCTCTTTAAGGGGGGTAGACTTGTAACACCCCGAAAGCGGGTTTGGTAATCAAACCACGTTTATACTAAAAGACGGGTAATTTACCTTTAGTGGTAAAAGGTAACCCGATGAATATTAGGATTCTTAAATAAACGAGAATTTACTAACTAGGAATTTTAACCTAGTTAGCTAATAGTCTAGAAATAACTTATAATAAGGTTAAAAACAACCAAACTATAAGTTATACAAAAGAGGAGGGGTTAATCTTGTAAAAAGTGAAACTAGAATTAATTAAAACAAAAACCAAACACACCATTTGGGTGTCTGGTTCGATCAGAAGCAGGAAAGGACGACCCCCATCCTCCAAAACCCTAACATTCACAAAAGCCACAAATTGAAGGCTTAAATCATGTCCAAATCGATTTTCAAGCATAAATTAATGATCACCTAGTTGAAGGGATCATAAGGTATGTAAAATCTTGAAGTTTTGATTCATCTCAAGTTCTAGGTTAATTATGAAAGATCGAAATTTATCTTGATTGTGTCATGCATGAATGTAATTAGAAGAGATATGGTGTCTAGGGATGAACCCTAGGTGAAATCTTGTTAAAAGATTTCATGATAATTATAGAGTTTATAACCACCATTGTAGGTGATTAATAAACTTGAAGAAAACTTGATAAGCCTTAGAATTGTGATCTTGTTCTAACACAAATCTGAAATTTAGAATAAATTTAAGAAATATTGATGTTAAGATATATGTAGGATTGACTAAGTAAAGTTAGTTTAGATGATAATTACAAGTCATGAACTTGGTTTTGTTTATATAAAAATCTGACCCGCTAGGTGTTTGATGGAACGCCTAAGTGAGGGTTAAAATGTTAAAAGTTGGGTAAAAACGCAGATTTGGTTATTGTAGCAAATTATGCGTTAAAGCTTGTGAAAGAGTTCTAAATTTATTGTGAATGAACTCTTTAGGAAAGGAATCCGGAACGTCAAGCGGACAAGCCGGAGGTGATACACGCTTGAAAGGTGTGCTTTAAAGGTATGTAACTACGATTCCGTTACGTTATGCTTGATTCCGTATTCTAGCTAGTAGACTTTAAATTAGCATAATACATGAAATTGGCATTTACTTGAAGTGATGAACATCACTAGGTAAATAAATGGGTCAAAAGGTGAAATTATCACCCTTTGACAATATTGTCTAATGGTTTGCCGAGTTACATGTTATAGGAATAAATAGCAAATGGATAAGTACATCGCTATTGCTTAGCGGTTACGAAGGCAAGGTATTGAAACGGGTCAATATATTGATCCGAGCCAGGTATGTATAATAACACAACTCATCATGTAGAATTTGGAGTTCTATAAGAGTTAGACAATGTTAAAGTGTAGATATTCGGTTATCTTTAAGGTAAACCGAATAAATTGAATTATGTTCATGGTGTTTTAGAAGCACATGGGTTTATAAATAATATTATAGATAAAAGGGTCGGATTTTGGGTCAATCAAGTATTTAAAGGACCCTTGTAGTTAAAGAAGGATGAAAATTGACCAAATTGCCCTTGTAAGCTAATTAGGACGAACGACCCTTAAAGGTGGTTCGGAAATAATTTTATGATTATATAAATGCTTAGGATAAGTTAGATAGTGAAAAACATAAATTCTTGGGTCGAAGGTCTTTATATGAGTCTTTGCCGTAAAATGGTAATCCAAGGGGTAAAACTCGGAACATATAGATATCCACATTAAACCCAATACATATATAGTTGTAGTGGGAGATTACTAGATAAGAAATGTAGAACTACAATGCTAGAAAGGAATGAAAGCGATTTCAAGCTTTAAAGTGCTTAAAATGCCCTTAACGGGTCAAAATAAGCATACGAGCAAAAACGGGTTTAAATTATGTAAATAACCTATGATTAGAACCTAAAGTGGTAGATAACATTAGTTTGAAGAAGTGTAGGTGATGTAGGAATCAAACAAATATGTTTGTTTGATAAAATGCATAAACGGGTAAAATTTGATAAAAAGGTAACGAGTCGAAGGCTTGAAAGTCTCAAAAATTATTTAGGTTGGATGTTGGATTTTAACTTCATAAGATGGAGAATTAAATTACGGACGCGTAGGAAAAAGAATCGGGTAAAACGGATCAATAACGAAGAAGTTATGGTCGTTTCCGCGAAATCGGGTTGAGCTGGGAATGTACAGCAACAGCTGAGGCAACAGTCTGTGAAAACAATGGCTAGGCGTGACGCCTAGGCCCTTGGCGTCACGCGACGCCCCTAACTCCGGAAAATTTTTAAATTTTGTCATTTTAACCCCTGTACTTGTTTGAACTTAATATTTGACTATCAAAACTAACTTTTAAGTTGGTTTTGATCATAGGTGATCGCCAAGAGTGCCCGGATGAAGATCAAGCGGCGAGCAAGAACCGAACACGATCAATAAATAAGCTTCCGCACTATGTATCGTTGTTATGTTAAACGACAAACTTACACATGATGTGATGTATACTTTTAAATTGTAAAAGGTTTTAATAAACCCGTAAATCCGATGTATATGTAAATCTTAATTACATGATTATTTTTCGTAATTGACACGTTAAACCTTGAATTATAAGAATGGGTGTTACATTTGCCCCCATGATCTCTATAACTAACCATTTTGGCCCCTAAGTCTAACCATTTTGGCTCAGATGGTCTCTATAACTAACCATTTTGGCCCCCATGATCTCTAGACTTAGGGGCCAAAATGGTTAGTTATAGAGACCATGGGGCAGATATGTTAAAAATTCTTATTTTGGTCTAATATAGTAAAAGTGATATAACCACAGGGGCTAAAAACGTAATTTACTCTAATTGTTTTTATATTTTGATGATAAGGACAATGATAACTGATAATCACATATTAAAATAAAATTATTTATTTTAATCAACTGTTTCATTAAAAGGATTTATTCAATACATATAGAACATATATATTTTTTATACATGTGGTATATTTAGAATGCTACTTCTAATAAAGGATCCCATTTTACATTCCAATGAAATGATAATATTAAATCATAATATCCAGCTTATCTCTTGTATATTTAATATTTTTTTACTAAAATATTTCGTTTCTTTTTTCTTTTTGGCTGATTATCCAACATCAGGTAGGTAATACGTAAGTTTCTCTAACCTAATAATAAATAAAAAATAAAGTAAAATGTTATAAACCAGGTAATACGTAAGTTTCTATAACCTAATAATAAATAAAAAAAACAAAGTAAAATGTTATAAACCATGTAATACACAACTCTCTAATCTAATAAAAAATAAAGTGAGATGTTACAATAAGTAAATAGTACACCAAAGTTCATTTTGTTAGAAAACACATCTTGATAACTAAATGTGTTAACGGATTATATTATTCATGTAAGACATGTGTTTACTCAAATCGTGCAATACACGAGTTTTTAAAAGATGCAACTATTTTATTACTTAGTATATAAAATTATATTTATTCAACCCGTGTAATACACGAGGTTCTAACCTAGTGTTCATGAAGGGCAACAGGGTAGTAGTAGGAAAAGATACACAATTACAGGAGGACATTATTAAGTTGTGTCATGGCTCTAGCATGGGGGGGGGGGGGCATTCGGGTTTGCATGCTACTACTCAACGAATCAAAGGAATGTTTAAATGGAAGGGTCTACATAAGCAGGTGAGACATTTTATCAGAACTTGTGACATCTGCCAGAGAATTAAATCAGAGAATGTGGCATATCCGGGGCTTTTGCAACCTCTACCTGTACCAAAGCACATATTCTCTGATATATCAATGGATTTTATTGGGGGTTGCCTAAAGTAAATGGAAAGGATTCTATTATGGTGGTAGTGGATAGACTAACTAAGTTTGCTCATTTTATACCCTTGGGTCATCCTTATTCTGTTGTGGTGGTAGCTCAGACTTTCATGGATAATGTCTTTAAGCTCCATGGTTGGCCTCAAACATTTGTTTCAGATAGGGATCCGATATTCCTAAGTAATTTTTGGAAGGAGTTCACTAAGATGCAGGGCATTCATTTGGTCATGTCTACTGCTTATCATCCTCAGTCTGATGGCCAGACTGAAGTGGTTAACAGGTGTATAGAAGCTTATTTGCGGAGCATGACACTCAGTACTAACATACCTTGGATTAAGTGGTTAAGTCTAGCTCAATGGTGGTATAAGACTAATTACTACTCATCGATAAAGACTGCACCTTTTCAAGCTTTATATGGATACCCACCTCCAATATTTGTTCCCTATATACCTAATGATTGTTCTATTGAAGCTGTGGATCAGCTGTGTATAGAAAAGGAAAAAACAGTCAAACAGTTAAGGTATAACACCCTTGTTATTATTTTAAAGTTTTTCGTATAAATAACGAAAATAAACATGTAATTACGATTAAGTATCCTTAGAAAATACGAGTAATCTAAAACTTTTACAACTTAAAAGATTTCAACATAATATAAATAAGATCGTCGTTTAAAAGTTATGACGTAACGCCGTGCGGAAGCTTTAATCTCGTGTGTTCGGTTCTTCGTTGCTGCTTGATCGTCATCCGGAGCATGCCCAACATCACCTAAGATCAAAACCACAACCCTTGTTAGTTTTGACAATGTTAGAATGGATATAAACGAATTCCATGGGTCAAACATCAACAAAATGAATTTTTCTCGGAACAGGGGGGGCGTCGCGTGACGCCAAGGGCCGTCGCATGACGCCTAGCCCCTATTTTCACAGACTGTTGCTTAACAGCTGCTGTACATTCCCAGCATGACCCGATTTCACGGAAACGAGCATAACTCTCTCGTTTTTAATCCGTTTTACCCGATTCTTTTTCCTACGCGTCCGTAATTTAATTCTCCATCATATGGAGTTAAAATCCAACATCCACCATAATAAATTTTGAGACTTCTAAGCCTTCGACTCGTTACCTTTTTACCGAATTTTAACCCGTTTATGCATTTTATCAAACAAACGTATTTATTTGATCCTTATATCACTTACACTTCTTCAAATTAATGTTATCTACCATTTTAGGTTCTAATTACAGGTTTATTACACAATTTAAACCCGTTTACGCTCGTATGCTTATTTTAACCCGTTAAGGGTATTTAAGCACTTTAAAGCTTGAAATCGCTTTCATTCATTTCTATCATCTTACTCATACATTTCTTATCAAGTAATCTTCCACCACAACTATATGTGCGTTGGATTTAATGTGGATATCTATATGTTCCGAGTTTTACCCCTCGGATCATTATTTTACGGCAAAACTCAAATAGAGCCATTTGACTAACATATTACATCTTTCAACTTCCATACTTATTCTAAGTATTTATCTAATCATGAAATTCGTTTCCAAACAACCTTTAAGGGTTGTTTGTTCAATTTAGCCTACAAGGGCGTATTGGTCGATTTTGGTCCTTCTTTTACGATGAAGGACTCTCACCAATTATTCGACCAAAATAACACTTTTAACTACAACATATTTATGCGTACCTGGCTCGGATCAACATATTGACCCGTTTTAATACCTTTCGCTATTAATATCTAGATAATAGCAATGCTAACCATGTGTTAATTCCTGTGATCACAAAACTCAACAAGCAATCATCAAATATTATTGACAAATGGTGTTAACAGCACCATTTGACCCGTTTAGTCGAAATGACCAATTGTCATTACAAGATGGCACTTAATTACCATTCCACCCCTTTAACCTATCCCGGTTTACTTTTTGAAATCATCCAACTTGAAAGTCGTTTCCCGTTTTATTTGACCCATTATGAGTTATGCCAAATGGTGTCGTTTTAAATCCCTTTATCTATTCGTTAACCCATGTCCGGATTACCATTTCACCATTTTTACCCCTTTCTACCATAATTTATGGTTTCTACCATTTTCACTTGTTCCGACTAGCATTATATTGCGCCGGAACATCATGTTTCATTTACTTACTATAAATCGTATTCCATGCTCACAAATAAGCATTTTGTAATAAAAGTAAAAAGGGTGTAAGCTTAACTTACCTCGCATCCGAACTACGCTTTTCCTTTCCTTCTTGATTCGTTTGACCCGCTCCCTCATCAAGCTTCCACCTAGCTTGTTACGCGTCAAACTATCATCATCGTTTTCAAGGTGGTTAGTTTAATCATAATTTAATACGATTATTCCACCTTACGCATTTCATATCAAAAATTACCATTTATCGTATTATAGGTCAGTTTGACTTTTTGAAAGTCAAACATCCCTTAATATATAAAATGCACATTCATGTTCATTAGCTAGTTTAGGCATTTTCAATTTACCCGGTGGGCGTTCCTTTAAGCCATCGTTCTAACGAATCTTTTAACTCGAGTTCATGCTATTGTTAACACTAAGTTAGCCTAGTTCTTGATTATCGAAGACACTATATTTCTTTATCTCACAAAATCTACGGGTTTTCCCTCTATAAGTGAAACCCGTTTTGTCATGTTATTAGGCATTTATCCAAATACTTATCCAAACCAAGTTCTATCTACGAACTAGTAGATACCCAATTTCACTTGGGCATTACATCGAACACCCTATGGGCATATTCTATAAATAATTCATTGACAAGCTCATGACTTGTCATCTAACCCGAATTTTCATCATTCAAACTATTTAACACAAATATTTGCCTTTAAAGTTCTGAAATTACTTCGCATATGTCAAATTACACTAGTACAACCCCAAATTTCCTAGTGTTTATCAAGTTCTACATAACCCACTAGTCACCTACAATGGTGACCATGGATTTCACTAGAATTTAGCATAATTTCAACATGTACTTGTCTAGGGTTTACTCCTAGACATTTTAATGTTCCTAATTCATCAACAATTCATACATGCATCATCAGATTTCAAGTTCTCTAAATTCATGAGAATTTCAAGTAGAGAATTTTTGTCGAATTTTACATACCTTATGATCTCCTTGCAATGGGGATCATTAATCTATGCTCGATTTTCGGTTTGGACTTGGTTTGATCCTTCAATTTGTGAGATTAGTGAATGTTAGGGTTTGAGCTCCCTGGCTCCTGTGGATATTTCGACCAGAACACACACTCTAAGTGTGTGTTTTGGTGTTTAACTCTTGTTTTAATAAAACAAGTTTCCCACTTGGCAATATTAGTCCCTCATGTTTTATTTTGATCAAATGAAGCTACAACTCACCGTTAGTCATTAATTATATGCTACTAACTAGGTTAATTATTCCTAGTTACTTTAACGGGTTCGGGAAATTATAACCCGTTATGTTTTATGTCCCGTTAATTTGGGCTTTTTATATACTTTGTTTTCTCAAAGTATTTATTTTTCCTTTTGAATTAATATTAGGTTTATTTATTTAAGTCCTAATATTTACCGGGTTAAATTTTACCGCTAACGGTATTTTACCCGTCCTGTAGTAGTAACGTGGTTTGATTACCAAACCCGTTTTCGGGGTGTTACATAAGGCAAGCTCTGTTAGTTGCTCAGAATCAAATGAAACAGGTTGCGGATGGTAAACGAACTGAACGAGAGTATGAGGTGGGCCAGTGGGTTTATCTGAAGTTACAGGATTACAGGCAACAATCATTGAGGGGCCATAAGAATAACAAACTCAGCCCTAAATACTTTGGACCCTTTTTGGAATTGGAGAAAATTGGTAAAGTCGCGTACAGATTGGACTTACCTGAGGAGGCCCAGATGCATTCCACTTTCCATGTGTCGTTATTGAAGCTGGCTAAGGGAGATCATTCTACAGTTTTTCCTCTACCAACGCAATCAAGGTTCATATTTTATCCGGCTGCAATCATCGATCGGAGAATGGTTAAACGAGGAAATAGAGCTGGCGTGGATGTTTTAGTAAAGTGGAAAGATTTACCTATGACTGAAGCATCTTGGGAGAGTGCTGAGGATATGAAGGCGCGATTTCCAGATTTTGATTTTAGGTGTTGATGATGCTGGGTGAAGTCTTGAATTTTGGGGTCAAAATTGTTATGTGGGAAGGGTATTGTTACAAGAATAATTGTACAGGGGCCTGTAGTGTAAAGTTGTAATAGTGTGAGGGTTTATGTGTGGGTCGTTGTTTAGTTCTATTAATTGGCGGTTGTACTTATAGGGTTAGTTGAATAACAGAGAGGCAGTTAGTTGTTTCGGTTAATTCTTGTTTCTCTCTCTAACTCCATTCTCTCTCTCTAACATTTGTTAGAATATTCCATGATTATAGGGTCAAATATGCTTTCCCTTCCTCCAAGTATTACAGCCGTATTTCCCTTTCTCCAAGAATTAGCCATATTTTCCTTTTTTAAATCCTTGTTCATTAGTATAAGTAGATGTGGTTATTGTTCTCTTTGTATTCAATATGAAGCAAGCAATATCTCAATAAAAATAAAGTCTTCTTTGTTTCTGTTACTGGTTAACATGGTATCAGAGCAGTGTTAAGGTCCTCAAACCTCAATCTGCTCATCACTTACCTGGTACCTTTTCTTTGTTTACCACCCAAACCTTAACCACCATGTCCAACGATGATATCTCGAGTTCGGACCTATCCAAACAACTCGCAAATCTGATAAAAAATTCCCAACCTCAGAACCCAAAATTGTCAGACAGTTTACAAATCAATCTCAAACTCAATAACCAGAATTACGCCCTATGGACCCGAATGATTTGGGTCGCCATAGGCGGGAAATCGAAAGCCCACTTAACTCACTTAACCTCAAACCCTCCAGATCAAGATGATGCAGAATTCGAGCAGTGGGAACAAGACGACTTGGTTGTGTTCTCGTGGCTTATACAAAATATAGAACCACAAATTACCGGCAACCTAACCGAGTTTCCCACGGCGAAATCGCTATGGGATGCCTTGGTGGTTACTTACAGCAGCGGAAAAGATAAATTGCAAGCCTTTAATCTCCATGTCAGGGCCAATGAGATTAAACAAAATGATGCTTCCCTGGAAAGTTTCTGGATTTCCTTACAAGGGATATGGGGAGAAATCGAAAGGATCGATCCTAACCCCATGAAGTGCCCGGATGACATCAAGGCTTACGCAAAAATAAGGTCTGAACACAAACTTTTTCAATTCCTAAGTGCCCTCGACCAAAAATATGATCCTATAACGCGCGAAATACTCCGGTGGGAGCCTTTACCATCTGTAGAGACGGCCTATGCTGCTGTTCGGAAAGAAACCGCCCACCAAACTATTCTAGGAGCGGCTCATAGTGATACACAAGGCATCGGAGCTGGGTTGTCAGCCACCAAATCTAACGGGTTAGGCCTCGCAACCAAAGGATATTGCAAGACAGAAAAGAAGAACGGAGCATCAATAAAAAAAGATAAATCGCTCCTCAAGTGCACCCACTGTGATATGAGGGGACATACCAAAGAGCAGTGCTTTAAAATCGTGGGATTTCCTGACTGGTGGAGTGACAATCACAAAACCAAAAACCCTAATCAAGAGGGTAAGGTTGCCATTGCCATAGGCAACAATAGTGCTACTAGCAACGACAACGCCGAGAAGAGTGGTGGTGATGAAGCTTCTGAAGGAAATCTTTGGACCTGGCACTAAGCCCTAAGAGATGAAGTGCCTTAAAAGGAAAAAAAAATCTTTAAAAAAAAAACGAAACCCAAATTTTTTCAAAACAGTTTACCAAAACCAAAATTTTAAAATAAAAAAAATCCAAATGCCAAAACCCAAATGACCAAGTTGTTTTTCAGCTTGAGGGGAACCAAAAACCCAAAAAAAAAAGGAAAAAAACAAAACCCAAATTCTCAAATCAAAACAAAACCTTTTTTTCAAAAACAAAATCCAAAACCAAAACCAATTCAAGTTGAATTTTGGCAATACCACTATTCAACTTGAGGGGGGGTGTTAGAATATTCCATGATTATAGGGTTAAATATGCTTTCCCTTCCTCCAAGTATTACAGCCGTATTTCCCTTTCTCCAAGAATTAGCCATATTTTCCTTATATTTTCCTTTTTTAAATCCTTGTTCATTAGTATAAGTAGATGTGGTTATTGTTCTCTTTGTATTCAATATGAAGCAAGCAATATCTCAATAAAAATAAAGTCTTCTTTGTTTCTGCTGGTCAACAACATTCACGTATCAGAT
Organism: Helianthus tuberosus; assembly: GCA_030545235.1. NCBI lineage: Eukaryota > Viridiplantae > Streptophyta > Magnoliopsida > Asterales > Asteraceae > Helianthus > Helianthus tuberosus. Next base: position 121,737,047 of record CM060354.1, read on the forward strand.
CGCTCTAATCAGACTTGGCGTATTAATAGACAATTTTTTCTTGGTCCTTTGGATATCTGGCAAAGAGTTATTAGACCTTTAACAAGAAGTGGTCAGTGTCGAGTGTTGTCTTGTTCGTACTGATTCATGGCGCTGGTCGGCAGAAGGTAACAACAAATTCAGTATCAAAGTTGTGAAACAACTGCTGCAGCGGAACCGTGATATAAAAAGAGATTTTGTTTTAAAGTGGGTTAGTTGGGTCCCCATTGGTTTGGCGGGCGGAAATGGGTCGGTTACCGGTGAAAACAAGATTAGCTAAAAGAAATGTCCATGTGAGATCCTTGGCGTCTCCGTTTTGTGACTGGTCTGATGAATCTGTTGGGTTAATCTTGATGTTACGGGTCGTGTACGGGTCAAGTCGAGTTACGGGTCGAGAACCGATCAGAAAATGGGTAATCTAGCAGCTAAGAGATCACGTGTGAAGACTTGGTCTAAGTTGACCGAGTAAAGTGGAAAAAATATGGAGGTGAAGGCTGACGTCTGTTGCTAAAAGGAAGGAGAACGTGATTTATTTTGCATGTGTTTGATTTATTTGTTTGCTTTATAAATAGGACTAGTATTTATGTTTTTTTATTCACTCCTTGTAATCATCTTCATTAGTGAGAAATACAATAGAAAGAGTACGTAAAATTAAGTGTGTTGTGTGTGTTCTTGGGCCTGAACCAACATTTGGTATCAGAGCGAGGTCGAAACGAGGGTGGAGAAACGAGAGCGGGTGAAGACGATGTTCGCCCGTTTTGAGAGTCGGTTTGGAGAAGAGGGGAGTAACCCTCTAAACTACAAGGCTGAGAAGAGAAAAAGAGATCGGCGTTGAAGGCGGTGATTACCATTGAGAGGAAGAAAGAAGAGCAGCAGGTTCTGTGTGAACCGAACATGGTTCTTAGTGAGCCATGTCGAGACGAAATCGAGAGATGAAAAGAGTTCTTAGTGAACCAAACACGGTCCTGAGTGAGTCGGCAGAGACAATGAAGAAGACAATCTTTGTGATTGCGGAACGGTTCTGTGTGAGCCGTTAGAAGAGTTCAGGGGTGAACAAGAAGCCAAGAGAAGAAGGGTTCTAAGTGAACAAAAGGAAGAAGACGATCTGTGTGATCAAGCGTACCTGCTCTGTGTGTCGCATGCGTGAGAATGGAGGACCAGATCTTTGTGATCAACAGGATTGAAAACCTTAGTGGTGCTGTGTGAATTGATCTGAGATGTTTAAGAGATCTGTGTGATCCGAAAAAGAAAAAAATAATTCTTTGTGAATTGAAAAGTGGTGAAGTGGGATCTGTGTGATCGAAGAAATCAGTGTGGGAGGTGTGTGGCGAACAAAACTTATGTGGTTCAGCTATTTGAGTCGAGACAGACCTGTGTATGGTACAGTTGCGGAGAGGACAACTGTTCGAGAAGCGTGAGAATCGGGCTGTGTGATCGTGTAGAAGAAAAATGATCGAGAATTGTTTAACCTGCTGTGTGTAGGTGGTTTTGCGGTTAAAGAAAGAAAAAGAGGCTGATCTAGCCACCTAGAAGATAAGGAAGTGTGTTTGTGGGTGAAAAGTCAGACATATAAGAAAGTATTTATAAGTTTTGTGGCTGGATCAGAAAAAAGGTGCAAGCAAGTAGGGAGGTGAAACACAATAACAAACAGGTGGATTTTTTTGAGTTCGTTAAAGAAAACGCAAGAAAAGCGCTAGAGTGGAGTCAAGTCGGATCTTCGTGAACCGAGTAGATCAAGAAGCAAGTTTAAGCAAGAGCAAGAAACCGGACCGTGTGGTTCGCAAGAGCAACGTTCGAACCATGTGTGGTTCATAGCAACAAGGTAGTAGCAAGATCGAATCTCTTATTCGGGTAGCTAGATAATCAAGAATGGATATGAGGAAACGAGCAAGTGGAAAGAATCTACATCAAGATTAAGGGGTGAATGTTGGGTTAATCTTGATGTTACGGGTCGTGTACGGGTCAAGTCGAGTTATGGGTCGAGAACCGATCAGAAAATGGGTAATCTAGCAGCTAAGAGATCACGTGTGAAGACTTGGTCTAAGTTGACCGAGTAAAGTGGAAAAAATATGGAGGTGAAGGCTGACGTCTGTTGCTAAAAGGAAGGAGAACGTGATTTATTTTGCATGTGTTTGATTTATTTGTTTGCTTTATAAATAGGACTAGTATTTATGTTTTTTTATTCACTCCTTGTAATCATCTTCATTAGTGAGAAATACAATAGAAAGAGTACGTAAAATTAAGTGTGTTGTGTGTGTTCTTGGGCCTGAACCAACAGAATCTTCGGAACACCTGTTCACAGGGTGTTCTTTGGCAGTTCAAGTTTGGAATGTGGTAAGTCACCGGTGTCGCTTAAGTCCTTTTCTGACTTTTGGGGTGAAAGATCTTTTGGAAATTTACAAAGATATAAGGCAGCAAATGGGGGAGAAATATTATCCACGGTATTATCATAGTTTCGTGTTGGTGCATTTGGTTAGCAAGGAATGAGAAGATCTTTCAAGATGGGGTTTACTTCTGGAAGAGTAATTATTGGAAATATCAAAAAGTTGTCGTTTTTTTGGTTATAACATAGATCGAAGTATAAGGAGTTGTCATGAGATAGTTGGATCAAGTACCCGTTGTATATAATGTAATGTTTTTCGGCGGTACTCTCTTTGAGGACTTTGCCGGGTTGGCGTGAATGAAATTGATTTTTCATAAAAAAATTAACCCAAAATAACCCTTCAACTGATTAACCCAAATAACATATTCGTCACATCATTGATCATTTAGGTAATTTTGTTCAAATAATGTCTAAAAACTAACTTGTAATACCCGATAATTGTAACACACTGGATTAACGCCTCTAAACAATTAGAGGTATATACATAAGTACCCGCTTCTAAGGCTTTAACTGAATGTTTCCAAACATTCATACCGAAGTATTATTTCATCCTGATCATTATTTAGTTTATTTATCTACAAACAATATATACATTATGTAATCTCGATGCAACAACCAGCAAATCCTATACCCATTCGGCTCATTAATTCTGGAATAATGTTTGAAGTTCTAAACCAGAAAAAACACAGAATGAGTGGATTCTGGTTGTAATAAATATATATAACATGTTTTGTTTCATAGAAGGGATCATGTAATTAGCCAAACATACCGCAATGCAAATGAGCAGAGGATGAACCTAGGCCTCGACTCCAAGCTCCAGCAACAAGGTGTGGTTGGCTCTATCAGCTTCTACTCCAACAAGTTGAATCGGACCTGCAAAACAAATTTGTTAGTTAAGTTTTAACAAAGATATAAAAAAACCTGGACACGGTAGTGCTGCAACCCAATTCGGCCCGGTTTGATTCCTAACAAGAGTTTCTAGGAATGTTCAAGGTCCGGCTCGGATGGTTTTGATGAATATTATGGGGGTGAATCGATAACTATGGTTTTGGAAGACGACAAACCAAACCAGCCGGGTTGGGTGGATTGGCCAGTTTTACCGGTTCGGTTTTGGTGGTTTGGCGGTTTGATCTTGATGTTTTACATGATAAATCATAAGTTCGTACTAAAATTTCTAAAATGATAAAAGATGATCCACAGATATATACACAGATAAAAAGGGTTAAACGGCCAGTTCCAAGTTTCAAACTAGACCGACCCATTAAACCGTCAAACCGCAAAAAGCAAACTGTCTGGATCCTAGACGGTCGACTTTCTTCGCTTTGGGCGCAACTATTTTCTAACAGTCCCGTTTTGACATGTTAGGTTTGAAAATGGGATACCAAGTTTATGAAGCCAAGTGCATACCAGGACTTATATATCTGTTTTGTAGGGCCCACTCATCTCTCTTTGAAGCAAATTTCTTAAATGGAGCACCTGAAAACATCAGCATAGTAAAATTAGAAATGGTTGAGTTGAAGGGGAAAAAACAAGTATGTGCGTATAGCTTTGACTATTTTAAGTCAAACAAGTATTGCTAACTAAAAGAATTTGAATGACGCTCACCATCAAGCTCAACCATTGCCCTCTTTATCACCGGCTTGAATTTACCTGCCAATTTAAAGGTAGCGGACAAGATTCCTCAGTTTTATTTGTTGTCTAGTGACATTTAAAATATTTGACTGAAAGTCAAACCAAAGTCAATGAAAGTCAAACCCTCAGCTTACCGTGTCTCCTTTCAACGTCCATTAAAGAAGTCAATGCAGTTCCACCAACAGTCCATTCTTCAACTGGTGCAGCCAAATTTCCAACCTGAGGAGATAAAATAATAAAATTTGTAATAATCTTTTTACAATATAAAAGTAATAATGTAGCCTGTTTTTTGTTGCTACCCTTCTGAAATTAAAATACAACAATAATTGACCCAATTTTAGAGAACCGGTATATTTCCCACCTCTACTTAAAAAAAAAGATGATATTAGGAGCTTAAAAAAGTTGACATACGTACCGAAGATATTAATCCGGATTTTCCACTCTCGAGTAAAGCTCCAGCACAATAACCCAATGCATAACAGTAAGAAGAGTCGAAGTTTGAGGGCAAACCACACCGTCCTTCATACCTAACAGGTACAAGTTTCAAATAAGAAAAGTGGGGCCCACAGCACACGACTCGGAACTAAATTTAAAACTTGTAACACAAATAATAGAAGGGTGTCAAAGTACCCGAAGAAGTGTGATTGCCCTTTAAATTGGTAAGTATATTGACCGACTTGCTTTCGCTTTTCTAATTCACTTTCAACCATTTGAATAAGCATTTTCTCTGTTTCTATTTTGGCAACCTAATGTATAAACAAGATAACAAAAACATCAAACTTTCCAATAAAAAAAGTAGAGTAAAGTAGATGGATGGTCCCCGCGGTTTACCAAAATTTTGGATTTAGTCCCTAACTTTCCAAAAGTACATGGATGGTACCTGTGGTTTGCATTTTGTATCGCATTTAGCCCCCAGCTTTTTCCAAAAGTACATGGATGGTCCCTGTGGTTTGCACCTTGTAACGCATTTAGTTCCTAATTTGGACGTGCTAAAACCTTTAAATTTGTTGGACGAGGACTAAATGCGTTACAAAGTGCAAACCGCAGGGACCATCCATAGGGACCAAATCCAAAATTTTGGTAAACCATAAGGACCATCCGTGTACTTTAACCAAAAACATAAAAATAAAACTGAGAAAAAAATATTAAATAAAAAATACCTGGACATTGCCATGTGGGTCCCTTTCAAGCATCAACTGATCTTGAATTGCATACGGAAGAATCTCGAAAAGCTGCAGAGACTGAGGAGTAAGTTTTTGTTTCCACAGACCATTATCATCTACAGTTTCACGGGCCAGAATTTCATTTAATTCAGCAATAAGTTGTTGCACCTGAAAACCAACATTATATTAATTTGTAAAAAAAATATATATATGAGTATTAATACAGATGTTAACTTAGACCAGGCATATGATATTTTTAAGCTTTTAACCTCGGGAATGAAATCAATAAGCCCTTCGGGTATCAGTATAACACCATAATTATAACCACGATCTGCACGTTTACAAATTACGTCCGCTATGTAATCTGTAACATTTTTCAAAGTCAGCTTCTTGGAAGCAACCTGCAATGTAAGATGATTTAATAAAACTTTTTTAATTATATGCAAATTTTCATGGTTAAAGAACATGTATGTTATGTTTCGGTACCTCCTCCCCAATCAGAGTAATGTTTGGATGAGTTTGCAAAGCGCACTCTAATGTAATGTGAGAAGCAGCACGTCCCATAAGTCGTACAACTGTGAAAAAGAAAAGTTGAAAGAACTTGATAAAAAACATACAAAATTCTTCCAAGTGAAAGTGAAGGTTAAGGATCTCACAATGATAATATTTTCCTGTAGAACGAGAATCAACCATGACATTTCCAATTTGTTCAGCATAGATCTGTATAATCAATATACGAGGAAATCATTGATCATAAAGAAATAAAAGATAACGTGAACATAAAGTGATATGATGGTTTGATCACCCAGCAAAGAAATATTGTGATTTGTGATGGACAGTGTAACACTCATATTAGCAAACGCATCCAAAACTAGAGTAATACGCCCCGCTTGCAGTATGCGCATATAATGTATATATGTGTGGGTGCTCGGTGGGCAAAAGTGAAAGTGCACTAATTTTAACGTTATTTTACTAATTTCGTGAAAATAATGTTAAAAGAGGGGGATGGTTAATTATGCATCATGTGGTGGCGTTGATAGCCGAAAGACAAGGGAGTACATGCACTAATTGGCCTTTGTCTTAATTGCCGAGTGTTATGTGCCTTATGTCCAAGGCTTGATACAAAACTACCATCGAGCCGGGGGTCTCACTGGAAGCAGCCTCTCTATTCCTACGGGGTAGAGGTAACGCTATCTACATCTTACCCTCCTCAGACCCTACCTTAGCTTTGCTATTGGTGGGATTTACTGAGTATGATGATGATGATGATCCAAAACTAGAGTAACACTGGGAGTGTGGGTAGGTGCCAAAAGGGAATACTTTTTTTGTATAAGGAGTTCGTGTTAAATATGATTAAACCTATATGTAACAATCTAACTTTTTCAATATGGCAGTCTAGCAGGTTGGTATGTGTTAAAACTTAAAATTACACTTTGTTGACTTTTGACTTGTTCAACCCTTCTGACACTTTTCCTTTTTACCCTTGTTTTTGTTTTGCCTATTTGACCCGTTAGAAATGAAAACATAACAGAAATTGACTTGATCAAAAGTAAATGGGTTGAAACTGACACCTCTATTAAAAGGTTATGGAAGACCTAAGTATAAAAAAATCTCAATAAGAAAATGTATTACTACATACAAAAGGTTTGATGTATATATTGAAAGTCTAAAACAAGATGCGATCACTCTCCTTGTAACTTGTCTGCCGAAAACCAAGAAACTTTAGCATTATAAAACTGAGGGCCAGCTTATATTATGATTCTGAGAGAAGCTACCCTCTCTCTCTCTCTCACACACACACATACACACATGTGTATCTATGTGTGTGCATATAAATCAAGCTTTGGTACTGACCAGACTAAAATGAACGCATCAGTACTTCACGTGGAAAGACGACGTAGTGTACCATAGGGTCAAGTTATTCTACAAAGGCTTCTAATTGTAAGAAGTGTAAGAAGGATTTATAGAGTGACAAGTGTCCAATAACCTAAAATTAAACCCACTACATCACCACCCAAAACCTAAACACCCACCCCCACCCCACCACCACCCAAAAACCTAAACCACCACCCCCCCCCCCCCTCCGCGGCAAAGAAAAACAAAAAAAAAACTATACCTCACCAAAAAAAACCCCAAAAACCTAACCCCCCACCCCCCAAAAACCTAAAAAAAAATCTAAAAAAAACTAAACACCCACCCCCACCACCACCCAAAAACCTAAACCGTGGGGGTTTTGGTTTTTGGTGGTGGTGGATGTTTAAGTTTTTTTTTTTTTTTTTTTTTTTTTTTTTTTTTTTTTTTTTTTTTTTTTGTAGTGGGTTTTTTTAGGTTATTGGACACTTGTCACTTTATAAATCCTTCTTACACTTCTTACAATTAGGATCCTTTGTATTTGATCCTAATCCGTGTACCATAACTGGAATTACCTTACATGCAGTGTCAAATCCAAAACTTGTAGGAACCTCTTTGCATTTCAAGTCACCGTCGATAGTCTTTGGACATCCCATCACTCGGGTCTTCAACTTTTTACTCCTGTAGGATACAATAATCAAACGATGTAGCAAGGACCAGCTATAAAACTATAAAATAAAAACTTTCACGGTAAATAATTATATTAACGGTAAATAACTTACCTGAAGTATTCAGCAAGAAGACAAGCATTTGTATTTGAATCATCACCACCTATAATTACAAGCCCATCCAAATCAAGCTTCAATGCTATGTCTTCAGCTTGTTTAAACTGCAACCAGTACCCAAATTTTCTACTTTCACTTCATAGTTGTTAAAAGCCATCGCCTCTTGCGCCTAGGCCCAATTTCTTAGTGAGGCGAGGCAATTGCGCCTTAAGTCAAGGCAATTGCGCTTTAATTCTCCATGTGACGGTTCATGTGCAGATTCCGGCCAAATTTTCTAAATTCCGGCAAGATTACAGCCAGATTTCTACTTTTATCTAACGAAACTACTTTTATACACTAATAAACTAGCATTTTATAACTTTTGGTACTAAATAGACGATATTAAATGTTATATAATAGCTTTAGTTTATTTTATTTGAAGAATAGTACTAATTTTCTATCATACAAAAATATTTTAATTTTTTTTTGTTGTGCGCTTTTTTTTTTCTCAGGCCCACGCTTTTTTGCGCCTTGCACCTAGGCCCCATGCGAGGCCTATGCGCCTTGGGTGCGCCTAACGCCTTTAATAACTATGTTTCACTTCATTAATAAAACTGATTGCGTTTACATGGATATTAATAACTGTAAAATCTGAATCATATAAGGCATGGTTCAATGACTGACACCTGTTCTGGAGTCTCAATCTTGTCTCTTCCACTACAAATCATATCAAAACCTCCCTGATTGATGCAGTAAATTAAACAAATCAACAAATTTAACAAAAAATCCATACAATTCAGATGAGTAATTTATCAATATTCTACCTGATTTCTGTAAGGGTATATATACTCTGGAGCCAAGACTACATATTTTCCCTTCATGATGCCAGCTGGCCCACCTCTGAATCCATACACTGTGCTTCCTTTGCACCGTTCCTGCAAGTAATCTACCCCGAGAACAAGAAAAAAATTATTAGATACAGAAATAAATAATACACATAATTCAACTAAATAAACAATAGGCAATGAAAGTATGAAAGTCGAACCGAAAATCCCAGATATAACATTGTGTCCTCCTGGAGCTTGCCCGCCGGACAAAACAACTCCTATCTTCAAAGGTGTTCCTGGTTCATTAGATTCACCAGGTACCAACATTGCTGATGGTTGCCCAAATAGTGATGGAAAAAGTTTTGCAATTTCATCTAAAACATTAAAACAAACAAAATTTGAGTTTGAAATCCTTCTATGGCAACTTAAAATAGCAGAATCTCTCATGTTTCAGCAAGCTTATGTTATATAGTAATATTGAGTTTGGGCAAATAAGTTAAATTGTAATTGATCAAGGGCGTATAATGTAAATATGAGTAAATGAACTTTAATAGTTCAACTCAATGTGTTAAAAATTAAAAGGGTTATTTAACTATAACTATGTATAAGCCATCAATTAGGGTTGTTTAAAAAGCTCGCAGCTAGCTCAAACCTCCCTCGAAAAAGCTCATTCGAAATTGGTTCGTTTGTAAATCAGTCAAGCCAAGGCGAGTAGGCTTGACTCATTTGTTTGCGCGTTTGGCGTTTAAATTAATTATATGTAAATTACAAATCTTTTGTTTGAAAATTCTACGCTATGTGTAGGCTAAAAATATTATTTTTGTTTATATATATGTGTATGTGTGTGTGTGTGTGTAAAATACATTTTTTAAAAATAAATGAGCTGGCTTGAGCTCAACATTCTGGCTCGTTTTAAATAAACAGGCCAAGCCAGGTCGGTTTGTAAACGAGCCCGAGCCGAGGTATGCTCGACTCATAGCCTCATTTAAACTAAAGCCCAAATTTATACACACACATACATATATACACACATATATAACACTAATTTTTTATATATAAAAAATAAATTCTTTTGTTGATAAGTTCATTCTAATCTTTTATCTATGTGTATAGGTTGTTGGTGATGTTATATTTGTCTTGTTTTACCATGTATTCCTTCACCACTCATGCTATATTGGTAGCTTCATACCACGCGCACACACACCGCATGTGCTATTTATATATTTGTTAGATGTTTTGGAGCCGAGGGTCACTGGAAGCAGCCTCTCTATCCCCAGGGTAGAGGTAAGGTGTGCCTGCATCCCACCCTCCCAGACCCTACCAATAGCGTGGTTGTTGTTGTTGATAAGTTCATTATACTGATATGTGAAAATATAAAAGAAAATTCTAAAAAATAAGTTGGGTCGAGCGTTTATGAGTCTGGCTTGAGCTCAACTTGTTAAGATGATTGGGTTGTAACAAGCCAAGCCAAGCCCGAGCGTAGGCTCTCTTAGCCCTACAAAGATAAGATGACTTGAGATGTTTATACTTAGGCTGGACGGTATGGAGGTTCGTCCTCCACCGTCCCGGCCCGGCGCCATTCGATCCTCCATCTCGCCCCCCCCCCCTCCGTCACGTCCTCTCCGTCTTCTTCTTGCCGTTCAGGACGGTCCAAACGAGGACAAATGTTCCTCACAGACATATATATACATACAATATATAATATATATTTTAGGATCATCCTCCATTTCCATACCTCCATCCTCTTTGCCCCATCCTCATACTCATCCTACGTGGCGCGGACCATCCTTTTAAGGGAGGACCATCACCATACCATGTAGCCTTAATCATCAACATCTAAAAACAATCAACCTAAATAACTAAACAATCGAACTCTAGTTTCATCAACCAATGAAATACATACACTCTAGTAGAATCACAATTCGCTTTCACACACACAAAAAAAAGGGAAATTTGAAATCAGTGAACAACCTGGATTTCCAGCAGCAGAGCTAGCAGGACCCTCGACGACTTTGAAAGGGTTTCTGAAAATGGAAGGGAGAGCAAGAGGATGATCGAGACGGCTGTTCTGAACTTCACTGTAGACGGAAGTCAAACGGCTAGTCATCGGAGAAAATATCAAGTAAATTACTTTTTGATTTCTTGTGTTTAATGGTCTAAAAATCAACGAACAAAACTTTATGATATTTTAGCAGATGCTTGCTTTACCGGACACCCCCAATCAAGTTTTTGCTACTTTTCGTACAACTCTTTGCTAGTTTTATAATATGTGTAGTGATAAACCTTTTTGGGACGCTATGAGATAAGTGATGAAACGGGTAAAAGAGAGGTTTTATGAGACTTTATATCACAAAAGGGTGTAGTCATAAATTCTCATACCCATCATTTTTTTTTTGAACGGCCAACAAACTCAATCTCGAGCACTCTCGGGGCACCCACTGGACAAACGGAGTACTCCGAGAGTAACCTGAGTCCACCACCAATTCCGGGGAAAACCCGGTAACCCACCCGCCCGTAGGCACGACGGTGAAATTACCGGTAAAACCCGTTTGGCTCAAGGATCAAACTCAAGTTTCCCTAGGTCTCCTATCATTACTTAATTATTAATTTTCTATTTTTTTCATTTAATCTCCAATTTATTTAAAAAACACTTTTATTAAATTAAAAAAAAAAACATTACAATATTTAAACATTACGATAAAAAAATAGATTTAATCTTCGTATTCATCGTCGTTCTCTCCTTTTTTCTCTTCGTTTTATCCAACATCCAAACCTCCGTCTGCAAAGTTCCCAGCTTCGAATTCTTCTACTTCTTCTTCTTCCTCGTAGTCTTGTTCGATGCCACGTCGTGTCGAATTGGGTGAATCGCCCAAGCATGCTCGACCAAATCTGTCTTTAACGCGTTATGTATTTCCTTAGATCGCAATAGTTGACCATTTAAGATTCTCTCTTCCATTGTTGCTTGTGTTCCTTCAACGACATCTTCTGGAAAATAGTTTTGGCATATTGCTTTTCCATCGTATTCTATAATCATATTATGCATTATAATGCAAGCATACATGATCATTCGAATTTTTTCCTTATCCCACATACGACAACGATTTATAATAAATTGCCAACGTTGTTGAATAACCCTGAAACACATCTCGATGTCCTTTCGCTGAGACTCTTGTAGTTTTTTAAAATATTGTCTTTTCACATCGAGCGTTTCAGAAAACGTTTTCACAATATTCAAATACTCCGTGTATATATCATCGCCCAAATAGTATCTATGCTCGTAGTCATTCCTGTTTGCATGAAAGTCGGCTTTCGGTATCGTGCCAGAAATGTAAACCTCTAACAATTGTGAACACTCGAAGGTATTAATGTCGTTCATGCACCCGGCTACACCAAAGAAAGCCGACCAAACCCAAAAGTCGTATAACGCAATCGCTTGTAAAACCAATGTTGGTCCTTTCTGGCCACCGCGTGTATGTTGACCTCGCCATGCAGTTGGACAATTATACCGACGCCATTGACGACAATCCAAACTACCAATCATGCCGGGTATTCTATGTTTTTCTAAATGCATCTCGTATATTTGTTGAAGGTCATTCCAAGTCGGATTTCTCAAGTAATGTTTTCCATATAACTGGCATATACCTAAAAATTTCATATAACCGTATTTTATTTGTATTGTACTTTAAAATAAAAATAAATATATAAAAGTGAGTAAAAATATACCTAAGCAGAAATGTTCCATGCTATCACGTGTTGTTTTTCTCCCCCATCTTCAAATGCTCCTCGTTGATGTCGTAAGTGTTTCCGTAGGCGAGTATACGTAAGGCGGAAGTTACCTTTTGAATTGAGGTGAATCCTAGATATCCTCTCGCATCCATTCTTTGCTTGAAGTAGTCATACTTAGCTTCCAAATCATCATTAATGCGCAAAAATAACCTTTGGCTCATCCTAAACCGCCGCCTAAAAACATAGAGGTCGTGAACCGGTTTTGGATCAAAATAATCTTTAATCAAACATTGGTTTGCGGCTTCATGGTCTCGCAAGATAAAAGTGCGCCTCAAAATGGGGCGTGGAGGAGAACGCCTAACGTGTTGCTGGCTTGAATCGCAAGGGCACATGCACTTGTATCCTCCGTAATTTCTTCGGGTGAAAAAAAATCTTTGGTATATTTCAGTGAAAGAATCTTCTGATGGCGAGCCCATTATTTTTTTATAAGAAAGTGGGAGTGTTATTTTGAAAAAAATGTGGGATTAAAGGGTGTTTTGAGGTTTGGTTGAGTGTAATGTGAAAGCTTAGTGGATATATATATATATATGTGTGTGTGTGTGTGTGTAGAAACGGGATCAGGAGAGAACGGTAAAAAGTGTGAGAATGGTGAGAACGGATCCTGGCCCAACACGTGGCAGGGGGCGCTAATTGTTATGCGGGGGTACGATTGTCCTTTTATACATTTCCTCCTTATTCGCATTATAAATCTCTTTCAAATTAAAACTCCAAAGATTTCTTGTTAGCTGTTAACTCCTTTGCAAGTTTTCTCAGATCTTTAGCGTCTAACGTGGATTCTGTTCGACAAAGTAAAATTCGTTGGCGTTTTCTATTTTTGTTACAGCAAATCATGCAACAGATATGGCGTTTTGTTCTTTTATGCTTGTTTCATTGTTTTTTTATATTAGTATTTTATAATGTGTTGTATGATTTTCAATGACGTTATTCAATTATGCAATTTTATCGCGTTTTAATTGGTATTTAAACAATTACTAAGAACTGATAATTGGAGTTTTCAATATTAATTTTAATTGTCATTTACGATCTAGTATATTTCTTATGTTTTTACGATCATTGGCGTTTTACATCTATTTGATTAGTTTTGAATGTTATTTAGTAGTATTTGTAGACATCAGTTATTACTATTTGTTAATTTGTGTAAACATCAGTTTTGTTAATTATGGCATTCTCATTATGAAGTTATATGTTGTTAATTATTTATGTTGTTAAGTGTTTTTAATTATTCATCTCATGGCGTTTTCATCATGGCGTTTTTAAATTATGTGTTTATTATGTCTTGTTTATTATTCAATTAATGGCGTTTTAATCTATAATGTTATTACGAGACATTTTCTATTTTTAATGGTGTTTTTCTGATTTTTCTGTTCCTCACTGTGTTTTCTCAGATGAAGTTGCTTCCTCGAGTCAAAGGCTTTGCCCCAAAACTGGATTACCATTTATCATTCCTGACGTTAGTGAAGAAATAAAGCCCACAAATGGCATGGTATTCTCAAGCCTCGATGATTGTTATTCAATATATGTTAAGTATGCCAAGGAGTGTGGGTTTTCAGTCAGGAAAGGGACTACAAAGACAAACTCTAAAGGTGTGTTACATATTAAGTATTACTTATGTACGAGATCTGGGTTATACAAGGACAAGAAGGTTGATACGTTGGACCCCAATCAAAAGGAGCGATTAGTGCGATCCAACTTTTCGAAGAGGACGGATTGTGGTGCATTGTTAGGTGTAACTTTTGAGGATGGATCATGGAAGGTGTATAAGTTTGTCGAGGAGCACAACCATGATCTTGTTGAACGTCTTGATAAGCATTTTCTTCCAACTGAACGACACCTCGCTCAGCTCCAGAAGCATGTTATACACAACATGTCTAAGCTGAATTTGGATCCCGTCAAAGCGTTTAATGTTATGAAGACTTGTTTTGACGGTTTTGAAGATGTGGGTGCAAGTAAAGTTGAATTTAAGAACTATAAGAGTCAAATTAACTTGTTTATAGGGGAATATGACGCCGATATGGTTGTGAGACATTTGAATGAAAAAAAACATTCCCAGCCTAATTTCTCGTATGATTACTTCACAGACGAAGAGAATCGTTTGAAGGGACTTTTTTGGTGTGACGATCAAGCCAAACGAAATTACCACGTGTTTGGTGATGTGATTTCGTTTGATGCCACGTATCGTTCCAACAAGTAATATTTTATTATTCAACTTCTGTTTTTTGGCGTTTTATGAGTTTACATGCAATGACGTTTTTATTAGTTTACATGATATGGCGTTTTATTAGTTTACATGCAATGGCGTTTTATTAGTTTACATGCAATGGCGTTTTTATTATTGTTTCAGTTCTCATGGCGTTTTCATATGCAGATACTCTATGGTGTTTGTACCGTTCACTGGTATAGACAATCATCACTGCAATGTTACATTTGGTGCAGCATTATTAGCGTCGGAAACTGCTGATACGTGTATTTGGTTGTTGAGAGTTTTTCTAAAAGTTGTTGGTTCTCAACCAAAAGTTGTTGTCACTGATCAAGATCCAGCAATGTAGAAGGCTATTTCTGTTGTATTTGTTGACACGAGGCATCAGTTATGCATGTGGCATGTGATGCATAAACTTTCTTTGAAGGTTGGTATGCTTATTTTTACCTTTGGCGTTTTAGGATACACTTCGTTTTGAAATACATGGCGTTTTGTACCTTGTTAATGTTTTTTTAATTAAGTTTTGTTTTTGTGTAATTTTATATGTTTTTTTATGCATGGCGTTTTCGCGTTATACATAGATTGGTGTTAGGCTATGCAATTCCACCAATTTTAAAGAACGTATTTGTGGTGTTGTGTGGACGGATATTCTCACACCAGAAGAGTTTGAATCAGAATGGGAAGCGGTTATCGCAAAGTTCAATTTAGCAGATAATGACTGGCTATCTGATATTTTTGCACTCAGGGAATCTTGGATCCCTGCATACTATAGAATGGAAGAGATGTCAGGTCTTATGCGAACGACATCGAGGTCGGAGAGTGAGAGTCATTTTTTTAGTCAAGTGTGCAATTTGAAAGCTACTCTTGTTGAGTTCATGACTTATTATGAAACTGCAATAGAAGTACAACGTCACACACACCGGAAAAATGATCATGAATCTCGATACAAACGACCCCAGTTGAAGAGTAATTACCAATTGTTGGAAGGCCAAGCTGTTGACATATACACAAAAAGTATTTTTTGTGACGTTCAAGCTGAGCTAATTGGAATTGCGGATTGCATAAATCAACGTTACGAAGATCAGTCCGATGGGTTTGTTAAGTTTTACATAAATGACTTCCAACAACCTTGTACATCCTTATTTGAGGTAAACAATGGCATTTTGTTTTTATATGGCGTTTTCTGTTAATGGCGTTTTATCATATCCAATGTGTTTTTCTAATTTTTTTAGACAAACATTCTCTGCATGGCGTTATAGAGATATTGTTTTTGGCGTTTTTTAGGTAATGTTCCGTAAGTCTGATTGCACATGCAGTTGCTCATGCAGGCGTTTTGAACAGTTTGGTTTGCTATGTAGACATATATTCTATGTTTTGAGAATTATGGACATTAGGGAATTTCCAAAACAGTACATTCTGAATAGATGGCGCAAAGAGGCTTCCCCAAATTGCTCTCCCGAATACTCAATTAGTCGTGAATATATGACCGAGCTTGATCCCGATATGCAAAGTATGATGCTAGATATTATTTTTTCAATGGAATATACTTTGAACCGTTTATCTGGTAATAAAGAGGAGCTATCCTTATACAAGGATCATGTTCAATCTTATATGAAGAAGGTTCAAGATATGCAGATTGTTGCTCCTCCCGCTAGTACTAGGGATAGATTTGTCGAGATAACCAGTCAATATAAAAATGACAAGAATCCAATAAGAGTCCTTGGTGGGTATAAATGCAAATGTTCTGGTTCTCGGAAGCGCCTGAAATCTAAACAAGAGATAGCAATCGAGAAAAAGAAATCAAAGTCGAAACCTGGGGCCAAAGAAAGACAGTGTCAGAACTGCAAAGGATATGGACACTACGCATCGACATGCAAACAGGCTGTAATTAAAAGAAGATCGACAAGGTCTTCGAGAGCTAGTGAAGAGTAGTTTGGCATTTTGTATTTTTCATTCTTACAGAACACACACAGATGGTCTTCGAGAGCCAGTGTAGAGTAGTTTGGCGTTTTGTATATTTCATTCCTATAGAACACAGACAGATCTCAGTTTGGCGTTTTACATCATTTTTATACATCATTTTTTTCCATCCTTTTTTTTCGACCTATTTGTTCATAACATGCTACTTCGAAGTTACGTAACAAACAATATAAGATTAGTCAAGCAAATCAAACGCAAAAAAAAAAAAAAAAAAAAAAAACGCCACTAAATAAAACTACCAAAAACCTCTAATTTTGGTCATGCTAAACTCAATAATGTTTTGCTGAACGAGATGGACAACATTGTTAATCCTCAGTCAAGAAAGATGTCTAACAATGCTGTCCATCCCATTTAGCTAAACTTTATTGAGAACAAAACTGAATCTCCATGAAATGGCGTTTTTTGAATTTTTGTGGTTTTTGTATGTTTTGGCGTTTATATTGAGGAAATAGTGTATATCAAAGAAACATGGATTGCAATCTTTGATATTTGGGTTTTTTGGCGTTTCTAAGATGAATGATATAGAGGAAAATATGGCGTTTGGGGTTTTGGTGTGGATTTTAGTAGGTCTGAGAGGTTGTTTATATAGGAGATTTTTGGCGCGTATTTTAGGCGCGATTTTTATTATAGTAAATGCTAGTAATTAAGTTCCGTCGTTTCAGTACTGTTTGTTCAGCTTTATCGGTTAAAAACAAAGTTTGGCGTTTTATATCTAATGGCGTTTAGATTAGGATGAAGTGTGCTATGTGTGTTAAGGGGGGATTTTAATAGCGTTTTATTTGTGAGTTTGGCGTTTTGTGTAGAGAAGTCAAAAGACCCTTTTACCCTTAATGAAGCGCGCCACACTAATAAGAGTGATGCTATTTATGAAAACGCCACCGCGTCATCTAGTCCATAGATTGTTTTGATTTGACAATCCATAAGCGTTCTCTCCGTTCTCACACTTTCCACCGTTTTCTCTAAATCCTGACCATATATATATATATATATATATATATTAGGTAAAAGAATTTTTAATATATATGACCGTTCAACGGTCTTATTTTTGAAATCCTCAAAGTTTCACCCAGTTATCACCTTCGCAAGAAAACAAAATCATCAACCCATAGCACCGGCTGTAGCGGTGTGGGCGGGCGCTATGGTGCCTTTAGCCGCGGTATACCGCCCCACTACGGGTGGCCTTATAGTCCGCTGAAATCTTGGGTTCAATTCCTATAAGTGGTTTTTTTTTCTAGATTTAACGGGTTATATGAGCGGGTGGTTTCGCAATGTGATCCAAATTTGCCTTTTAAAAAAAATGTTTTATGATACTACACAACTAGTATAGACCTATACGAATAGTATAGGTTTCTTACAAATAATTGATCTGGTCTTTTTGGGTATTATGTAAAAATTTTTGGCTATGCGACTTGTATGAACCTATATGAGTCACATAAGGACAAGCCTACACGAGTAAGATAGGTCTATACGACTTGTATAGATATATAGTATAGTAGAGTATAATATATTATGGTTTAGTATAGCCGGTGGCGGACTCAGGAAATTTTTTCATGAGGGTGAAAGTTTTTTAGGGGTCAACTAGTTGTTTGTCTATCGTTATGTAATAGTTTTTTCGGTTCGGTTCATGTTGGATCGGGTCAGCTCATGTTAAGAAAAGATTAACTATCTTTCATATAACCAACAAAATATACCAAACGTCATTATAAATGCAAAATGAAACTACAATATATCTAAAGTTATTCAATACGAGTTCTTATTTTTTTGAAATCTAACCATAACATTATCTAGAGAGATATTCCTAAGCAAATATTTCTCAATATAACAAATACAACTATCTTTTATATTCTCATCACCAACTATGTAAATTGAACTCACGTATTTCATTGCCGAAAAACATATTTCAACGGTTATGACGGGTAATTCATTGGCAATCTCAAGGGCGATCGGAATGGCAATCAGTTCCGTATTCTACTTCTGTGTTTGCCGCTCGCCCGTTTCTTTTGATAAGGTTTAAAACATGAGCTAAAGCCTAAGTATTTGGAAATTTGGCCTAGAGTTAAGCCCTTAAAAAGTTGAACATGGACTTAACCCTTAAACTAACATATGTTAGAGATGAAATTGGGATTAATTATATAGTATAGATTTAGTGTTTATTTGAAAGTTATTATTTATAGTTGAAAATTTTATAAATTCCTAAAATGGTTTTTCATAGGGTTGGTTTCCAAATTTCATGGATGTCGATTTTAGAGTTCAAGGGGGCAATAGCAATGTTTTATGGGGATGGGGGTGTTCATCGAATCGAATATCGAATTTTTTAATTATTCGGATATTTTGTTCCCTTGAATTCGAATTCGGTTTGACTAAAACCTACCAAATTCGATTTGAATTCGTATTCGAATAAAAAATTCAATTCATATTCGATTAAAAATTTGAATTCGAATAAATTCGATTTGATTCAGATTCTTATAGAAAAGGTAAAAAACTATCAAAATGAAACATACATTTTAAAGGAGTCATGAAGCACGATATCAAATTAAAAAGTTCCAAATAAAGTACCATAAGTCTAAATCAAAACGAGAAGTTGGGAATAACCACTCCACATTACAAGTTAATATTTTTAGGTCAAATGTCTATTGATAGATTCATTACTTATGGGTTATGTAGTGGGTTTGGTAATGGGTAATTTTAATACATGGAATAAATTTTGAAAATAATTTATAGTATAGCCCAATAAAAGTTATATATGTATTATATATAAAAAAATAAAAATGTATAATTTTTATTCGAATTTCAAATTGAATTTGAAATTATAAATTCGTATTCAATTCGTATTCGATTTACTTGACTCGAATTGAATCGAATTCGAATCTGAATTCTTATAATCGAAAGAATTCTTCATAATCGAATCGAATTCTTGTTAATCGAGTTTTGAATTTTTCGAATTCGAAACGAATTCTAAACACCCCAAGGCTCAGGATTTATACTAGGAATGTTCACAGTTCGGTTTCAAACCATAAAATTGCTCAAACTGGTCATTGTTTTGGTTTCGCGGTCAATTTTTTATTTTAACTTTCAGACAGTCGGCTTCAAAATTTTCAAACCATAGTGAACGTTTGGTTTTCTGTTTATAGCAAAAACCGTCCGTATAAAATTGTAACGGACTGTAATATTTTGATAACATATTTTACTCTTTTTATATATTTTAAC
Source organism: Helianthus tuberosus (assembly GCA_030545235.1). Lineage (NCBI taxonomy): Eukaryota > Viridiplantae > Streptophyta > Magnoliopsida > Asterales > Asteraceae > Helianthus > Helianthus tuberosus. Next base: position 121,756,855 of record CM060354.1, read on the forward strand.
TTACAATATTTAAATATCTATATTATATATTAGATTTAATATAAATAAATACATGATTATATTCATACTTATAAGTTACATCACTTTTTTCTTTTTATTGACCGTGACTAGTGAAGAAACTCCTTTACATAATTTACATGCTTTTTGGTGTATGTAAAATACAACATATAAATTGTATCAAATACGGCGTAAAATCAACCATTTTTTCAGGACTAATGTTGGAAAAAGCTTGTTTCTTTGTTCCTTTTTAATTTACAGGGTCAAAAGAGCTTAATCGCACAAAAGAAGCAAAATAACAACAAAAACCAACGTAAATACAAAGAAGGAGGATTGACGCAACTCGTCATGCCCCCATCCACATCCAAACCAAGAAAATAGCAAGACCAGAAGACCTGACACGGGGCCGTGCCCACCAGAAACGGGGCGTGTCCAAGACTGGATTCTCTGCAAAGAAAAGACAACAGCAAAGGACAAAACAGACAACTAACACGGGGCCGTGCTAAGGAAACACGAGGCGTGGTCAACTCTGTGATTCGCAGAATCTGAGATAGTACAACAAGTACATTGGCCACGGGCAGAGTAATCTATACTATTATATAATGCAGGAGGGAAGGATTCCCAAAAGTTAAGAACTTATTCCCTCCTTATTTATAAATAAACCCCTAAAATGAGGGTAAAGTGGTCTTTTAAACCATAATTATTTTTTAGTCCCTCAATCTATTACATTTAAATCCTTGACATTTAACATAATTATGGGTAATTAGTTACACTCCCCCCCTCTTTAATTCTTTAACGTATTCCTACGATATCTTACAACATGTAATGTTTTAAAAAAATCCGAAGGTACCATGACGATCGGCACATTTTTTTAAACGTTTCGATAGTTGTCTTTTTTAGTTTCGCCGTGCGTTCATAAAGTACAAATAGCCGATGCGTAAATGTGAAATTGATTAAAGCCAACATTTGTTTTTTACCCAAGCCCGCTTTGACCATTACCTAACTACCGTGCATTAACAAACTGACTCTGTACAAGTTTTTTGTTTTGAACGGCATTAATAAACTAAAATATTCCCTAATTTTACTAGCTGCAATATTGAATGTTTAAGTGACTCTGTACAAGTTTTTTTGTTTTGAACGGCATTAATAAACTATAAAATATTCCCTAATTTTACTAGCCGCAATATTGAAAAGTTACCATGTAACACCTTGAAAAATTCGTGTTCAATAAAATAACGACACGTGTCGTGCAAGACAAAGTGTTATAAACCCGGATCTAGTCAAGGATGTGTGGTAGGATTTAAAAGCGTTGACATGTTAATTAAATACCTCTGAACGGCCTAATTATAAATCCCAAGACCCTAATCTATATTATAAACATCCGATATACTCAAATCCGGTAAATGCTAGCAATGATTAATTCAAGTTACACAAGAATGGGATCCTACGAGGATATGTACGACAACCTTCATTTACGGCACTTTCAAAAGGATCCAAGAAAACTTTATATCATATCAAGGTGGTGCAAACTGTTCATGACCCAAACAAGAGGCCCCATACTGAAAATAATGGCCCAAAATCGTTATACATTAGTTGCCCGTTCGAAACTTGAAAGGTCAAGAGATTTTTGCTTCTGATAAAGGTCTTACGGACCGTAAGGGACCCCCTTACGGTCCGTAAGGAGTGCCCAGCGACCAGATTGTTGACAGCTGCCTGTTTAAACGATTTAACCGACTTAAAATGCCGTTTCTCACTTCCATGGGCGACCCCTACATGCTTTTAGACCTTAGGGACACTTGTGGATGATCCATGATCAGTTGTAGCATGCTTTATCATGATCGCAAGCCCTCAAATTCACTATAAAAGGCCCCTCGTGTTGCAACATTTTGATCAAACCTTCCATCTGCATTTGTGGAGCTTCCTGGAGCATAAGATCAGTCCCCAAGCATCTCTAATCGTGCATTAGACCTTAGTAAGTAACCTTGACCTTCCTTAATTGAGTTTTGCTTAGTTATTAGCTTAAAAGTCAAACCGTCGTAATTAAGGTTTGACTTATCGATTAATCATTATTGGTCCAGTAATTAGTCAAATTGAAGGTAGTTATAAGTTGGCATTTATGTGGGTAATAAACCCTTAAAAGGGCACCCTCTGATTCCCGCTCTAACTAGATCATTTGTCGGGTCAAAGTTTGTATTAAAAAGTCAACAGAAGCTTAATTTGCAAATTAACACGTAATTAGCAATGTAGAAGTCGTGTAACCTATTTTATCACTCATATAACTTGGTAATAAGTATAAGAACTGGTCTAAGCTTGTTTGATCCGACAATTTTCTGTTTAGACCCGGTCCAGAACCGAAAGTCGCAAAACTTTGACTTTTGCTTTGACTTCAGTTCTAACCCGATTTAGATGGGTTTGGAAATGCCTTAGAGCTTCCTTAGGACCAGGTTACATGTTAGTATAACCCTCTGTGGTTGGATCGTTGATTGTCCGATTCGTTTACATGTTTCCGTTAAATGCCTAATGTTGACCAATATGCCCTTTTGACCATAAAACGAGAATTTTGGAAATGTAAGAGGACAATAATTTTTGTTACTGAGTTATAAACATGTCCCTAAATTTTCACATCAGTTGGAGGTCTAGATTAGGAGTTATGCTTAAAAGCGTAATTAGAACGCTTCTTATGAATTAAAAGGCGTAATTAGCATAAAGCCTATCTAAACCCAATTTTTGACATCAAACCTTTTACCCACTGATGTAATATAATATTTTGAGATTTTGAAGATTTTTAATTATTTTTAACCTGCTCATAACCTAAGGTTATGGCCTTGATTCGGTAAATACCGATTATACCCTTTTTGTTTATAAATGAGTTCTACATAGTATTTTGACACCAATCCAATTGCTACTGATTTTATATAATAAATGAAGTATGTGGGACTTTATAAACTGATCAGAAAACTCAGATTTCCTGTATAACCCGGAAATCGCTTAAAACGGCTTTTTACGCGTATTAAACACCTAGTATGGGTTTAAAACCATTTTGTCACATAAGACTTATCACCAACTGATATGACCTATTAAATTAAGTTGTTTTACTGATTATCTCAGACCCGAATCTCAGAATTTTAATTAATCTCTTTTATAATCTTTAAAATGACCAAAATACCCATACGGGGCTTAAATTGAGATTAAACTCGTTTTGGGCATAATGGAAGGTATCCTACTAATATCACAACATATTTAAGTCATATTGACTTAGGAAACCTGTATATGACTCTCATGGTTACCTGTTATGTTTCTTGCGCGTTCGGTTCGGTTTATGTAACTAGTTTGCATAAATTAGCCGAAACAGGTCGAACATTATCGTTTTTATCTCAAAATCCAGAATGCGTTTAGTTTACCCATATTATACAAGTCTTCAAACTTGTCGGGTCTAAACCACATTCTAATCCGGTCTCCGCTTAATCTAGCGTATCGTATCGTTGTTCTGTTTAAAAACTAGCCGGTCTAAGTCTATGACATAATTAAAGACCCGTTAGTATTCTAATTGGTTATTCATACCATCATTCCAGACTAGAGCCTTCCGGTAAATTGTACCTACGCTTACTTAAGTGAATACGGCTGAGTTATTATAATTCTTGCTATTTAAGACAGGAGCTAGCTCAGGTAAATACTCTTAACTTATTTTCCCTATTACGGGCTTGGGATGCGGTAATATAAATACCGCATGGTCAGGTATGGGATTCAAAGACCAACAAGTCGGGAAATCCAAATAACCTGTTTTTAATTCGTATTGCTTGACTGAAACATTGGGGGTTAATGCGACCGTGTCCTGGATATCCTTGACTCATTAATTGCAATGGCCACGACCTAAGCACGGGGTGTAGGCATACACCTGACAGATGCCATATGCTTATTAATTTATTTTACCCAATAAGAGATTCCCAATAAGGGAATAGTGGTGTGTCGGTTAATCTTGAACTGGCATAGAACCGGGCCCCGTATGTAGAGCAAGTTATGTAAAACTGATAACATGAGATATAGTTTGTCCCAAGTATAAAAGATTAATTTTGCCTTGTGCATTTTAATCAAAGTGTCAAAATATTTTCGTGCCTTGTGCACCTAAACCAATTTTCATAAACATTTTCAAATGAGTCGGTTGAGTGTATTTACCAGTGAAAACTGACGTATTTTCCAAAGTCTAAGTGATAGGTACAAGTATGTAATAGGCTGGAAGCTTCTCAGGACTTGTTAGATGAGGACTTTGCAACTCCTTCACAAAAGCCATTAGTCTGATAACCTCTTTTGTTATTTTTGATCCGCCTGTGGATTATTACAAGCTAGTCTGTACGGAATACTTTTATATTATCAGACAATTGTGTTTGTAATAATATTTTATATTTCAAGACTTCCGCTGTACATTTAAATTGTGTTGTTTGACTATAATGTTACCAACTACGTCACGATACTCCCCCACCGGGTCCACCGGTAATACGTGGAAATATCGGGGTGTGACATACCAGCCGCAATATTGACACCAGACACAAAAGTTACCAGCCGCAATATTCCTCCAAGTTTTCTGGTACATGATAATCAAATTAAAATCTATTCTATATAACAAGTTCAGCTCAACTCCAAGATGATAAATTGGCACCTCGGCACTTTATAAATCTGCAAGACGAAAACTGTTAATATGATTTTTTAACAAATCAAAATATATATAATTATTTTGTTCAAAGTAACAATACATATAATTATTATTTCACAGTTGAAAACAAACATTTTAACTAGATACATCAACTCCAAGATGATAAATCGGCACCGCGGCACTTCATAAATCTGCAAGACGAAAACCGTTAATATGAATTTAAAAAAAATCAAAGTATATATAATTATTTTGTTCAAAGTAACAATACATATATTTATTATTTCACAGTTGAAAACAAACATTTTAGCTAGATACAATTATTATTGCTATTTCACATTTGAAAACAAACATTTTAACTAGATACAATTATTATTATTATTTTATGCATGTTTGGTTTTTTTTAAAGATTGGTAGATTCAAAATTAAATAGATGCAACTAACTTCCTAAACAAAAGGGTGCCAGATTTCAAAATAACCCTAATTCACCTCTATATTCCTACTATAAATACATAGTAGGGCACCCATTTCTATTGCTAAACATTTGATAATGGATCCAATTTCGAATCCAGTGATTGCGAAAAAACAATCATATGATGTTGTACTTTCAAAGGTTAGATTGTTAATTCACATCAATTTATAAATTATGTTTTAATTTTATGCGAATTTTAATATATGTTATTTTTTCGTTTCAGTTGGAAGGTGAACGCGCCGGTTTAAACAATCCAGTTGCAGCTCCCGCTTCTAAGGTTTCGATTTTGATTGTTTTATTAATTTTTTCTGTTCAAACATCGATTAAATAACGAGCCGTTCATAACAGGTTGTTCGATTAAATAACGAGCTGTTCATATTAACGGTTTTTTTGCAGGATGATGGTGATAAATCTGTTGAGATAATCAATTACGGTCACATGTTCAGCCCGTACAAGTCTCATCTTCAACCTGAATTTACTGAAGAGGTAATTTTAAGGTTTATTTAATCTTTTTTTTAACTTTTGTATTCAGTTTTTGTCTTTTTTTAAGGATCGAAAATGTGAAGCTCAAAGGAAGAGATACAAGAGAATCTCGGAATGGAAATGGAGTGACATGGTTGATTTAGATGATTCTGATGACGATGATAAAGCGGAAGAATTTAAAGATACTGCAGATTCAAACGACAAAACCCGATTAAAAATACATCGGGTGTCAATTCAGAAGCGGAACAGATATCATGAAGTCTAACTGTTAGTGGTTTGCCGCCTCATAGACTTCGTTTAAAAATCGGTTGCCCTATAATATTGTTGCGGAATATCGATCCATCACATGGTCTGTGTAACGGCACTAGATTGATATGTAAAGGCTTCCAGCGCAATGTTATTGATGCCAAGATAGTTGTCGGGCAACATGCCGGAAAAAGAGTATTTTTGCCTAGAATCCCTTTGTCTCTTTCTGAAGACGACATGTTCCCGTTCAATCTAAAAAGAAAACAATTCCCCATTCGACTTAGCTTTTCCATGACAATCAACAAAGCTCAAGGTCAAACAATTCCGCATGTTGGTGTTTATCTTCCGGATTCAGTATTTTCGCATGGACAACTTTATGTCGCTTTATCAAGAGGGATATCACGTGCTAATATAAAGGTATTAGTACATCCTGCCAAAGACTTCAGACGAGACGGTGTATACACCTCAAATGTTGTCCATCGAGAGGTGTTACATGACGAATGAAATACTTGTGAGTGAGAATGTGATGATTTTTTATGCATTTGGTGGTTTACGTAATTACATTCTACATATAGTTTATATATGATGTCATTATATTACACACTTTTGTCTTTTTTACTCACTTATTTATTTTTCCCTTGCAGATTAATTAAGAATTTGATATGGATAAGACATATAGCAAAATGAAAGATGTGCCAGGTATCTACCTATCTATAAGATCTTATATATAACTTTAACATGATATAACATATATGTAGCTAAAATACTTATCATTTCTTTCAGTTCCCCAAACTGCTACAGCGGCTACTACTGATTTATTAGTTAAAGAGGATATCGAAGAAGAAAATCAACCTCAAAAAGATGTAACAATCAAACAGGAAGAGATACAAGAAATTCCGGAGGACGTTGATCTCGATGATGAGAAATGGTGGTCTGACAATATGGATGAGATCCTTGAGATGTTTAAGCCGTATGATTAATAAATTTTCAACCTCATGATGCAAAGTACTTGACCCTTTATGTTTAAGACTTATCTTTCCTTATTTGTGTGGTACTTTATATAACTTTTAATTATGTTTAAGAGTTGTTTTTTCTTATTCGTGGTTTACTTTATTACACCAATTGTTTCTTGAAGTACTTGCTAATTTAAATTCTAAATTTAACAATTACTAAACATGTGTAACACTTATGACATATATCCACCACAATAATGTTATCATATACAAATAAGAAAACTACCAGCAACGAGTGCCGCAATCCAAAGTGTCACCCCCACCGCATCGCGCGGGCACCCTACTAGTCATTTACTATGAGTATTAGATAAGCCTGATCAGGAGTTAGCACTCATTTTTTGCCTTAAACCAAGAACTATAGCAGAGAAATACAACCGTTGAATCGTCATTCGACTCAGGACCCCCATTAGTCATTCAATAGCCTCAATTTAAAACCTAACCGTTATGATCAAAATACCCATAAGCCCTTTTGTTTGATTTGTAACTTTATTTGTCTATATGCCATTATACCGGTTGAACATATTCTTAGAGACATACAAAATCAAACTGAGGAAATTTCATTAAAACATAAGCTAGTACAATATGCTAAATAAGGTCTTTAATAAATCCCATATTCCGAACATGTTCTTCATAAACTTTAGGAGGGAGACCTTTAGTCATCGGATCCGCAAGCATATCTTTAGTACTAATATACTCAATATAAATATTATTTTCCTCAACTCGTTCACGTACGAACAGATATTTTGTATCGAGATATAAACCAGCTCCAGTTGAACTGTTACTGTTCGAGAAACTAACGGCAGCTGAGTTATCACAATAAAGCTTCAATGTTCTAGAAATGGAATTAACGGTTTTGAGTCCAGTGATCAGATTTCTAAGCAACATTCCATGACATGTTGCGTTATAAACAACAATGTACTCTGCCATCATCGTGGAAGTTGTGGTCAACTGTTGTTTATAACTCTTCCATGAGATACGTCCGCCTGCTAACATAAAGATATAGCCCGGAGTGGATTTCTTGTCATCTTTGCATTTGGCAAAGTCAGAATCAGAATAGCCTACCACTTCCAAATGATCACTTCTTCTATAAGTCAGTTTATAGTCTTTCATCCCTTGCAGATATTGTAGTACCTTCTTAGCTGCTTTCCAATGATCTAGACCAAGATTAGTCTGATAACGACCTAGCATTCCAGCAATATAAGTGATATCTGGGCAAGTACAGACTTGAGCATACATTAGGCTCCAGACTACTGACACATAAGTGTAGGACCGTATTTGACAGTCAAGTGAGTCAATCTGAGCTAGAACCTACTGTTTATGCAGCGGAAATACACAAACAGCATGAATCAAAGTAGAAACTAAGTAGAAATGAGTAGAAACAGATGTAGATCACTTTAATACGGTTTTCTCATTAATTCTTCTCAAAACAAACGAGCAGCAGTTCGGCTACAAGTGACATGAACGGATACCAAATGAGAAAACAAACTACCTATATATAACCTTAAGATTTCGCTTGAACATGTCTCAAGCGAAATCTTAACATATGATTTCGCTTGAACATGTTTCAAGCGAAATCTTTAACATGTTAAGCTTAAACAATCACCTAAACCCCTGTACTTTACAAACTTGACATATTTAGACCCCTAGACTAAGACGTAGGCTTTAGACAACGTGTATCAACAAACTCCCCCTTGGATACAGCCGGAGTCTTCAGTCTTGGTCTTCAAACATTACAGGGATTTAAACTTCTCTTCTCTTGGCTTTGGTTTACGTCTCAGAGCATTTCTAATCGAATCATTCATTTTCTTTCGTTCTTTCTCTTCCTCAGCTTGCATCTTCATAAACATTCCCCTCCTTTCTTCAAGCTTTTTACGTTCACGCATCGTTTTCCTTTTCACTTTCTCTTCCAAAGACCACCATGATGATTTCCATTTAGTTTCAGAGTTAATACTCTTTTGGAAACACAAATTCACCACTCGTTGAAACTGCATCGCCTGATCTTTATCTTCTGGCGAATAATGTATCTTGTTTATAAAAAGACATTCAATATCCTTTGCTGAGCAGTTGACAAGCCACATAGGATCAAATATACGAATTTCTCTAGTTTCACTTCCAGCTCGATATGTGATCACTGCTTCAGTAGAACGACAACTGTACACCCAATGCATGAAGCCTTTATAAAAGTCTTGCTCCATTTGAGGCACTGGTATAATTTTCATTGTCTTTGGCTTCTTGATATTCAGAATTCTTTCTTCAACACCAGTTTCAGGATTAACACTTGTAATAATCTTTGGACGATGTGGCTTCCAGAATTTGAATTCTTTCAACGCTTCAAATCTAATAAAACCCCACATTTTAATATCATTTTTCCTCACAGGATATTCCAATGCTTTGACTTTCGATAACTCTTCAACATCCCACCAAGGAAGTGACATAATATCAAATAACTTTTCAAAATACTGCACACCAGCTTCTCTTCTCACTACATAAGCATTCACATGTGGCAGAAATCCCCAACTTATAATATCCCCAAGAGAAATACTTTGATCACTTTTATAAAACTTCAAAGGTCTTTTAAACTTCCTCTCATGACTGACTCTAAACCATTTCTTTCTCTCTTCTTTCTCCAAATCCTTCTGAGTACCATCAGGATTAACATCTTTAAGAATCTCAGAAATTTTTCTTCTTAATTCATCACGATTTTCTTCAGTAAAAAATTCCATCAATGTGGGTAATTGAGAAGTATCTTCATTAACGCTTTCATCATCTTCCCAATCTTCAACTTCAACACGATCATACAAATCAGCTTCCTCAACATAACGATACTCATATTCATTATACTGATTAACATCAAATTCATTCAACTCCTTTTCCAGATCTGAATTCATTTCTTCTTCAAAATCAAACTTGAAATCAGGATCATCTCTGCGAGTCATTTCTTTTATAGTTTCCAACGTATAAGTATGGAAATGCTCTCCCTCTTCACGATAAGTATCAAGCCTTAAGATCAAACCTTCCTTTTGAACATTTTGAGATTCACTAGGCTCCCCCTTACCATCAGCATCTTTTGACTCTTCATTTACAGAATCATTCATCAGATTATCAACATTCTGTTCATCTGATCTTTTAGCCATCATAAATCCAGAAGCATCTGTATCATCGTCATCATCACCACTTGAACTACTATTAACAGAATATACTTTTTCATCATCAGAATCCTCTTCAACATCATCCTCTTCTTCCTCATTTTCTTCTTTGTCTTCTTCAATAATACCAGCAACAGAAGAAATAGGAATAGGTTGTTCATAAACAAGATCAGGATTTTCAACTACCATAAGAGCCATTCCTGAAGTATCTTCAGGCTCTTTACCTTTCCTCCTCATTTCAGCATCTATCAATGCTTGTTTCTCTGCTCTCATTTCAGCACAAACAATCTCATCATACTTTTGATCAAGAGGAACACCAACAACACTTTCAAGAACTTTTCTCAACATATAATTCTCATGTTCACTACGAGACTTAATATCTCTCAACTCTTTATTCTTCAATTCATAATACTTGAGATGCTCATCTCTATATTTCTTTTCTTCAAGTAATTCTGCAATCTGAACTTTCAAGACATCAATCTCTGCTTCATTGCTTTCAACCTTCTTTTGCAAAGACTTGTTTTCAGCTGCAATTGTTTTGTTTTCAGCAACCACTCTTTCAATCTTTTCATCCAGATATTTGATATGTTCATCTGTTGCAAAATCAAAAACTCCAACGTCTTCAAGATTAACATTATCCGGAATACCAGGAAAAGTTTTATAACCAGAAGATCCAGGTGTGGTTTGAATGATAGGTTGTGAAGATGATGGTGTTGAAGTTTGTTTTAGTGGTGAAGTTTGATGTGGTGGTGAAGTTTGATTTGGTGGTGAAGTTTGATGTGGTAATGAAGTTTGATTTGGTGGTGAAGTTTGATGTGGTGGTGAAGTTTGATGTGGTGGTGAATGAGAAGTAATATGTTCGGGTGGAGGTGATTGATGTTTACTGGTTTCCTTGACTGGTTTCCCTTTAATTAAGATCTTCAATTGTTTTGCCTTCTTTGGAGTAACTTTAAGTTTCCTTGCCACTTTTTTCCTTTTGGCTCCAGAAGATGATTTTTGTACTTCTTCTTGTGAAGGAACATATTCTTCATCTTGATCTTTTTCTTTTCTTTTTCTTTTATTCAACTGTCTTTCTGCAATAATATCTTCTTGAATTCTTTTCGAACTTTCAATTTCATTAAACTCAACTTCAGAAGAACTTGTAGAACTTTTATCAACCTCATCACCTTCTATATCATCAGCTGCTTTATTTTGTTCAGGATCAGGTTCAATAATCTCTTGCAAATATTGAGTAGTTCTAGGAGAAAAACGAACATCATTTTCAACATTTACTTCAGTTTCTACTAGAACCTCTGCTTCAACTTCAGTTACAACTTCAGCTTCTTTCTCAGATTCATCAACCAACAATGATTTTGCAACTTTCTTACGACGCTTCTTAGGTTGTGAAGAGGAACCCTCTTCAACTTGCACTTTTGGAGTTGTTTTCTTACTCCTCTTCTTTTGTTCTTTCACAAACCATTCATTTCTTGATGTTTTGAAGTCTTGAAGAATCTCTAACTCTTCAGCATATCCAGCTTCTTTTCTTTCTTCTTCATTTCTCCAGTGTTCATGATTTATCGGATCTGGATCTTGATAATCTGGATTACTAATAAAACCAAAAAATTCAACAGTCTTCTTTGGTTCAGGATGATTAGGATGATATCTTGCTATCTGCGCCACCGAATCATTATCCATGTGAGAAAGACCCAATAAGTCATTGTTCACATCCCGGACAATTCCTGGATAAACATGATCAATCATTATTTGAATAAACCTTGGATATACCCAACTCTTCCTGTTTGATGTCACTTCCTCCACTAGATAATGAAACACAATATGAGAAAAATTGTATTTTTTATTCAAAACAAGAGCAACCACCATGTTTATGTGGTAATCACGCATAGCATCGTGACTTCCTTTTTGATGACTCATAGCAATCAACACTGAATGAATTAAGAACTTGAAAGGCTTTGAAAATTTTGACTTCAAAACATTTGCAGCATTTAAAGCTCCAATATAACCCATCCTCAACAAACAACCTTTAACCATTCTTTCCGGAAATTTTGTTGGAGAATCTTCTGTATCAGGAAATTCCAGAATTTCACGAACATATGCTTCAGTGATAAGAATTTGTTTCTTTTCTTCATTTATCTTGACAAGTGAAGTGATTGTCTTGCTCTTTTCATCATACACAGCATGCTTCCAAAAACGTTTGATGTGAGTTCTGAAAACCAACCGCCTGTCTGTCAAAGCTTTCTGTAATGGCAATCTCCTCATGAACTCGAGAATACCACTGAATTTAGACAATTTTGAACTTCTTGTCTCATCAAGATCGCAACAGCTGTTATGAAGTGGCTTAAACAAAGTACTCGAAGGCTGCACACAACAATATACAACAAAATAAGCACTTAAAAATTTTCAAGTTTAATCAACACTTCAAGTGAAAACTTCAATTCTGATTAACAGTTAACTGATCAATAAACATTTTCTTTTCTCAAGCGAAATTGTATCTCAACATTTCGCTTGAATGACAACTGATCATCATACATACAAGTTCAAGCGAAATTTTTCACAAAACAGTTCAAAAAAATTTCAAGAACATATGATCAAATTAATCACATAATCTTGTTCTATGTTCAAAACCGAGCAACCTGATATCATTTTCACCTATTTTGACTCACAAAACTGTTCTAGATCTAAGACAAAAGATCTGTTCAATCGACAACTTTATACAACCTCAGATCTGGAACAATTAAACACTCAAACCCTGATCTAAACATGATTTCGACTACACTCATCCCTAAATCGTTCATCTTGGACATTATAACAACCATAAATCTACCTGTTCTGACAAGGATATCACTGACAAACATAAGCAGATGAAAGATAGACTTAAACAAAGAAATCATTTACATTCACCATGTTTATAGTTGAACTTGCTAACTAGAAACACAAGATTTCAAGAAAATCGGACAGAGTAACGGCAAGAAATCAAAGATCTTGAAGTTTTCGCTTGAAATCGCCTTCAGCAGGTTTAAAGCAAAAAACGTAACATAATAGGCTGAAGCGAAATTTTTAAATCTATTTATATCCCGAAAGATTTCGCTTGAATTTCAAGCTAAATCTTTAAAAAAGCACAATATTACCTTATGAAGCGAAAACCCATTTTTCAAGTGAAATTTTTATTTTAAATTTTCAATTTCAATTTTTTTTTTAATTTTACAATTTTTACCAACACACCCAGTCAACCAAGTCCAAGTTAATGACCTTGGTCAACTGACAAACCTGCCAAGTCCAAATCAATGACCCTGGCTGATCAGATTTATGAAAATGCTGAATTTTTTCTAAAAAAATAAAGTTCAAATTAATGAACGTTTGAACATTTTGATCTTTCAACCACATTTTAACAGTCAAACACTGTACCAATCATTTTACTGCATCACCAGCTTACCCAGCCCTCATCATACACTGACATGATCTGCACTAAGCTTTGATCTTCCGATTCCCAACATCAGTTGTCAAAAAATAAAATGAGAAAATAAAATCTTTTTGGATTTTTAATCTGGATAAACTGAAAAAACAGTACACACAATCCTTTTGTGAGCGTGTTAAGGAATCATATCAGCTGCCGACGAGATACAAGTACCATTAAGCTATTAATTCATTTTAAGCATTAAGCAATTCACGTAGATTGCCGATATACTGATCCTCTTAAATTCTCACAAAACTTTCAATCTGCTCAGGATACAGAATTAGTGTTTTAGGACTTAAACATCTACATGTGTCCCACCTCAGTATATACTCCCGTATCCAGACCCCAGTATTCAGTCTTACAGGTGAATATACCTAGATGATATCTGTAAGGGGTTAATTGCGAGGGCCGTGAGAGCTCAGGTCGATCTTTCGATACGCAGAGAGATGACGGTGTGACAACTCTCAAATTTACATGTATTCCGTACAATTTATTAATAATAATTAATGTGGTTGACGACTGTATGGCATCACTTAACTGCTTTCTGATATCTGTGTTATGCGTACACGTATTTTTATATACTAATAGTGTACAGAAAGGTCACTAAATAGTCCGTTATATTTTCCTGAGTGTTAGAAAGTAAAAACGTTACAAAATATATAAATAGGACACCTTTCGGATTAATTAAGCGCTTTAACGGAACAGTGTCGAACCGAACAACCGGACTTTACCCGGAACATAAAAATATTGCCAAACACAATGTTTTCACTTTTCTGAGCCAGTTAGGGTCCTCGAATACCCTAACACCCGTTATATTACACTACACACTAATAACCAATCTAAACCTCTAACCAAACTCCCTAATCACCTAACTAGATGGTTAGAATCCAACTAAATACCCCCCCCCCCCCCCCTTCCAACCAATCGGTCCCCTTAGGGGACACATCTCTTACAACATGGATTATTTTATTTGTCTATGTTTAGTATCAAGAGAACACAATATCCCTTGGATAATAATCCTATCATTTGCCTATAAGTAACTAAGCTTGGACCATCATTCATTTCCCACACTTAAACAAAAATCAAACTCTCTCTTCCTCTCTAGAAAGCTCACGGCCAAACACCCCATATCATCCATCATATTTTCGATTTTGATCTTCATATTCTAAGTCCATACAAGTGTCGAGGATCGCGTATTAGGAAGCTTGGTGCAAACGGAACGCGAAGGACCTCATTCTATTGCTTTTATCCACTCGATTTTCGACTAGAATCTTCCCTAGCCTCGAGCTAGTAGTAAGTGACTCTAAACCTCTTCTTGATCTTGTCTAGAGTGGTTAATAAAAGTTTCGTCGGTTAAAAATTTCGAACATATAAGATCAAAGTCTAAAAGTTTACTAAAGTGATGAACAAGGTGGTTAATGGATGAATATGTGTGTAAATCATGTAGATCTTGTGTGGTTATGATGATTGGGTGATTATCTGATGCTTTACTGAATGATATTAGTATATGATGTTGTTGTGGTCACTAAACTCGTTAACGGAATCGATCGAACATGATTTAGATGGTTAAACACTTGAAATCAGAATCTGTCCAACTTTTACAGCCCACTTCTGTTGGCTGTAAACAGGTCTTAACCTCAACGAAAAATCGATATTTTGAATCTAAAATATGTTATTATGAAATACGGTTCTAATGGCACCGGAATCGTAATTTTTGGACTCCGTTTACTATTTTTAAAGTGTTAATTTGTAACAGCTACTTAAGCTGAATTTTGACAGCAATAAATGGGTGTCGTACTTTCAGTCATAACCTGAGTTTTGTGATGAATCGGACCATGAAAATTCTTCTGTAGATGATAACTGAAGTATTTGTAATTACCCCACTGGAATTTCGCAAATCGGACTTACGACGAATTTTTAATAAATTGTTTCGTGGACTGTGGTCAGAAATACATAAATCTGAGTTCAGTCCCGAATATGAATTTTTATAAAATATTGGTGATGAACCGGACCCCGATATTTTTACACAATAAAATATGGAACGTTTAAGACATTCTGTAAAAATTTGGGAATTTTTGGAACATGTTAACTATTTTATTAAAATCCCCGAAAACAGCCCAGTTTTGAGTATTAATGTTGAATTGACATAAGTTGTGACTTGCGTGTCTAAATGTCGAGTATGCTATCTGTGAATGATCTGACATGTTATATATGTTATGTGCATTATCGTATGTTTGATTTTGAGTGGGGAATGGACGGGAAACTTAGATGGGCATAAACCGTTACAGTGATGCATGTTGTGTGATAGATACGTGTAGGAACTTTGTGTTCTATTTGAAAGCCACTAAATGACTAACTGGTAAATCATACTAGGACGTGATTGACCGACCTTGACTGTTAGCTATATTGAGAATCTAACCGAGCAAACCGAGGTGAGTTCACACACTTTCTAAGGCATGGGATTCCCGGTGGTTTGGGAATGGGTTAAGAAATTAAAATTGGAATCTACATATCCTCCTTGGGTAGGATATGTACGGCCATCCTCCATAGGTAGGATGCCATTATTAAACCTACGAATTCTCCTGGTGCAGAATACGTACGTTCGTCCTCCTTGGGTAGGACAACAACCTTAAAACTAGCTAGACAAAACTCTATCATGAAGTCCCTCAATTTATATCGACTTAATCGCCGAGGCCAATGGCGAGCGGGTCATTAGTTAATAGCGCTATTAGGTTTAACAAACCTCACACCGTGCCGTTCGGATGGGCGTGTACTAATGGACTATGGCAGATTGTCAGTGATGATAGACACTGATATAGGGCACAACTTATTTGCGTAGCAGTCGATATCATTCCGTCTAGTAGTTCAAACGGGGAAAACCCCCACTGATCATGGTTATGGATTGGGTAAAGAAAAAGAGAAATGGTTAAACATACTTTCAACTACGGGGTAACCCCCACGGCAAATAAGCCAACGAAAGTCAAACCACGTTTTCAGAAACAACTTAAAACTAAACAACCAAACGTGAACTCACTCAACTTTGTTGTTGACTCGTTGTTACATGCCTTACAGGTCGCTAAACACTCGGAGCTTGCACGAGGAAGGAGTCGTTGTGGTGTACGGACGGTTATGTCCAGTGTTTAATTTTTAAAACATTATGAACTTATTAAACCTAAGTGTTGGACTTTAAACTTATGAACTGTGAACTTATGCTTTTGAACTCACGTTTATGCTTCCGCTGTTTAAACTAAACAAACTTAACTAGCTTTGGTCACCAATCGTATTATGTTTGGTTTTATTTTCTTAATTGAGTTGTTCAATATGATTGGTGGCTCGATCCTGGTCACGTCACGCCTCCAAGCGGTGGTACTCCGCATGGTGGATTTTGGGGGTGTGATAGATTGGTATCAGAGCCATTGGTTATAGAGAACTCGGTTTTAATAATGGAAAAGTTTTCATTAAAACCAGACTATAACCTGTACAGTGCTCAACGATCCACAACGACGCTTCGCTCCACGTGCAAGACTCGACACCATAAGTGGTATGATTTATGTTATATTGTCGGTTAGATAGTTCTCACTGTGCATAAGATAATGTGATAATTGCTATTAGAACCTTGTGTGCTTACTCTCTAATGTCGTCCCACACACTTACACACTTTCACGACACTTTCCTCACTTACGTTGCTTCATTATGAAGATCATGAGCGGACGCGAAGGACGTATCAACCTCACTCAAGCCCAGTTGACGGCTTTGATCAACGAACGAGTTGCGGAGGCACTCGCAGCTAACCCTGCAGGAGGTATAACCTGCCATACCAACTCACCATAGGACATTTAGATCCTACCTTCGCAAACCAACCCTCGTGCTTAATCTTGTCTTTTATTCTCGCGCAACAGGTCAACATGCTCAACCTCCTGTGTGCACGTTCAAGACGTTCATGGACTGTCGACCTACCACTTTCAGTGGCACCGAAGGAGCAGTGGGCCTTCTTCACTGGTTTGAAAAGCTTGAGACAGTTTTCGAGATGTGCGAATGCCCCGAAGACCGTAGGGTGAAATATGCTACCGGAACACTTGAAGGAGCTGCGTTAACCTGGTGGAAGGCACAGGTTCAACTACTAGGACTGGCAGTTGCTAATGCCACGCCCTGGAATGGTTTCAAAGAGCTGATCAAAGAGGAGTACTGTAGTCGGGATGACATCCACAAGCTAGAAGTGGAATTTTACAATCTGAAGATGACAGGATCTGAGATTGAGGCGTATACCAAGAGGTCGAATGAACTGGCCATCCTGTGCCCAACTATGGTGGACCCTCCCATCAAACGTATTGAGCTTTACCTCAAGGGCCTTGCACCAGCGATTCAAAGTCACGTAACTTCAGCCAACCTGGGTACCATTCAGCAAATTATCAAGTTGGCTCATCGTCTCACCGACCAGGCGGTGGAGCAAAACAGGCTACCCAAACGTATCAGTGCCACAGCTACTTCTGATGCACCTACCGACAACAAGCGAAAATGGGATGGGAACTCCGGAAGGGGGTCTACTTCAGTTCAGTCTCAACAGCGAAAGAGTGATGACTACCAGAGTCCCGGTCAGCAATCTTCTGGTAATCAAGGACAGGGTGGATACCGAGGAAACCACCCCAAGTGCAACCGGTGCAACAAGCATCACAGCGGGCAATGCAACAAAGGTCGATGTCAGAGATGTCACAGGCTGGGCCATGAAGCCAAAGATTGCAGGAGCCCACGTCCTGCGAATCAGAATCGCCAACAACAACAACAAGCCCCACAGAACCACCAGCAACAGCATCAGCAGGGAAATAAAGGATGCTTTCAGTGTGGCGCTGAAGGCCACTTTAAGAGGAACTGCCCCCAGCTAAACCAAAACCAGAACAATAACCAAGGAAATGGGAACCACAATGGGAACAACAATGGAGGCGGAAATGGGGGAGACAACAATGGCAACGGGGCAAGGGGTCGTGTGTTCGTGATTGGTCAGGGAGAAGCAAGGAATGATCCCAACGTTGTGATGGGTAAGTTTCTTCTTGACGACTTCTTCGTTACTGTTTTATTCGATTCGGGTGCCGATACCAGTTATGTGTCCGTAAAAGTTAGCCAAATTCTTAAGCGCACCCCAACACTCCTGAACACCAAACACACGGTAGAACTAGCTAACGGTAAAAGTCTTGAAGCCACACACGTAGTTAAAGGTTGTAACCTCGTCTTAGCTGGTCAGACTTTCCCTATCGAT
The DNA here is from genome assembly GCA_030545235.1 of Helianthus tuberosus. Taxonomy (NCBI): domain Eukaryota; kingdom Viridiplantae; phylum Streptophyta; class Magnoliopsida; order Asterales; family Asteraceae; genus Helianthus; species Helianthus tuberosus. Next base: position 121,775,559 of record CM060354.1, read on the forward strand.
CTTGTTCCTATCACACTTGGTAGTTTCGACGTCGTTATTGGGATGGATTGGCTATCTCATCATCAAGCCGAGATTGTTTGCAAGGAGAAAATCATCCGCATTCCTCGTTCTGATAAAGAACCCCTCGTGATTCATGGCGACAAGAGTGGTGCTGTCGAAGGCATCATCTCTTTCCTTAAGGCCCAGAAGTGTTTGCGAAAGGGCCACACTGCCATTTTAGCACTCGTTACTGACACATCCACGGAAGAGAAGAGAATTGAAGACATCCCTATTGTGCGCGAATTTCCCGAGGTATTTCCTGAGGAATTACCTGGTCTTCCTCCTCATCGCCAAGTTGAGTTTCAAATCGAGCTAGCTCCTGGAGCAGCGCCAGTAGCTCGAGCACCATATCGTCTAGCCCCATCAGAACTCGAAGAACTGTCCACACAACTACAAGAACTCTTGGAAAAGGGTTTTATACGTCCTAGCTCTTCACCCTGGGGAGCTCCAGTCTTGTTCGTGAAAAAGAAAGACGGTACCTTCAGGATGTGTATTGACTATCGCGAACTTAACAAGGTGACTGTGAAGAATCGTTATCCTCTTCCACGTATTGACGACTTGTTTGACCAGTTGCAAGGGTCGAGCTATTACTCCAAGATTGATTTGAGATCGGGATACCATCAGCTGAGAGTCCGAGATGAGGACGTCTCCAAAACAGCATTCAGAACTCGTTACGGCCATTACGAGTTTCTGGTTATGCCATTCGGGCTGACGAATGCACCAGCGGTCTTCATGGATCTCATGAACCGAGTGTGCAAGCCTTACCTGGATAAGTTCGTTATTGTGTTCATCGACGATATCCTGATCTATTCTAAGAGTCAGGAGGAACACGAGCAGCATCTACGACTTATGCTGGAACTTCTTCGAAAAGAACGGTTGTATGCCAAGTTTTCGAAATGTGATTTCTGGCTTCACGAAGTCCACTTTCTAGGCCACGTGGTAAACAAGGATGGAATTCATGTGGATCCATCTAAGGTTGAATCGATCAAGAACTGGCCCGCACCCCGCACACCAACAGAAATCCGCCAATTCTTGGGTTTGGCCGGATATTACAGAAGGTTTATAAAAGATTTCTCCAAGATTGCGCAACCTCTCACTTCACTGACTCAGAAGGGCGTCATCTATCGTTGGGGTAATGCACAGGAGTCCGCATTTCAACATCTAAAGGATAGACTTTGTAGCGCGCCTATCCTCTCATTGCCAGAAGGCACCGATGACTTCGTGGTTTATTGCGACGCTTCCATCCAAGGACTTGGTTGCGTATTAATGCAACGTGACAAGGTCATTGCCTACGCATCGCGCCAACTTAAAGTTCACGAAAGAAACTACACTACTCACGATCTGGAGCTGGGAGCAGTTGTATTCGCACTTAAGATATGGAGACATTACCTGTACGGTACAAAGTGCACCATTTACACCGACCACAGGAGTCTCGAGCATATCTTCAAGCAAAAAGAGTTAAACATGCGACAACGCCGATGGGTCGAACTCTTGAATGATTACGAATGCGCTATCAAGTATCATCCGGGCAAAGCCAATGTTGTGGCTGACGCCCTCAGTCGAAAGGATACTTTACCTAAGCGTGTACGAGCATTACAGCTTACCATCCAATCTAACCTTCCTGCTCAGATTCGAAATGCCCAGGTCGAAGCATTGAAAGCAGAGAACATCAGGGCTGAGTCCCTACGAGGATCGAGGCAGCGGCTAGAACAAAAGGAAGACGGCGCTTACTATGTAAACGGACGCATCTGGGTTCCATTTTATGGAAACTTACGCGAGCTTGTGATGGACGAAGCGCACAAGTCTCGTTATTCGGTACATCCTGGTTCGGATAAAATGTACCACGACCTCAAGACTACGTATTGGTGGCCTGGCATGAAAGCCCACATAGCAACCTACGTCAGTAAGTGCTTGACTTGTGCGAGAGTCAAGTCTGAATATCAGAAACCATCAGGCCTACTTCAACAACCGGAGATCCCGAAATGGAAATGGGAGCAAATTTCCATGGATTTCGTTACCGGCCTGCCCAGATCTCAACGCAGAAACGATACCATTTGGGTGATCGTAGATCGACTAACCAAGTCTGCACATTTTCTGGCTATCAAAGAAACGGACAAGTTCTCTACTCTTGCAGACATTTACCTAAAGGAAGTGGTATCAAGGCACGGAGTGCCAATCTCTATTATATCTGATCGTGACGCACGTTTTACTTCTGAACTGTGGCAAGCAATGCACAAGTCCTTTGGCTCACGTTTAGATATGAGCACCGCTTATCACCCGCAGACGGATGGGCAATCTGAACGCACCATCCAAACCCTTGAAGACATGCTTAGGGCATGTGTAATCGATTTTGGTAACGGCTGGGAAAAGCACCTCCCGCTAGTGGAGTTCTCATATAACAACAGCTACCACACCAGCATCCAAGCCGCTCCGTTTGAGGCATTGTACGGACTCAAATGCCGATCGCCTCTCTGTTGGGCAGAAGTTGGTGACAGCCAAGTCACTGGCCCAGAACATGTGGTAGATACCACCGAGAAAATTGCTCAGATACGACAGCGAATGGCGGCAGCTCATGACCGTCAGAAAAGCTATGCTGATAAGGGAAGAAAACCACTCGAGCTCCAGGTTGGGGATCGAGCGCTACTCAAAGTCTCACCATGGAAAGGTGTAGTCCGCTTTGGCAAACGAGGCAAACTCAATCCACGTTATATCGGACCGTTCAAAGTCATTGACAAAATTGGCCAAGTCGCCTACAGGTTGGATCTACCTGAAGAACTCAGCGGAGTTCACAACGTATTCCACGTATCAAATCTGAAGAAGTGTCTGTCAGATGAGACCTTCATAGTTCCTCTCAAGGAACTCACAATCGACGACCAGCTGCGGTTCGTCGAGGAACCAGTAGAGATTACTGATCGAGATGTTAAGATTCTCAAGCACACAAGAATACCTCTCGTTCGAGTTCGTTGGAATGCTCGTCGTGGCCCAGAGTATACCTGGGAACGAGAAGACCAAATGAAACTCAAGTATCCCCAACTGTTTAAGAAAAACGCAACCACTACTGAGGCTGAAGCTACCGCAGAATTTCGGGACGAAATTCCAAATCAACGGGGGGATGATGTGACACCCCAGGAAAATCTGGAAGACAACGCAACTTAACTAGCTTCCTCAGTAACCACGCGCTAAATTTCGGGACGAAATTCTCTTAACAGGGGGAGAATGTGACAACTCTCAAATTTACATGTATTCCGTACAATTTATTAATAATAATTAATGTGGTTGACGACTGTATGGCATCACTTAACTGCTTTCTGATATCTGTGTTATGCGTACACGTATTTTTATATACTAATAGTGTACAGAAAGGTCACTAAATAGTCCGTTATATTTTCCTGAGTGTTAGAAAGTAAAAACGTTACAAAATATATAAATAGGACACCTTTCGGATTAATTAAGCGCTTTAACGGAACAGTGTCGAACCGAACAACCGGACTTTACCCGGAACATAAAAATATTGCCAAACACAATGTTTTCACTTTTCTGAGCCAGTTAGGGTCCTCGAATACCCTAACACCCGTTATATTACACTACACACTAATAACCAATCTAAACCTCTAACCAAACTCCCTAATCACCTAACTAGATGGTTAGAATCCAACTAAATACCCCCCCCCCCCCCCTTCCAACCAATCGGTCCCCTTAGGGGACACATCTCTTACAACATGGATTATTTTATTTGTCTATGTTTAGTATCAAGAGAACACAATATCCCTTGGATAATAATCCTATCATTTGCCTATAAGTAACTAAGCTTGGACCATCATTCATTTCCCACACTTAAACAAAAATCAAACTCTCTCTTCCTCTCTAGAAAGCTCACGGCCAAACACCCCATATCATCCATCATATTTTCGATTTTGATCTTCATATTCCAAGTCCATACAAGTGTCGAGGATCGCGTATTAGGAAGCTTGGTGCAAACGGAACGCGAAGGACCTCATTCTATTGCTTTTATCCACTCGATTTTCGACTAGAATCTTCCCTAGCCTCGAGCTAGTAGTAAGTGACTCTAAACCTCTTCTTGATCTTGTCTAGAGTGGTTAATAAAAGTTTCGTCGGTTAAAAATTTCGAACATATAAGATCAAAGTCTAAAAGTTTACTAAAGTGATGAACAAGGTGGTTAATGGATGAATATGTGTGTAAATCATGTAGATCTTGTGTGGTTATGATGATTGGGTGATTATCTGATGCTTTACTGAATGATATTAGTATATGATGTTGTTGTGGTCACTAAACTCGTTAACGGAATCGATCGAACATGATTTAGATGGTTAAACACTTGAAATCAGAATCTGTCCAACTTTTACAGCCCACTTCTGTTGGCTGTAAACAGGTCTTAACCTCAACGAAAAATCGATATTTTGAATCTAAAATATGTTATTATGAAATACGGTTCTAATGGCACCGGAATCGTAATTTTTGGACTCCGTTTACTATTTTTAAAGTGTTAATTTGTAACAGCTACTTAAGCTGAATTTTGACAGCAATAAATGGGTGTCGTACTTTCAGTCATAACCTGAGTTTTGTGATGAATCGGACCATGAAAATTCTTCTGTAGATGATAACTGAAGTATTTGTAATTACCCCACTGGAATTTCGCAAATCGGACTTACGACGAATTTTTAATAAATTGTTTCGTGGACTGTGGTCAGAAATACATAAATCTGAGTTCAGTCCCGAATATGAATTTTTATAAAATATTGGTGATGAACCGGACCCCGATATTTTTACACAATAAAATATGGAACGTTTAAGACATTCTGTAAAAATTTGGGAATTTTTGGAACATGTTAACTATTTTATTAAAATCCCCGAAAACAGCCCAGTTTTGAGTATTAATGTTGAATTGACATAAGTTGTGACTTGCGTGTCTAAATGTCGAGTATGCTATCTGTGAATGATCTGACATGTTATATATGTTATGTGCATTATCGTATGTTTGATTTTGAGTGGGGAATGGACGGGAAACTTAGATGGGCATAAACCGTTACAGTGATGCATGTTGTGTGATAGATACGTGTAGGAACTTTGTGTTCTATTTGAAAGCCACTAAATGACTAACTGGTAAATCATACTAGGACGTGATTGACCGACCTTGACTGTTAGCTATATTGAGAATCTAACCGAGCAAACCGAGGTGAGTTCACACACTTTCTAAGGCATGGGATTCCCGGTGGTTTGGGAATGGGTTAAGAAATTAAAATTGGAATCTACATATCCTCCTTGGGTAGGATATGTACGGCCATCCTCCATAGGTAGGATGCCATTATTAAACCTACGAATTCTCCTGGTGCAGAATACGTACGTTCGTCCTCCTTGGGTAGGACAACAACCTTAAAACTAGCTAGACAAAACTCTATCATGAAGTCCCTCAATTTATATCGACTTAATCGCCGAGGCCAATGGCGAGCGGGTCATTAGTTAATAGCGCTATTAGGTTTAACAAACCTCACACCGTGCCGTTCGGATGGGCGTGTACTAATGGACTATGGCAGATTGTCAGTGATGATAGACACTGATATAGGGCACAACTTATTTGCGTAGCAGTCGATATCATTCCGTCTAGTAGTTCAAACGGGGAAAACCCCCACTGATCATGGTTATGGATTGGGTAAAGAAAAAGAGAAATGGTTAAACATACTTTCAACTACGGGGTAACCCCCACGGCAAATAAGCCAACGAAAGTCAAACCACGTTTTCAGAAACAACTTAAAACTAAACAACCAAACGTGAACTCACTCAACTTTGTTGTTGACTCGTTGTTACATGCCTTACAGGTCGCTAAACACTCGGAGCTTGCACGAGGAAGGAGTCGTTGTGGTGTACGGACGGTTATGTCCAGTGTTTAATTTTTAAAACATTATGAACTTATTAAACCTAAGTGTTGGACTTTAAACTTATGAACTGTGAACTTATGCTTTTGAACTCACGTTTATGCTTCCGCTGTTTAAACTAAACAAACTTAACTAGCTTTGGTCACCAATCGTATTATGTTTGGTTTTATTTTCTTAATTGAGTTGTTCAATATGATTGGTGGCTCGATCCTGGTCACGTCACGCCTCCAAGCGGTGGTACTCCGCATGGTGGATTTTGGGGGTGTGACAGACGGCTTCGACTTTTGGTGGGTCCCCTTTGGGGATCTTCTTTTCAACAGCACATGATTAACCATTTTTCAATGTGTTATCATTTTTTATGCTGAGGGGAGGCTTATATTTCAAAGCAGCGTAAAGTATTCTCCGGGGACTAGGCCATTGCTTCCGCAAAATCAGAAGTCCCGGGATAATACCCCAGATATCACTAAGCATAAAGACCTAGTATCTCAGAATACGGGACCCTTCAAACAGGATTTCAGGGGTTACCTATATATCCTGGAGGTGTTCCCCACTTAGACGCAAGTAAATTTTATGTTTATATCCCAAACTGATCTACTGATTTTGTGAAAACCTATCGGCACATCTTTAGTAAGACTGCTTAATTGCATTTTATACATTCCAATTCTTTAGCGTACTGCACCTGTCTAACTGATGTAATATCATTTCCCTTTTATACACAAACTCATTTTTACTTTTTCAAATGTTTTTGGTTTTTATAGATTTTATCATGTTTTTGTATTTTTCTGCAAACTTTCTCCCCCTAAAAGGAAAAACATATTTTTGTGTTTTTGTTTTTATCGAAAAGCAGAAAATAAACTGTACAAACAAATTTGACAACATAATATGGTTCACGTCAGATCGCCGCTCATCTCGGCTTCACATTCAATAACCCTCCCAGATTGCAGATTTTTCATCCCGTTTAATTTCAAAAGATAATAAAATCTCTTTGTCAAATGGTTTAGTATAGAAATCCGCTTTCTGATCATCGGTGTGCACGTATTCAATCCGAATTAACTTTTTCTCGTGACAGTCACGAATAAAATGGTGACGGATCTCAATGTGTTTTGTTTTCGAATGGTGAACCGGATTTTTTGTAATATTAATGGCTGCTTCATTGTCCACAAAGATCGGAGTATCTAAGAATTGCAAACCGAAGTCTCGCATCTGCTGTTGAATCCAAAGGATCTGCGAACAACAGCTGGAGGCTGAAACATATTCAGCCTCGCAAGTAGAGAGCGCTACTGCGGTTTGTTTCTTACACTGCCAAGTGACGAGTCGAGTTCCGAAGAACTGACACCCAGCAGTGGTGGACTTTGCATTTTGCTTGCAGCTCCCAAAATCAGAATCAGCAAAACCAGATAAAGTAAAGTCACCCGAGCGAGGATACCACAAGCCGATGCTTGGGCAGCCTTTCAAATACTGTAAGATACGTTTCACAATGGTCAGGTGTGACTGCTTTGGATTTGACTGATATCTGGCACAGAGACACGTCGGGTACATGATATCTGGACGGGAAGCCGTGAGATACATCAGAGATCCAATGATTGATCGGTACAATGTCTCGTCCATCTTGACACCATTCTCGTCTGGACAAATTCCATGATTCTGTGCGAGGGGGGTTGATGCAGGACTGTAATCTGTCATGTCGAACTTGTCGAGCACGTCCTTCACATACTTTGATTGATGAATGAAGATTCCGTCAGGCATTTGTTCCAACTGCAGCCCAAGGAAGAACTTCATCTCCCCCATTGAGCTCATCTCAAACTTTTTCTTCATCACCTTTTCAAAATCTTTGCACATCTCGTCGTTGGTGGATCCAAAAATGATATCATCAACATATATTTGCACGATCAACAAGTGGCCTGCGTCTTCCTTGGTGAACAAAGTGCTATCTACTGTGCCTCTTGTGAACCCGTTGTCCAACAAGTATGTCGAAAGCGTCTCATACCAGGCTCTCGGGGCCTGGTGAAGACCGTACAATGCTTTGTCCAGTAGAAACACCTTGTTTTTGTGTTGTGGGTCTGTGAACCCCGGCGGTTGCCCCACATACACTTCTTCTCTGAATGTTCCGTAAAGGAAGGCAGATTTGACGTCAAGTTGATAGACTTTAAAATCTTTCCATGATGCGAAGGCTAGAAAAATCCGAATTGCCTCAAGTCTGGCAACCGGTGCATAAACTTCATCGTAATCTATTCCTTCCTGTTGACTGAAACCTTGATGTGACACCTGTGTCACTGCGACCATCAAACAAATGCCAAACCAATGAAATATTGTATTTCATACTTTGGACTTGTATAAATATGTGTATCTTTTGCACATATCAACTCTTGTTCGATTCCAAACTTTAAATCGCTTTCTGGAAGGTTATACGCGCACTGATGCGTAAATATAACCAGTTTAATTCAACGAACACTCCGGAATAGTGAAATATACTTAACATACCTTAAATAACCTTTACATAACTTAGAAATAAGTTTTGAAGGCTTTGGTATGGCAAAAACAAGTTAATTCGCTTACAGGGACTAAACTTGACAAACTGCGAAAGTATGCCAATTTGAACTGTAACAGACATTCTGGAACATGACCATAAGTTAAACATACCATAAATATCCTTTACATAGCTTATAAATAGGCTTTGAGGGGTTCGGTATGCTAAAATAAACTTTTGGGGTCATTCAGGGACAAAAAGCGTCAAAAAGTGCACAAGTTTGCATTTTCGCGCATAACTTACGTTCTGAATACATCCGGACATCCAAAACTTTATGTAATCACTAAAATATTTTATTTTAGTGTTTGGCATAAGAAAAATCCATTCGTCACGCCATTTGGATCATTTTTCGCGCTTACGCGCATTCCGTCGTAATTAACCGAACAACGTAACCGTACGGCTAAACGAACCGACAACCGAGATATTTTTGAACACATTTTAAGTTCCATATACCTTAACTTCATTTTAGAGCTTTGAAATGGGGTTAACGGGGCTTAAACATGTCAAAAAAAACGCATCATAAACCAAGTTTTGAGGTTGCAGGGACTGAAACTGTAAATCTGCCAAACTAGGTCCCTAAGTAGGGGCTAGATGCAGCAAAATGTCTTTTTTACAGCTGTTAACAGCTGTTAACCACTCCCTAACCCCTTGCCACATGTTGATCTCTTATGGTGAGTGGCCATTTTGGGTACCATAAGGTTCCGACACATGTACGGATGTGATTAAGGCACGATATTCGACAAACGATCCTAACGGTGGACCATTTACTATAAATACCCACCTCCACCCTTCACTTTTCCTCACAAGAATCTGATCCAAAAGACTCTAAGTTGGAACCATTGTTTCATACCTGAGTTATTTGGATCTAGATTAGCATTCGGGGACCCTTTGTAAGTGTTCCTTCGTTCTTTTATTGCTTTTCGAGTCCGAAAGCCAAACCTTGTTTGACTTTCTGCATTGACCAGTTTATGGTCAATGCGAAGTTCGTTAGAAATTCGCAACGTGATTGTAATCACGATGGTTATAGTCCTTGTGACTATGCCTACTGATTACCACGTTGTCTAGGGTCGTAAGGGTAAGCGACTTGATCAGTCGCTTATGCTTTCGAACCCGACCCATTTGGTCGATCATTAGGATCCGACCAAACATATTAGGTGACCATAGTATATAGGGAATAACCTTCCGAGGTTATACCTTATGGTCGCTTCGTTTAAGTAGTTGTATGATAGGTAGTTTATATGCCTTAGGTAAATTACCAAAATGCCCTTTTTACGCCAAAATTCATTTGAAGCATATGTAACATAAATTTTGGTATCTAAACTGATATGGCAACAATATTAGACATGTTAAGGCATATTTTACTTATCATAGGACTAGTTATGCGTTCCGAACGCGTTTTACGCGAACGACGCGTTAAAGTAGCATAAGCTACCTAAACGGGTCGTAATGGGTCGTAAGCACTTAGGTTAGGTTTCATTTAGTATGTAGGCTTTGTTAAACCATGTTACATGAGTTCCTACACTCATTTGGTTTACAAACCCTCATGCTACCCGATCTTCCGATTATAGGTCCGGTTTATTAATATAGTTACCTATATTAGGTGCCGTTTGATTCCGTGATCTCTAGCATTGCTTGGTGGTTATCTTAGGACTTCTGAGCAATCTCAAGTGAGTACATAGACCCCTCTTTTACTGTTTTCTAAACTGTTTTGGGGTGGAACACATGTGCCTACTTGTTACTTTCATGCTTTCCTGTTTTAACATCATATACTGCTATGTTCGTTAGTACATTATAGTACATGATTTTATGACATTTCATACTAGGTGTGCCCAATTGTGTGCATTACTTAGTACATCGTTTTACATGACATTTTGACATAGACATTTCGGCATAGACATTTTAACATGATTGACATTTGATCATGCATTTCCCACAAAACATAACTTTGATTTAAACCAAGATTTACTTCAATACTTTGTTTTTGTGCATATGGTTTAGTTGAGACATTTCACTTGCCATACATGACATTTTGACATAGACATTTGACATGGATATTTGACATAGACATTTTGATATGATTTACATCTTGACATGAACACTTTGACATATTACCCAATACATTTGACAATTGATTTAAACATAGACTTCTTACATTGGTTGGTTTGGTTTGATTAAGTGATTAAGTAACGATGCGTGTGTAATATGATCCAAGCATGGTGGATACGCCACTGGTACTTCCTATATATAAGTGTTTGTATGGTATTACATATCATAGCGTTATTTGAATCATTTCAGTTTGAGACATAGAACATTTTATACAAATAACATACTTTTCACAAGACATTGATTTATAAACAACTTATCTTATGCAAACATATTTTACTTGGTTATTCATTTAACCTTACATTTATTTATACATATCATCTGATCTTATTGTTTTTCAAATGATTTACAAGACAAAGCAAATTACAAGGTTCATCACTAAACATTTTCTCAAACATAAGTCATGAAACCTATTTTCACAAAACCTATGTATCTCACAGGCATTTTTATGCTGACGTACCTATTTTCACATGTGTTTTTCAGGAGCTGTTGCATAAGATGATCAAGATACACATAGGCAGACTTGGGCTTTAGTGACAATAAAAGATGCAAGACTAGTTAATTATGTTGTATTTCTTTGTTTGTTAAGACATTGTAACACTTTTAATCAATAAAACGAAACTTCAATTGCCATGGATTTGAAACATTAATTCTGTTACAACACTCCCCGATGTTTCCGCCACGTTCTGTATGTTCTACGTGGTCGGGGTGTGACAGAAAAGATGGTATCAGAGCCAATGGTTATAGGGAATTAGGTTATTAGTAATGCTTTGGCCTAGTCTATAACCTTCTTAGGACCCTAACGCGAGTTTACTTGCGTTTAGTCATAAAAAAATACCGTCACCTATCCTTAGGCGACGACCACAACAAGGACATAAATTTCAAAACCGCTTTGAAAACTAATCATCTGTTCTAGGATGATTAATTACTAGGTTTTGAACCCTCTATTGTAAGGTTTTGAACTCTCTATTATATGGTTTTGAACCCCTTTGAGTTTTCAAAATCTCGTCAAGGTTTTGGGTTTTAAATAATGTGAACACGTGCAAACTGGAAGGGTGAATGCCTGTATTCTGGGTTTTCTGTCTAGGCAAGCACTTCGTATATATCTCATCAGACGCGAGACCAGTTGTGCTTACCTGGGAATCCTTGGGATGAGTGTTCACTTATAGGCGAGCATGTCTTCGCGATACATTATTTTTGATCCATTTACTTTAATTCAGTCACTGTGTGTCGTTTGTTGCTTTGTAGTAACAAACAAATGACCACTATCCTGGCTTTCATCAGATTTGTTTCATCTCATTCTTTTCGTCTAATTCTCTCACTCGTTTCCTTTCATGTTTCCTCTTTTAGAATGCCTCCACGACGCGAAAATCCGATATCTATTGACGATCTGGCAGCTGTCATTACACAGCAAATGACTGCTGCAATCCCGAACGTCGTTGCTCAATGTTACCAAGCTATCAACAACAATAATGCCCTCTGCAACTTCAAGACGTTCAACTCGGCTAAGCCATCAAAGTTTTCCGGGTCTCAAGGAGCGACTGCACTTCTACAATGGTTCGAGAGTTTAGAGAGCACCTTCAGGCATGTACAATGTCCAAACGAGCGAAAGGTAGATTTCGCATCTAGTGTCTTTGAGAAACGAGCTTTGACGTGGTGGAACGGTGTGGTGAGAGATAGGGGTGCCGAAGTGGCACTGGCCCAAACTTGGGAAGAACTTCGAGCACTGATGATGAAGGAATTCTGTCCTCGTCACGAGATCAGGGCATTGGAAAGGGAATTCGACGATCTTAAGCAAGACAGCGGTGAACATCGAGCATACACTGATCGATATGAGGAGCTGAGCCTGTTGTGCCCTACCATGGTTACGCCTTTGGATAAGGCGATCGAGAAATACATTGATGGTCTCCCTGACTCAGTCCAGGACATTGTTACTGGTAGTAACCCCACTACGGTTAGGCAGGCCATTGAGCTATCTGCAACCTTGACTGAATCTCAGATCAGAAAGCATAAACTTTTCCGGAAAGGTGACAAGAAACCGGTCGAGGAATCAAAACCAGTCGAGGAATCAAAGATCATGGATGAACAGACTGGATCCCATAAGGAGTCAAAGAAGCGTAAGGCTTCGCAGAATTTTGCGATCCCTGCTCAACCCAACCAAAACACCCGCAACCAACCAACTCAACCTCCTGCAAAGAAACCTTATGCCGGTACTGCACCGATATGCGACAAATGTAATGCACATCACTTAGCTCACCTACAGTGTCGTTTATGTGCTTCATGTGGGCGACTCGGTCACCTGGCAAATGCTTGTCGATTTACCCCAAACCAAGGTGGTCCAAACCAACCTCAAGTAAATCCTGCTCAAGCTCGTCTTCCACCAGGTCCTTGCTTCAACTGTGGCGAGATGAGCCATTTCCGAAGGAATTGCCCAAGGCTTGCTAATGCGAATCCGGCTCAGGGATGAGCATCAGACCAACTAGAAGACAATGCTGTTTAGAAATAATCAAGCCTTATGTATTATTTTCTTTTGTTGTCAAGGTCCATGAAACAGTTGTTATCATTGTTAATAAATAAATCTTTTTATTTACATTGCAATGTACAAATGTGATGGCTGGTATAAACAACGTATCCTCTACAATACCGACAATCAAGGAACCGTATTCCTTGAAGAACAGACTACCCCGTAATTTCTTCCATTTTATTATCTCTTGCGTTTTCCACGGAAATCCAAAATACCCATTTCTTCCAAGGAAACGAAGTACAAGGCGCAAGTTACAATTCTGTACGAATACCCAAAGTACCATTATAAATTCTTAATAGGGTACCTAAGGGTATTTTCGTATATTCAAAAATTATTACACCATAATTCGAATATTGCGTTTTCTTGAAAACGAAATCGAATTTTTGGAAGATCTTTCTATCTTCATAGTTAGATTCTCGCTAATGTTTAAAGTACCGAATGAAATCCATGAAATGGAATTCCTAGTGTGCTTTAAATGCATGTACGTAATTAACAAAACAAAACTTACAAATTAAAGATCTAGATAAACAATTTTGTGGTTATGTGACTATGTGTTTATGCATCTTGTCTTTCCATTTATGCATTTTGTGTTCGTGTATACTCTGGATATTCGCTATCCAAATCCTCGTAGAATCTTTCATACCTTCATATGAGGGATTCGTAGTAGGATATTCAAAAATGTACTATCTTAAATCCTTAATGGACTTCTACGTTGTAGATTAAGTCCCTTGGATTATAAAGTACTATTCCAAAGTTTAAGGACAACATGTGTTGATAGAGTTAAATAGATCCTACGTCGATCTAAAGTTAAATACATCCTACGTCGGTGTAGTTAAATGTTTCTCTTAGGTAGTTGAGTTAAAGAGATCCTACGTCGATCTAAAGTTAAATACATCCTACGTCGGTGTAGTTAAATGTTTCTCTTAGGTAGTTGAGTTAAAGAGATCCTACGTCGATCTAAAGTTAAATACATCCTACGTCGGTGTAGTTAAATGTTTCTCTTAGGTAGTTGAGTTAAAGAGATCCTACGTCGATCTAAAGTTAAATACATCCTACGTCGGTGTAGTTAAATGTTTCTCTTAGGTAGTTGAGTTAAAGAGATCCTACGTCGATCTAAAGTTAAATACATCATACGTCGGTGTAGTTAAATGTTTCTCTTAGGTAGTTGAGTTAAAGAGATCCTACGTCGATCTAAAGTTAAATACATCCTACGTCGGTGTAGTTAAATGTTTCTCTTAGGTAGTTGAGTTAAAGAGATCCTACGTCGATCTAAAGTTAAATACATCCTACGTCGGTGTAGTTAAATATTTCTCTGGGGTAGTTTAGCTGAAGAGATTGTTCGTTTATCTAATCCTTTGGTGACCTAGTTAATGAGACTCTATTACAGTCAAGTTAAATCACCACAGGATTATTCGTTTGACTTTTCCCATACGCATTATGAAATGAACTGTGCGGACTGTGCAAGGAAGTACGTAATTATGGAGGCCTACATAATTATGGAATTCAGTGCACAGAAACCACAGGAAGTTTTGTCATGTGTAAAGACCAATAGTGGCAAGAGTAATGATACGGGAGAAGTCTTGGACTTTGACCGATTTCGTTTTATCTTACACTTCCCAATCCTGAATTCAAGTTTCCTATGATGAGTCTTCATAAGAAACATTCTTCTGTCCGTAGTTCGAAACTCCATGTTTTGTTACTACAAGGACTTTACATTGATAGTCGATAATTTCGCTAAGAATCCTAACATGACCCAGAGTTTTACTTAAGGGTCAATGGATTTATTAGAAGGCGAAACTGTCACAGCTGTCTTCACAAGTTTCCTCTAGAAATTAATTTCGGGACGAAATTTCCTAAAGTAGGGGAGACTGTGACACCTGTGTCACTGCGACCATCAAACAAATGCCAAACCAATGAAATATTGTATTTCATACTTTGGACTTGTATAAATATGTGTATCTTTTGCACATATCAACTCTTGTTCGATTCCAAACTTTAAATCGCTTTCTGGAAGGTTATACGCGCACTGATGCGTAAATATAACCAGTTTAATTCAACGAACACTCCGGAATAGTGAAATATACTTAACATACCTTAAATAACCTTTACATAACTTAGAAATAAGTTTTGAAGGCTTTGGTATGGCAAAAACAAGTTAATTCGCTTACAGGGACTAAACTTGACAAACTGCGAAAGTATGCCAATTTGAACTGTAACAGACATTCCGGAACATGACCATAAGTTAAACATACCATAAATATCCTTTACATAGCATATAAATAGGCTTTGAGGGGTTCGGTATGCTAAAATAAACTTTTGGGGTCATTCAGGGACAAAAAGCGTCAAAAAGTGCACAAGTTTGCATTTTCGCGCATAACTTACGTTCTGAATACATCCGGACATCCAAAAATTTATGTAATCACTAAAATATTTTATTTTAGTGTTTGGAATAAGAAAAATCCATTCGTCACGCCATTTGGATCATTTTTCGCGCTTACGCGCATTCCGTCGTAATTAACCGAACAACGTAACCGTACGGCTAAACGAACCGACAACCGAGATATTTTTGAACACATTTTAAGTTCCCTATACCTTAACTTCATTTTAGAGCTTTGAAATGGGGTTAACGGGGCTTAAACATGTCAAAAAAACGCATCATAAACCAAGTTTTGAGGTTGCAGGGACTGAAACTGTAAATCTGCCAAACTAGGTCCCTAAGTAGGGGCTAGATGCAGCAAAATGTCTTTTTTACAGCTGTTAACAGCTGTTAACCACTCCCTAACCCCTTGCCACATGTTGATCTCTTATGGTGAGTGGCCATTTTGGGTACCATAAGGTTCCGACACATGTACGGATGTGATTAAGGCACGATATTCGATAAACGATCCTAACGGTGGACCATTTACTATAAATACCCACCTCCACCCTTCACTTTTCCTCACAAGAATCTGATCCAAAAGACTCTAAGTTGGAACCATTGTTTCATACCTGAGTTATTTGGATCTAGATTAGCATTCGGGGACCCTTTGTAAGTGTTCCTTCGTTCTTTTATTGCTTTTCGAGTCCGAAAGCCAAACCTTGTTTGACTTTCTGCATTGACCAGTTTATGGTCAATGCGAAGTTCGTTAGAACTTCACAACGTGATTGTAATCACGATGGTTATAGTCCTTGTGACTATGCCTACTGATTACCACGTTGTCTAGGGTCGTAAGGGTAAGCAACTTGATCAGTCGCTTATGCTTTCGAACCCGACCCATTTGGTCGATCATTAGGATCCGACCAAACATATTAGGTGACCATAGTATATAGGGAATAACCTTCCGAGGTTATACCTTATGGTCGCTTCGTTTAAGTAGTTGTATGATAGGTAGTTTATATGCCTTAGGTAAATTACCAAAATGCCCTTTTTACGCCAAAATTCATTTGAAGCATATGTAACATAAATTTTGGTATCTAAACTGATATGGCAACAATATTAGACATGTTAAGGCATATTTTACTTATCATAGGACTAGTTATGCGTTCCGAACGCGTTTTACGCGAACGACGCGTTAAAGTAGCATAAGCTACCTAAACGGGTCGTAATGGGTCGTAAGCACTTAGGTTAGGTTTCATTTAGTATGTAGGCTTTGTTAAACCATGTTACATGAGTTCCTACACTCATTTGGTTTACAAACCCTCATGCTACCCGATCTTCCGATTATAGGTCCGGTTTATTAATATAGTTACCTATATTAGGTGCCGTTTGATTCCGTGATCTCTAGCATTGCTTGGTGGTTATCTTAGGACTTCTGAGCAATCTCAAGTGAGTACATAGACCCCTCTTTTACTGTTTTCCAAACTGTTTTGGGGTGGAACACATGTGCCTACTTGTTACTTTCATGCTTTCCTGTTTTAACATCATATACTGCTATGTTCGTTAGTACATTATAGTACATGATTTTATGACATTTCATACTAGGTGTGCCCAATTGTGTGCATTACTTAGTACATCGTTTTACATGACATTTTGACATAGACATTTCGGCATAGACATTTTAACATGATTGACATTTGATCATGCATTTCCCACAAAACATAACTTTGATTTAAACCAAGATTTACTTCAATACTTTGTTTTTGTGCATATGGTTTAGTTGAGACATTTCACTTGCCATACATGACATTTTGACATAGACATTTGACATGGATATTTGACATAGACATTTTGATATGATTTACATCTTGACATGAACACTTTGACATATTACCCAATACATTTGACAATTGATTTAAACATAGACTTCTTACATTGGTTGGTTTGGTTTGATTAAGTGATTAAGTAACGATGCGTGTGTAATATGATCCAAGCATGGTGGATACGCCGCTGGTACTTCCTATATATAAGTGTTTGTATGGTATTACATATCATAGCGTTATTTGAATCATTTCAGTTTGAGACATAGAACATTTTATACAAATAACATACTTTTCACAAGACATTGATTTATAAACAACTTATCTTATGCAAACATATTTTACTTGGTTATTCATTTAACCTTACATTTATTTATACATATCATCTGATCTTATTGTTTTTCAAATGATTTACAAGACAAAGCAAATTACAAGGTTCATGACTAAACATTTTCTCAAACATAAGTCATGAAACCTATTTTCACAAAACCTATGTATCTCACAGGCATTTTTATGCTGACGTACCTATTTTCACATGTGTTTTTCAGGAGCTGTTGCATAAGATGATTAAGATACACATAGGCAGACTTGGGCTTTAGTGACAATAAAAGATGCAAGACTAGTTAATTATGTTGTATTTCTTTGTTTGTTAAGACATTGTAACACTTTTAATCAATAAAACGAAACTTCAATTGCCATGGATTTGAAACATTAATTCTGTTACAACACTCCCCGATGTTTCCGCCACGTTCTGTATGTTCTACGTGGTCGGGGTGTGACACTTGAACCACAAGTCGTGCTTTGTTTCTCACCACAACACCTCTGTCATCACGCTTACATTTAAAAACCCATTTCGTCTTGATTAACTTCTGGTTTTGAGGCAAATCAACAAGTCTCCAGACACCCAGTTTTTCAAACTGTTGCAGCTCCTCCTGCATTGCATTCACCCAACTATTGTCGGTCAATGCCTCTTTGTATGTTCTGGGCTCTATCTGCGAAATAAAACATTTTAATGAGACTTCTTTCTGCATATCAGCAATAGACGAATAGAAACATGTAAAAGCTTGATCTATTTGATGTCGGGTTTTGACACCACTTTGTAGGTCGCCAATAATCTGTTCTGAGGGATGATAAGACAATGTTCGTGGCATAGCATTATCAGGCACATTCACTTCCGATTCCAAGCTTGATATGTCAAGATCAACGGTTTGATCCACAGCTTCTGTTGGATCCTCGTCAAAAGATGGAGCAGGTTCCGCTTCTGAGTCGTCAGATTCGTCAAATGATGGAGCTGGTTCCTCTGGTGATTCATGAGCTGTTCCACTTGGTCCTGCTTCATCATCGTGAGTACCCCCAGTGGGTTGAGAAACTTCTAGCGGTCTAGATACTTGCTCCTCTGACACAGTTTGCTGATGCAGATACATAAGAGCTAGTTCCTCCTCACTCGGCTCGACCGGCAAATGAAACGACTCCCAGAGTTTATCGTAGTCAAACAGGAATCTTTGTCCGGGAAGTTGTGGTAATGAAGTGTGCTTCTGACAATCCACGTGTTGAACTTGAATCACCTTACTCAAGCATGGTACGAACACCCTCTTGAGTGGGCTAGCATAACCTACAAAGAAACCTTCATTAGCTTTAGCTCCAAATTTACCATTTTCATCAATAAATGTACAAGGAGACCCGAATGGCTCCAAAAACTCAAGATTCGGCTTATAACGGTGCAGCAGCTCAAAGCACGTCTTTTTATACTTCTTGACAGTGAGAACTCTATTCAAAGTGTAACAAGCTGCTGATACGGCTTCACTCCAGAAAAAGATTGGTAGTTTGGAATCGGCTAACATTGTACGGGCTGTTTCAATCAGGGTCCGGTTCTTTCTTTCAGCTACGCCATTTTGCTGTGGTGTATACGGCGCACTGAATTCATGAAGAATTCCTTTCTCGTTACAGAACTCGTACATCTTGTTGTTCTTGAATTCCGTTCCGTTGTCGCTCCTAATTCTCCGAATTGGCAATTTATACACCGTTTCCATTTTCTTGAAAAGCACCATCAAAGACTCAAAAGTTTGATCTTTTCGTTCCAAGCACACTACCCAAGAAAATCTTGTAAAATCATCAGTCACCACCAAGCAATACAAATCTCCACTGATACTCTTTACGTTGACAGGCCCGAAGAGATCCATGTGCAATCTCTCAAGAGGTAACCTGATTGTATTCACCATCTTCAATGGGTGTGACTTCCGAGTTTGCTTTCCTTTCTTACATGCTACACAATCATCATTTAAGTGAAAATTCTTCAAATTTACACCATCAACTAAATCATTATGTACCAAAAAGTTCATTTTGCGAACATGAATGTGGCCCATCTTACGATGCCACATTATTGAATCTTTTTCCGTCGCTTTTGTCTTTGACACAAAACACTGTTTCTGATGAGTTGTTGGTGTTGCGATGTTCATATCAAGATAATAAAGATCATACTCCCGTGGAGCACGCAACAACACCATCTCATCAGGGATTTTAAACCCAGGTTTCAAAACCACACATTCAGTTTTTGTAAAATGTACACTAAAATCTTTATCACAGATTTGTGAAATACTGAGTAAATTGTTTGTTAACTCTATTATGTAGTTCACTTTGTCGAATGAAATTACGCCATTTGACAGCGTTCCTTGACCAACGATCCTTCCACCTTGGTTACCGGCAAATCCAACATAGCTTCCATTTACAGATTTGACATCATATAACAAAGCAAGCGTCCCAGTCATATGTCGTGAAGCGCCACTATCCATGATCCATTTTGACAATATAGACTTGGGCAGCCCCTGCAAACATCATAACAAATTCATTCAAACAATGAACTCCATGGCTTTTTGACTTCTGAAACACTCCCAAACACTACATCACACTTCTCATCAGTCTTAGGAAAGTCAAATGTGACATTCTGAACATCAGTTTTAGCTTTTGGTTTTACTTCATTTTTGATTGGTGGAAATTCTGACTCAAAATCTGCAAGAAATTTGTCAAGTTCAAACTCAAATTTATGATTATCATTAACACCCACCTTTGATTCGTAAAATTCCTTTACCCCTTTGACTTTTCTGTCAATCATTTTTCCGAAAATATTTTGAACAGTGGGATTAAAAGCTTTTGCATTAAACTTTAATTCATTCTCCATTTTCTTCACTTCAACTGGTTGTGATTTAGTTTCAAAAACTTTTGTTTCATTCTTCAAAATGTTTTCCATCTTTTTCTCCTCGACCGATGGTTTTGATTTTGCAACCCATAATTGATTTTCAAAAATTTTCGTTTTTGGATAAATCTTTGAAGTCTTTTGAGACTTTGAAGATTCGCCAATCTCAAATGTCGATTTCGGCTTATCTTCTGACTTCAACGATTCACCCCTCTTCAAAATACGGATTTGTGAAACCATTGGTTTTTTACCCTTTTTATCAATTGATGACTTAGATTGAGGTTTTTGAACAATAGGTTTAATGACAGGTTTTTCGAAAACTTTCTTGCATTGTTTTGCCATATGCCCGATTTCATTGCAGCGATAACAAACTCTCTTGTCATACTCGACAAAAGTTGACTTGAATGACTCTACTTTCAGTTTCTTAGCCGCATTGAAATCATCAACTGCTTTTTGACTAAAAATGTATTCTTTCTCATCATCCACACTTGGTCCAACAACAAAAACATCATTCATTTTATCTTTTGGCTTGACAACCTTCTTAGCCATCTTTTTCTCAAAACCAATACCTTTATTTTTAAAGTTGTTACCATTTTTCTTGTTACCATTACCTTCCCATTCCTTTTTCCCAAAGTTGTTGACATGTGTTGTAACAAATGACTTTTTAGATTTTGAAAAGAATTCTCTGTTATTAACCTCATCAATGTTCATTTCAACCAATTTGAAAACTTTCTCAACATTCTCAATTTTCACATTCTGAAGAGGATACTCGAAATCGGAGTAAAGTTTGTCTGTTCCAACCATAGTGTATACTACCATAATCGGATCATCATTCGCACTCTTATCCGATTTTGGTATGAACCGTTCCAAGAAATTACCCTCATCTTCACATTCAGAACTGGAACTTTCCAAATGTGTTTTCACAGTTTCAAAATTTGAATTATCACTCTCTTCATCTAACACTTTATCAACAACGGTCTTTATAACCTGTGACTCATTGTCAGTGTCGGACGGAGAGAATGTAACATCAATGCTCTCAGGCAATTCATCCTCAATTGTTTTCAATTTGAGATTCAATGCATATTCCACCCCATCTGGATACTTCTGAGTGTAATGATTCCACATTGGGGGTGGAACACTGTTAAAGACCGGATCAGCATATGGCTGCTGTGGAACAATCTGTTCAAGGACATATGATGAAGCCACATAACTCATCAATTTTTTATCAATTCGCTCATTTTCAATTTTAGTTAATTCCAATTCCTTTTTTAACGATGCGATTGTGTCAATATGAAAATTAACTTCCACTTGTTTATCAAAAAGTGTTGCTTTTGCAAGTTTTGTGGCTTTATCATTTTCAACACTTTCTTCTTTAATCATTTTAACTGATCTAGCTAGTGTATCATATGCTTCTTTAACTTGTCCTAAATCAAATTTTAACATGTCAGCATGTTCTTTCAATTCCTGAAACTTAGTGTCTTTTTCAAGACACTCCATGCACTGTTGTAAACACTTTTGGCATGGTGTTTCAGATATTGAATCCACTTTTTCAACAACTTCTGCTTCATGAGCAGTTTTCACTTCCTGTTTACCGACATTTTCAGACTCTGACTCAGACAGTTTGACTGATTCGTTTCCCTGAACTCCAGATTCCTCTCGTTTGACAGACTCACTACTGACAGACTTAGACTCCTCAGATTCTGAGTCTACCTCTCTCAGTTTCGCCATGAGAGCCTTGTCAGCAATTTCTTTCAATGTGTCTTCGGTCATTTCCTTTGTCACATCGATCATTTCTTCAACAAATTCTTTCTTTTCCTCATATCTTGGACACAATCCAGTTGTCGGTTCTTCAAAGAAACCTGCAAAAGATTCAAAAATTTTAGGAGGCATGATAGATCTCAACGAACTAGCTAATACTTCCTGCTCAGATTGAGATTGATGAACTTCAGCAGCTATTTCTTCAAAATTGTCTGCTTTTTCAGTAAAAACCTCTTCAATAACTACAGAAACATCTTCAGTAACTGTTTCCGGTTCAGACAATATCTCAGAAATTTCCACAACTTCAGCCATCATTGCCTGTCCATCGCTACCGGGAATATATTTATCCCAGCTGAACCCTGCAGCTACCTTCTCATCGTCTTGATTCACGATCATTGCTTTTTCCGGTTTATTCTCAATTTGTGGTCTTTGAACAACAGGTTGTTGATTAGGTCGATGATAGATTGCCTGCTTGTAATAGTCTTTTGTGAAAGGGTTCTGATGATTGTTCACTTCACGATTCGGACATTCTTTCTTGAAATGACCACGTTCTTTACACTTGAAACACGTAACTTTCGATTTATCGAACCCTAACTTCTGATCAGGACCTGAGAGACTGTTTCTGCCTGTGATCTCCATAAACCGTTGTGCTCTTCTAACCAAACTTGCCATGCCCCATTTTATATCAATCAGTTCAAGCTCCTCCGGGTCTATCTGGTCGTAATCCTCTTTGGTCATATCAGGATTACCAATCCTACCTGCCACTAAGCCTTCATAAGCCTCTAGAACGGAAGCAAGTACTGCAATGTGTTGTCTCGCGGCAGTTTCAGTAATTTCATTTCCATTCTTAATATTCACCGCGATGTTGCACTGCACCCCAGAAACATAAGCCTGATTATTTGAACTTGTAGAGCTTTGAGGTGAAGACTGCTCTTGAGCTTTGAAGTTTGGATCATAGTTCACAAATGGTGAAGGCTTGTTTGATTGTGGAGTGTTTGTGGAACCACCCAAATTTACATCAGCACTAAAACCCGTCTGTATCTTTGGACTTTGATTTGTTGCTACAGGAATACTTCCTTTGTAATACAGAGATATGTCTTGTTGCACATTTGTTGAATTCATTTGTTTAATCTTTGTTAGTTCCAATTCATGTGCCTCAATTTTCTCAATGAAACCACTCAGATTCATACTAGCAAAATTTGTATTGTTCTTTAACACCATCAGATACATTCCCCACTCATCATAAGGTAACGCGTCTGCTAATTTGTCGATCCACTCTTCGTTTGTCTTGGTTATCTTCAATCTTCCCATCTCCAAAACCAAATGGCAGTATCGTTCAATCAATTGCTTCGTGGTTTCCCCTTTCATTCCCGTAAAAATGTCAAACTGCTTGTTTATCAATGCCTTTTTGCTTTTCATCATCTCTCCACTTCCTTCAAACTTTAACAACAATTTATCCCAAAGTGATTTTGAATTGTCTTCGTGATGTAACAGTACCAAGATATCCTCCTTAATTGCTTGTTGGAGGATGCTCATCATTTTCTTTTCAGCCTTAAAGTCAGCTTGTTCCGTTTGGGTCAAACTTCCAATCACTTTCGGATGACCCATAGCATTGACAGGAGGTACATATTTATCATCAATCTTCAACCAGCTCTCAAAATTATTAGCTTGAACCCACGTTTTAAATCTTCCTGCCCAACTCGAATATTCGTCGATGTTCATGAGTTTAGGAGGTTTTTGCATTGTTCCCAATTCGTTCTCCATGTTGACGTTTTGTATCACACTACTCGAAGTTTGTCCTGCTACCATACCACTGCTCGAGAAGAAGTTGTAAAAATCTTGATTTTCCATTTTTAGAAATTTACCAAATAGAATTTAAGTTTCTCAAACACACACTTTTCACAAAATCAGACAATCGAACAAAATCACGAACACTATGGACTTCTCAAGCGAAAACTTACTTTCAAGCAGATTGTTTTCAAGCGAAATCAATTTTACACTTCAAGCGAAAATACCAAGATATTCAATCTCTCTTTTTCAAGCGAAATACACAATTTCGCTTCAAACCAACAATTGTCAAACTAAAACAGATTTATCAAGCGAAATCAACAATTTCGCTTCAAAAACTATATCAGATTATTTCAAGCGAAATTCACTATTTCGCTTCAGAACATTTCAAGCTAAATCAGATAAACTCAAGCGAAAACCACAATTTTGCTTCAAAAATAACAACTTTCAAGCTAAATCAAAATGCTCGTTCAAGCGAAAACTGATTTTCAGGTCATTTTTATCTGTTTTAGGCTGAATCTTAATCTGATACTCTCAAGGAATTGTTAAAACTCACTTTTACACGATATACTTAAATCTCAGTCCATTTTGTCCGTGTCAAAGGTCTGAAACTCAAAAAGTGTAAGAAAACGGCTTTGATTCGGGTCAACTAGCTCACAACTGGCTCTGATACCAATTGTAGGACCGTATTTGACAGTCAAGTGAGTCAATCTGAGCTAGAACCTACTGTTTATGCAGCGGAAATACACAAACAACATGAATCAAAGTAGAAACTAAGTAGAAATGAGTAGAAACAGATGTAGATCACTTTAATACGGTTTTCTCATTAATTCTTCTCAAAACAAACGAGCAGCAGTTCGGCTACAAGTGACATGAACGGATACCAAATGAGAAAACAAACTACCTATATATAACCTTAAGATTTCGCTTGAACATGTCTCAAGCGAAATCTTAACATATGATTTCGCTTGAACGTGTTTCAAGAGAAATCTTTAACATGTTAAGCTTAAACAATCACCTAAACCCCTGTACTTTACAAACTTGACATATTTAGACCCCTAGACTAAGACGTAGGCTTTAGACAACGTGTATCAACAATAAGGTATCTGGCTCATTTGCACCTTTTCTACCTTTGTTGTCGGACACTGGAATGAACCGAAAACATCTCCCTTAACCACTGGAGCGATTGAGGGTTTGCACTGTTGCATGTTATAACATGTAAGGACACGATCTATGTAAGCCTTTTAAGACAATCCTAAGATCCCTTTGTGTCTATCTCGGTGAATTTCGATGCCAATGACGTAAGAAGCATCTCCGAGATCCTTCATGTCGAAGTTATGCGAGAGTAACCGCTTCGACTCATGCAACATGTCTAAATTATTACTTGCCAATAGAATATCATCTACATAAAGGACAAGTACAGTAAAGTTTCTCCCACTCATCTTGAGGTAGGTGCATTGATCCACTTGATTCTTTACAAAACCTTTTTCTTCATGACATCATTAAACTTGAGGTACCATTGACGTGATGCTTGTTTTAATCCGTAAATGGATTTCTTCAACTTACAGACTAGATGCTCCTGACCTTCAGGTTTAAAACCTTCAGGTTGTTTCATGTAAACATCTCCGTCCAAGTCTCCATTAAGGAAAACGGTTTTAACGTCCATCTGATGCGGCTCTAAGTCAAAATGAGCTACTAGGACCATGACAGTCCTTAATGAATCTTTACGAGAGACAAGTAAAAACGTCTCTTAATAATCAATTCCCTCTTTCTGAGTGTAGCCCTTTGCAACCAATCTCGTTTTGTAGCGTTCAACGTTCCCATTTGGATCCAGTTTTGTTTTGAACACCCATTTACTTCCTACAGGTTTGACACCGTTGGGTAATTCTACCAAATCCCAAACGTCATTTTTTCTTCATGGATTCAAGCTCATCAATCATTGCGTTATTCCATTTAGAAGACTGATCATTGAGCTTTCCGGGATAGAATCATTGAGCTTTCTGGGATCCATTTCAGTCAGGTAGGTAACATAATCATCCCAATTAGTAGGCCTTCTGGGCCTAGATGACCTCCTGAGTTGATTATCGGGTTCAGCATTATCTTGGTTTTGAGCGTTTGATGTGCCTTGGTTATGAGGTATAATGGGTTCTGATTGTGAGGTAAATTTGGAGTTGGTGAAGTAGTTTCAGGTGCAGTTGCATTGGGTACAAGAGGAGTAAAAGGAGTAATGGTAAGCGATGAGTCTTTCCCCCCGCAACTTATACTTCTTGCAATTCTTCGTAAGGGTTGGTACTGCTCCCACTGACCTTGAAATCCACCAGGAACGTGGCACGCTTGGTTTTAACAATACGGGTGATGTGGGAAGGACAATAGAAATGATAACCCTTTGAGTTGTCGCAACCCCCGACCCCTTCCTCGGGAGGCGGGCGGTCACGGCCTACTCAGAGAATGGTGGTATCGGTGTTTATTAGTTTGGCAGCGGAAATTTCATTAGGACCGTAGTTAGGAAATATTTTATCAGAGTAAAATACCACATTTTCATAATAGTAAGCACATTGGAAATTCCCAAGTTTTCATTAAAACATGTTTATAGGGATAAACCCTAATTTATTGAATAAAACATCTTTCTTTATTTAGGTAACTTTTATAGCCTCATTTTTCCAAGCCTTCAGTGCTGTCCAGCTGGCTTCTTATTGGCTTTCACATTTTGTTACCTGAATCACGTTTAAAACATTTTATCAGTGGGAAATACTGGTGAGTGAATCCCAATTTAATCAAAACAGGTTTTTATCCTGGTACAGTATTGAGGGCAATCCAGCAATTACATTTGTTTACCATTCTACTTTAATTACCACCCACGGTACTGTCAACCCAACTTGTGGTCATGTTACTACTCACAGTGTAGTAACAAATTTTGTATACAAAACCCCAACATACCGACGATAATTGTAGAATTACAAATACTCGATCACGGTGAAATATAATTTAAAACATTGAGGTTTTGTAAAAACAGTTTGCAAAAAGGTTTACAAAAAGGAGATTACTCACATTGCTATTTTAGATTTTTCCCTGTGGTTTCCTGGTTATAATCTAATAAATTAAACAATGCACACGCATTAGTATAATAACCCAATATTTACATTAGTTATACCCTCCCCGAGACAGAACTCCAACGACTACGTCAGGCAGAACCTCGACAGCCGTTACGGAGCACTAGATCAATCGGGCAGCGTATCTAATACATTACCGGGGGTTAAAATACTTACAATGAGGCAGAGCTTCGCTAATTTAGTGAGTATAATGCCCGGGTATTATGCCTACTATTCAGAAATTAGAGAGAGAATTGTGTGAATGAGCGAGTTGCAACTGAAGTCGATCGATCCAATTTATAGGGTCTGATCTTGATTTCCTCGTGGTCCGCGAAGGATACATAAGGGGTCTTCGCGCCACGCGACGTAGGGTGTGTAGGGCCTAGCTTTGTCCAGTCATACACATAGCTTCGACACACCACCTGACACGTGGCATCAGGGGGTGCGGGCGGGTGGCCAGCTGTCGCGCCCCGCGTAAGCCGAAGACTGAGTCTTCGCAGCCCGCGAGGGCAACAAGAATTTGGATTTTATTTTATTTTATTTTTGTAAAATGAAATGTATTTGGGACCGGTTTTCGTATACAAGATATATTTTAGGACGTATAGGGGTGTTCTAAATATTTTAGGGGTGTCGGGAATATTTTAGGAGGGCTGTTATATCCTCCCCACCTTGTTTTAGAACTTGTCCTCGAGGTCTACTGGAACAGGTGTGGATATTTCCTCTGCATCTCTGTTTCAAGCTCCCAAGTGTATTTTGGTCCTCTCCTGGAATCCCATTTTACTTTGACTAGAACTAATCTCTTGTGTTTGAGATTCTTGACTTTCCTGTCTTCAATCTATAGTGGCTTCTCTACGAACTTAAGCTTTTCATTTACCTCTATGTCTTTAGGAGGTACTACTAATGATTCATCGGCTAAACACTTTTTGAGATTACATACATGAAATACATCATGTATTCCTGCCATTTCCTTTGGCAGTTGTAGCTGATAAGCTACTGGTCCTATTCTTTTAATAATCTCAAAGGGTCAAACATACCTGGGGCTTAGCTTTCCTCTTTTGATGAATCTCACCACTCCTTTCCAAGGAGAAACCTTTAATAATACCTTGTCTCCTACTTGAAATTCCAGTGGCTTTCGCCTGTTATTAGCATAACTCTTTTGTCGGCCGCGTGCTGCTTTTAGTCGTTCCTTGACTTGAATAATCTTGTCTGTTGTCTCTTGCACTATCTCTGGTCCAGATAATTGGTTTTCTCCAATTTATGCCCAACAGACTGGGGTTCGGCACTTCCGTCCATAAAGTGCTTCGAATGGTGCAACATTGATACTGGTATGATATTTGTTGTTATAAGAAAACTCTATTAATGGTAGATGATCGTCCCAATTTCCTCCGAAATCAATTACGCAAGCTCTAAGCATATCTTCCATTGTCTGAATCGTCCTTTCCCTTTGTCCATCCGTGTGAGGATGATAAGTGGTGCTTAGATTTAGCTTGGTTTCCATTGCTGTTTGGAAACTTGTCCAAAAATGAGAAGTAAAACGACTATCTCTATCAGACACAATAGATAAAGGAATTCCATGTAATGAAACTATTTCATTTACATACAACTTGGCTAGTTGTTCCATACTGAAAGTTTCCTTCATTGGTAGGAAATGAGCAAATTTAGTTAACCTATCTACAATCACCCAGATTGTATCATCAGGGGCGCAGCTTAGGCTACGTCCGAGGGGGCTCCCGACCCCTCGAACTTTTCGATGCGTAGTGTTATGAATAGTACTTTCGTATAGAAATTTTTTAGGTATATACGTTTCCACCCCCCCCCGGTTTCGGAAAACTGGGGGGGGGGGGGCGAAGCTTCGCCACTGTGTATCATTACCTTTTCGTGTATTGGGTAATTTGGTAACAAAATCCATTGTTATCAATTCCCATTTCCATACAGGCATTTCTAATTGCTGCAACAATCCTGAGGGTTTCTGGTGTTCAGCTGTGACTTGTGAACAGGTTAGACACTTGGCAACATATGCTGCTATATCCTTTTTCATTCCTATCCACCAGAAATTCTTTCTTAAGTCTTGATACATTTTATCACTTCCAGGATGTATTGTATACTTAGACTTTTTGGCTTCTTCTAATATTCGGTGACGTAGGTTTCCTAGTTTAGGTATCCACATCCTTTTATTATGGAATCTCCAAATTCCATTTGTTCCTTGTTCTAATTCCTTAATCATTCCTTTCAATTTTTCAGTATCATCATTGATTCCTGATTCTTGTACTTCTCTAATTTGCTCTTTTAAATCTATCTGCATATTTAATTTAAGAGAACGTACTCTTTTTGGCTTTTCGTGATATTTTCGACTTAAAGCATCAGCTACTACATTAGCTTTTCCTGCATGATACTGGATACTACAATCATAATCACTAAGAATTTCCATCCAGCGTCTTTGTCTCATATTCAATTCCTTTTTCCCGAAAACATATCTTAAACTCTTATGATCGATGAAAATTGTAAACTTACTACCGTAAAGATAATGTCTCCAAATATTCAAGGCAAAAATTATGGCTCCTAATTCTAAATCATGAGTTGTATAATTCTCTTCATGATTCTTAAGTTGTCTAGAGGCATAGGCTCTAACCTTTTGACGTTGCATTAACACACATCCATAACCTAACTTAGAAGCGTCACAATAGACTACAAAATCTTCAGTTCCTTCTTGTAACGCTAGTATGGGTGCGTTGGTTAGTCTTTGCTTAAGAATTCTAAAGGCTTCTTCTTGTTTTGGTCCCCATTAAAACTTAACAGACTTACAGGTTAGTTTTGTTAAGGGAATGGCTATCCTAGAAAAATCTCGGATAAACCTTCTATAATAAGCAGCCAATCCTAGGAAGCTTCTAACCTCCGTTGGTGATTCAGGGACTTTCCATTTAGTAATTGCCTTGATCTTTATGGGATCCACATGAATTACTTCATGATTAACTAAATGTCTAAGAATTTGCACTATTCTAACCAGAATTCGCATTTCTAAAATTTAGCATAAAGCTTTTCTTTTCTCAGTAAATTTAGGAGTGCATGCAGATGCGCTGCATGTTCCTCTTTACTTTTAGAGTAAATGAGAATATCATCTATAAAGACAATTACGAATTTATCCAAATATGGCTTACATATTCGGTTCATCATGTCCATAAATGCGGCTGGGGCATTGGTTAAACCAAATGACATGACAGTAAATTCATAATGGCCATACCTTGTTCTGAAAGCGGTCTTAGGAATGCCTCTTCCTGTACCTTTAATTGATGATATCCTAAGCGTAAATCGATTTTAGAAAAAAATCGAGCTCCTTGTAACTGATCAAACAAATCATCGATTCTTGGTAATGGGTACCGATTTTTAATCGTGACTTTGTTCAATTCTCGGTAATCAATGCACATACGCTGTCACACCCCGACCGCGTAAAACAACAAATCGCGGCGGAAACATCGGGGCGTGTTGCAACAGAATTAATGTTTCATAACCATGGATATCAAAAGTGTTTCGTTTTATTAAACATTGAGTAATTACATCGTCTGGAAATCTAAATACACTATTTAAACATAGTCTATCATTGTTATTGAGTCACTAAGGCCTTGTCCAGTCCTATGTGAGCATGCATCTTATCAATCGATATCATCCAACAATACCTGAAACATATGTGAAAACGAGGTCAGCAAAGAAATGCTGGCGAGATACATAGATTTTGTGAAAATAAGATTCATGACTTCTGTTTTAAGAAAATGTTTAGTCATGAACCTTGTAATTTGCTTTGTCTTTGTAAATCATTTGAAAAATAATAAGTTCGGATGATAAGTATAAATAAGAGAATAATGCATGATTAAATGAATAACCATGTAAAATGAGTTTGTGTAAGATAAGTTGTTTGTAAATCAATGTCTTGTGAAAAGTATGTTATTTGTATAAAATGTTCTATGTCTCAAACTGAAATGATTCAAATAACGCTATGATATGTAATACCATACAAACATTTATATATAGGAAATACCAGCGGCGTATCCACCATGTTTGTATCATATTACACACGCATCGTTACTTAATCACTTAACCAAACCAAACCAAACAATGTAAAATGTCTATGTTTAAATCAATTGTCAAATGTATATGTCAAATATCCATGTCAAATGTCTATGTCAAATATCCATGTCAAATGTCTATGTCAAATATCCATGTATGGCAAGTGAAATGTCTCAACTAAACCATATGCACAAAAACAAAGTATTGAAGTAAAACTTGGTTTAAATCAAAGTTATGTTTTGTGGAAAATACATGATCAAATGTCAATCATGTACAAATGTTTACCCAATCGTTAACCCATTTTGTAATATCGTTCTAGTCGTTCTTGTTTTAATTGTGAAACTACTTTATGGTCGATTCTCTAATAACATTCAAACCTTCTTGACGCGTTCCTCGCTCCATCTCGCTCTCGCTCTCGTTCTTAACAAACCCTTACCAAAGGATAAGTTAATATTTTAATTGTGAAACTACTTTATGGTCGATTCTCTAATAACATTCAAACCTTCTTGACGCGTTCCTCGCTCCATCTCGCTCTCGTTCTCGTTCTTAACAAACCCTTACCAAAGGATAAGTTAATAATTACAGATTCAGTCGCTACCCACAACCCCCACACATAACAATGGGTGCAGTAAATAACGGGATTTGTCAGATCCTATGGTACCATAACCTAATACTGGTCGGCTTGATCATTGCTAATGAATGTCATCGGTCATGTAACTACAACCAACAAGTTCGTTCACTTTTTGAAATTTTTTATTAGTTTTTGAAATCATTGTTATCGTTCTTGAAACTATTGTTATCGTTCTTGATACTACATTGTAATTGTTTTTGAAACTATTGTAATCGTTCTTGAAATCATATTGTAATTGTTATTGAAATCATTGTAAAACATTTAGCACATATGAGTCACCCCAAAACAGTTGAAAACAGTAAAAGAGGGGAATAATGTACTCGCCTGGGAGTGCTTAGGAGTCTTGAACAACTACCAAGTAAGCTAGAGGAGTCCCGGAAATCAAACGGTACCTAATATAGGTAACTACATAATTAACCCGGACCTAAATCGGAAGACTGGGTAGCAGGAGGGTTTGTAAACCAAATGAGTGTAGGAACTCATATGATATGGTTTAACAAAGCCTACATACTATATGAAACTTAACCTAAGTATTATCGACCCATCGCGACCCATTAAGGTAACTTATGCTACTTTAACGCGTCGTGCGCGTGAAACGCGTTCGGACCGTCTAACTAGCCCTATGACAAGTGTTATATGCCTAAACATGTTACATAATCAGTTATGTGACAAAAGTTTAGGTTACATATGCTTAATTACCAATTATACATGAAAAGGGTATTCTGGTAATTTACCTAAGGCATATAAACTACTTATCATACAACTACTTAAACGATGTGACCATAGGGTATAACCTCGGAAGGTTATGCCCTATACTAGGGTCACCTAATGTATTTGGTCGGATCCTAATGATCGACCAAACTGGGTCGGGTTCGAAGGTATAAGCGATTTATCAGATCGCTTACCCTACGACCCTAGACAACGTGGTAATCAGTAGGCATAGTCCCAAGGGACTATAACCAACGTGATTACAATCACGTTGCGAAGTTCAAACGAACTTCGCATTGACCATTACTGGTCAACGCTGAAAGTCAAACAAAGTTTGACTTTCTGACTCGAAAAGCAGTAAAATAAGGAAAAGAACGAAAGAATACTTACGAAGGGTCCCCGAATGCTAACCTCGATTCAAAAATCTCAGGTATGAAACAATAGTTTCAACTTAGAGTTTCTCAAATCAAAGTTCTAGTGATTTTAGCAATGGGGGTGGATGGGTATTTATAGGAATACCCGAACCGTTAAGATCGTTTCATGGAAAACGTGCCTTAATCCCATCCGTACATGTGTTGAAATGTCATGGTGTTTAGGTGTTTAAATTCCATCCATACATGTGTTGAAATGTCATGGTGTTTAGGTGTTTAAATTCCATCCATACATGTGTTGAAATGTCATGGTGTTTAGGTGTTTAAATTCCATCCATACATGTGTTGAAATGTCATGGTGTTTAGGTGTTTAAATTCCATCCATACATGTGTTGAAATTTCATGGTGTTTAGGTGTTTAAATTCCATCCTTATCCGCTGACTAAGCAAGTTAGAATGTGTGGTTGTGAATTAAACAACGGCTAATACATCGAATCTGGTCCCGAATGCGAAAAACGATCCAAATGACGTGACGAATGGATTTTTCTTATGGCGAACACTAAAATAAAATATTTTAGTGCTAACATAATTTTTTGGATGTCCGGATGTATTCAGAACGTAAGTTATGCGCGAAAATGCAAACTTGTGCACTTTTTGACACTTTTAGTCCCTGAATGACCCAAAAGTTCATTTTAGCACACCGAACCCCTCAAAGCCTATTTCTAAGCTATGTAAAGGATATTTATGGTATGTTTAACTTATGGTCATGTTCCGGAAGGTCTGTTACAGTTCAAATTGGCATACTTTCGCAGTTTGTCAACTTTAGTCCCTGTAAGCGATTAAACTTGATTTCGGCATACCAAACCTTCCAAAACTTATTTCTAAGTTATGTAAAGGTTATTTAAGGTATGTTAATCCTATGTCACTACTCCGGAGTGTTTGTTGCATTAAACTGGTTATATTTACGCATCAGTGCGCGTATAACCCTCCAGAAAGCGATTTTGAAATTGAACGAGAATTGATATGTGCAAATGATACACATATTTTTACAAATCCCAAGTATGAAATATAATATTTCATTGGTTTGGTATTTGTTTGATGGACGTGGAGGCACAGGTGTTACAGTCTCCCCTACTTTAGGAAATTTCGTCCCGAAATTTATTTAGAGGAAACTTGTGAGAGTTTAAAACATGAAGTTGAAAAGACCGAACAACATTGGTTAGGGTTCTGAACTTCTAGTAACTTTAATAACATCATGCTTGCAATGTAAGAGGGATACTTATATACAAGTATATGAAGCGTCATTGGTGCGTCCACCGTACCTCCATTACATCGTTCTCATTTCGTTATTGTTGTCACTATCGGTTCTTACACATAACAAATCTTACTGGGTTTCTGTGCACTAAATTTTATGATTATGTACGCGTCCATAATCAGACAATTCCTTGCACAGTTCACACAGTCTATTTTATAATGTGTAAGGTGAAACCAAATGAATGAACCTGTGATGAGTGTGACTAGACCTCCATAGAGTCCTTTGAATTAAATCAATAAATGATCTAAAT
Source organism: Helianthus tuberosus (assembly GCA_030545235.1). NCBI lineage: Eukaryota > Viridiplantae > Streptophyta > Magnoliopsida > Asterales > Asteraceae > Helianthus > Helianthus tuberosus. Next base: position 121,809,978 of record CM060354.1, read on the forward strand.
AGACTATCAAGGAGTCTGCTCAGCTACATCACTAGATGTCGTTCTTTAACCAAATTGTGAATCAATCTTTTTGACTAGACCACTAAGAGGGTCTCTTATGAAACATGGAATGGTACTATATAACCCAAGGGTCTTAACTATTACATAGAAGCCCATTAAGGATTGAAGGTAGTACCTTTTGAATATCCTGCTACGAATCCCTCATATGAAGATATGAAAGATTCTGCGAGGATTTGGATAACGAATATCCAGAGTATTAAAAACACAAAAATGCATAAATGAAAACTCAAGATGAATAAACACATAGTCACATAACCACAAAATTGTTTAACTAGAAGTTTGTTCTGCTGACAGAGTACATGTATTTAAAGCACACTAGGAATCCATCTCGTGGATTTCATTTGGTACTTTAAACATTATCAAGAATCTAACTATAAAGATAGAAAGATTTTTAAAAGAAAAATTCGATTTCGATTATAAGGAACCGAAATGTTCGAATTTAGGTACATAAGGAATCCAACTAAGGACTCTGATCTGAATGATGATCATCCACAAGGATCTAATTGTGAAGATAAAAAGATCCCATATGGATTTAAAAGTTGAAGATGTTTTGAAACCTTGCACTGGATGTGCTTAGGTCAAAACATGATGTAAAATTCTTATGAAGTTGAGATGCTTGATATGTCAAGGCGACATATGAAGCAGAATTTGAAGGTTAAGTCAATGTATGAGGAAAATATTTTTGGAAATTATGCATGGGGTTCTTTTAAGAAAAATGTGTTTAACGTTTTTGAAACCTTATATATAATACTTTTGAAATTATAAAGTAGTTGTAAGTATATTTATAAAAATGTTTTAAAATCATGCGAGATGAATTTTTGAAATTATGTATAAGGTTTTTGAAAGACATGAATGATGCTTTTCGAAATCATGCACTTGATAAGAAAATGTATTGTGTTAATATTGTCTTCAGACTATATGAAATAAGGTTGGTTTTGATAACATGGCCAATGTTTTTGAAATAACATAGATAATGCATCTAAAAAAATTGTTTTCAAACTATATGAAATGTTTTGAGATCATGAAGATTGTTTTGAAATACTGGTACTGTGTATGTTGAAAAATCAAAACGTAATGGGTATGAGATTTGAAAATATCCTTAGTTATCCAACCAAGGATTCAAAGGTACAGATGTGCGAAAAGCACGATTACTCATAATGTCACTTAATTTTCTGTACTTTGTTTCTTAGAGTGAAACGAGTACTTAAAATTTTTGAGGGAATCATGAGCAATCATTTGAAAGAGAGAAATCACAAGAGTAGTTTGTAAGGTACATAGTTCCTTGATGTAGGTATCATAGGAAAAGCCATACACACCTAGCAGGGGGTTGAGCTGGTTGGTTGGGGACTGTTTTACCATTGTGAGCGACCATGGCGAAGTTCTGAGAAGCCTTTCGCTTCTTTGACTTCTTAGGGGATCGTTCATCCATGGTCTTTGATTCCCCGATTGGTTTAGTGGCTGATGGTGTTGTCGCCTGACTAGGTCCTGCCTGTCTTGGTGACTCTTGAGTGGCTTCATCCTGGAGATGATACATGGCAGTAGCTAATTCAACAGTCTTCAGGACTACTTCGCCTATTCGCTGAGCGAATTTTGGCTGCTTGCTCAGATATCTGGGCGTTATTGTGATGAAGAGACATTCTTGAAAAAAGAAAGGCATAGGGAGAAGTAGGTGAAAGATTATTGGACAATCAAAACAGAATGATAACGCATGAAGATTGCGATCATTTGTTTGTTACCTAAGGCAAACAAATGAGATGGTGACTATCAAAGTAAATGGGTCAAAAATAATGTATCGCGAAGACATGCTCTCCTATAAGTGAACACTCATCCCAAGAATTCCCAGGTAAGCACAACTGGTCTCGCGTCTGATGAGATGTATACGAAGTGCTTGCCTAGACAGAAAACCCAGAATACAGGCATTCACCCTTCCAGTTTGCACGTGTTCACATTATTTAAAACCCAAAACCTTGACGAAGTTTTGAAAACTCAAAGAGGTTCAAAACCATATAATAGAGAGTTCAAAACCTTACAATAGAGGGTTCAAAACCTAGTAATCAATCATCCTAGAACAGATGATTAGTTTTCAAAGCGGTTTTGAAATTTATATTCTTGTTGTGCTCGTCGCCTAAGGATAGGCGACGGTATTGTTTTATGACTAAACGCAAGTAAACTCGCGTTAGGGTCCTAGAAAGGTTATAGACTAGGTCAAAGCATTACTAATTACTAATAACCTAATTCCCTATAACCATTGGCTCTGATACCATCTTTTCTGTCACACCCCGACCGCGTAAAACAACAAATCGCGGCGGAAACATCGGGGCGTGTTGCAACAGAATTAATGTTTCATAACCATGGATATCAAAAGTGTTTCGTTTTATTAAACATTGAGTAATTACATCGTCTGGAAATCTAAATACACTATTTAAACATAGTCTATCATTGTTATTGAGTCACTAAGGCCTTGTCCAGTCCTATGTGAGCATGCATCTTATCAATCGATATCATCCAACAATACCTGAAACATATGTGAAAACGAGGTCAGCAAAGAAATGCTGGCGAGATACATAGGTTTTGTGAAAATAAGATTCATGACTTCTGTTTTAAGAAAATGTTTAGTCATGAACCTTGTAATTTGCTTTGTCTTTGTAAATCATTTGAAAAATGTAACACCTGTGCCTCCACGGCCATCAAACAAATACCAAACCAATGAAATGTTGTATTTCATACTTGGGATTTGTAAAAATATGTGTATCATTTACACATATCATATTTTGTTCGAATTCAGACTCTAAATCGCTTTCTGGAAGGTTATACGCGCACCGATGCGTAAATATAACCAGTTTAACGCAACAAACACTCCGGAATAGTGACAAAGGCTTAACATACCTTAAATAACCTTTACATAACTTAGAAATAAGTTTTGAAGGCTTTGGTATGGCAAAAACAAGTTAATTCGCTTACAGGGACTGAATATGACAAACTGCGAAAGTATGTCAATTTGAACTGTAACGAACATTCCGGAACATAACCATAAGTTAAACACACCTTAAATATCCTTTACATAGCTTAGAAATAGGCTTTGAGGGGTTCGGTGTGCTAAAATAAACTTTTGGGTCATTCAGGGACTAAAAGTGTCAAAAAGTGCACAAGTTTGCATTTTCGCGCATAACTTACGTTCTGAATACATCCGGACATCCAAAAATTTATGTGAGCATGACTATATTATATTTTAGTGTTCGCCATAAGAAAAATCCATTCGTCACGTCATTTGGATCGTTTTTCGCGCTTATGCGCATTCCGTCGTAATTAAGCGAACATCGCGTTCGTACGACCAAACGAACTGACATCCGACATATTTTTGAGCATGTTTCATGTCCACAATGTTTAGGCAACATTTTAGGGCCTTAAAGTTGGCTTTACGGGCCTTAGAAGTGTCGGGAATGGCCTTAAACACGTGCAGGGGCTGAAACTGTCATTTTTGAAACTTATTTTCGGATCAGAAGCCCCAAGCGGCCCGCATTAGATTTGTCTAATGCTGAAGCGGGCCGCCTCAGCCTCTCCAGACCAGATTCATTGTTTTTACAGCTGGTTGCAGCTGTTTAGCACCTCCAATCCCTCTTCCACATGTCAATTCCCTATGGTGAGTGGCCATTTGACACACCACAACATTCCAACACATGTACGGCCTTTGTCGTGCCCTCTTTTCCATGAAACGATCTCAACGGTTACCCGAAAACTATATATACCCATCCACCCCCATTGCTAAAATCACTAGAACTTTGATTTGAGAAACTCTAAGTTGAAACTATTGTTTCATACCTGAGATTTTTGAATCGAGGTTAGCATTCGGGGACCCTTCGTAAGTATTCTTTCGTTCTTTTCCTTATTTTACTGCTTTTCGAGTCAGAAAGTCAAACTTTGTTTGACTTTCAGCGTTGACCAGTAATGGTCAATGCGAAGTTCGTTTGAACTTCGCAACGTGAGTGTAATCACGTTGGTCATAGTCCCTTGGGACTATGCCCACTGATTACCACGTTGTCTAGGGTCGTAGGGTAGGCGATCTAATAAATCGCCTATACCTTCAAACTCGACCCATTTGGTCGATCATTAGGATCCGACCAAATACATTAGGTGACCATAGTAGGTAGGGAATAACCTTCCGAGGTTATACCCTATGGTCACATCGTTTAAGTAGTTGTATGATAGGTAGTTTATATGCCTTAAGTAAATTACCAGAATACCCTTTTCTTGTATAATTGGTAATTAAGCATATGTAACCTAAACTTTTGTCACATAACTGATTATGTAACATGTTTAGGCATATAACACTTGTCATAGGACTAGTTAGACGGTCCGAACGCGTTTCACGCGCACGACGCGTTAAAGTAGCATAAGCTACCTTAATGGGTCGTGATGGGTCGAAAGCACTTAGGTTAAGTTTCATTTAGTATGTAGGCTTTGTTAAACCATATCACATGAGTTCCTACACTCATTTGGTTTACAAACCCTCCTGCTACCCAGTCTTCCGATTTAGGTCCGGGTTATTTATGTAGTTACCTATATTAGGTACCATTTGATTTCCGGGACTTCTCTAGCTTACTTGGTAGTTGTTCAAGACTCCTAAGCACTCTCAGGCGAGTACATTATTCCCCTCTTTTACTGTTTTTAACTGTTTTGGGGTGACTCATATGTGCTAAATGCTTTATCAATGATTTCAATAACAATTACAATATGGTTTCAAGAACGATTACAATAATTTCAATAACAATTACAATGTAGTTTCAAGAACAATAACAATTATTTCAAGAACGCTAACAATGATTTCAAGAACGAATACAATGATTTCAAAAACTAATAACAATTTCAAAAAGTGAACAAACTTGTTGGTTGTAGTTTACATGACCGATGCCATTCATTAGCAATGATCAAGCCGACCAGTATTAGGTTATGGTACCATAGGATCTGACAAATCCCGTTATTTACTGCACCCATTGTTATGTGTGGGGGTTGTGGGTAGCGACTGAATCTGTAATTATTAACTTATCCTTTGGTAAGGGTTTGTTAAGAACGAGAACGAGAGCGAGTTGGAACGAGGAACGAGTCAAGAAGGTTAGAATGTTATTATAGAATTGACCATAAAGTAGTTCACAATTAAAACAAGGACGATCTGAACAATTAAGACAAGGACGATTCGAACGATTAAAACAAGAACGATTTGAACGAATGGGTAACGATTGGGTAAACATCTGGACATGATTTACATTTGATCATGCATTTCCACGAAACATAGTATTGATTTAAACCAAGTTTTACTTCAATACTTTGTTTTGTGCGTTTCACATATGGTTTAGTTGATGCATTCCACTAGCCATACATATCATTTTCGTTATACATGACATTTTGACAGGGTTTTGACATAGACATTATACATTGTTGGTTTGGTTTGATTAAGTGATTAAGTAACGAGGCGTGTGTAATATGATACAAGCATGGTGGATACGCCGCTGGTACTTCCTATATATAAGTGTTTGTATGGTATTACATATCGTAGCGTTATTTGAATCATTTCAGTATTGAGACATAGAACATTTTATACAAGTAACATACTTTTCACAAGACATTGATTTACAAACAACTTATCTTACACAAACTCATTTTACATGGTTATTCATTTAATCATGCATTATTCTCTTATTTAAACTTATCATCCGAACTTATTATTTTTCAAATGATTTACAAAGACAAAGCAAATTACAAGGTTCATGACTAAACATTTTTCAAAAACAGAAGTCATGAATCTTATTTTCACAAAACCTATGTATCTCGCCAGCATTTCTTTGCTGACCTCGTTTTCACATATGTTTCAGGTATTGTTGAATGATATCGATTGATAAGATGCATGCTCACATAGGATTGGACGAGGCCTTAGTGACTCAATAACAATGATAGACTATGTTTAAATTGTGTATTTAGATTTCAAGACGATGTAATTATTCAATGTTTAATAAAACGAAACACTCTTTGGTATCCATGGTTATGAAACATTAATTCTGTTGCAACACGCCCCGATGTTTCCCCCGCGATTTGTTGTTTTACGCGGTCGGGGTGTGACAGAAAAGATGGTATCAGAGCCAATGGTTATAGGGAATTAGGTTATTAGTAATTAGTAATGCTTTGACCTAGTCTATAACCTTCTTAGGACCCTAACGCGAGTTTACTTGCGTTTAGTCATAAAACAATACCGTCACCTATCCTTAGGCGACAATCACAACAAGAACATAAATTTCAAAACCGCTTTGAAAACTAATCATCTGTTCTAGGATGATTGATTACTAGGTTTTGAACCCTCTATTGTAAGGTTTTGAACCCTCTGTTATATGGTTTTGAACCCCTTTGAATTTTCAAAATCTCGTCAAGGTTTTGGGTTTTAAATAATGTGAACACGTGCAAACTGGAAGGGTGAATGCCTGTATTCTGGGTTTTCTGTCTAGGCAAGCACTTCGTATACATCTCATCAGACGCGAGACCAGTTGTGCTTACCTGGGAATTCTTGGGATGAGTGTTCACTTATAGGCGAGCATGTCTTCGCGATACATTATTTTTAACCTATTTACTTTGACAAATCACCAAGGTCGTTTGTTGCTTTGTAGTAACAAACAAATGACCACTATTCTTGCTTTCCTCAGATTTGTTTCATCTCATTCTTTTCGTCTAAATACTCTCACTCGTTTCCTTTCATGTTTCCTCTTTTAGACAATGCCTCCTCGACGCGAAAGCCAGATAGAGACTGCCGAGCTGGCAGAAATCATTGCGCAGCAAATGGCTGCTCAATTCCCAAACCTCTTTGCTCAATGGAACCAAGCCAACAACAACAACAATGTGCTATGCAAATACAAGGATTTCAACCAGGCTAAACCACTCAAGTTTAGTGGTTCTGAAGGAGCAACTGGGCTTCTTCAGTGGTTCGAAAGCATTGAGAATACTTTTCGCCACGTGCAGTGCCCGGATAATCGCAAGGTCGAGTTCTCCTCGAGCGTGTTTCAGAAGAGGGCTCTTACATGGTGGAATGGGGTAATGAGAGACCGAGGTGCGGAAGTTGCTCTCGCACAGACATGGGCTGAACTTAGGGCTCTTATGATGAAGGAATTCTGTCCTCGTCATGAGCAGCGAGCTTTGGAGAAGGAATTTGATGAATTGAAGCAAGATAGCGGTGAGCACAGGGCGTATACTGATAGGTTTGAGGAGCTGAGTTTGCTTTGCCCGACAATGGTTACCCCACTTGACATAGCTATCGAAAGGTACATCGACGGCCTACCTGACTCGGTACAAGACATCCTTACTGGTAGTAACCCTGCCACACTCCGTCAGGCGATTGAGTTATCAGCGACATTGACTGAGTCGCAGATTCGGAAGAACAAGTTACACAGGAAGGGTGACAAGGGCAAGAAACAGTCAGCTGACAAGGAGGATAGCAAGAAAGGCCAAAACAAGAAGGGTAAGGAAGGTGAGACGTCAAAGAAATCAAAGAAGCGAAAGGGTGCCCAAAATTTTGCTGTTACAGCACAGACTGCTCAGAACCCGCGGAACCCACCAGCTCAGCCACCTGCAAAGAAAGCATATGCCGGTACCGCACCTTATTGTGCACGCTGCAACGGTCATCACGCAGTACAACAAGCTTGCTGGCAATGCACGACGTGTGGTAAACTTGGGCATTTGGCCAAGATTTGTCGTTTGGGACAAAATCAGGCTGCTCAGGTTCAAGCTCCGGTTCAAGGGAATGCTGCGAGATTCCCACTGGGTTCATGTTTCAACTGCGGAGAGATTGGTCACTTCCGCCACAACTGCCCAAGACTGGTGAATGCAAATGCTAACGCAAACCCGAATGCGAATGTCAATGTGAATCCAGCACGCGGTCGAGTGTTTAACATCAATGAGGCAATCGATGATGAAGGAGTGAACTTTTAGTATTTTGTGATTCCTCTGGTTGTTATCTTGTAACATTTAAAAACAATGCGGTTGTTATATAAATAAAAATTTCTGGTTTTTATTTTTAACTAATGCAATTGTATGAATGTTTGATCCAACCTTATGATGTCAACACAGAGACAAAACTACTCGTGTGGTTCTGTCATTTTTCTATGATCACTTGTGATCTCCCTAAGAACCTCAAACACTTGTTTCTTTTAAATCTAAAGTATTTTATCGTCTTGCACCGTTCGAGATGCAAGAATTATCAAAACAGCTTCAAGAGTTGTCTGATAAAGGATTCATCCGTCAGAACTTTTCACCTTGGAGAAACTCCTGTTCTCCTTGTGAAAAGAAAAAAATGGATCTTTTCGAATGTATATCGCTTAACGTAAGCCTAGTAAGCTTACCATCAAGAAGCGATATCCCCCCTACCTTAAATCATCGATTTCTGCGATCAACTGCATAGCGTTCATGCTTTTCCAAGATCGATTTGCGTTTTGGGTATCATCAACTTTGTATTCTCGAAGAAGATATTCCCAAAACGGTTTTCTGCATGAAGTATGGCCATTACGAGTTTACAGTCATGCCTTTCAGGTTGACAAATACTCCAGCCATCTTCAAGGACTTAATAAATAGAGTCTGCAAGCCTTATTTGGATCAGTTCGTCATTGTTATTTATGACATCTTGATCTATTCATATCCCGAGCTGGTAACGATCAACACTTTCATTGACACTAGAACCCTTAAAGAAGGAACAAACTTTTCGCTAAATCCTCCAAGGGGAAATTTTGGCTTAAAGAAGTTCAGTTCTTGGGTCATGTAGTCAACAAGCAGGGTATTCATATGGATCAATCCAAATTACCGCAATTAAGGATTTGATCCCTAGTATGCTTTAAATACCCGTGTCCAACGATAACAAATTAAACAATTAAACAAATTGAACGATTATGCGATTATATGTTATGTGTTTGTGTGTTCTCCTCTATGTTTTTGTGTGATACGATTTTCAAATCCTCATAGAATCTTCCATATCTTCATATGAGGGATTCATAGTAGGATATTCAAAAGGTACTACCTAAATCTTTATGGGCTTCTACGTTGTAGTTAAGACCCTTGGGTTATATGGTACCACTCCATGGTTCGATAAGAGACCCTTTTAGTGGTCTAGTCAAAAAGATTGATTCACAATTTGGTTAAAGAACGACATCTAGTGATGTAGCTGGACAGACTCCTTGATAGTCTATTTAGATCATTTATTGATTTAATTAAAAGGACTCTATGGCGGTCTAGTCACACTCATCATAAGAATGTTCAGTTGGTTTTACTCTACACATTATAAAATAGACTGTGTGAACTATGCAAGGAATTGTCTAATTATGGACGCGTACATAATTATGAAATTTAGTGCACAGAAACCCAGTAAGGTTTATTATGTGTAAGAACCGATAGTGACAACAATAACAAAATGAGAACGATGTAATGGAGGTACGGTGGACGCACCAATGACGCTTTATATACTTGTATATAAGTGTCCCTCTTACATTGCAAGCATAATGTTATTAAGGTTACTAGAAGTTCAGAACCCTAACCAATGTTGTTCGATCTTTTCAACAACATGTTTTCAAGCTCTCACAAGTTTCCTCTAAATAAATTTCGGGACGAAATTTCCTAAAGTAGGGGAGACTGTAACACCTGTGCCTCCACGGCCATCAAACAAATACCAAACCAATGAAATGTTGTATTTCATACTTGGGATTTGTAAAAATATGTGTATCATTTACACATATCATATTTTGTTCGAATTCAGACTCTAAATCGCTTTCTGGAAGGTTATACGCGCACCGATGCGTAAATATAACCAGTTTAATGCAACAAACACTCCGGAATAGTGACAAAGGCTTAACATACCTTAAATAACCTTTACATAACTTAGAAATAAGTTTTGAAGGCTTTGGTATGGCAAAAACAAGTTAATTCGCTTACAGGGACTGAATATGACAAACTGCGAAAGTATGTCAATTTGAACTGTAACGAACATTCCGGAACATAACCATAAGTTAAACACACCTTAAATATCCTTTACATAGCTTAGAAATAGGCTTTGAGGGGTTCGGTGTGCTAAAATAAACTTTTGGGTCATTCAGGGACTAAAAGTGTCAAAAAGTGCACAAGTTTGCATTTTCGCGCATAACTTACGTTCTGAATACATCCGGACATCCAAAAATTTATGTGAGCATGACTATATTATATTTTAGTGTTCGCCATAAGAAAAATCCATTCGTCACGTCATTTGGATCGTTTTTCGCGCTTATGCGCATTCCGTCGTAATTAAGCGAACATCGCGTTCGTACGACCAAACGAACTGACATCCGACATATTTTTGAGCATGTTTCATGTCCACAATGTTTAGGCAACATTTTAGGGCCTTAAAGTTGGCTTTACGGGCCTTAGAAGTGTCGGGAATGGCCTTAAACACGTGCAGGGGCTGAAACTGTCATTTTTGAAACTTATTTTCGGATCAGAAGCCCCAAGCGGCCCGCATTAGATTTGTCTAATGCTGAAGCGGGCCGCCTCAGCCTCTCCAGACCAGATTCATTGTTTTTACAGCTGGTTGCAGCTGTTTAGCACCTCCAATCCCTCTTCCACATGTCAATTCCCTATGGTGAGTGGCCATTTGACACACCACAACATTCCAACACATGTACGGCCTTTGTCGTGCCCTCTTTTCCATGAAACGATCTCAACGGTTACCCGAAAACTATATATACCCATCCACCCCCATTGCTAAAATCACTAGAACTTTGATTTGAGAAACTCTAAGTTGAAACTATTGTTTCATACCTGAGATTTTTGAATCGAGGTTAGCATTCGGGGACCCTTCGTAAGTATTCTTTCGTTCTTTTCCTTATTTTACTGCTTTTCGAGTCAGAAAGTCAAACTTTGTTTGACTTTCAGCGTTGACCAGTAATGGTCAATGCGAAGTTCGTTTGAACTTCGCAACGTGAGTGTAATCACGTTGGTCATAGTCCCTTGGGACTATGCCCACTGATTACCACGTTGTCTAGGGTCGTAGGGTAGGCGATCTAATAAATCGCCTATACCTTCGAACTCGACCCATTTGGTCGATCATTAGGATCCGACCAAATACATTAGGTGACCATAGTAGGTAGGGAATAACCTTCCGAGGTTATACCCTATGGTCACATCGTTTAAGTAGTTGTATGATAGGTAGTTTATATGCCTTAAGTAAATTACCAGAATACCCTTTTCTTGTATAATTGGTAATTAAGAATATGTAACCTAAACTTTTGTCACATAACTGATTATGTAACATGTTTAGGCATATAACACTTGTCATAGGACTAGTTAGACGGTCCGAACGCGTTTCACGCGCACGACGCGTTAAAGTAGCATAAGCTACCTTAATGGGTCGTGATGGGTCGAAAGCACTTAGGTTAAGTTTCATTTAGTATGTAGGCTTTGTTAAACCATATCACATGAGTTCCTACACTCATTTGGTTTACAAACCCTCCTGCTACCCAGTCTTCCGATTTAGGTCCGGGTTATTTATGTAGTTACCTATATTAGGTACCATTTGATTTCCGGGACTTCTCTAGCTTACTTGGTAGTTGTTCAAGACTCCTAAGCACTCTCAGGCGAGTACATTATTCCCCTCTTTTACTGTTTTTAACTGTTTTGGGGTGACTCATATGTGCTAAATGCTTTATCAATGATTTCAATAACAATTACAATGTGGTTTCAAGAACGATTACAATAATTTCAATAACAATTACAATGTAGTTTCAAGAACAATAACAATTATTTCAAGAACGCTAACAATGATTTCAAGAACGAATACAATGATTTCAAAAACTAATAACAATTTCAAAAAGTGAACAAACTTGTTGGTTGTAGTTTACATGACCGATGCCATTCATTAGCAATGATCAAGCCGACCAGTATTAGGTTATGGTACCATAGGATCTGACAAATCCCGTTATTTACTGCACCCATTGTTATGTGTGGGGGTTGTGGGTAGCGACTGAATCTGTAATTATTAACTTATCCTTTGGTAAGGGTTTGTTAAGAACGAGAACGAGAGCGAGTTGGAACGAGGAACGAGTCAAGAAGGTTAGAATGTTATTATAGAATTGACCATAAAGTAGTTCACAATTAAAACAAGGACGATCTGAACAATTAAGACAAGGACGATTCGAACGATTAAAACAAGAACGATTTGAACGAATGGGTAACGATTGGGTAAACATCTGGACATGATTTACATTTGATCATGCATTTCCACGAAACATAGTATTGATTTAAACCAAGTTTTACTTCAATACTTTGTTTTGTGCGTTTCACATATGGTTTAGTTGATGCATTCCACTAGCCATACATATCATTTTCGTTATACATGACATTTTGACAGGGTTTTGACATAGACATTATACATTGTTGGTTTGGTTTGATTAAGTGATTAAGTAACGAGGCGTGTGTAATATGATACAAGCATGGTGGATACGCCGCTGGTACTTCCTATATATAAGTGTTTGTATGGTATTACATATCGTAGCGTTATTTGAATCATTTCAGTATTGAGACATAGAACATTTTATACAAGTAACATACTTTTCACAAGACATTGATTTACAAACAACTTATCTTACACAAACTCATTTTACATGGTTATTCATTTAATCATGCATTATTCTCTTATTTAAACTTATCATCCGAACTTATTATTTTTCAAATGATTTACAAAGACAAAGCAAATTACAAGGTTCATGACTAAACATTTTTCAAAAACAGAAGTCATGAATCTTATTTTCACAAAACCTATGTATCTCGCCAGCATTTCTTTGCTGACCTCGTTTTCACATATGTTTCAGGTATTGTTGAATGATATCGATTGATAAGATGCATGCTCACATAGGATTGGACGAGGCCTTAGTGACTCAATAACAATGATAGACTATGTTTAAATTGTGTATTAAGATTTCAAGACGATGTAATTATTCAATGTTTAATAAAACGAAACACTCTTTGGTATCCATGGTTATGAAACATTAATTCTGTTGCAACACGCCCCGATGTTTCCGCCGCGATTTGTTGTTTTACGCGGTCGGGGTGTGACAGAAAATAATAAGTTCGGATGATAAGTATAAATAAGAGAATAATGCATGATTAAATGAATAACCATGTAAAATGAGTTTGTGTAAGATAAGTTGTTTGTAAATCAATGTCTTGTGAAAAGTATGTTATTTGTATAAAATGTTCTATGTCTCAAACTGAAATGATTCAAATAACGCTATGATATGTAATACCATACAAACATTTATATATAGGAAGTACCAGCGGCGTATCCACCATGTTTGTATCATATTACACACGCATCGTTACTTAATCACTTAACCAAACCAAACCAAACAATGTAAAATGTCTATGTTTAAATCAATTGTCAAATGTATATGTCAAATATCCATGTCAAATGTCTATGTCAAATATCCATGTCAAATGTCTATGTCAAATATCCATGTATGGCAAGTGAAATGTCTCAACTAAACCATATGCACAAAAACAAAGTATTGAAGTAAAACTTGGTTTAAATCAAAGTTATGTTTTGTGGAAAATACATGATCAAATGTCAATCATGTACAAATGTTTACCCAATCGTTAACCCATTTTGTAATATCGTTCTAGTCGTTCTTGTTTTAATTGTGAAACTACTTTATGGTCGATTCTCTAATAACATTCAAACCTTCTTGACGCGTTCCTCGCTCCATCTCGCTCTCGCTCTCGTTCTTAACAAACCCTTACCAAAGGATAAGTTAATATTTTAATTGTGAAACTACTTTATGGTCGATTCTCTAATAACATTCAAACCTTCTTGACGCGTTCCTCGCTCCATCTCGCTCTCGTTCTCGTTCTTAACAAACCCTTACCAAAGGATAAGTTAATAATTACAGATTCAGTCGCTACCCACAACCCCCACACATAACAATGGGTGCAGTAAATAACGGGATTTGTCAGATCCTATGGTACCATAACCTAATACTGGTCGGCTTGATCATTGCTAATGAATGTCATCGGTCATGTAACTACAACCAACAAGTTCGTTCACTTTTTGAAATTTGTTATTAGTTTTTGAAATCATTGTTATCGTTCTTGAAACTATTGTTATCGTTCTTGAAACTATTGTTATCGTTCTTGATACTACATTGTAATTGTTTTTGAATCTATTGTAATCGTTCTTGAAATCATATTGTAATTGTTATTGAAATCATTGTAAAACATTTAGCACATATGAGTCACCCCAAAACAGTTGAAAACAGTAAAAGAGGGGAATAATGTACTCGCCTGGGAGTGCTTAGGAGTCTTGAACAACTACCAAGTAAGCTAGAGGAGTCCCGGAAATCAAACGGTACCTAATATAGGTAACTACATAATTAACCCGGACCTAAATCGGAAGACTGGGTAGCAGGAGGGTTTGTAAACCAAATGAGTGTAGGAACTCATATGATATGGTTTAACAAAGCCTACATACTATATGAAACTTAACCTAAGTATTATCGACCCATCGCGACCCATTAAGGTAACTTATGCTACTTTAACGCATCGTGCGCGTGAAACGCGTTCGGACCGTCTAACTAGCCCTATGACAAGTGTTATATGCCTAAACATGTTACATAATCAGTTATGTGACAAAAGTTTAGGTTACATATGCTTAATTACCAATTATACATGAAAAGGGTATTCTGGTAATTTACCTAAGGCATATAAACTACTTATCATACAACTACTTAAACGATGTGACCATAGGGTATAACCTCGGAAGGTTATGCCCTATACTAGGGTCACCTAATGTATTTGGTCGGATCCTAATGATCGACCAAACTGGGTCGGGTTCGAAGGTATAAGCGATTTATCAGATCGCTTACCCTACGACCCTAGACAACGTGGTAATCAGTAGGCATAGTCCCAAGGGACTATAACCAACGTGATTACAATCACGTTGCGAAGTTCAAACGAACTTCGCATTGACCATTACTGGTCAACGCTGAAAGTCAAACAAAGTTTGACTTTCTGACTCGAAAAGCAGTAAAATAAGGAAAAGAACGAAAGAATACTTACGAAGGGTCCCCGAATGCTAACCTCGATTCAAAAATCTCAGGTATGAAACAATAGTTTCAACTTAGAGTTTCTCAAATCAAAGTTCTAGTGATTTTAGCAATGGGGGTGGATGGGTATTTATAGGAATACCCGAACCGTTAAGATCGTTTCATGGAAAACGTGCCTTAATCCCATCCGTACATGTGTTGAAATGTCATGGTGTTTAGGTGTTTAAATTCCATCCATACATGTGTTGAAATGTCATGGTGTTTAGGTGTTTAAATTCCATCCATACATGTGTTGAAATGTCATGGTGTTTAGGTGTTTAAATTCCATCCATACATGTGTTGAAATGTCATGGTGTTTAGGTGTTTAAATTCCATCCATACATGTGTTGAAATTTCATGGTGTTTAGGTGTTTAAATTCCATCCTTATCCGCTGACTAAGCAAGTTAGAATGTGTGGTTGTGAATTAAACAACGGCTAATACATCGAATCTGGTCCCGAATGCGAAAAACGATCCAAATGACGTGACGAATGGATTTTTCTTATGGCGAACACTAAAATAAAATATTTTAGTGCTAACATAATTTTTTGGATGTCCGGATGTATTCAGAACGTAAGTTATGCGCGAAAATGCAAACTTGTGCACTTTTTGACACTTTTAGTCCCTGAATGACCCAAAAGTTCATTTTAGCACACCGAACCCCTCAAAGCCTATTTCTAAGCTATGTAAAGGATATTTATGGTATGTTTAACTTATGGTCATGTTCCGGAAGGTCTGTTACAGTTCAAATTGGCATACTTTCGCAGTTTGTCAACTTTAGTCCCTGTAAGCGATTAAACTTGATTTCGGCATACCAAACCTTCCAAAACTTATTTCTAAGTTATGTAAAGGTTATTTAAGGTATGTTAATCCTATGTCACTACTCCGGAGTGTTTGTTGCATTAAACTGGTTATATTTACGCATCAGTGCGCGTATAACCCTCCAGAAAGCGATTTTGAAATTGAACGAGAATTGATATGTGCAAATGATACACATATTTTTACAAATCCCAAGTATGAAATATAATATTTCATTGGTTTGGTATTTGTTTGATGGACGTGGAGGCACAGGTGTTACATACGCATTGATCCGTCTTTCTTTTTGACAAATAAGATTGGTGCTCCCCATGGCGATGAGCTTGGCTGTATGAATCCCTTCTCCAATAGTTCGTCTAATTACCTCTTTAGCTTTTGCATTTCTGCAGGTGCCAAACGGTAGGGTGCCTTGGCAATTGGTGATGTTCCTGGTAGCAGATGAATTCTGAATTCGACTTCTCTGTCTAGCGGTAGTCCTGGTAGTTCTTCTGGAAATACATCTGAAAATTTAGATACTACGAGGATATCTTTCAATTCCTTTCCTTTAGTTTGAATGATTATGGAAATCATATACACTTGTGATCCTTTTCTTGCACAGCTTGCAGTTTTCATCACAGAGATGAATTTCGTGGATCTAGTTGGCTTATCTCCTTCAATTGGATCTTTTCACCTTTTGGTGAATTTACTTGTATTGACTTTTGATCACATAGAATACTGGCTTTATTGGCTATTAACCAATCCATTCCTAGTGCAATATTAAATCCTGCCAGATTCATTGGGTAAAGATTTGCAATAAACTTTTGATTTAAAAATTCTATTCTTGCTCCCTACAAGATTTCAGTAATCTTAATGGATTCTCCATTTGCTGTTTCTACTAGACATTCTTGCTGGAGTTTAGTTAATGGTTGATTGAGAAGTTTGCAAAATGAAGTATTAATAAAACCTTGGTTCTCACCAAAGTCAAATAATACTTTGGCAAAAACATCATTAACTAAAAACGTACCGGCGATCACGTCCGGAATCATCTTTGCTTCTTCGGCTGTCAGAACAAATGCTCTAGCATTCGTAGTAGTTTTGTTGTTCTTGGCTGGAGCTAGTTTCAGACAATTCGGCTTGATATGCCCTTTTTCTCCACAGTTGAAGCATACTCCATTACTGGGGTTCTTCCTACAATCTTCTTCCTTGTGTCCTGGTATTTTGCAGTAGTTGCAGTAGGTGGAGCATTTTCTTGAATGCTTCTTCTTGCAGGCTTTATAGTAAGGTGTAGAGGTAGAACCTATATTTTTTCCACGGTTGGAATTACCGTAGCGAAATTCCTGGGTAAGCCTTTGAGCTAGGTTCTTTCTTTGGTTTTCTTCTTGGGTACGTACTAATTTATCAGTCAAGGTATTTGCTAGCTCTATAGCTTCTTCTATAGTTTGTGGTCTAGCTGCCTTGACTACGTGTCTAATTTCACTAATTAATCCCCAGATGTAATGGGAGATTAACACCGGTTCTGGTGATGCTAGGGTTGGCACTATTCTAGCATATTCAAAGAATGTAGTGGGGTAACCCTTGCTGTCTACTCCAGTCATTCTAAAGTTTAAGAATTTATTAGCTATCTGTTCCTTTTCATTGGGAGGACACAATTTTCGTTCCACCATGTTCTTAAACTCATTCCATTCCATATTATAGACCCTGTCACTTCCCTTAGATTGGAGAATAGTGTTCCACCATTCTAGAGCTGCATTCTTAAATAAATTGGAAGCAAACATGATTTTATCTTCTTCTGCGCACTTGCTTATTTTTAAGACTGCCTCAGTCTTTTCTATCCAGCGTAGAGCTGCTATGGCCCCTTCATTGCCAGAGAATTCTATTGGTTTGCAAGACCAGAATTCTTTGTAAAAACAACCATAAGACATGGTTTTTCTTCTTTTTGGAATTGTCATTTGAAGTAATGGTCCATTGTTCACGCTGTGAGTAGGTTCAGTATGTGTTCGTTTACTTCCACCATTACTGTTATTATTTTATGCTTCTTTAACATTTTGGATGATATATGGCATAGCATCTCTAAATCCTTGGGTTACTATGTGTCGAATTGCACTGTTATTTATTTGATTTTCATTATTCTGGTTTTCCTGATTTGCTGCGTTGTCCATCTGGATTATAAACATTTACCAAGTATTAATATCGCAAAACAATATTAAATGCAAACAATCTCACAACACAAACAGATTGGTCAAAATCGTCGTACATTACGACCTTTACTCTATTTTATATATATGCGTCTAGTACAAACCATAACTGGAATTTAAAATACAATACTAGTAGGCATCAGTAGCTATAGGATTATCTAATATATATATATATATATATATATATATTCAATCACACACACATATATATTTATATTATTATTATTATTATTATTATTACTACTTAGTGGGGGTCCATCCAATACTGCATATTGCGCTCGTCATACTTCCAAACGAGCCTCTCACCTATTTGTCTTATCCTTTCACTTTCATCTAACAACTCCTCACCAAACGTTCGGAGTTCCTGAATGTTCTCAGTACTCATGGGTGGTGTGGGTGCTGGTATCGGTTCAGGGTACTGGGGCATTGGTTCCTCCCGTGGGTATGGGTTCTCTAGGATCTCCCTGATATATTGGTCATTATCAAAATATGGGTCTAGATGGTCCAGGTTGGGATAAGGTGCTACTGGGTTTTGCATGGGTTCCTCTATTGGGTAAAGTTTTTGGTAATCCCTATGATCATCAAACCATGGGTCATAATCTAGAGGATGGGGTGCTGGGACTCTAGGGATTTCGGCTGGGTCAAAAGCAGGAACTGGAGGCTGTTATACTGGGTCTAGTTCAATTTCCACGGGTTGTGTGGGAAACAATGGTAATGGCTGAGGTGCAATAAGTTGTTCTAGATTTAGGTCAGTAGTTGTGGTAGCTAATATATGAAAATTAGCTAATCTCCAATTGAGTATATCCTGGGTTTGAGCATTCATTTCTCTATTCGCCGCTGCTAAGGCCCGCTATTGCTGTAACTTTCTCATTCTTTTTCTACGCTCGTGCGCTCCCCGACTGAACCATCCTCTCTTCTTGGGAGGGAATGATTCTTCGGACTGTGCCTTAAATACAAAGATCCCTTCTTCTGTGTCAGCTGAATACCCCGGGGGGGTAGGCTGGGAAGAAGTTCCTTCATCCTTAGGTGAACTAGACAGTTGACGGTAAGCGTCCGAGGGTCCTTGATCACTCATACTTTAAACTAACAAATTGTCAAATAACACAAAACGATAATATACGCACATAATCCCGTAGATAATTTCCTAACAAAATAAATAAAATTTTGGTGTCAGCAGAACACTTCTGTGGCTGAAATTAGTGGCTGTGGCTCTGATACCACCTTCTGTCGCAACCCCCGACCTCTGCATGGGGAGGCGAGCGGTCGCGGCCTACTCAGAAATGGTGGTATCGGTGTTTATTAGTTTGGCAGCGGTAATTTCATCAGGACCGTAGTTAGGAAATATTTTATCAGAGTAAAATACCACATTTTCATAATAGTAAGCACATGGGAAATTCCCAAGTTTTCATTACAACATGTTTATAGGGATAAACCCTAATTTATTGAATAAAACATCTTTCTTTATTTAGGTAACTTTTATAGCCACATTTTTCCAAGCCTTCAGTGCTGTCCAGCTGGCTTTTAATTGGCTTTCACATTTTGTTACCTGAAACGCGTTTAAAACATTTTTTCAGTGGGAAATACTGGTGAGTGAATCCCAATTTAATCAAAACAGGTTTTATCCTGGTACAGTATTGAGGGCAATCCAGCATTTACATTTGTTTACCATTCTACTTTAATTACCACCCACGGTACTGTCAACCCGACTTGTAGTCATGCTACTACTCACAGTGTAGTAACAAATTTTGTATACAAAACCCCAACATACCGACGATAATTGTAGAATTAAAAATACTCAATCACTGTGAAATATAATTTAAAACATTGAGGTTTTGTAAAAACAGTTTACAAAAAGGAGATTACTCACATTGCTATTTTACATTTTTCCCTATGGTTTCCTGGTTATAATATAATAAATTAAACAATGCACACGTGTTAGTATAATAACCCAATATTTACATTAGTTATACCCTCCCCGAGACAGAACTCCAACAACTATGTCGGGCAGAACCTCGACAGCCGTTACGGAGCACTAGATCAATCGGGCAGCGTATCTAATACGTAATAGGGGGTTAAAATACTTACAACGAGGTAGAGCTTCGCTAATTTAGTGGGTATCATGCCCGGGTATTATGCCTACTATTCAGAAATTAGAGAGAGAATTGCGTGAATGAGCAAGTTGCAACTGAAGTCGATCGATCCTATTTATAGGGTATGACCTTGACTTCCTCGCGGCCCGCGAAGGATACATAAGGGGTCTTCGCGCCCCGCGACGTAGGGTGTGTAGGGCCTAGCTTTGTCTGGTCATACACATAGCTTCGACACACCACCTGACACGTGGCATCAGGGGGTGAGGGCGGGTGGCCAGCTGTCGCGCCCCGCGTAAGCCGATGAGTCTTCGCGGCCCGCGAACGCCACAAGAATTTGGATTTTATTTTATTTTTGTAAAATCAAAGGTATTTGGGACCGGTTTTCGTATACGAGATGTATTTTAGGATGTATAGGGGTGTTCTAAATATTTTAGGGGTGTTGGAATTATTTTATGAGGGTTGTTATATGAGTGATCAGGATACCCGATAAAGAAACAGGTAACTGTTTTAGGGTCAAGTTTCCTCAGGAAAGGATTATAAAGTTTTGCTTCAGCAATGAAGCCCTATACAGAATCGGTTTCGTTCCTGTCCAAAGTTCATAAGGAGTTTTAAGGACAGACTTAGAAAGAACTCAATTAAGTATATCAACCGCTGCTTTTAATGCTTCAGTCTAGAGGAATAATGGTAAATTAGTGTTGGCTAACATACTACGCACCATGTTCATAAGTGTACGGTTTCTTCGTTCAACGACACCATTCTACTATGGTGTACCAAGAATGGTGTATTGGTTCACAATCCCCTGGCCCTTACAAAACTCATAAAATGGACCAGGAGCTTGACCCACATCAGTAAGTCTTCCATAATATTCACCGCCTCTATCTGTTCTCACAACTTTAATCTGACGATCTAATTGCTTTTCAGCCTTATAATCTTTTAAAGTTGTAAGAGATTTGTTAGGAAACTTTATTTGTAAGTATTGAAAAAAAACCAATTCAGCCTGATCTAAAGAAGAAGATAAAGTCCTGAAGATCAAACAACAAGAAGAAACAAGATAGGACAATTGAAAAGAACAACACATCTTCTTCAAAGTATTAGAAGCTGATCAAGAACAAGAGAAGATTATCAGAAAAGGTCATTCTAATGGATCTGATGATATTTCTAATGAAATATCATCAGTTTCTGGCAAATCTGATCATCAGACTTTCTGATGATTTGTTCACCAGAATTTCTGATGAAGTGGTTATCAGAAATTATGAATCAGAAATTCTAATAAACCCCACTTGTCTGAACGAGTTCTACCCTGCCACGATAACCGAAGCAACTTGACATTATTGGATCTCATGATGACTAAGGAAACTTGATAATTGGATCCAATGAATATGTTAAGAAGCTACTTTGTGTAGGACATATGCATGAATAACCAAATGTTTATTCATGCCTCTGTGCTTTCTATAAATTGAAATCTCATCAAGCAAAGGACGATGAGTTAAGCCAAGCATTCAATACATACAACAAAAACTCCATTGTCCTTTCACCTCAGAATTATACAAGTATTCGTTTGCAATAGATAATAACCTCACAATCACTTTGTAAACCATTTTGTTTCAAAGTGATATAAACTTGAAAATTCTGTAGGTCTTGTTTCTTGAAAGTCTGATTTCTATTTTCGCACACTATTTTCATACTTGTTGAAATCACTTGCCATATTACGTGAAAAGAAGTTTTTTAAGTCCAACTGGGACCAACAATTGGTATCAGAGCACATTGAATAAATCATTTTCAAACGATCAATTGCTCATCTCTTTTTCTCTAAATATGGCAAACTTTCAAACGTGGAATAATTCTTTCAACATTGGTTCAATGTCTAAACCTCCGACCTTGGCCAGAGAGGAATATCCACAATGGAAAAATCAGGATGGTCAACTTTCTTAATGGACGTGAACAAACTCTGTTTCAATCCATTGTAAGGGGTCCATATGTACCAACGACTGAAATACCAGCTATTCCACCAACAGATCAATCACCAGGAGTCCCTGCCTACTTGGCTCCCAAAAGTGAAAGTCTTTGGAGCCAAGAAGACAAGGACCTGATGGCTGCAGATGAAAGAGCAAAATCACTTTTAATAATGGCTCTTCCTAATGACATATTCTCTCAAATTGATGCATGCGCATCAGCTAAAGAGATATGGGATCAATGGAGTTTTCAACAAGCAAAGGAATTCATTAACTTTATTGAAACTACACCAAAGAACAGAGGTAAGGGTTTAGGGTATGTAAAAACAAATGAAATTAAACCCACTACCTTTGTGAAAGCAACACATCAGATTTCTAATAAATTTACATCAGAATCTGATTCAGAATCATGCAGATCAATAAGTTCTGAGAACACTTTTGATATCTGAAAACTCAACTTAAAAGCAAAAAGGAGTGAATCCAAACAAAAGTGTTTAAAAACTCCAGAAGTGATTCACTCAAAATTTCAAAAATATCCAACAGTTTCATCACAAGTAGAGAAATCAGAAACTTGTATGTGTGTTGACATTCTGAAGCTGGTTCAACACCAACTCTAAACAAAAATTAAAAAATATGTTCATGGCTCAGCATGCAACAGATATTCTGATGAAAGTTCATCAAAAGAAGACAATCTGATTAAAACTTCATCAGAAAAAGTACCCAAGCAAGTCTGGGTACCAAAAACCTCTAGCTTTACCATTTCAGGACCATCATGTGCAGCAGATCTGCTACTGCGATTCTAGAAGCTCCAAGCACAAGACTGGGGACAGGAGCTTACTCAGTAATTTTGTTTCAAAACTGGGTAAATTGGTTAATTTTGGGAATGGAGTAAAAGGGAGGATTTTGGGGTATGGATGTATAAAGTATGGATGTTTGATCATCGAAAAAGTAGTCTATGTGGAAGGCTTAAAGTACAATCTGCGGAGTTGTGGTCAATTTTGTGACAAAGGTTTTAAGGTAACCTTCTTACCAGAAAAATGTTTGCTAATTGGTATGGATGATAATAAGATCTATTTAAGTGGAAAAAGAATAAGACAGTCAATCTACTATTTTGATTTTAAAGAGGAAAATGAACATCCAAAATTATGTTTATTTTCAGCAAAAATCAAAGGTAGTAGTTGGCTATGGCACAAAAGATTAGCCCACTTAAACTTTAAAAATTTAAGCAAATTAGCAAACAAAGGACTAGTAAAAGGATTACCTTTCATATCCTCAAAGATGGATAAAATTTGTGAAGCTTGTGAAATGGGTAAATCTAAAAGAAGCTCACACAAAACAATTTCTGAATCTTCTATAACACAAAATTTAGAACTTTTGCATATGGATCTTTGTGGACCCATAAGCACTGAAATCTTTTCTGGAAAGAAGTACATACTTGTCATAGTAGATGATTTTTCCAGATACACATGGGTTGAGTTCTTAAGAAAGAAAAGTGAAACTCCAGATCTGATCATAAATTATATCAGAAAATTGAAAATCTTTTAAAATTCTCAGCCAGAAGGATCAGAATAGATAATGGAACAGAATTTAAGAACTCAAAAGTTGAGAACTTCCTTGTAAGCAAAGGAATCTCTCATGATTATTCTGCTCCAAGATCACCTCAACAAAATGGAGTGGTAGAAAGGATGAACAGAACCTTAGTGGAAGCAGCCAGAACAATGCTTGCTCATGCAAAACTGCCCACTCACTTTTGGGCAGAGGCAATAGCAAATGCTTGTTTTACCCAAAACAGGTCCATAATCAACAAAATACATAATAAAACACCCTACAACATTATAAATGGTAGAATACCAAGTGTAAATTTTTTGCACACATTTGGTTGTATATGTTTTGTTTTCAATGATTTTGAAAGTCTTGAAAATTTTGATAGAAAAGCAGAGAAGGGTATTTTTCTTGGTTATTCAATGTCCTCAAAAGCATATAGAATTTTTATCTTAAATACAACGACAATCAGAGAAAGTTTATATGTATCTTTTGATGATTCATCAGAAACAGAAGTTTGTGATGAATATATGAAGGAAATAAACTTTTCTGATAAAGAAGAAAAACTTGAAGATCTTTTTGAAATAGTAACCGAAGAATTTCTAGGACATGATCAAAATCTCACAGATAAATCTATAGAAAATTCATGTGCTAACCCTGCAGAATAAATGGAAAATGTATCAGAAACCTTGAATCAGAACAATGAAAATACATCTAACAATCAAAATTTTGATACATTAAATACTAATGAGGCAAATTCAGGGGGAAACTTCAAATCCATCAGAACCAACAACTTTTCACAACAAGTTGAGATGGATAAAAGGACATGTTCAAACTGAAATCATTGGTAATCCAGAAGATGGTGTGAGAACAAGATCTGCCACAGCACATGAGTGTGATTTTGCTGGGTTCTTAAGCAAGATAGAATCTAAGTCTGTCAAAGAAGCTCTTAATGACTCAGACTGGATTCAAGCAATGCAAGAAGAGTTTGATCAGTTTGAAAAGAGTAAGGTATGGGATCTGGTGCCAAAGCCAAATGACAAATCTGTCATAGGCTCAAAATGGGTATTTAGAAACAAATCTTATGAAAATGACATAATAACAAGGAATAAGGCAAGGTTAGTGGTTAAAGGTTATTGTCAACAAGAAGGTATTGACTATGATGAAACCTTTGCACCAGTGGCCAGATTAGAAGCAATAAGAATCTTTCTTGCTTATGTTGCATCTAAAGACTTCAAAGTATATCAAATGGATGTAAAGTCTGCATTCCTAAATGGTAAGATTGAGGAAGAAGTTTATGTGCATCAACCTGAAGGCTTTGTTGATCCTAAATTTCAAAACCATGTTTTATAAATTAAACAAAGCCTTGTATGGTTTGAAGCAAGCTCCTAGAGCATGGTATGAAACACTTTCAAACTTCTTACTCAATTCTAGCTTCACAAAAGGTATTATTGATACAACTCTTTTTCTTAAAACACAAAAGGGCCACACTTTGTGTCACACCCCCAAAATACCACATGCGGAAACCCCCGCGAGGCGTGTGACGTACCAGGATCCAAGCCACCAATCACATTGAACTCATAAATATATTTAAATAAAACTTTCATTCATTAACAAAAAGTGTTACAAACGTTACATATCATTCATTGTATACAGCGGAAGCATAACTCATTTGTTAAGTGTTTCATAAACCATGTGTACATAAACCATTAAACTTGTATTGAGATTCCATGTATCTCGACCCATGACCACTCCAGCATCCCAGACAACAAGCACCAATGATATAAACCTACAATCCTGCAAGCATGCAGACAAGTGTGTCAGACGACGCTGGTGAGTTCAAAGTTTTGTTAACGCGTTTAGTTACCAGATATGTGTATAAAACAGTTCAATGATTTGATTTGATGTTGTTATTAACTCGATTACCGCAGATGGCTACAAGATTTATTTTCCCAACCCCAATGTCTCTATCAAAACATTGGTCATGATTTAAGGTAATTAGTTCACGCCCGTCCTCCCCGGTACGGTGTGGGGGTGCCAAACCTAATAGCGCTATCAACTAAATACCTCGTTGCCTCCCCGGTAACTATCGGTAGATGTAAGGGGTCTTATATGATAGAAATGAGTGTAATAACCAACATCCAACAACCCGACGTTCCTCCCCGGAACAATTACCAGATATCCCTCCCCGGGACGTATGCTTAGAAAAGGAGCAGTGAACTCACCTTAGATTTGCTCGGTATTTAACAAGTTACTTTACCCATTCCAAGTCGGTCAACCAAACCCTACCATGGTTACCAAAGACAATCAGTATAGTGTTCACACATATCACGTATCTAACGTACACGTTGCACAAGTAGCAGACAAGGAAGACACACGTTCTTATACGCATCGTAACCGTTTAAACATACAATCCGTTGATCTATAACCTTTATCATGAAGTCATATAACAAGTGCACGGGCTTCACATGCAACTCAATCACTTAACAGTGATTAACATAAAAGTGCTCTACTTACAGCAGTGTTTCATGAATCTAAATACTCATCGTCATGTATAATAGTTTATGGTTGTCACCTAACAGGTGTTCAAGTCACACACACAGGTTTGCATCAATGATACATGTTTCACATGTTCTTATTCACAAAGTCATCGTATTGTACACACATAGCATACATATCACATATTAGCCTTCAACAGTGAGTTGGTTATTCTCATTAATCAATAACAGTTTCCTTGTTTTAATTGGTGTTGTTGTCATGCATCAACCGAAACCATGTAACCAGATATTCACATCACAAGCGTCATAAATAACTCAAAACTCTACATCCTACAACCACGTCCAAAGTCAATACTATCGGTGCCTACTGTCCAACTAGTATCCTTACACGACGAAACATCCAGGTGACGGAAGATCAACTTTCGTCGGGCCTAAGCTGATGGCGAAACTCCCATATGTTTCGTCAGAAATCCAGCCGGCGAAACCCCCATACGTTTCGTCGGAATCCAGCCGGCGAAACTCTCCTATGTTTCGTTGTGGTGAACCTGGATTCTAACAGTTTCCTGCAAAACCCTAATCGCATACCAGCAGTTTCATCATCTAATATTAGCATAGAAGCATACTCTATCCTAATCAATCATACAATGTCATCCTCAAACATTCATCATTCACATGTAGTAATTCATTCATTTACATAACAGTTCCTAAAGTGGGTTAACAGCCTATCGAACAACAGCATGATCTCAACTAATTCTGATCATAGTCAACATCATCAAGCAATCATATAATCAAGTAAATCAAGGCTCCTAAAAGCATCTTGTGCACTTGTTAAATCAAACCACAACTCATTTTTCAACACATATGATTAGAATCATAACCATTAATTCATTCTAACAATCAAGGCACCACACACAGAATCTTGTATACGAGAAATCATAATAA
Source organism: Helianthus tuberosus (assembly GCA_030545235.1). NCBI lineage: Eukaryota > Viridiplantae > Streptophyta > Magnoliopsida > Asterales > Asteraceae > Helianthus > Helianthus tuberosus. Next base: position 121,837,176 of record CM060354.1, read on the forward strand.
CATATGGTAAACATACTAACCGAGTTTCACGAGGAAAATTATTCGGTCTAGAGGGCTGCCGCCGATCAATGGGAGAGGGGAAAAAGATAGTGCTAGGGTTTGCTAAAGATTCCTAAATATATGTACAGAGGGAGTTGGGCCGCGCTTGGATCTGGGCCAAAGCCCACTACGGCGAAAGAGTATCTTTCGTCAAGGGGGTGGCGACGAAACTCCAGTGTTTTAATCCTTGAACTATTCTGAACAACTTTGTATTTAATGAAAATGGTGTTTTAATTTCAATACTTGTTTAATTATTTGTGACATTTACACGTTTTCAATCATTGTTTAATTCTGAACTCTCAAACCTGTTCTGGAAGTGAAATCGTAAACTGTTACGTAAACGTAATCAGTTTAACGTGACGTACACTCTGTAACAGTGACATAAGCCAAACATACCCTAAATACCCTTTACATAACTTAGAAATAAGTTTTAAAGGATCCGGTATGGCAAAAACATGTTTATTCGAACTTAAGAACTAATTGCGACAAAACTGCGAAACGAACGTTGGTGACCGCCCGGATAATATTTAAATCCCCAAAATATTCTGTTATGATTAAAATTTTATTTTTAATCATGTCCATGTTGAAAAATAAATCAAAACGCTTAAAAACGTTATTTTTTCCAGATTAAGCGCGTACCGCGTGTTACTGCGCAACACAATGCGTATACTGCGAAACGCAGACAACGCAGCCAGTCTCGGCAACTAATATTTATTTCAGTAATAATTTGGTGAGTTTATTTTTATAGAATGATAAAAATAATTTAAACGCCATAAACCGGGAATAAAACGCTAGATAAAATACCCGGTATCCAGTTAAATACCAGTTTTTAGCCTACATATGATTCATTTTAAAAAAAAAAGGCATATGTATGTGTGTTGTCGTGTACATACATGAAAGAAGTGCCACCTTTTTCCTTCCTTTGACAAGTGTTACACATGCAAAGCCTTGAATCCTCCATATCTTCTCATTCCAAGACACAATCTCCCTTTAACCAAGAATTCAAAAAAATCACTCATCTCTCTCCTTCCCAAACCGTAACACACACATACACACACTCATTTTCGTAATTTTTATCATCTTCATCAAGATCCAAGTCTCTTCCAAGGTGTTTCCTTGCACTTTTGAAGATCCTAAGGTGTTTTCAAGTGATTCAAAGCAAGAACCAAGCTCCATATCATCACATTTTGTCAAAAACCCATCAAAAATCTTGAAGGTATACAATTTATTTTGAAATCCTTATTCTTGATTTTTGGTGTTGTTAATGATGATAGAAGTTTCTCAAGGTTCTTGAATTATTCACTAACTTGAAACTAAAAAGAAATGGGTTTTTACACAAAACGAAAATGGAAGTATATGTGTGTATATATATCCGTATGTATGTATGTATGTGGGTATGTATTTGAGATTTAGTTTGATTTTTTTGATAAATATTTGTTTAGGATGTTTGCTTGCATGAACAAGATTTTGTGCAAATATGTTAGAGATATAAAGAAATGGTTGAATCATGAGTTATAATTTGAAATAATGTTAGTATATTGACATGTAAATGGCCGAAAATTTATTAGACACGTTTGAGAATTTTTAAGTTGTTGCATGTACTTGAATGACAGTTAAAATGCAAGTGTTTGATGATTTGTGCATGATGTGATGAATGTTCAATCAAATCAGTAAGTAAACATGAATAAATTACATGTTTGATGCATTTAAATTCATATGAAATGATAATATGATAAGTGTGCTTTAGATACTTGTACATAAGCATGCATGTTGATTTAAAGCTCAAGAAATGATAAAAAATGATTGTATGACAAAAATGTTTTAAAACAGATTATAAACACTAAAAATAACATTATTTGATATATTATAATTGCATGAAACTTTGTCATAGGTTTGGTAGCTTTGCATGTTGTACATATAGCTTAGAAAGTTGTAAAATATGTGAAATTTGCATGATTTATGTGGTTTATGTGAGACCTGCACTATCATGAGTATAACCACTATTTTATTCAGTAAATAATATGGGTTATCTTAAATATCACGTCGTTATGATTTGGGATGGTTATGGTAACGTTTGATGCAAAACTATGCGGTAAAACGGTTAAAAATCAGCTTTTCGGAGGATTTTTATAAAACTGTTTTAGATCAGTAACCAAACTGAGATTTTTGATATAAAAATAAGTATTTTAACTTATATTAAGTTTACTTGGTGTTTGGTTAGTCATACATGACTTCCGACGCCCAAAAACGTTACCGAATCGCTAAAATACGCGTTTTTCAATGTACACTAGAATGGGTTGTTCATGGGTAAATTTTATGTGTTACAATGTGTTATGTGTTTTATAATATGTGTATGATTACATGTTAATACTTGACAAGATTATGTGTATTACGTTATTATTTGTATGTCACGTTTGAGTATATATATTACGACGCACAAATCATAGATATATTGCCGATTACGTGATGAGGGTCACCAATAAAATCGTTCAAGTCGCAAAGTTCTTAAAATATATATATGAACTCATATATATATAAATTCACCAACATAATCAAAAATAATAACTTTTCGAGAAAATCTCAAAGTTATGTGAAAATTCTAAGTATCAGAGAAACTTAGGTATTTTGTGAAATTTTGATTATTAAATCGTTCTTATTTAATTTAGGACGAATAAACAATTTGAGGGATTGTGTTAACATATAAAAACGCACCCAAAGGTGAGTACATAGTTCCCCTATTTTATGTTTTTCAAATGTTTTGGGGTGAAGCATATGTGCATAACTTTACTTTTCGTTTTCATGACTTTATACATATTTTGTTACATTGTACACATAATACAAATTTTCAAGACATTTTATTGGCATATTGACTTAGTATATCTATTACATGGTTTTACAAAGACATTTTCATGACATGCTTACATTGAAAAGGACATTTGGTATGTTTAACGGGTTAGTAGTACATTCATTAACATTGATCACGCCGCTCGGTAGTATGTAATAGCGCTATAGGACTTGACAAATCCCGTTCCCGCTTTCTAGGAATTTCGGAAGGGGAATGACAGAATTCGAATACATTTTTGATAAACCTTGATCCTGATAAGGGTTTATCCGACAGTCTCAAGGCTTGAGTGTATGCGATAGACAAACCGTATAAATGTTCATATCGAAAAAAGCAATGGTTTTCAAAACATAAATTTTGTTTTAAACTTTTGTTTATTCAAAGACTTTGTTTTGTACATGACATTTGATTACATAAGACATTTATTTATACATGACATTATGCATTTGGCTTAAGTAAATACTATTTATTCGCCATACATGACATGGTTTATACTGGACATTTGACATTGGACATTGGTTACACATGACATTGACATTTAAACAAGACATTATTTCATGGTTATTAATAAGTGATTTAAATAACGAGACGTGTATAATATGATAAAATCATGGTGGATACGCCGCTGGTACTTCCTATATATAAGTGCTTTTATTATATTGCATATCGTGGCGTTATCTAAACCACTTCAACAAAGACAAGACATGACATATTTTATACATATTATTTTCATTTGGTTATTTACTTAACCATACATCATTCTTTTATATCATTTGATTTTCATATGATTTTATAAAAGAAAATATTTTAAAAGGTTCATGACTACTTTTCGTTAAACATTTCTTTTAACATTCAAAGTCATGAATCTTCAACACTAAACCTATGTTACTCACATGCATTTTTATGCTGACGTATTTACTTTCACATATGTTTCAGGAGCGAATGTTTGATGTGAGCGAGCTTCACTTAGGGCGACTTGGGCCTTAGCAATCTAAAATCAAGAAAGTTATCATCTTTTATGTTATGTGTTTTGTTTGACCTAAGACAATGTAATAATTTAAGCTTGTAAAACTTAACTTTATTTATCATCTGTTTTGAAACAATAATTCTGCCACACGACTCCCCGACGTTTCCGCCGCGGTTTGTTGTTTTACGCGGTCGGGGTGTGACAAGTTGGCTACGGACATACGACATAAACTAGTCCTAAGTTATTTTAACAATTACATATAACACAATTTTATTAACAATCACAACCTTAATCATGCAGCAAATCACACACATGTTGTAACGCAAACAAATTACGAAAACTGAATTGCAACCAAGTGACGTGTCGAGGAAAAACCCTGAAAACTCGGGTTGTCACACTTTGTTAGTCCAAATTTATGTTAATGACATTATATTTGGATCAACAAATGAAAAGTTTTGCAAAAAGTTTCAAAAATTAATGACCATCCACTTTGAGATGAGCATGATGGGTGAGTTAACTTTTTTCTTAGGTACAAGTCAAACAAAGAAGTGATGGAATATTTCTGAGTCAATCTAAGTATGTGAAAACAATTTTGAATAAATACTCACTTGAAAATTGCTCAATTTCAAAAATTCCATGGCAACAGGGAACAAACTTGATTCTGATAAAGAAGGAACATGTGTGGATATTAAAACCTATAGGGGGATGATAGGATCATTATTATACTTAACTGCAAGCAGACTAGATATTATGTTTGCTACATGTTTTCTAGCAAGATATCAATTTAATCCTAAAGAATCTCACCTAAAAGCAGTCAAAAGGGTTTTTAAATATCTAAAGGGCACATTAGAACTCGGTCTCTGGTATCCTAAGGGTACAAATCTTGAACTAACTGCATACACAGATGCAGATTATGCAGGATACAAGATTGACAGAAAGAGCACATCTGGTGCATGTCAAATCTTGGGAGAAAAGTTGGTATGTTGGGCAAGTAAGAAACAAAACTGTGTTGCAACATAAGCAGCTAAATCTGAATATGTAGCAGCAGCAAGTTGCTGTTCACAAGTGCTGTGGATGCAAACTCAGCTGAAGGATTTTGGAGTAAATCAGACAAAGATACCCATTCTATGTGACTCAAAGAGTGCAATTGCAATTACAGAGAATCCAGTTCATCACTCTAGAACCAAGCACATAGATGTCAGATATCACTTTATAAAGGATCATGTTGAAAAAGGTAACATAGAGATGTAATTTGTTCCAACAGAAAACCAAATTGCTGACATTTTTACAAAACCTCTTGATTTAAAGAGACACGATTTTCTAATCAGCATACTTGACATGGTTAACATAAAAGATGAAGATGTTTCAGAAAACAATAAGTCACAAACTGAAAACTAACCTGATGATAATCAGGGTGCAAATTTTGATTATCAAATAATGAAGCAACAGATTTCTGATAAAGAAATCCATCAATCTGGTGAAATATCAAAAAAAAAAAAAAACTGATAAATTACCAATAATCTGATAATTTACTAGAAAATCTATTGATTTATCAGAAAATCTGATGAATCATCAGAAATTCTGATAAAACATCAAAAAATCTGTTAAAACATCAGAATCACCACTGATTATCAGAAAATTTTATGATTGTACCATCTTTATTGATATCTCATATTTGTATAAACACATAACTGTAGATAATTCTGTTTTTGATTTTTTTTTCTTTGCATAGTTTAAATTAAATTAAAAAAATCAAAAAGGGGGAAAGTCACATGCATTAAGATAAATTCAAAGCCACCATAGGGAAAATCAACCGTCACAGGTAAATTTTTTTGCAAAAATTGATTTCTCTTCTACTTCCAAAGCATGCAACGTCATCTTTCATAAGAGTATAGAGAGACACGGGGGCATAAAAATGATTAGGGGATATAAAAGTAGCCGCCTAGTTATTTAATGCTACTCACAAATGGGGGCTTCAAACTCTGCCATATACTCTCTGAACCAGATATTGTATTAAATGAAGAGAAAGAAAAGGAAAAGAAAATATTTAGTTGTTAATACCATTTATGGCATAACTATCACTTTCATCTATAAATATTAACAACTCTTTAAGACTTTCTTCATCACAACAACCTTCACTTCAAAACTTTTTCAGAAAATTTCACTTTCAAAAATCTCAAATGGCAAAAGAAATTAGAACCGAGCACTTTACTCTCATTTTTCACACCACACACAACCGTAGACTAAGGTCAAAACTGGAAGGTCCTGCATGGAAGGATTGCCAGATTGTATACAACATGTTAAAGAAAAGTTCTTTGGGCCATGCTATATCAACACATGTCACAATCTACCCTGCACTCCTTCAAGAGTTTGGGTGGAATGCAGAAACCATCTATAGAGGCACCAGCATGTGGATACAAAGCAAGGTGATGAACAGGACAATCATTCTAAAGGAGGAAACTCTTAGAGATGCCCTACAGTTGACTGATGACCTAGACACCACCTTCTTCCCAAGGGAAATGCTGGAAGAAACCCTGAAGGATATGGGTTATCGCACACCAAACATTTCGAGGCAGATCAGCAAATCTAGTTTCATTCAACCGTTCCAGTATTTGGTAACACAACTGTCACATCCCAACCGATGGCGGAAACATCGGGGTGCGAGCACTAAGCATTCAGATTGCTCATGAGATTCCATAACACTATTTGTTTCCATAGACATTTAGATCAAATTCATCATAACATTGTCTAAAAGTAAACACAACCAACACAAGTATCAAATACACACCAAAACGAATATTGTTTAAATTGTTCAAAAGATTCTAAGTTAACTAGGTGACGTTTCTAAGCATCTCCTAGCTGGATTCCATGCATTCCCAAGCATCCTATCAGCCTGCAACATGTATTAAAATATCAATACAGAAAGTATTGGCTAATAGAATAATAGATTAAAACAACTCATATCCATAGTGTAAGCAATAAAATTGTTTCAGCCGTGCTAGTGTCGCAGTCCACGCAGTGATAGCCCAAGTTTCCAATGCGTTAAGTGTCACACCTCGACCACGTAAAACAACAAATCGTGGCGGAAACGTCGGGGAGTGTTGTAACAGAATCATTGTTTCACAACCATGGATTAAATAGTTTCGTTTTATTGAATTATTGAACTCATTGTTTTATTACAAATCAGATAAATACAAATATTGTCTTTCAAATTTTAAAGTCGCTAAGGCACAAGTCCATCCTATGTATAGCATGCATCAAATAATCATCACATAGCAGCACCTGTAACACATGTGAAAATAGGTACGTCAGCATAAAAATGCCTGTGAGATACATAGGTTTTATTTAAACAGGATTCATGACTTGTAAGTTTAAATGAAATGTTTAACAAAAGTAGTCATGAGCCTTAAAATATTTTCTTTTATATTTCATACAAAAAGTGATAAGAAATCAGATGATATAAAAGAATAATGCAATAATAAAATGAATAACCAACTAAAAATGAGTTTGTAGCATATATAAAAATATACCTTGGTTTTAAGAAAGTCGGTAAGTAATATATTAAAATATATTTTAGTTTCAAAACAGTTAAACAGATAGTATATCAAATATACTTTAGTTGTTAAAATAATAGTTTTCGGTAGTATATCATAAGTATACTTTGGTTTTGTAAATAACATATCAACTATGTTTTAGTAAATAACAAAATATATGTTGGATTTGTACATAGTATATCAAATTATACTTTGGTAAATAATATCATATATGGGAGCATATCAAACTATACTTTGGAAGTATATCAAAATATACAAAAGAAAATGTGATTTAGAATTCATTCAAACCTTAGTGTATCAAACTACACCTTAGAGACTATAGAAATACCACAAAGGCAATTTCTATTTGGATAAAATTCGGTTTCTGACATTCCATACAACAGGAATGGGGTGTCTAGTCCTATAGCGCTATATCATACTACCAATCGGTTTGGTGAATGTATAAAATAAGTACAACCCAACAATAAATTTTATAATCTTTGAGAATTAGTGTTTAAATCATAGATAATCATTCAGTTTGTCAAAAGATAAGTACTAGCATGTATAATCAATTTATACTTTGAAATCATGAAAATAACAACTAAGCACACATGTTTCACCCCAAAACATTTGAAAACAGTAAAAGAGGGGACTATGTACTCACCTTTGGGTGCGTTTTTATATGTTAACACAATCCCTCAAATTGTTTATTCGTCCTAAATTAAATAAGAACGATTTAATAATCAAAAACCCACAAAAATACATAAGTTTCTCCGATACTTAGAATTTTCACATAACTTTGAGATTTCTCGAAAAGTTATTATTTTTGATTATATTGGTGTATATATATATGTGAGCATATGTGTATTTTAAAAACTTTGCGACCTGAACGATTTTATTGGTGACCCTTATCATGTTATAAGCAATATATATACGATTTGCGCGTCGTAATATATATACTCAAATGTAACATACTAATAATAACGTAATACACATAATCTTGTCAAGTATTAACATGTCATCATACACATATTATAAAACACATAACACATTGTAACACATAAAATTTACCCATGAACAACCCATTATAGTGTATGTTGAAAAACACGTATTTTAGCGATTCGGTAACGTTTTTGGGCGCCGGAAGTCACGTATGACTAACCAAACACCAAGTAAACTTAATACAAGTTAAAATACTTATTTTTATATCAAAAATATCAGTTTAATTACTGATCTAAAACAGTTTTATAAAAATCATCCGAAAAGCCGATTTCTAACCGTTTTACCGCATAGTTTTGCATCAAACGTTACCCTAACCATCCCAAATCGTATCGACTTGATATTTTAACATAACCCATTTTATTTACTGAATAAAATATTGGTTATACTCATGATAGTGCAGGTCTCACATAAAGCACATAAATCATGCAAATTTCACATATTTTACCACTTTCTAAGCTATATGTACAACATGCAAAGCTATCAAACCTATGAAAAAGTTTCATGCCATTATAATATACCAAATAATGTTATTTTTAGTGTTTATAACCTGTTCTAAAACATTTTTGTCATAAAATCATTTTTTTTATCATTTCTTGAGCTTTAAATCAACATGTATTCTCATGTACAAGTGTCTAAAGCACACTATCATATCATCATCATCATATGAGTTTAGATGCATCAAACATGTGATTTATTCATGTTTATTTGCTGATGTATTTGAACATTTATCATATCATACACAAATCATCCAACACTTGCATTTTAACTATCATTCAAGAACAAGCAACAACTTAAAAATTCCCAAATATGTCTAATAAATTTTTAGCCATTTACATATTTGCATATTTGCATAGAATTTTTAGCCATTTACAACTTACATATTTGCCATTTACAAGCAACAACTCATGATTCAATCATTCCTTTATGTCTCTACATATTTGCATATAATCTTGTTCATGCAAGCAAACATCTTAAACAAGTATTTACCAAAGATCAAGCTCAAATCTCAAACACACACATATATATATATTTATATATATATATATATATACGGTTTTATACACACATATATATCACCATTTTTATTTTGTATCAAGACCCATTTCTTTTTAGATTTCAAGTTTGTGAAAAATTCTAAGATTCAAGAGAAACTTCTAATCATCAAGAACAACCAAGAATCAAGTGTATGATTTAAACATAAACTTTATACCCTCAAGATTCAAGTAAGTTTTTGGATGGGATTTTGATGATATGGAGCTTGAAATCACTTGAAAGCACCTTGGAAACTCCTTTGGATCTTCACACCAACTTGAATCTAGCTTGGAATGGAGCTTGATCTTCAAGAACAAAGTTGAAAGGTTGGGAATGAAGGTGGTGGTGATGGTTTCGATTATGGGGGAGGAGAGAATGTCACACCCCGACCACGTAAAACATCAAATCATGGCGGAAACGTCGGGGAGTGTTGTAACAGAATTAATTGTTTCACAACCATGGAAATTAAGTTACGTTTTATTTATCAAACAAGAGAGTTACATTGTCTTAAAACAAGAAACAAAGAGTACATAACATAATTTAACTAGATCTTTCTTCATTTTAAGTCACTAAGGCACAGGTCCGCCTAAGTGTGTCTCGATCATCCTATGCAACAGCTCCTGAAAACACATGTGAAAATAGGTACGTCAGCATAAAAATGCCTGTGAGATACATAGGTTTTGTGAAAATAAGATTCATGACTTAAGTTTAAGAAAATGTTTAATAAAATTTAGTCATGAACCTTGTAAATTGTTTTGTTTTGTAAATCATTTAAAAAGCGATAAGATCAGATGATATGTATAAATAAAAGAATAATATATGGTTAAATGAATAACCAAGTAAAATGAGTTGTATAAAATAAACTGTTTTGTAAACCAAAGTTTTGTGAAAAACATGTTACTTGTGTAAAATGTATAAGTCCACATTGAATGATTTAAATAACGCTATGATATGTAATATAATACAAATACTTATATATAGGAAGTACCAGCGACGTATCCACCATGCTTGTATCATACTACTCACATCTCGTTACTTAAGTCATTTAAACAAACCACCAATGTATAAAGTCTATGTTTAAACCAATTGTCAAAAGTCCTTGTATAAACCATATCAAATGTTAAAAGTCCAAATGTAGCCAAGTAGTGTGTAACAAATGTTATGTATGGTAAGTAATGTGTTGTTACATAAACCGAATGTAAAAATGTACAAAACAAAGTATTTTGAATATATCAAAAGTTATGTTTTGCAAAGTAAATGCATGTTTTATTGATACAAACACTTATGTGGTAAGTTAACGCATATATTCAAGCCTTGTGATAGACGGATAACCCTAAGTCAAGGTTATCAAAAGAAATGTTTTCGGATTCAGTCATTCCTACACCCAAACAAACCTAGGATGTCAGGAACGGGATTTGTCAAGTCCTATGGTACCACTACTTACTACTGAGCGGCGTAGCTAATGTTAATGAACGTATATAAGTCCCGTTTGTACAAACCAAATGTTATACCAAATGTAAACGTGTTATATGAAAACAATGTACTAAGTATGCTCAGTTAACATACAAAGCAGAAAAGTCATGTAAATCAATGTGCTAGCATGCTCAGTCAACATACATAGCAGAAATGTAAAGTAAAACAATGTACTATAAGTGTACTAATGAACATAGCAAGTATATGATGTGAAAACAGGAAAGCATGAAAGTAACAAGTAGGCACATGTGTTTAACCCCAAAACAGTTTGAAAACAGTAAAAGAGGGGTCTATGTACTCACTTGAGATTGATTAGGAATCCTTGAGTAACAACCAAACAATGCTAGAGATCACGGAAATCAAACGGTACCTAATATAGGTAACTATGTTAATAAACGGACCTATTCGGAGGATCGGGTAGCATGAGGGTTCTTAAACCAAACGAGTATGGGAACTCATATAATATGGTTTAACAAAGCCTACATATTAAAATGGAACCTAACCTAAGTGCTTACGACCCATTACGACCCGTTTAGGTAGCTTATGCTACTTTAACGCGTCGTTCGCGTAAAACGCGTTTGGCCCGCCTAACTAGTCCTATGACAAGTAATATATGCCTTAACATGTCTATTATTGTTGCCAAAACAGTTTAGATATTAAAAATTATGTTACATATGCTTAAAATGAATTTTGGGCGTAAGAGGGCATTTTGGTAATTTACCTAAGGCATATAAACTACCTATCATACAACTAACTAAACGTCATGACCATAAGGTATAACCTCAGAAGGTTATTCCCTATACGACTATGGTCACCAAATGTATTTGGTCGGATCCTAAAGATCGACCAAACGTGTTGGGTTCGAAAGTATAAGCGATTGATTAGATCGCTTACCTTTACGACCCTAGACAAGAACAAAACTAAAAGTGACGAGCTAAGCATGTTAAAACATGCTTAAATAATTTAGAAAACAAGTTTGGTATCAAAACAAACGGTTTTGATACCTAAAAGTAGTTTGGTTACAAAATACGCAAGAATACGCATTTTGGCCGAAACTACGACTCGTCACTGAGCCTAGATAACGTGGTAATCAGTAGGTATAGTCACTAGGGACTATAACCATCGTGATTACGCTCACGTTATGAAGTTTAAAATAACTTTGCATTGACCATAAACTGGTCAAAGCAGAAAGTCAAACGCAGTTTGACTTTAACGATAAAAACTAACGAAAAGAACGAAAGAATACTTACAGAAGGTCCCCGCAAGCTCTTGATCCGATTTACTCTCAGGTATGAAGCATAAACTTCAACTTAGAGAGCCAAAAATAAGATTCAAGTGTGAGTTTGCAAGGAAATGAAGGTGGGTATTTATAGGAATTCAAGAACCGTTAAGATCGTTCATCGAAAACTGAGCTTTGATATGGACCTTACATGTGTGCCCATGGTTTTCTAAAACCATGGGAGCCCCTAATAATGGACTAGGTTCATTGAATACCATCCCATGGTTTTGCAAAACCATGGGTTAAAACCATCAACACTTCAAAATGGACTAGGTTCATTGAATCTGGTCAGAAATTTCAAAAATGGTCCCTGCACTTGTAAAACTTGATTTTTTTCACTTTTAAGCCCCGTTAACCCCATTTCAAGGCTCTAAAATAAAGTTAAAGTATTGGGAACTCAAAACATGCTCAAAAGTATCTCGGATGTCGGTTCGTTTGGTCGTACGGTTGCGTTATTCGCTTAATTACGACGGAAGTCATAACGAACGCAAAAACGATCCAAATTACGCGACGAATAGATTTTTCTCATGCTAAATGCTAAAATAAAATATTTTAGTGCTTAAATAAATTTTTGGATGTCCGGATGTATTCAGAATGTAAGTTATGCGCGAAAATGCAAACTTGTGCACTTTTTGACGCTTTTAGTCCCTGAATGACCCAAAAGTTTATTTTAGCACACCGAACCCCTCAAAGCCTATTTCTAAGCTATTTAAAGGATATTTATGGTATGTTTAACTTATGGTCATGTTCTGGAATTTTTGTTCTAGTACGAATCATCATACTTTCGCAGTTTGTCGAATTTAGTCCCTGTAGGCGATTAAACTTGTTTTTGCCATACCAAAGCCTTCAAAACTTATTTCTAAGTTATGTAGAGGTTATTTAAGGTATGTTAAGTATATGTTGATGTTCCGGAGTGTTTGTCGCGTTAAATTGATTACGTTTACGCACCAGTTTGCGTATAACTCTCTAGAAAGCGATGTAAAGTTTGAAATTGAACAAAAGTCAAAACATGAAAAATGTCAAATATAAACAAACAAACATTGGGATCAAATAACGTTGTTTTATTGATAACTGAATTGTTTACAATGATTACAAACACAGGTGTCACAGTCTCCCCTACTTAAGGAAATTTCGTCCCGAAATTTATTTAGAAGAAACTCGTGGGAATAGATGTGGATACTTCACCTTCATTTGATCTTCACGTTCCCAAGTAAATTCTGGTCCACGTTTAGATTCCCAGCGAACTTTGACCAATTGAATGCGCTTGCGTTTGAGCCACTTGACTTCACGTTCCATGATTTCCACAGGTTTCTCAACAATATGCATCGTGTTATCCACAAGAATTTCATCAAGCGGTATGTGGAGGTTCTCATCAGCAAGACACTTCTTGAGATTGGACACATGAAAGGTTGGATGAACGTTTCCAAGTTCAGAAGGTAACTCAAGTCTGTAGGCTACCTTACCGATTCTTTCGACGATCTTGAATGGTGTAACATTTGTGCTTGTAATCTTTATGAACAGTTAAATTATCAATAAAACAATGTTATTTGATCCCAATGTTTGTTTGGTTGTGTTTTACATTTTTCATGTTTTGACTTTTATTCAATTTCAAACTCTACATCGCTTTCTGGAGAGTTATACGCAAACTGATGCGTAAACGTAATCAGTTTAATGCGACAAATACTCCGGAACATCAAAATATACTTAACATACCTTAAATAACCTTGACATAACTTAGAAATAAGTTTTGAAGGCTTTGGTATGGCAAAAAAACAAGTTAATTCGCCTACAGGGACTAAACTTAACAAACTGCGAAAGTATGCCAATTTGAACTGTAACGAACATTCCAGAACATGACCATAAGTTAAACATACCATAAATATCCTTTACATAGCTTAGAAATAGGCTTTGAGGGGTTCGGTGTGCTAAAATAAACTTTTGGGTCATTCAGGGACTAAAAGTGCCAAAAAGTGCACAAGTTTGCACTTTCGCGCATAACTTACGTTCTGAATACATCCGGACATCCAAAAATTTATGTAAGCACTAAAACATTTTATTTTAGTGTTTGGCATGAGAAAAATCCATTCGTCGCGTCATTTGGATCGTTTTTCGCGCTTATGCGTATTCCGTCGTAATTAACCGAACAACGCAATCGTACGGCCAAACGAACCGACATCCGAGATATTTTTGAGCACATTTTAAGTTCCCTATACTTTAACTTCATTTTAGAGCTTTGAAATGGGGTTAACGGGGCTTAAACGTGTCAAAAATGCATCAAATAGCAAGTTTGGAGCTTCAGGGGCTTGTTTTGCCATTTTTCAAACTTCTGGTCTGCAGGTGCTTGCGCACCTCAACACAAAAAAATGTTACGGTGCGCAAGCAGGGGTCAGATGCAGAAAATTATGTTGGCTGCTGATTTATGGCTTCCAAACACCCCAAAGGCCAATGCCAAGTGTCAAACTCTTGTGGTGGGGGCAAAATGAGCTACCACAACATTCCGACAAGTGTAGGGATGTGATCATTCCCTCTTCTCCAAGAAACGGTCCTAAAGGTGAACCGAAATCTATAAATACCCACCTCAACTTCACTCATTCCTCACAAGAATCTGATTTGAGAAGCTCTAAGTTGAAACCTTTGTTTCATACCTGAGCTACTTGAATCAAGATTAGCATTCGGGGACCCTTTGTAAGTGTTCCTTCGTTCTTTTATTGCTTTTCGAGTCCGAAAGTCAAACTTTGTTTGACTTTCTGCATTAACCAATTTATGGTCAATGTGAAGTTCGTTTGAACTTCGCAACGTGAGCGTAATCACGATGGTTATAGTCCCTTGTGACTATGCCTACTAATTACCACGTTGTCTAGGGTCGTAAGGGTAAGCTATCTAATAAATCGCTTATACCTTCGAACCCGACCCATTTGGTCGATCATTAGGATCTGACCAAACACATTAGGTGACCATAGTATGTAGGGAATAACCTTCTGAGGTTATAACTTATGGTCGCTTCGTTTAAGTAGTTGTATGATAGGTAGTTTATATGCCTTAGGTAAATTACCAAAATACCCCTTTGATGCCAAAATTCATTTTAAACATATGTAACATAACTTTTGACATCTAAAATGATTTGACAACAATATTAAACATGTTAAGGCATATGTTACTTGTCATAGGACTAGTTAAGCGGTCCAAACGCGTTTCACTCGAACGGCGCGTTAAAGTAGCATAAGCTACCTAAACGGGTCGTAATGGGTCGTAAGCACTTAGGCTAGGTTTCATTTAGTATGTAGGCTTTGTTAAACCATACTACATGAGTTCCCGTACTCATTTGGTTTACGAGCCCTCATTCTATCCGATCCTCCGATATAGGTCCGGTTTATTAACATAGTTACCTATATTAGGTGCCGTTTGATTCCGTGATCTCTAGCATTGCTTGGTGGTTATCTTAGGACTTCTGAGCAATCTCAAGTGAGTATATAGACCCCTCTTTTACTGTTTTCCAAACTGTTTTGGGGTGAAACACATGTGCCTACTTGTTACTTTCATGCTTTCCTGTTTTCACATCATATACTTGCTATGTTTGTTAGTAAATTATAATACATGATTTCATTACATTTCATGCTATGTATGCCCATTGTGTGCGTACTTAGTACATCATTTTACATTACATTTCATGCTATATATGCCCATTGTGTGCATACTTAGTACATTGTTTTACATTACATTTCTGCTATGTATGTTGACTGATAGCATGCTAGCACATTGATTTACATGACTTTTCTGCTTGTATGTTAACTTAGCATACTTAGTACATTGTTTTCATATGACATGTATACAACTGCTATAACATTTGGTTTGCACAAACGAGACTTATATACATTCATTAACATTAGCTACGCCGCTCGGTAGTAAGTACTGGTACCATAGGACTTGACAAATCCCATTCCTGACATCCCGGGTTTGTTTGGATGTAAGGAATGACTGAATCCGAAAACATTTCTTTTGATAACCTTGACTGAAAGGGTTATCCGACTGTCTCAAGGCTTGAATGTATGCGTTAACTTACCACATAAATGTTTGTATCAATGTAACATGAATTCACTTTGCAAAACATAACTTTTTGATATATTCAAAATACTTTGTTTTGTACATTTCTACATTTGGATTATGTGACAATACTTTACTTACAATGCAGAACATTTGTTACACATTACTTGACTATATTTGGACTTTTAAACATTTGACATGACTTATACAAGGACTTTTGACTATTGGTTTAAACATAGACTTTATACATTGGTGGTTTTGTTTAAGTGATTTAAGTAACGAGGCGTGTGTAATATGATACAAGCATGGTGGATACGCCGCTAGTACTTCCTATATATAAGTGTTTGTATGGTATTACATATTGTAGCGTTATTTGAATCATTTCAATTTAGACATATAACATTTTATACAAATAACATATCTTTCACAAGACTTTGGTTTACAAACAATTTACTTTATACAACTCATTTTACTTGGTTATACATTTAACCATACATTATTCTTTTATTTATACATATCATTCGATCTTATCGCTTTTTAAATAACTTACAAAACAAAACAATTTACAAGGTTCATGACTGACTTTTACTAAACAACTTTTTCTTAAACTTAAGTCATGAATCCTATTTTCACAAAACCTATGTATCTCACAGGCATTTTTATGCTGACGTACCTATTTTCACATGTGTTTTCAGGAGCTTTTGCGTAGGACGATGATCGTGACACTAGGGCGGACCTGTGCCTTAGAGACTTAAAATGAAGATAGACTTAGTTTAATTATGTTATAAACTCTTTGATTCCTGTTTAAAACAATGTAACTCTTATGTTGATAAATAAAATACAACTTTGTATGCCATGGTTATGAAACAATTAATTCTGTTACAACACTCCCCGACGTTTCCGCCACGTTTTGTATGTTATACGTGGTTGGGGTGTGACAAATGGTCCAACGTATCTAGGTGTATCTAGGTGAAAATTTTCCTTTCTTTCCAAATCTGATCACACCTTTCCAAGGTGAGACCTTAAGTAATACTCGATCACCGACTTGAAATTCCAAGGGCTTGCGTCGTTGGTCCGCGTAACTCTTTTGACGGCTTCTAGCTGTCTGAAGATTATCACGAACTTTCTTAACCTTATCAGTTGTCTATAAAATGAGGGCAGGTCCAGTAAGCTGAGCCTCACCGATCTCATTCCAGCAGACTGGTGAACGACATTTTCGACCATAGATAGCTTCGAAAGGAGCCATGTTGATGCTGGAGTGATAACTGTTGTTGTAGGAGAATTCAATTAACGGAAGATGTGAATCCCAACTACCACCAAAATCGATCACACAAGCTCTAAGCATATCCTCCAGAGTCTGGATTGTTCTTTCAGATTGACCATCCGTTTGCAGATGATAAGCTGTGCTCAGATTAAGTTGGGTCCCCATAGCAGATTGCATAGTTCTCCAAAAATGAGAAGTGAAGCGAGCATCTCTGTCAGAAATGATGTTCAAAAGAACACCATGTCGGGATACAATTTCATCCACATAGATTTTTGCAAGTTTGTCAGCAGAAAAATCCTCACAGATTGGCAAGAAATGCGCTGACTTAGTAAGACGATCAACAACTACCCAGATGGCATCATGACCTTTCTTTGTGCGTGCAAGTTTGGTAACCAGATCCATAGCAATGTTTTCCAATTTCCAAACTGGGATCTCTGGTTGCTCCAATAAACCAGAAGGACGTTGATCTTCGGCCTTAACCTTTAGACAAGTAAGGCATTTTGATACATATAAAGCAATGTCTTTCTTCATACCAGGCCACCAATACTGAATACGAAGGTCCTTATACATCTTATCTGAGCCAGGATTGTTGATGCATACATCTGTCGTCTTCGTCTTATATCGAGTCTGGGTTGCAATGTCTGGTAGCTTGAACATGTCTGATAGCTTGAACGTGTATGGTAGCTTGAACGTGTCTGGTAGCTTGAACGTGTCTGATAGCTTGAACATGTCTGGTAGCTTGAACATGTGTGTGTCATTTCAAGCTAACAAGCATTTAGTATAAATAGGCATGTCATGTTGTCATTTGAAGGGACCAGACCAGAGCCTTGTAATCGATACCGAAGTAATGCCGGTATATTTTCTGCATGTAATCAGTGTTAAATCAATATACAAGATCTTTAAAGTGATATTCAAGCTGTTTCTATATTCGTTTCTTAGTTTCCACCTCTGAAACGGATTAAATCTCTTCCGAACGACTCGTTTGGGTCACAAAACGATCCTACAAGTGGTATCAGAGCTCAGGAGGAAGAGATCTCGCAAAAACAGCCTGTTTTCATCACAAATTTTGTTTCTACACCATTCTTTTTCAAAAATTAAAAAATTTCACGGTTTAAAACGGTTCAAACTTTCACACATTGTGCGTTATCATGTATTAACAAATCCTGGAAAGTTTCATCATTAAAATCGATCTAAAACTTGATAAAATTGGTCTGCTCGCTTGAAATCCGTTCGAAATGCTGATGTCATCGTGTGGTCGCTTGAAAAAATACACCTTGGTCGCTTGAAATTGTTTGGTCACTTGAAATTCACTGGTCGCTTGAAAAAAATACACCTTGTTCGCTTGAATACATCTGACCGCTTGAAGTGCTCACTTGAAAATGACGACTTCTTGAAATCACTTGTTCGCTTGAGTGTGTTCATCGAATATTGTGTAACATTTTACGAGGTGTCAGTATATTGGAAAAGAAATAACATGTATGTGTCAGACAAAAAGGGGTTATGTGCATATACTGAATACAAAGAATTGAATATGGTGTTTTAAGAGTTTGTCGAATAAATGGATGTGTGTCAGCCAAGGATTACTATATATTAAAGTTGAGGTCCAATGGGATTTAAATGGTGATCAACATTGTTGGTAAATTTTGTAAAGTAAATTGTGTCAGCCTACTACGTGTTGTCAGCCCAAGTAATTGTCTTCGGCCCAATCAAAATTAAGGAACAACTTTTGGGTAGATGCATGTGACTAGTAGGTTACCGATTTAATTCATGTGTTGAAAAAGTTTTCTTCAGCCCATGTGATATAGTTGCGGCCCAATCAACATTTAAAAAATTTTGAAAAACAAAACATGGATTTTGAAGAATTGTTGGCATATGTGCATTATGAATCTCAGCAGTATATTCCGATAAAGCAAAAAGGAGAAATAGTCTCAGCAAAAGAAGTTGTTGAAAAAGTTCCGGTTTTTGATCACTCGTCTGATGAAGAGAGTGACAATTATGAAGAGGAAATCCGGGAACTTGAATATCTTAAACAACAACTTCCATCTGATCAACGTAGTGGAAAATTATTTTATGCCGATAAAATTGAAAAATTGAAAGAAAAACAAGATGCAAAAAGAAAGAATCAAAAGGAAGTTATTGTTAAAGAAGAGATCAGAGCTGAGCAGATTGAACAAGTTTCATCGGTCAAGGTTGAGAAAGTAGAATCTGAAAAATCTGTATCTGTGAATCCTGAACCAGAGTTAAAGAAAGAGGTTGCAGAAGACACACCTATCTTTGATCATTCATCAGAAGAAGAGAGTAAGGATGAAAGTGTTCATGAGGAAAAGAAACAGGTTGAAAATATTTCTTGTTTTGCTGAAAAATTCTTGTTTTGCTGAAAAATCTGATGATAAACAGATTCTTGTTTTGCTGAAAAATTGTGAGAAGTTGACATCTGAAAATGACAAACTCTTGAAGGAGGTTGAGAGTTTGTCATTAGAAAACAAAAATCTTAAAAAATCAGAAAATGTTTTGAAAAATCAAATACACAATTTGGAAAATGAAAAAGTAAAAATTGAGAAAGATTTTCAAAGTCAAATAAAAATTTTAGAAGATGAGAGAGATTTGTTTGGTAAAAACAATCTTGAAAAAAAAATTGCAATCAATTCTCATCTTGAAAAGATTATTCGACTTGAAAAGGAAGCAAAGTGTGCTCAAAAGAAAATCAAGGAATGGGAAGAAAAGTTGAAGGTATTTGTGAATACTTCAACTATTCCTTGTCCAAAACCAGTTAATTCTGTTCCAATAAGTGACAATGTCACAAACTTTGACAAAGTCAAAGTTGAAGATTGCGATGAGAAATCTGATGATGAAAATGAAAAAATGAAGAAAAAGAATTTATTTTTGAAGTTAAAAGAAAAGTTTCAAGAAACTGTTCTACAATCAACTGAAAAGGGAGAATGCTCTAAGCAAAAACCTTTGAAGAAGAAAGTGGAACAAAAACAAAAAGAGAAAATTTTGAAAAATGTTCAAAAAGAAAATAAAAGTTCATCAAATCAATCATCCAATCGCAATCAAAAATTACAAAAAGTAAAAATTGAAAATTCAAAAATTGTTGATAATGAGTGGTGCAGGTCGAACCACAGTGCTCAAAAGCCAAATCCAGCAAACAAGAGGAGGAAAGATTATCACCAAGCCAAACAGTGCTTTGATCTAAATGTTTGGACTGAAAATGGTGATTGGTACGATAACAGAGTGTGTTACAGATGCGGCTATCAAGGACACATTGCTGTTAACTGCCAGAGTTGGAGATTTGAGTCAAGGAGATGCTTTAACTGCAACATCATTGGCCATATTGCCAGAGATTGCTCAATGAGATCAATGAGAAGATCGAGGGCTGAATCTCAGAAGCAGGTGAAGAAATCAGTCAAGGTCAAGCCCAAAGAACAGAAGGTTCAAGAACCTAAAGTTCAAGAAAAGAAAATAAAGCTTTCTCAGGGGCAAAAAGACAGACTGAGGAAAAAGAGGAAGAAGGCCAGAGAGTATCTAGAGAATATTTTGTCCTCGGATAAAACTGGTAAAACAGATAAAAGTTCTGATAAATCATCTTGCTCGCCAAAGAATGACAAATCAAGCAAAACGCATTCATCAGATACAAATCTGAGGACGAAAGAGAGAAAGAAGAAGAAGAAAGTTGATGGCGATGAATTTGTTTCTTTGGAAACAAAGGAGCTACTTGTTGGTGATGAATCTGACTCTTCAAAGTCAGACAAGCCAAGTTCAGGCAATGAATCTGGTGTGGTAAAACCAGAAGAGCCATGTGTTGAGGTAAAAAATGAGAATTCTGGTCTAACAATGGATGATGCAAATTTTCCACCATTGTTGAACAAGAATTCAAAATCACCCAAGGACCGTCAGGCTTGGGTGAATCTGTTTAAATGAAAAACCTAAATTGCCGGAGCTCCCAAGTTGGTAATCGTGGAGCATGAATCGGCATCATTCTTATATTGTGTTTGAAAATTGTTTATGTATAAGTGTGAATTACCGGAGCTCCCAGGTTGGTAAGTGTGGAGCATGAATCGGCATCTTTCTTGAGGATTTATTTGGTACTGTCATCATACAAACGGTAAAAGGTTTGTTTGTGTTTGTTGTACAAGTGGTTAGAAGTTTTGGTTAAGGATACTTTCAAGTGGTAAAATCAAGGACATTAAGTTGTACTTGCTTTTTCTTACAAGTGGTTAATCAAGGTCATTAACTTGAACTTGATTGGACCATACATTCATGTGATATTTGAAAGACAAGATGATGAACCAAACCCCAACTTTACAAGTGGTAAAATCAACAAAACTTATTTTCCGGAAAAATCATTTTGGTTAAAACAAACTTAAGTGTTTTGAAATCATAATGAGAAAATAGTTTGTGTAAGGGGGAGTTCTGATTGTTTATGCCAAGTGGATGGCGAATTGAAGCAATTTGATATCAGTTGTCACTTTATTGTATAGTTTGTTTTCAAATTTTCTAAAATGTGTTTGCATTTTAGGGGGAGTAAACATTTGAAAATTTGAAAAAAAAAAGCCAAAAACATGATAAAATGAAAAATGAGTTTTGTGTCAAAGAAGAGGAAATGATAGTACATCAGTGGACTATCACAACATCCTAAAGAATTGGAAAGTCAAAAGTGATAAACGGTCTCACTGATCATGTGCCAGTAGGTTTTTGCACATTTAGTAGATTATGACGAGATATAAACCTAAATTTCAAACTTGCTTATATCGTGGGGAAACATCTCTCGGATATATGGGTAACCCCCGAAATCTCGTTTGAAAGATTCCTTTTTCTGATATACTAGGTCTGTATACTCAGTGATATCTGGGGTATTATTCCTGGACTTCTGCTGAATGGAAGTTCTGACCTAGTCCTCGAATAATACTTTCCGCAATGCTTGAAACATAGCATCACCCTCAGCATATATGATAAGACAATAAAATTGCTTAGCAATGCTGTTGTAAAAAAGATCCTCTAAAGGGGACACACCCAAAAGTTGAGTCATGATCTCTCTGCTGAATGGTAGTTCTGACCTGAGCTCTCATGATTCTTCATAATTTATTCCCCTACAGATATCATTTGTGTCATATTTACCTGTAAGACTGAATATTGGGATCTGGATACGGGAGTATATTCTGAGGTGGGACACGCGATTGAGTTTAAGTGATTAAGACATTAATCTCGTATCTCGAAGCAGTTGAACTTTGTGTGAGAATTTAAGTGGACCAGTATACTGACAATCTAAGTGAATCGTTTAGAACTTAAAATGTTTAAAGCTTAATGGTGTTGGTGATTTGTCTCAAAAACTGATATGATCCTCTTACACAAGCTCACAAAAATATTGTCTGTAAATATTTCTTTACTGCATTTCATTACATTGAAAATCCAAAAAGATTTTCAGTGTGTTTTAGCATAAATTTTGAAAAATTCAAAAATATTTTTGACAACTGGTGTTGAAGAACTAATTTTCAAAATTCCGAGTGCTAAACATGATGAACAGATGGTTTGCGAGAGTGTGTTGGTTTGATAAGAAAAATGATATTTCTTCAAGAGGTTCATCAGAGATCTACATTGTAAAATCATTCTTTGTTTGTATAATTCCTGCAAGTGGTTTATTAGATGGTGAGATTGTTTTTACAAGTTATCATCAGAAAATTTATTTTTGGGTAGAGAATGTGCAGGATAAAAGCTAGGTGATCTTGGATAGATGATAGAGTGCCAGGTTCCGATACCTGAAGACTCTGTGATTTTAACAAGCCAGGCTGCGATTCCAGCATATCGAAAGGGGGAGTCTGAAGACATCTGAGTAAAGATTGTTCGTGAGGAGTCTGTTGATGCTAAAAAGGAGAAGGAGATAAAGTTTGGGGATGCTTACATTGTTAGATATTTCAGAGAGCATTCAGACTGATAAAGACTGAAGATTGTGAAGACTCGACATTTAAGACTCGTCAACATCTGAGGGGGAGTCTGTTGATGCATACATCTGTCGTCTTCATCTTATATCGAGTCTGGGTTGCAATGTCTGGTAGCTTGAACATGTCTGATAGCTTGAACGTGTCTGGTAGCTTGAACGTGTCTGGTAGCTTGAACGTGTCTGATAGCTTGAACATGTCTGGTAGCTTGAACATGTGTGTGTCATTTCAAGCTAACAAGCATTTAGTATAAATAGGTATGTCATGTTGTCATTTAAAGGGACCAGACCAGAGCCTTGTAATCGATACCGAAGTGCTGCCGGTATATTTTCTGCATGTAATCAGTGTTAAATCAATATACAAGATCTTTAAAGTGATATTCAAGCTGTTTCTATATTCATTTCCTAGTTTCCGCCTCTGAAACGGATTAAATCTCTTCCGAACGACTCGTTTGGGTCACAAAACGATCCTACAAGGATGAATAGAATAACGAGACTTATGGGCTTCATCCATAAGCAAGGTGCGAAGATCATCTTGGCTTGGGACCCACAAACGGTCCATGAAGTAATACGATCCATTGTCCTTCAGTTCCAGATCAGGTGTTATGTGATAGGGTAACTCCTTACCCATCAAACCTTGTGAAACACAAGTATGTTGAGCCTGAGAAATGCGTGCTTGGATATCGGATCGAGCTTGAATATCAGATTGAACATGAACACAATGAAGCTTAGTACGTTCCTTACGACTCAAAGCATCGGCTACGACATTCGCCTTACCAGGATGGTAGCGAATTTCGCAGTCATAGTCGTTTAGAAGCTCAACCCAACGTTGTTGCCTCATGTTGAGTTCTTTCTGATTGAAGATATGCTGAAGACTTTTGTGGTCCGTGAAAACCACACATTTTGTACCGTACAAATAGTGTCTCCAGATCTTAAGAGCGAAGACAACTGCACCTAACTCAAGATCATGAGTGGTGTAGTTTTTCTCATGTATCTTCAACTGCCTCGATGCATATGCTATGACTTTGTTCCTTTGCATGAGAACACAGCCAAGACCCAAGTTTGATGCATCACAATACACGACAAAATCATCATTACCCTCAGGCAATGATAGAATAGGCGCATCACAAAGCTTCTGCTTCAAGTTTTGAAAAGCTTCCTCTTGTTTGAATCCCCAATCAAAGGGTTTGTTTTTCTGAGTTAGAGCAGTTAGAGGTACTGCAATCTTCAAGAAATTTTCAATGAAGCGGCGATAATAACCCGCCAGACCAAGAAAAAAACGAACTTCAGTAGGAGTAGTGGGCGTATCCCAATCCTTAATCGCACTGATCTTGGAGGGATCTATATGAATACCTTGTTCGTTGACAATATGTCCTAAAAATTGAACTTCCTTAAGCCAGAATTCACACTTGGAGATTTTGGCGAAAAGTTGCTATTTCTTTAGGAGTTCCAGAGTAAGACGAAGATGTTGCTCATGATCAACTCGCGTCTTAGAATAAATCAAGATGTCATCAATAAAAACGATGATGAACTTATCTAAATAAGGCTTGCAGACCCTATTCATTAAGCCCATGAAAACAACAAGAGCATTAGTCAACCCGAAAGGCATAACTGTGAACTCATAATACCCATAACGAGTGCGGAACGCTGTCTTGGGAATATCTTCTTCATGTATACGAAGTTGATGATACCCAGAACGCAGATCAATCTTAGAAAAATAAGAAGCGCCCTGTAACTGATTAAAGAGATCATCAATGCGAGGTAGGGGATATCGATTCTTGATGGTAAGCTTGTTAAGCTCACGATAACCGATACACATCCTAAAAGATCCATCCTTCTTCTTGACAAAACGTACGGGAGCACCCCAAGGTGAAAAGCTACGACGAATAAAACCTTTGTCAGAAAGCTCCTGAAGTTGCTTAGACAACTCTTGCATCTCAGACGGTGCAAGACGATATGGACATCTGGCAATGGGATTTGCACCAGGTACGAGATCAATACGGAACTCGACTTGGCGTGCTGGGGGTAAACCAGGTAAATCTTCAGGGAATACTTTAGGATAATCCCGAACAACAGGAATATCTTGAATAGACTTACCTTTGCCCTTATCTGATACAACATGTGCCAAAAAGGCCACATAGTTCTTTCGCAGATACTTCCGAGCTTTAAAACAGGACATGAGTTTGAGTCTACCAGCAGGTTTCTCACCACGAACCTGTAGGATCTCCCCTGTCGAAAGCGGCACACGAACAATCTTCTCAAAACAAACTACATCTGCGTGATGCTTGGCTAACCAATCCATACCCACTATAACGTCGAAGCTTCCAAGTTGCATTGGTGTGAGGTTGATAGGGAAAAGATGGTTGCTAAGGTTCAACTGGCAGTTGCGAAGAACAGAATCAAGAATAATGGGTTCACCACTAGCAACTTCTACTAAGGTTTTCCTAGTTTCGTTCTAGACATGCGAAGCAATGGCTCAAAAGATAATGACACAAAATTCTTATCGGCACCCGAATAAAAAAGAACCGATGCATGCTGATTATTAATAAAGAACGTACCGTTGACCACATTATCGTCTGCTTGCGCCTCTTGTGCATTCACGTTGAAGACTCGACCTCGGGCCTGAGCCTGATTCTGATTTGGATTTGCGTTAGCTAGTCTTGGACACCGGTTTCTGTAGTGGGTCAGATCCCCACAATTGTAGCACGAACCAGGAGGAAAATGAGGTCGTGCAGCTTGACCTTGTTGCTGAGCAAGAGGCTGAGCAACTTGTTGGGCTTGGTTCTGAACTACCTGATTCTGGTTGACAGGAATGCGGCATGTAGTGGCAAGATGAGCATTTCTTCCACAGTTAGTGCAATGACGACATTGGAGATGTGGTAGGTGATGGCCGTTACACCTGTTGCACAAAGGTGCGTTGCCAAGATAAGGTCTTTTGGCGGGTGGTTGCGCAGGCTGATTTGGTGCAGCTTGAGCCTGTGCAGTAACGGCATAGTTTTGGGAAGCCTTTCGCTTCCTAGACCCCTTTGAGGAACCAGAATCCTTTCCCTTCTTGTTTTTACCTATCTTGCCATTCTCTTTGTCAGACGCCTGCTTTTTACCTTTGTCACCCTTTTTATGCAGCTTTCCCTTTCGAACCTGCGACTCAGTCAATTTCGCTGCTAACTCGATCGCCTGACGGACTGTGGTAGGGTTACTACCAGTAATGATGTCTTGCACTGAGTCAGGTAGACCATCGATGTACCTTTCGAAAGCCTTGTCGAGTGGGGTAACCATGGTCGAGCAAAGCAGACTCAATTCTTCATACCTATCAGTGTAAGGCCGATGCTCACCACTATCTTGCTTCAAATCATCAAATTCCCTTTCCAAAGCTCGCAGTTCATGACGAGGACAGAACTCCTTCATCATAAGGGCCCTAAGTTCGGCCCAAGTCTGTGCTAAAGTAACCTCAGCACTACGGTCTCTCATAACCCCATTCCACCATGTAAGAGCCCTCTTCTGAAACACACTGGAAGCATACTCGACCTTGCGATTGTCAGGACACTGAACATGGCGAAACGTACTCTCAGTGCTCTCGAACCATTGTAGGATCCCAGTTGCCCCTTCAGTACCACTAAACTTGAGTGGCTTAGCCGCATTGAAACTCTTGAAATTGCATGGAGCATTGTTGTTGTTGTTGGCTTGGTTCAGTTGAGCAATAAGATTTGGGAAAGTAGCAGCCATTTGCTGCGCGATGATTTCTGCCAGTTCGGCATTCACTATCTAATTGTCGCGTCGAGGAGGCATTCTAAAAGAGGAACATGAAAGGAAACGAGTGAGATGATTGGATGAAAAGAATGAGATGATACAAAAATTGACAACAACAAAGATGGTGGTCATTTATTCGTTACCACAAGGTAAACAAACGACACATTGTGACTAATCAAAGTAAATGGGTCAAAATTAATGTATCGCGAAGACATGCTCGCCTATAAGTGAACACTCACCCCAAGAGTTCCCAGGTAAGAGTGACTGGTCCGATTATGTGGATTTGTACGAACACTCTAGCCTTAGACAGAAAACCCAGGGTACAGGCATTCACTCTTCCAGTTTGCACGTGTTCACACTATTTAGGACCCAAAACTTTGACGAGATTTTGAAAATTCAAAGGGGTTCAAAACCTTACAACAGAGGGTTCAAAACCTAGTAATCAATCATCCAAGAACAGATGATTAATTTTCAAAGCGAATTCGGGATTGATGTTCTCGTTGTGGCTATCACCTAAGGATAGGTGAAGTGCATGTTTTAAGATCTAAACACAAGATAACTTGTGTTGGGGTCCTAGAAAGGTTATATTCTAGGTCAAAACATTACTAATAACCTAATTCCCTATAACCATTGGCTCTGATACCAACTTTTCTGTCACACCCCGACCACGTAAAACATCAAATCGTGGCGGAAACGTCGGGGAGTGTTGTAACATAATTAATTGTTTCACAACCATGGAAATTTAAGTTACGTTTTATTTATCAAACAAGAGAGTTACATTGTCTTAAAACAAGAAACAAAGAGTACATAACATAATTTAACTAGATCTTGCTTCATTTTAAGTCACTAAGGCACAGGTCCGCCTAAGTGTGTCTCGATCATCCTATGCAACAGCTCCTGAAAACACATGTAAAAATAGGTACGTCAGCATAAAAATGCCTGTGAGATACATAGGTTTTGTGAAAATAAGATTCATGACTTAAGTTTAAGAAAATGTTTAATAAAATTTAGTCATGAACCTTGTAAATTGTTTTGTTTTGTAAATCATTTAAAAAGCGATAAGATCAGATGATATGTATAAATAAAGGAATAATATATGGTTAAATGAATAACCAAGTAAAATGAGTTGTATAAAATAAACTGTTTTGTAAACCAAAGTCTTGTGAAATTCATGTTACTTGTGTAAAATGTATAAGTCCAAATTGAATGATTTAAATAACGCTATGATATGTAATATAATACAAATACTTATATATAGGAAGTACCAGCGGCGTATCCACCATGCTTGTATCATACTACTCACATCTCGTTACTTAAGTCATTTAAACAAACCACCAATGTATAAAGTCTACGTTTAAACCAATTGTCAAAAGTCCTTGTATAAACCATATCAAATGTTAAAAGTCCAAATGTAGCCAAGTAGTGTGTAACAAATGTTATGTATGGTAAGTAGTGTGTAACAAAAGTCCAAATTTCTGACCGAAACTGATTACGTTTACGCACCAGTTTGCGTATAACTCTCCAGAAAGCGATGTAAAGTTTGAAATTGAACAAAAGTCAAAACATGAAAAATGTCAAACATAAACAAACAAACATTGGGATCAAATAACTTTGTTTTATTGACAACTGAACTGTTTACAATGATTACAAACACAGGTGTCACAGAGAAGGAGGAGGTTGAGTGATCTTGTGATCTTTGAAAGATTATATAAAGATATAAAGAAGGATATGGAAGATATGTTAGAGATATGGAAGATTTATGGAGGATTTTGTGTCATAAAGCCAACAAGTGGCAAATTGAAAGAAAGAAGTGGCATCCCTCTCATATATACATGATGTGTTCAAAATGCAACATATAAATTTCATCAATTGTGGCGTAAAACTAACCCTTTTTTAGTACTAATGTTGGAAAAAGTGTGCTTTTGTCTTCCTTTTGTATTTTCAGGATGAAATGAGCTCAAATTAACAAAAGAAGCAAAAAGACATCAAAATCTAACATAAATACAAGAAAAGGAACAAGACGTGACATGCCCGACCCCACGACAGGATCTTCCCAAGCAAAACAAGACAACAGAAGACTGAACACGCCCCGTGCTCAGCCAGCATGGGGGCGTGCCCAACTGTCAGCAGAAAAGACAAAGTGGTAGAAGCTTCTATTGCCCACTACGGGGCCGTGCTCAGCGGACACGGGGCCGTGGTCAACTATAAGATTCGCACAATCTAGCAAATCTTCATAGTACAAAGATTCTTCTGCACCACGGGGTCGTGCTCAGCGGACACGGGGGCGTGGTCAACTAAAAAGACAAAACTGCATTAAATGAAGAAAGAGAAGGATGTGGACACGGGGCCATGCCCATTGGACACGGGGTCGTGCCCAATGGACACAGGGCCGTGCCCGAGCTTCTGTTCAGCCTATAAATAGAAGTGCTTGGCTCAAGCTCAAGCCATCCCTTGGCACACCACCTCTCTCACACTTCACCCACCACCCACCACCACCATAACACCATCATCCACCACCATCATCCATTGTCCATCGTAGAGTGTGTGAGTCGTCTCGGGATCCAAGATTGATCGTAAGAGTTCTTGACAATCAAGGCCATGTTTGCCTAAGTCTCTTACATCACTTGGTGAAGACAAAGTGTCTAGTGTAATACTTTTTATTTCTAATCTTTTCGCACTTTTTACTTGGTTTTGTATTAATGACTTTAATAACTAGTTGCTTATGTTGAAGGTGATCTTTCCTTATCGTTTATCCGTGGTGTCTTGGCGTTATTTTACTGTCTATATAAAATAAAAGATTTTCACCATTCGAGCCGGGGTTCTCTCTGGAAGCAGCCTCTCTATCCATATGGATAGAGGCAAGGTCTGTCTACATCCCACCCTCCCCAGACCCTATAAATAGCTCTGCGATTTGTGGGACTTACTGGGTAAGGTTGTTGTTGTTGTTGTATATCTCCACGGTCTATATGGAGGTATGTTGGCTACCTGGTCGGGGGTTAAGGGAACGGTTTGGTAAAGGTCTTGCCATTGTTCAGTGTTTAGAGGTCCTGCAATGGACCTGGGTCAAATTTAGTAGGACCTCCTTCAATACTTAACGGTATTGGATGGCGGGGGTCCAAACTCTTTGATCCCCTCATAAGTTAACTACTATTAATACTATAACCCGGCTATTTAGGACTGTATCCCTGCTGACTCAGACTACTTAGTCGAGGGTAACGTCACCTCCAAAAGAGGGGCCTACCATAATTTGCATTAATAACTTAATTAATTATCTTCCAATAATCTACCCTTTTAGGATTGTATCCTTGCTGACTCAAACTACTGGGGTGAGGGTAACGTCACCTTCAAAAGAGGGGCCTACTACAATAACTAAGATAATCTCTTAAAATAGTGCAAAAGTGCGGAAATAATCAAAGGTTACACTAGATACGAGTCGGAACCAAGTGATTCATCTTGTCTATCTGTTTTTCTTTTTATTTTTATTTTTCAGCATTTTAGTTAGTTTTTATTTTTCTTAGTTAAAATATTTTTCTAAAACTTTTTGATTTGATTAGACGTTGAGGATAAACCGGTACTAAAAGCTCTTGTGTCCTTGGACGACCTCGGTATCTTACCAACACTATACTACGCTCACGATGGGTGCAATTGCCCATATGTGTGTCTAGTGTTAGTAAATATCGTGTTTTATAAATTTAAAACTTGACTAAAAAGTGTTAAAGGGGCTTAAAATATACACCTAATATATATAACACTCGACTACGCATCAAGTTTTTGGCGCCGTTACCGGGGACACAAGGATTTTAAGAAAGTTAGGAATCAACGGCCTAATCGTTTTTCTTATTTTTCATTTTTTTAGAATTTTTCTTAGTTTTTTTCAGCTTCTGCAGAACTCAGCACGGGCCGTGCCCGCTGAACACGCCCCGTGCCAAATAATTGGAACTGGCAATTCTGTTTTAAGTCAGACAGTAAGCTGAACACGGGGCCGTGTCCACTCAACACCCCCCGTTCCCAAGTTTCAGTTACTGAAAACAGAACCGTAAGATCCCGACGGTTGGTAATTTCTGATACAAACATGAGTGATACTGATACTTTTTACTTTCGGCACTCTTATGGTACTATGTGGTGTCAATTATGTGGTGGTAACCATAAAGAATTAGAATGCTTTTTTCTAACTTATAAACCCCACTATATAGACCCATCGTTTCCTAGTATCCTTAAGAGGGGCGAAAGTAAAAATAATCCCTATCTCTCCCTCGAATGTGCCCAACCGGATATTCTAGGAGAAATGCTTCTCGATGAATTATTTCAACTAGAAGATCTAATTATTAATTGGTTGAAAGAATTTAGGAAAGATTTCAATAATCTTTTCCAAGATAACCAAGAAGGGTTGGAACCGCATCCAAACAACTTCATTGTTTCCAATGATACTTCTAACTCTAGTGAGGACTTGAGCGATAGTCGTCCCTGTGTCGATTGTACCGTGAAGGACTCCCCATCAACTTCGTTTGATGCATACATAGACCTGAGTGATTCGACATATACCTTCTTTAACGAGAGCCCGGAAAAGGGTTGGACTTGTTGTAACATCTGTGTCTGAAATCATTGTAAACAATTCAGTTATCAATAAAACAAAGTTATTTGATCCCAATGTTTGTTTGGTTATGTTTTACATTTTTCATGTTTTGACTTTTGTTCAATTTTAAACTCTACATCGCTTTCTGGAGAGTTATACGCAAACTGGTGCGTAAACGTAATCAGTTTAATGCGAAAAATACTCCGGAACATCAATTTATGCTTAACATACCTTAAATAGCCTTTACATAACTTAGAAATAAGTTTTGAAGGTATTGGTATGGCATAATCAAGTTAATTCGCTTATAGGGACTAAAATTGACAAACTGTGAAAGTATGCCGATTTGAACTGTAACAGACATTCCGGAACATGGCCATAAGTTAAACACACCTTAAATATCCTTTACATAGCTTATAAATAGGCTTTGAGAGGTTCGGTGTGCTAAAATAAACTTTATGCTCATTCAGGGACTAAAAGCGTCAAAAA
The DNA here is from genome assembly GCA_030545235.1 of Helianthus tuberosus. Lineage (NCBI taxonomy): Eukaryota > Viridiplantae > Streptophyta > Magnoliopsida > Asterales > Asteraceae > Helianthus > Helianthus tuberosus. Next base: position 121,869,389 of record CM060354.1, read on the forward strand.
GTGCATAAGTTTGCATTTTCGCGCATATCTTACGTTCTGAATACATCCGGACATCCAAAAGTTTATCTAATCATTAAAATATTTTATTTTAGTGATTGGCATGATAAAATTCCATTCGTCGCGTAATTTGGATCGTTTTTCGCATTCGTTCGTGTTTCGTCGTAATTAACCGAAAAACGCAACCGTACGACCAAACGAACCGACATCCGAGATATTTTTGAGCATGTTTCATGTTCCCTATACTTTAACTTCATTTTAGAGCCTTTAAATGGGATTAACGGGGCTTAAACGTGTCAAAAATGCATCAAAAACCATGTTTTGCACATTCAGGGACCAAAATTGACATTCTGCCAAAGTTATCTTAGGAAGGGACCAAAATGAAAAATCTAAATTCCAGCTTGTTCCAGCTGTTCCCCTCATTTGCACATGGTTTTAATGAAACTATGGGCTCCCATGGTTTCACAAAACCTTGGGCACATGTGTACGGATGAGATCGAAGCTCATTTTACGATGAACGATCTTAACGGTTGTGCAAAAACTATAAATACCCTACCCCCCTTCACTCAAAACTCACACCTTGATCCGATTTCTCTCTAAGTTGAAGTGATTTCACTTCATACCTGAGAATAATCGGGTCAAACTTCCGTTCTTGGACCTTTTGTAAGTTCTCTTTCGTTCTTTTACGCGTTTTAGCGTGAAAGTCAAACATTGTTTGGCTTTCAGCTTTGACCAGTTTATGGTCAACATGAAGTTCATTTGAACTTCATAACGTGAGCGTAATCACGATGGTTATAGTCCCTAGTGACTATACCTACTGATTACCACGTTATCTAGGCTCAGTGACGAGTCGTAGTTTCGGGCAAAATGCGTGTTCTCGCGTATTTTGTAACCAAACTACTCTAGGATATCAAAACCGTTTGTTTTGATATCAAAACCTGTTTTCCAACTTGACTAAACATGTTCTAGCATGTTTAGCTCGTCACTTTTATATTTGTGCTTGTTTAGGGTCGTAAGGGTAAGCGATCTAATAAATCGCTTATGCTTTCGAACCCGACCCATTTGGTCGATCATTAGGATCCGACCAAACACTTTAGGTGACCATAGTAGTATAGGGAATAACCTTCCGGGGTTATACCTTATGGTCACATCGTTTGAGTAGTTGTATGATAGGTGATATATATGCCTTAGGTAAATTACCAAAATGCCCTTTTTACGTTAAAATTCATTTTAAGCCTATGTAACCTAATTTTTGGTATCTAAATTGATTTAGTAACAATATTAGACATGTTAAGGCATATTTTACTTGTCATAGGGCTAGTTAGGCGTTCCAAATGCGTTTTACGCAAACGACGCGTTAAAGTAGCATAAGCTACCTAAACGGGTCATAACGGGTCAGAGGCACTTAGAATAAGTTTCGTTTAGTATGTAGGCTTTGTTAAACCATATTACATGAGTTCCTACACCCATTTGGTTTACAAACCCTCATACTACCCGATCCTCCGTTCAGGTCCGTTTATTAATGTAGTTACCTATATTAGGTGCCGTTTGATTCCGTAATCTTCTAGCTTCGCTTGGTGGATATCTAAAGTCTATTGAGCAATCTCAAGTGAGTACATAGACCCCTCTTTTACCGTTTTCCAAACATTTTGGGGTGAAACACATGTGCCTACTTGTTACTTTCATGCTTTCCATGCTTTTCATATCATATGCTTGTTATGTTCAATACTACACTTATAGTACATGATTTCATTGTGTCTTATGCTATGTATGTCCATTGTGTGCATACTTAGTACATCGTTTTACATTACATTTTATGCTATGTATGTTCATCATACTTAGTACATTATTTTACATAACATTTCACGCTATGTGTGTACATTTGATTACATACTTAGTGCATTGTTTTTCACATGCTTACATGTTGGTATGACATTTGGTTTGTTTCAATGGGACAAAAAGACATTCATTAACATTAGCTACGCCGCTCGTTAGTAGGTAGTGGTACCATAGGAATTGACAACTCCCGTTCCTGACATCCTAGGTATGTTTGGATGAAAGGAATGACCGAATTCGAATACATAACTCAGATGAACCTTTAATTTGTTTAAAGGTTTATCACCACAGTCTCAAGGCTTGAATGTATGCATTTTTACAATACCGCATAGATGTTCGTATCAGTATAGCATGCAGTTTTCTACAAAACATAACTTTGATTTACTTCAATACCTTGTTTTGTACATTTTACCTATGGTATTTGATATATTTCACTGGCCATACATGACATTTTGTTTACACATTACATGATTGACATCTGACATAGACATTTTGATATTGATATACTTATTTCATAAACTACATTTTGACATAAACATTTTGACATAGTTACTCAAAGACATTTAACAAATGGTTTAGACATGGGCAATTTACATTGGTGGTTTATTTGAATCATTCAGTTTAGACACATAACATTTTACACAAATAACATGTTTTTCACAAGACATTATTTTACAAACAACTTATTTTATACAAAACTCATTTTACTTGGTTATTCACTTAACCTTACATTTTTCCTTTACATATCATTTACTTTATCATCGTTTTTCAAAAGATTTATAAAACAAAACAATTAACAAGGTTCATGACTAACTTTTATTAAACATTTCTTTAAACTCAAGTCATGAATCCTATTTTCATAAAACCTATGTATCTCACAGGCATTTTTATGCTGACGTACCTATTTTCACATGTGTTTCAGGTAATGGTGCATAGGTTTGAGCTGGACATACTAGGGCGGACCTGTGCCTTAGAGACTTAAAATGAAGATAGAACTAGTTTAAATAACGTTATGTACTCTTTGCTCCGTTGTTTTAAGACAGTATACTCCTTTTGTTTCTGAATAAAACATAACTTTAATTGCCGTGGTTGTGAAACAATTAATTCTGTTACAACACTCCTCGACGTTTCCGCCGCGGTTGCATGTTATACGCGGTCGGGGTGTGACAGAAGAGTTGGTATCAGAGCCAATGGTTATAGGGAATTAGGTTATTAGTAATTCTTTGACCTAGACTATAACTTTCTAGGACCCTAACACAAGTTATCTTGTGTTTAGATCTTAAAACATGCACATCACCTATCCTTAGGTGATTATCAAAACAAGAACCAAATTTTCCGAAACGATTTTTGAAAAACAATCATCTGTTTTTGGATGATTTATTACAAGGTTTTGAACCCTCTATTGTAAGGTTTTGAACCCTTTGTTATATGGTTTTGAACCCTTTTGAGTTTTCAAAATCTCGTCAAGGTCTTGGGTTTTAAATAATGTGAACACGTGCAAACTGGAAGGGTGAATGCCTGTATTCTGGGTTTTCTGTCTAGGCAAGCACTTCGTATATATCTCATCAGACGCGAGACCAGTTGTGCTTACCTGGGAATTCTTGGGATGAGTGTTCACTTATAGGCGAGCCTGTCTTCGCGATACATTATTTTTTATCCATTTACTTTGATTAGTCACTGTGTGTCGTTTGTTTGCTTGGTAATGTGGACAAATGACCACCATCTTTGCTTTTGTTGATTTTATTTCATCTCATTCTCTTCATCCAAACATCTCACTCGTTTCCTTTCATGATTTTCCTCTTTCAGAATGCCTCCTCGACGCGAACACCAGATAGAGACTGCCGAACTGGCAGAAATCATTGCGCAGCAGATGGCTGCTCAATTCCAAAACCTCTTTGCTCAATGGAACCAAGCCAACAACAACAACAATGCTCCATGCAATTTTAAGAGTTTTAATTCGGCTAAACCACTCAAGTTCAGTGGTACTGAGGGAGCAACTGGGCTTCTTCAATTGTTCGAGAGCATTGAGAATACTTTCCGTCACGTTCTGTGTCCTGAGAATCAGAAGGTTGAGTTTGCTTCAAGCGTATTTCAGAAGAGGGCTTTGACATGGTGGAACGGGGTAATGAGAGACCGTGGTGCTGAGGTTGCTCTAGCACAAACATGGGCTGAATTGAGGACACTTATGATGAGGGAGTTTTGTCCTCGTCATGAACTACGAGCTTTGGAGAGGGAATTTGAAGATCTGAAACAGGATAGTGGTGAGCATCGGGCATACACTGATAGATTTGAGGAGTTGAGTTTGTTATGCCCAGCAATGGTTACCCCACTCGACAAGGCTATCGAAAGGTATATCGATGGTCTGCCTGACTCCATACTAGACACCGTTACTGGTAGTAACCCTACCACACTGCGTCAGGCAATCGAGCTATCTGCGACATTGACCGAGTCACAGATTCGAAGGGGTAAGCTGCATAGGAAGGGGGACAAGGGTAAGAAGCAGGCATCTGATCAGAATGAGAGCAAAAAGGGTAAGAACAAGAAGGGTAAGGATTCTGGTTCAAGGAAGCGTAAGGCTTCCCAAAATTTTGCCATCACCGCACAACAAAACCAGGCTGCTCCCAATCAGCCTGCAGCTAAGAAGCAGTATAACGGGAATGCACCTTTATGCAACAGATGCAATAGCCACCATCAACCGCAATTGCAATGTCGTTTCTGCACTAACTGTGGGAAGTCGGGTCATCTTTCTGATGTTTGTCGCTTTGCTCCCAATCAAGCAGCCCGCAACCCAGCTCAGCAGGCTGCACAACCACTTATTCAGCAGCAAGCACAAGCTGCACGACCTCATTTTCCTCCTGGTTCGTGCTATAATTGTGGGGACCTGACTCATTACCGTAACCAGTGTCCAAGATTGGTCAACGCAAACCAGAATCAGAATCAGGCTCCAGCTCGAGGTCGAGTTTTTAATATGAATGCACAAGAGGCGCAAGCAGACAATGAAGTGGTGAACGGTACGTTCTCTGTTAATAACCAACCTGCGTCTGTTCTTTTTGATTCAGGGGCCGATAAAAGTTTTGTGTCGTTATCTTTTAAGCCTTTGCTTCGCATGTCTAGAACGAAACTAGGAAAACCCTTGACAGTAGAAGTTGCTAGTGGTGAACCCATTGTTCTTGATTCTGTTCTACGCAACTGCCAGTTGAACCTTAACGACCATCTTTTTCCTATTGACCTCACGCCTATGCAACTGGGAAGCTTCGACATTATTGTGGGTATGGATTGGTTAGCCAAGCATCGCGCAGAGGTAGTTTGTTTTGAGAAGATCGTTCGTGTGCCACTTTCGTCAGGTGAGATCCTACAGGTTCGTGGTGAGAAACCTGCTGGTGGTCTCAAACTCATGTCTTGTTTTAAAGCTCGGAAATATCTGCGAAAGAACTATGTGGCCTTCTTGGCACATGTTACAGCAGATAAAGGCAAAGGTAAGTCTATTCAAGATATTCCTGTTGTTCGGAATTATCCGGAGCTGTTCCCGGAAGAGTTACCTGGATTACCCCCAGCACGCCAAGTCGAGTTCCGCATTGATCTCGTACCTGGTGCCAATCCTATTGCCAGAGCCCCATATCGCCTTGCAACATCTGAGATGCAAGAACTATCTAAGCAACTGCAGGAACTTTCGGATAAAGGTTTTATCCGTCCTAGCTTTTCACCTTGGGGCGCTCCCGTTCTTTTTGTCAAGAAGAAGGATGGATCTTTCAGAATGTGCATCGATTACCGTGAGCTTAACAAGCTCACCATCAAGAATCGATATCCCCTACCTTGCATTGATGATCTCTTTGATCAGCTACAGGGCGCTTCTTATTTCTCGAAGATTGATCTTCGTTCTGGATATCATCAACTTCGCGTTCATGAAGAAGATATTCCAAAGACAGCTTTCCGCACTCATTATGGGCATTATGAGTTCACAGTTATGCCATTCGGCTTGACAAATGCTCCTGCTGTTTTTATGGACTTGATGAATAGGGTCTGCAAGCCTTATTTAGATAAGTTCATCATCGTTTTTATTGATGACATCTTGATATACTCTAAGACGCGAGCTGATCATGAGCAACATCTTCGTCTTACTTTGGAACTCCTAAAGAAAGAACGAATTTTTGCCAAATTCTCTAAATGTGAATTTTGGCTTAAAGAAGTTCAATTTTTGGGGCACATTATCAACGAACAAGGTATTCATGTAGATCCCTCCAAGATCAGTGCAATTAAGGATTGGGATACGCCTACTACTCCTACCGAGGTTCGTTCTTTTCTTGGTCTTGCGGGTTATTACCGCCGCTTCATAGAAAACTTCTCAAAGATTGCAGTTCCTCTAACTGCTTTAACTCAGAAGAACAAACCCTTTGAATGGGGTTCTAAACAAGAAGTAGCATTTCAAACCTTGAAGCAGAAGCTTTGTGATGCACCTATCCTATCTTTGCCCGAAGGCAATGATGATTTCGTCGTTTATTGTGATGCATCGAAATTGGGTCTTGGCTGTGTTCTGATGCAAAGGAACAAAGTCATAGCCTATGCATCAAGGCAGTTGAAGGTGCATGAGAAAAACTACACCACTCATGATCTTGAGTTGGGTGTAGTTGTCTTCGCTCTTAAAATCTGGAGACACTATTTATATGGCACAAAATGCGTGGTTTTCACTGACCACAGAAGTCTTCAGCATATCTTTAATTAGAAAGAACTCAATATGAGGCAACGACGTTGGGTTGAGCTTCTGAACGACTATGACTGCGAAATTCGCTACCATCCTGGTAAGGCGAATGTCGTAGCCGATGCTTTGAGTCGTAAGGAACATGTCAAGCTTCATTGTGTTCGTGTTCAATCTGATATTCAGGCTCGAGCTGATATTTAAGCCCGCATTTCTCAGGCTCAGCATGCTTGTGTTTCACAAGACTTGATGGGTGAGGAATTACCCTATCACATTAAGCCTGATCTTGTTTTGAAGGACAATGGATCGTATTATTTCATGGACCGTTTGTGGGTCCCAAGCCAAGAAAATCTTCGCACTCTGCTTATGGATGAAGCTCATAAGTCTCGCTATTCTGTTAATCCTGGCTCAGACAAAATGTATAAGGATCTTCGTACTCAGTATTGGTGGCCTGGTATGAAGAAAGACATTGCCTTGTATGTTTCAAAATGCCTTACTTGTCTCAAGGTTAAGGCTGAACACCAACATCCTTCTGGTCTTTTGGAACAACCAGAGATCCCAGTTTGGAAATGGGAGAACATTACTATGGATCTCATTACCAAACTTCCGCGCACGAAGAAAGGTCATGATGCCATCTGGGTAGTCGTTGATCGTCTTACTAAGTCAGCGCATTTCTTGCCAATCCGTGAGGATTTTCCTGCTGACAAACTTGCTAAAATCTATGTGGATGAAATTGTAGCTCGACATGGTGTTCCTTTGAACATCATTTCTGACAGAGATGCTCGTTTCACTTCTCATTTTTGGAGAACCATGCAATCTGCTATGGGGACCCAACTTAACCTGAGCACAGCTTATCATCCGCAAATGGATGGTCAATCTGAAAGAACAATCCAGACTCTGGAGGATATGCTTAGAGCTTGTGTGATCGACTTTGGTGGTAGTTGGGATTCGCATCTTCCATTGATTGAATTCTCCTACAATAACAGTTATCACTCTAGCATCAAAATGGCTCCTTTCGAGGCTCTCTATGGTCGAAAATGTCGTTCACCAGTCTGCTGGAATGAGATCGGTGAGGCTCAGCTTACTGGACCTGCCCTCATTTTAGAGACAACTGACAAGATTAAGAAAGTTTGTGATAACCTCCAAACAGCTAGAAGCCGTCAAAAGAGTTACGCGGACCCAAAACGCAAGTCCTTGGAATTTCAAGTCGGTGATCGAGTATTACTTAAGGTCTCACCTTGGAAAGGTGTGATCAGATTTGGAAAGAAAGGAAAACTTGCACCTAGATACGTTGGACCATTCAAGATCGTCGAAAGAATCGGTAAGGTAGCCTACAGACTTGAGTTACCTCCTGAACTTGGAAATGTTCATCCAACTTTTCACGTGTCCAATCTCAAGAAGTGTTTAGCTGATGAGAACCTCCACATACCGCTTGACGAAATTCGTGTTGACAAAACACTGAAATTTGTTGAGAAGCCAATGGAAATCATGGAACGTGAAGTCAAGTGGCTTAAACGCAAGCGCATTCCTTTGGTCAAAGTTCGTTGGGAAGCTAAACGTGGACCCGAGTTTACTTGGGAACGCGAAGATCAAATGAAGGCGAAGTATCCGCATCTTTTCCCACGAGTTTCCTCTAAACTAATTTCGGGACGAAATTTCCACAAGTAGGGGAGACTGTAACATCTGTGTCTGAAATCATTGTAAACAATTCAGTTATCAATAAAAAAAGTTATTTGATCCCAATGTTTGTTTGGTTATGTTTTACATTTTTCATGTTTTGACTTTTGTTCAATTTTAAACTCTACATCGCTTTCTCGAGAGTTATACGCAAACTGGTGCGTAAACGTAATTAGTTTAATGCGACAAATACTCCGGAACATCAATTTATTCTTAACATACCTTAAATAGCCTTTACATAACTTAGAAATAAGTTTTGAAGGTATTGGTATGGCATAATCAAGTTAATTCGCTTACAGGGACTAAAATTGACAAACTGCGAAAGTATGCCGATTTGAACTGTAACAGACATTTCGGAACATGGCCATAAGTTAAAAACACCTTAAATATCCTTCACATAGCTTAGAAATAGGCTTTGAGAGGTTCGGTGTGCTAAAATAAACTTTATGCTCATTCAGGGACTAAAAGCGTCAAAAAGTGCATAAGTTTGCATTTTCGCGCATATCTTAATTTCTGAATACATCCAGACATCCAAAAGTTTATGTAATCATTAAAATATTTTATTTTAGTGATTGGCATGATAAAATTCCATTCGTCGCGTAATTTGGATCGTTTTTCGCATTCGTTCGTGTTTCGTCGTAATTAACCGAACAACGCAACCGTACGACCAAACGAACCGACATCCGAGATATTTTTGAGCATGTTTCATGTTCCCTATACTTTAACTTCATTTTAGAGCCTTTAAATGGGATTAACGGGGCTTAAACGTGTCAAAAATGCATCAAAAACCATGTTTTGCACATTCAGGGACCAAAATTGACATTCTGCCAAAGTTATCTTAGGAAGGGACCAAAATGAAAAATCTAAATTCCAGCTTGTTCCAGCTGTTCCCCTCATTTGCACATGGTTTTAATGAAACTATGGGCTCCCATGGTTTCACAAAACCATGGGCACATGTGTACAGATGAGATCGAAGCTCATTTTACGATGAACGATCTTAACGGTTGTGCAAAAACTATAAATACCCTACCCCCCTTCACTCAAAACTCAAACCTTGATCTGATTTCTCTCTAAGTTGAAGTGATTTCACTTCATACCTGAGAATAATCGGGTCAAACTTCCGTTCTTGGACCTTTTGTAAGTTCTCTTTCGTTCTTTTACGCGTTTTAGCGTGAAAGTCAAACATTGTTTGGCTTTCAGCTTTGACCAGTTTATGGTCAACATGAAGTTCATTTGAACTTCATAACGTGAGCGTAATCACGATGGTTATAGTCCCTAGTGACTATACCTACTGATTACCACGTTATCTAGGCTCAGTGACGAGTCGTAGTTTCGGGCAAAATGCGTGTTCTCGCGTATTTTGTAACCAAACTACTCTAGGATATCAAAACCGTTTGTTTTGATATCAAAACCTGTTTTCCAATTTGACTAAACATGTTCTAGCATGTTTAGCTCGTTACTTTTATATTTGTGCTTGTTTAGGGTCGTAAGGGTAAGCGATCTAATAAATCGCTTATGCTTTCGAACCCGACCCATTTGGTCGATCATTAGGATCCGACCAAACACTTTAGGTGACCATAGTAGTATAGGGAATAACCTTCCGGGGTTATACCTTATGGTCACATCGTTTGAGTAGTTGTATGATAGGTGATATATATGCCTTAGGTAAATTACCAAAATGCCCTTTTTACGTTAAAATTCAATTTAAGCCTATGTAACCGAATTTTTGGTATCTAAATTGATTTAGTAACAATATTAGACATGTTAAGGCATATTTTACTTGTCATAGGGCTAGTTAGGCGTTCCAAATGCGTTTTACGCAAACGACGCGTTAAAGTAGCATAAGCTACCTAAACGGGTCATAACGGGTCAGAGGCACTTAGAATAAGTTTCGTTTAGTATGTAGGCTTTGTTAAACCATATTACATGAGTTCCTACACCCATTTGGTTTACAAACCCTCATACTACCCGATCCTCCGTTCAGGTCCGTTTATTAATGTAGTTACCTATATTAGGTGCCGTTTGATTCCGTAATCTTCTAGCTTTGCTTGGTGGATATCTAAAGTCTATTGAGCAATCTCAAGTGAGTACATAGACCCCTCTTTTACTGTTTTCCAAACATTTTGGGGTGAAACACATGTGCCTACTTGTTACTTTCATGCTTTCCATGCTTTTCATATCATATGCTTGTTATGTTCAATAGTACACTTATAGTACATGATTTCATTGTGTCTTATGCTATGTATGTCCATTGTGTGCATACTTAGTACATCGTTTTACATTACATTTTATGCTATGTATGTTCATCATACTTAGTACATTATTTTACATGACATTTCACGCTATGTGTGTACATTTGATTACATACTTAGTGCATTGTTTTTCACATGCTTACATGTTGGTATGACATTTGGTTTGTTTCAATGGGACAAAAAGACATTCATTAACATTAGCTACGCCGCTCGTTAGTAGGTAGTGATACCATAGGAATTGATAACTCCCGTTCCTGACATCCTAGGTATGTTTGGATGAAAGGAATGACCGAATTCGAATACATAACTCAGATGAACCTTTAATTTGTTTAAAGGTTTATCACCACAGTCTCAAGGCTTGAATGTATGCATTTTTACAATACCGCATAGATGTTCGTATCAGTATAGCATGCAGTTTTCTACAAAACATAACTTTGATTTACTTCAATACCTTGTTTTGTACATTTTACCTATGGTATTTGATATATTTCACTGGCCATACATGACATTTTGTTTACACATTACATGATTGACATCTGACATAGACATTTTGATATTGATATACTTATTTCATAAACTACATTTTGACATAAACATTTTGACATAGTTACTCAAAGACATTTAACAAATGGTTTAGACAAGGGCAATTTACATTGGCGGTTTATTTGAATCATTCAGTTTAGACACATAACATTTTACACACATAACATGTTTTTCACAAGACATTATTTTACAAACAACTTATTTTATACAAAACTCATTTTACTTGGTTATTCACTTAACCTTACATTTTTCCTTTACATATCATTTACTTTATCATCGTTTTTCAAAAGATTTATAAAACAAAACAATTAACAAGGTTCATGACTAACTTTTATTAAACATTTCTTTAAACTCAAGTCATGAATCCTATTTTCATAAAACCTATGTATCTCACAGACATTTTTATGCTGACGTACCTATTTTCACATGTGTTTCAGGTAATGGTGCATAGGTTTGAGCTGGACATACTAGGGCGGACCTGTGCCTTAGAGACTTAAAATGAAGATAGAACTAGTTTAAATAACGTTATGTACTCTTTGTTCCGTTGTTTTAAGACAGTATACTCCTTTTGTTTCTGAATAAAACATAACTTTAATTGCCATGGTTGTGAAACAATTAATTCTGTTACAACACTCCCCGACGTTTCCGCCGCGGTTGCATGTTATACGCGGTCGGGGTGTGACACTTGTCCACCTACATATAGCATAGGAATCACCCTCACCGACAACCTCTTGCTTTCTCGTCTTAGTCTAGATCAATTAAGGTATCTTAGGCACTTTGGGGTTGTTCCAAGGAACCACCCGATCCGGAAAACTTCCTTAAAAATTGGACGCACTTCATAAAACAACTTCTAGACATGGGGCCGTGCCCAGGTCAACACGCCCCCGTGTCCACCCAAAGATTCCCTTCTGATTTTGTCAGAATGCGGACAAAAATGTGTCAGGATTCCATCTGCACACGGGGCCGTGTCCAGCCGACACGGGGCCGTGCGCAACGTACTGTCGTTTTCTATAAATGCATCCAAGAATCCTGCACATTTGAACCATTCCAGGGACAGAGATTTGAGGAATATTCTCACATACCATCCTAGGTATTTTCTAAAAGAAGTTTCTCAACCATCTTCTTGTCCTTTCCTCTTTTATTCACTTTCATCTTCTTCAATTTTCTTCATACTTCCATTGAAGCTTGAACATTCCATAATTTCAAGCCTTATTGAGATGTTTGTTAGATTTTTGTTCATGGAATCTTGTTAAAAATAAGTCTTACAACAATGTTTTAAGTTGTTTAAGTTCAGATTTGCTTCAAAAATCATAAAAACAATTTGAAACCCAAGATTCCTTGTTCATAAATCCTGCAAATATCTGAACACGGGGCCGTGTTCAATGAACACGGGGCCGTGTCCGAAGTACTGAATCCATAAAGTTAAACTCTTTTCGGTATGTTTTCTTAGAATGGCAAGCAGAACTAGCGGAAACTCTTCGTCGCATTCCAGGAACAACCGGCAGGGGAGAAGATCATCAACGGTTGAAGATTCACTTGTAAACTATGTTTACGCCTTGAGAGAAGCCCTTGATGAAGTAACAAGTGTGGAAGAGACATTGGTCGACCGCATTAATCATTTGACGGTGGGACTAGAAGGATGTCTCCGGGAGGTCAACCTTTTGCACCAAAGGTTGAACATTCTCGCCTCTCCTCCTTTGGTACCAATTATCACCCAAAGGGCATGGAATGTGGTGCCGGAAGTCATCATTCCGGCCGAATGGTACGCCCTACATCAGGAGCCTCATCGAGACATACTACAAGGGGTTCCAATTGGTGTCGCTCCTCCTCCACAAGATGTTGAGGAACATGAAGCCGCCTCCCTTCTCCCGAGGGAAATAGAAGAATGGCTCTAGAAACATCTAAGGGACACCATTCGGCTTGGAGTTCTACAAGGCTTTTAGACCGGAGACCTATTTCCGGAATTTTGGTTCTTATTGTAGAAGTAGGGCTCCTTAGGAAGATTTTACGGATCACTTGACCTATTTAATATTAGGACTTTTTACTTTTATTTTCTGCTTTATTTTTCATTTTTAGGACTATTATGTAATTTTCTCTAAGATTCAATGAATGATGGTTTTTAGTTAACTTGGTGTTTCGGTGGTGTTGAAATGAATAAAACGCACTTGAGATGACAAAGGATACAAGGGAAACTTGAACCAGCACCCCATGCAGGAAAAACAGGACCGTCCGACAATTTCTTCGTTTACAGTAAGCTCGGCACGGGCCGTGTCCGCCCAACACGGCCCCGTGCTGCACAGTCTGCAGAAAAAAACCCAGTTCAGGTAACTGGACACGGGCCGTGTTCACCCAACACGCCCCGTGTCCAGGCTTCTGTTTCTCTTGATTTAATTTTGTTACTGGCACTTGAACACGGGGCCGTGCCCGGATAACACGGGGCCGTGTTCAGCGCCCAGTAACACAAAAATTTTGCTTTTTACACCTTTTTACACATTCAATCAACCTAAAAACTTATTTTTGGGACACATTGAGGACAATGTGTAATTTAAGTGTGGGGGGGATGCTAAAACCTTGAATCTTGCAAGTCCTAAATACAAGCCTTACACAAAACTCTATTGGAACCGCTAATCACCCCGAATTTTTTTCAAAAATTTTCAATTTTTTTACTTGTCCAGGTTTAACTCGGGAAATTCAAGTTCTTAAAAAGGTTATATTTTTACGAATTTACAACCGATAGCGTCGTGATAAAAAGAACCAACATAAGAAAATTATGAAAAGGCATGACAAACTTAGTTAAAATTTGATTATATATACTTGATCACATAAAAACCCATTCCCACAAAAGTGAGTTTTGAGCCTTTATTGAGCATACAATTACATATCATTAGACTAAATGCTCATTTTTCGTTTCTTGTGTGAATAGCCGCTTGGTTCTTACGACTCTAGAACTTGCCATGACGATACATTCCCAGTCCTTATCAACTTAAACCCGAGTAAGTAAATGACGGAGGCATTAGGACTAACCCTTTTTATTTCCACACCATTATTTTTTTCTTTTTTTTACCACCTACCCAAAATCCCCCTAGTTAGCCCCTTTGAGCCTAAACCTTTTCATTTCATAACCCAAACCAAAACCCTTTTACCCACCAAAACCTTTTTCATTTTTACCCCTTTGTTTTAGTAACAAGTTCGATTTTTCGTATGACTTTCAAAAAAAAAATGTGTTGATGATGGAGCAAAGGAAAATAAAACAAACAAACTCATCAAGAATAACTTTGTTTGAATAATAGCTTCATCAAAATAAAAGTTACAAAAATAGAAAGTCTTACGAAAACCGACACTTGTTACGCTTTTAGCCCTTTTTCTACTAACCACTAACCCAACCACTTACCTTTAACCCAAGCCTAACCCTTCACCCATAAAGTCCTCTTGATATTTACAAAGGTATATAAGTTAAAAAGGAGGAGGATTGATTGCTTGGCAAGTTTATGGTAGGAGTAAGTTCCATGCCGCTCTCGAGCGATCCACAAAAATACATCTTTGGCCGAGTGTTGAGTGATCCCCGTGAGGTATGTGAACTTGTATATAAATAGAATTTTAAAGAGGCATGTTATGCCCTAATAAGTAATTTATCTTATGAAAAGTTTTAAATAAATCATGACGAATAGGATTGTAAATGAATAAAAATAAAACTAAATAAAGAATCTTAGAAATCCCGACACTCTACGACAAGCCCAAAAACCTTCTTCTCTACCCATTCCATTTGGGTGTGTAATAGCCACATATTAAAGAGTTTTGCTTGAGGACAAGCAAAGATTCAAGTGTGGGGGTATTTGATGTGTTCAAAATGCAACATATAAATTTCATCAATTGTGGCATAAAACTAACCCTTTTTTAGTACTAATGTTGGAAAAAGTGTGCTTTTGTCTTCCTTTTGTATTTTCAGGATGAAATGAGCTCAAATTAACAAAAGAAGCAAAAAGACATCAAAATCTAACATAAATACAAGAAAAGGAACAAGACGTGACATGCCCGACCCCACGACAGCATCTTCCCAAGCAAAACAAGACAACAGAAGACTGAACACGCCCCGTGCTCAGCCAGCACGGGGGTGTGCCCAAGTGTCAGTAGAAAAGACAAAGTGGTAGAAGCTTCTATTGCCCACCACGGGGCCGTGCTCAGCGGACACGGGGCCGTGGTCAACTATAAGATTCGCACAATCTAGCAAATCTTCATAGTACAAAGATTCTTCTGCACCACGGGGTCGTGCTCAGCGGACACGGGGGCGTGGTCAACTAAAAAGACAAAACTGCGTTAAATGAAGAAAGAGAAGGATGTGAACACGGGGCCGTGCCCGAGCTTCTGTTCAGCCTATAAATAGAAGTGCTTGGCTCAAGCTCAAACCATCCCTTGGCACACCACCTCTCTCACACTTCACCCACCACCCACCACCACCATAACACCATCATCCACCACCATCATCCATTGTCCATCGTAGAGTGTGTGAGTTGTCTCGGGATCCAAGATTGATCGTAAGAGTTCTTGACAATCAAGGCCATGTTTGCCTAAGTCTCTTACATTACTTGGTGAAGACAAAGTGTCTAGTGTAATACTTTTTATTTCTAATCTTTTCGCACTTTTTACTTGGTTTTGTATTAATGACTTTAATAACTAGTTGCTTATGTTGAAGGTGATCTTTCCTTATCGTTTGTCCGTGGTGTCTTGGCATTATTTTACTGTCTATATAAAATAAAAGATTTTCACCATTCATATCTCCACGGTCTATATGGAGGTATGTTGGCTACCTGGTCGGGGGTTAAGGGAACGGTTTGGTAAAGGTCTTGCCATTGTTCAGCGTTTAGAGGTCCTGCAATGGACCTGGGTCAAATTTAGTAGGACCTCCTTCAATACTTAACGGTATTGGATGGCGGGGGTCCAAACTCTTTGATCCCATCATAAGTTAACTACCATTAATACTATAACCCGGTTATTTAGGACTGTATCCCTGCTGACTCAGACTACTTAGTCGAGGGTAACGTCACCTTCAAAAGAGGGGCCTACCATAATTTGCATTAATAACTTAATTAATTATCTTCCAATAATCCACCCTTTTAGGATTGTATCCTTGCTGACTCAAACTACTGGGGTGAGGGTAACGTCACCTTCAAAAGAGGGGCCTACTACAATAACTAAGATAATCTCTTAAAATAGTGCAAAAGTGCGGAAATAATCAAAGGTTACACTAGATACGAGTCGGAACCAAGTGATTCATCTTGTCTATCTGTTTTTCTTTTTATTTTTATTTTTCAGCATTTTAGTTAGTTTTTATTTTTCTTAGTTAAAATATTTTTCTAAAACTTTTTGATTTGATTAGACGTTGAGGATAAACCGGTACTAAAAGCTCTTGTGTCCTTGGACGACCTCGGTATCTTACCAACACTATACTACACTCACGATGGGTGCACTTGCCCATATGTGTGTATAGTGTTAGTAAATATCGTGTTTTATAAATTTAAAACTTGACTAAAAAGTGTTAAAGGGGCTTAAAATATACACCTAATATATATAACACTCGACTACGCATCAATACACGACACATATATATATATATATATATATATATTTGCATAAAATACTCATAAATGATATATGTAGGTTAAAACAGGTGTTTAACTGGATACCGGATATTTTATCTAGCGTTTAAATCCTGGTTTATGGCGTTCTAAATTATTTTTATTATTCTATAAAAATAAAATCGCCAAAATATTACTGAAATAAATTCCAGTTGCCGAGACTGGCTGCGTTGTCTGCGTTTTGCGGTAGAAGCACTGTGTTACGCAGTAACACGCGGTACGCGCTTAAACTTGAAAAATAACGTTTTAAGCGTTTTAATTTATTTTTCAGTATGAACATGATTAAAAATAAAATTTTAATCATAACAGAATATTTTCAGGATTTAAATATTATCCGGGCGGTCACCAATGTTCGTTTCGCAGTTTTGTCGCAAATAGTTCTAAAGTTCGAATAAACATGTTTTTGCCATACCGAATCATTCGAAACTTATTTCTAAGTTATGTAAAGGGTATTTAGGGTATGTTTGGATTAGGTCACAGTTCCGGAGTGTACGTCACGTTAAACTGATTATGTTTACGTAACGATTTATGATTTCACTTCCAGAACAGGTTTGAGAGTTCGGAATTGAACAATGATTGAAAACGTACTAATGTCACAAATAATTAAACAAATATTGAAATTAAAACGTCATATTTCATTAAACACAAAGTTGTGCAGAACAGTACAAGGGTTAAAATACACAGATGTCACAGTCTCCCCTACTTTTGGAAATTTCGTCCCGAAATTTAATTAGAGGAAACTTGTGGGAAAGGTGCGGATGTTTCGCTTTTAAATATATCCATCGTTTCCTGAGTAAAACTCTGTCCACGTTTGGATTACCAGCGAAATTTTGTTATCAGTACTCATCTGTTGTCTATAGGAATGAGTTCAGATCAGAAGATTAAAACTTCACTCCAATCGACAGATGTAAGATGGTACCGAGCCTCAAGAGAGTCATGTAAATGCCATAGTGGCATTCTTTGTTGTAAAATAACTCGAAAAGAGTGTGAACTTTGGATTTTCGAACAACTGATGGAAGAACGTTTCCCATGAAGACTATTATAGGAAACTTGTGTGTGCTTGAAAACAGAGTCGGAGAGTGTAAGATAAAATAACATTGGTCAAGGTCCAGGACTTCTAGTAACTTAAATAACACTACGTTCGCAATGTAATAAGGAACACTTATATATAGGAAGTACCAGCGGCGTATCCACCATGCTCCTTTCTACATTGTTCCCGTTTCGTTATTCTCATCACTATAGGTCTTAACACATGATAAAACTTGCTGTGGTTTCTATGCACTGAATTCCATAATTATGTATGCATCCATAATTACGTAATTCCTTGCACGGTCCGCATAATTCATTTCATAATGCGTAGGGAAAAGTCAATCGAATAAACATGAAGTGACTTGACTAGACCACCAGAGGATCTTTTTAACTAGATCAACGAACGATCTTTTTAACTAGATCAACACATGATCTCCTTAACTAGACCGCCGTACGATCCCCTTAAATAGACCACTTAAGGGATCTTTTCAGCTATATCATCACATGATATTTCTAACCAGAATTTTGAATCAATCGTTTTAACTAGACCACTCAAGGGGTCCAATTATAGAGTAGTACTTCATAATCCATGGGTCTTAACTATTACGTAGAAGCCCATTAAGGATTTAAAGTCATACCTTTGGATATCCTACTATGAATCCCTCATATGAATATATGGAAGATTCTATGAGGATTTGGATAATGAATATCCAAATCACACAATAACACAAAACATATAAGAAAGCACATAAGCATATAATCACATAATTGTTTAACTTGATTTTGTTAATTTGTTGTTAATTTGTGCACATGCATTTAAAGCATACCAGGAATCCAATTCGTAGATTTCATTTGTCACTTTAAACATCTTTAGGAACCTAACTATGAACATAGGAATATCTTAATAGGAATTCGACTTTGTTTCTTAAAAGAAACGAGTGCTTAAGATTTTCAGGGAGATCATAAGTGATCATAGAAATGAAAGGACCACACGAGGGGTTTGTTTTATAAGGAACACAGTTCCTTGGTGTCGGCATCGTAGGGTTGTATCAACCATACACACAAACGTAACAGTTTCGTAAGATAAAATTGAAACAATAAATTTTATTTATATATAACAGCTGAATTGTTCCAAACGTCAAAGGATAACAAACAAAGAAATACAAAAGACTAATTGTTCACTGCTGCATTGTCGTTCACGTTTGCCTCGTTTATGTTGAACACTCGTCCACGTGCTGGATTTGCATTAACAAGTCTTGGGCAATTGTTTCGGTAGTGAGTAAGGTCACCACAGTTATAACAGGATCCAGGTGGGAACTGTGCTTGAGTAGCAACAGGATTTGCAGCAGCTTGGTTAGCAAAACGGCAGGTATTGACCAAATGTCCCAATCGCCAGCAGTGGGTACATTTGTGACACTGCACTTGCTCCAGATGATGACGGTTGCATTTGTTGCACAAAGGTGCGGTACCAACATAGTTTTTCCTTGTACGAGGTTGTGCTGGCTGATTTGTTGCAACCTGGTTGTTCTGAGCAGTTATTGCGTAGCTTTGTGAAGCCTTGTGCTTCTTCTTCTTGGATGTCTCGGCCTGTCTGTCCTTTGGTTCTTCTTGTGCAGACTTGTCAGATGGTTTCGGGTCGCCCTTTCGAAAAAGCTTACCTTTCCTGATCTGGGATTCAGTCAGGGTAGCAGACAATTCAATGGCCTGTCTGACGGTAGTAGGATTGCTACCAGTAACGATATCCTGAACTAGGTCAGGAAGACCATCAATGTACTTTTCAATCGCCTTATCCACAGGCGTAACCATGGCAGGACATAACAGGCTCTGTTCCTCATAACGGTCAGTGTAGGCTCGATGTTCACCACTGTTTTGCTTCAAATCGTCGAATTCTCTTTCCAACGCTCTAAGCTCATGACGAGGACAGAACTCCTTCATCATTAGAGCTCGAAGCTCCTCCCAAGTTTGAGCTAGTGCCACATCAGCACCTCTATCACGCATCACCCCGTTCCACCATGTAAGAGCACGCTTCTCAAACACACTGGATGCAAACTCAACCTTACGCTCATTCGGACACTGCACATGTCTGAATGTGCTCTCCAGACTTTCAAACCATTGCAGGAGCGCGGTTGCTCCTTGAGTCCCAGAAAACTTCAAAGGTTTAGCAGAGTTGAATGTCTTAAAGTTGCACGGAACAGGTGCGTTGTTGTTGTTGTTTGCTTGGTTTAACTGGGTAACTAGGTTCGGGAGTACAGCAGCGATTTGCTGAGTGATCAAGGCTGCCATTGCGGCGTCTTGAGTTTGATCACGTCGAGGAGGCATCTAAAAGAAAAGGAACACAAGGAAATGTGTGAGATTGACATAGAACAATCAAAAGGAGTATTGAAAACATCGACAAAATGAAGGAAGGTGGTCATTTGTTCGTTACTTAAAACAAACAAACAACACAGTGACTAATCAAAGTAAATAGGTCTACATAATGCATAATGAAGACATGCTTTAGCCTATAAGTGGACACTCACCCCAAGAGTTCCCAGGTAAGAGTGACTGGTCCGATTATGTGGATTTGGACGAACACTGTAGCCTTAGACAGAAAGCTCATGGTACAGGCACCCACCCTTCCAGATTGCACGTGTTCACATTATTAAGACTCAAACTTTGACGAGATTTGAAAATTTTAAAGGCGTAAAGCCCAAAAACTAATCATCTAAGGATATATGATCAATTTTCAAATGGAATTGAGATTTGTGTACTTGTTTTGGTAATCACCTAAGGATAGGTGATAGTATTGTTTTAAGATCTAAACACAAGGTAACTTGTGTTAGGGTCCTAGGAAGGTTAGTCTAGGTCAAAATTTTACTAATAACCTAATTCCTTATAACCATGAGCTCTGATACCAACTTTTCTGTCACACCCGACCACGTAAAACAACAAATCGTGGCGGAAACGTCGGGGAGTGTTGTAACAGAATCATTGTTTCACAACCATGGATTAAATAGTTTCGTTTTATTGAATTATTGAACTCATTGTTTTATTATAAATCAGATAAATACAAATATTGTCTTTCAAATTTTAAAGTCGCTAAGGCACTATTCCATCCTATGTATAGCATGCATCAAATAATCATCACATAGCAGCACCTGTAACACATGTGAAAATAGGTACGTCAACATAAAAATGCCTATGAGATACATAGGTTTTATTTAAACAGGATTCATGACTTGTAAGTTTAAATGAAATGTTTAACAAAAGTAGTCATGAGCCTTAAAATATTTTCTTTTATATTTCATACAAAAAGTGATAAGAAATCCGATGATATAAAAGAATAATGCAATAATGAAATGAATAACCAACTAAAAATGAGTTTGTAGCATATATAAAAATATACCTTGGTTTTAAGAAAGTCGGATAAGTAATATATTAAAATATATTTTAGTTTCAAAACAGTTAAACAGGTAGTATATCAAATATACTTTAGTTGTTAAAATAATAGTTTTCGTTGGTATATCATAAGTATACTTTGGTTTTGTAAATAACATATCAACTATGTTTTAGTAAATAACAAAATATATGTTGGATTTGTACATAGTATATCAAATTATACTTTGGTAAATAATATCACATATGAGAGCATATCAAACTATACTTTGGAAGTATATCAAAATATACAAAAGAAAATGTGATTTAGAATTCATTCAAATCTTAGTGTATCAAACTACACCTTAGAGACTATAGAAATACCACAAAGGCAATTTCTGTTTGGATAAAATTCGGTTTCTAACATTCCATACAACAGGAATGGGGTGTCTAGTCCTATAGCGCTATATCATACTACCAATCGGTTTGGTGAATGTATAAAATAAGTACAACCCAACAATAAATTTTATAATCTTTGAGAATTAGTGTTTAAATCATAGATAATCATTCAGTTTGTCAAAAGATAAGTACTAGCATGTATAATCAATTTATACTTTGAAATCATGAAAATAACAACTAAGCACACATGTTTCACCCCAAAACATTTGAAAACAGTAAAAGAGGGGACTATGTACTCACCTTTGGGTGCGTTTTTATATGTTAACACAATCCCTCAAATTGTTTATTCGTCCTAAATTAAATAAGAACAATTTAATAATCAAAAACCCACAAAAATACATAAGTTTCTCCGATACTTAGAATTTTCACATAACTTTGAGATTTCTCGAAAAGTTATTATTTTTGATTATATTGGTGTATATATGTCACACCCCGACCACGTAGAACAACCAGACGTGGCGGAAACGTCGGGGAGTGTTGTAACAGAATCATTATTTCGTAACCATGGAATAAATAATTTTGTTTTATTGAATAAATGAACTCATTGTTTTAATACAATCAAATAAGTACATCTATGATCTTCCAAGTTTTAAAGTCGCTAAGGCACGAGTCCATCCTAAATGTAGCATGTATCAACAATCATCTCAAGACAGCACCCGAAACATGTGTAAAAATAGGTACGTCAGCATAAAAATGCCTGTGAGATACATAGGTTTTGTGTATATAGGATTCATGACTTATAAGTTTAGAAAGAGTTGTTTAACAAAAGTCAGTCATGATCCTTGTAAAATGTTTTGTTTTATAAATCATTCTAAAAGTGATGATAAAGTAGATGATACGTAAAAGAGTAATGTAAGGTTAATTGAATAACCAAGTAAAAATGAATTTGTATAAGATAAGTTGTTGTGAAACAATGTCTTATGAAAAGTATGTTATTTGTATAAAATGTTATATGACTTAAATTGAAATGATTCAAATAACGCTACGATATGTAATACCATACAAACAATTATATATAGGAAGTACCAGCGGCGTATCCACCATGCTTGTATCATATTACACACGCCTCGTTACTTAAGTCACTTACTCAAACCAAACCACCAATATAGAATGTTCATGTTTAAACCAATAGTCCAATGTTATTGTATAACTCAGGTTAAATGTAAACCATGTAATGTGTAAACAAAAGTTATGTATGGTAAGTAAAATGAGATTTCTTAAACCACAAGTAAAAATGTACAAAACAAAGTGTTTGAATAAATCAAAAGTTATGCTTTGTAAAATAATGTAAGGTTAAACGAATAACCTTATAGTAGCATATTAAAAGTATACTTTGGATTTGTAAATAGCATATTAAAATATGTTTTGGTTTGTTGATAAAATATACATGTTGGTTCTGTACAATACCACACATGAGAGCATATCAAACTATACTTTTGGGAGTATAACTAAATATACAAAAATAATGTGATTTAAGAATTCATTCAGACCTAGTGCATCAAAATACACCTTTGAGACTATAGGGATACCACAAAGGAAATCCCTATTTGGATGGAGAAACAAATTGGTTTCAGACATTCCATGACAACAGGAATGGGGTGTCAAATCCTATAGCGCTATATCATACTAACAAACGGTCTGATGAACATAAAATAAGTACAATTCAACATTTTTATTTTATGTTCTTTGAGAAATCAGTGTTTAAACCATAGATAGTCATTTAGTTTGTCAAAAGATAAGTAATAACATGTATAATCAATTATACTTCGAAATCATGAAAATAACACATAGGTACACATGCTTCACCCCAAAACAGTTTGGAAAAACAGTAAAATAGGGGAACTATGTACTCACTTGAGATTGCTTAGTAGTCCTTGAGTAACAACCAAACAATGCTAGAGATCACGGATATCAAACGGCACCTAATATGGGTAACTATGTTAATAAACCGGACCTAAACCGGAGGATTTAGATAGAATGAGGGTTCGTAAACCAAACGAGTATGGAGACTCGTGTCATATGGTTTAACAAAGCCTACATACTAAATGAAACCTAACCTAAGTGCTTACGACCCATTACGACCCGTTTAGGTAGCTTATGCTACTTTAACGCGTCGTTCGCGTGAAACGCGTTCGAACCGCCTAACTAGTCCTATGACAAGTAAAATATGCCTTTACATGTTTAATATTGTTACTAAATCAGTTTAGATACCAAAAGTTATGTTACATATTCTTAAAATGAATTTTGGCGTTAAAATGGCATTTTGGTAATTTACCTAAGGCATATAAACTACCTATCATACAACTACTTAAACGAAGCGACCATAAGGTATAACCTCGGAAGGTTATTCTCTATATAATATGGTCACCTAATGTTCTTGGTCGGATCCTAATGATCGACCAAATGGGTCGGGTTCGAAAGTATAAGCGACTGTTTAGATCGCTTACCTTACGACCCTATATAAGCACTAAACTAAAAGTGACGAGCTAAGCATGCTAAAACATGCTTAACTAAGTTTAGAAAACAGGTTTTGTATCAAAACAAACGGTTTTGATACCCAAGAGCAGTTTGGTTACAAAATACGCAAGAATGCGCATTTTGGCCGAAACTACGACTCGTCACTGAGCCTAGATAACGTGGTAATCAGTAGGTATAGTCACTAGGGACTATAACCATCGTGATCACGCTCACGTTATTAAGTTCAAGCGAACTTCGCATCGACCATAAACTGGTCAATGCAGAAAGTCAAACATAGTTCGACTTTCGGACTAGAAAAGCGATAAAAGAACGAAGGAACACTTACAAAGGGTCCCCGCTAGTAAATCTTGATCGAGTAGCTCAGGTATGAAGTGATTTGCTTCAACTTAGAGCACTTTTGATCAGATTTGTGAGGAATGAGTGAAGTTGAGGTGGGTATTTATAGTAAATGGACAACCGTTAGGATCGTTTATCGAACAACGTGCCTTGATCTCACCCGTACACTTTTCGGAATGTTATGGTAGCTCATTTTGCCCCCACCACAAGAGTTTGACATGTGGCATTGGCCTTTGGGGTGTTTGGAAGCCATTAATCAGCAACCAAAACAATTTTCGGCATCTGACCCCTGCTTGCGCACCGTAACACTCAGAGTGTTGAGGTGCGCAAGGACCTGCAGACCAGAAAGTTTGAAAAATGGCAGAACAGGCCCCTGAAGCTCCAAACTTGTTATTTGATGCATTTTTGACACGTTTAAGCCCCGTTAACCCCATTTCAAAGCTCTAAAATGAAGTTAAAGTATAGGGAAATTAAAATGTACTAAAAAATATCTCGGATGTCAGTTCGTTTGGCCGTACGATTGCGTTGTTCGGTTAATTACGACGGAATGCGCATAAGCGCGAAAAACGATCCAAATGGCGTGACGAATGGATTTTTCTTATGCCAAACAATAAAATAAAATATTTTAGTGCTTATATAAATTTTTGGATGTCCGGATGTATTCAGAACTAACTTATGCGTGAAAATGCAAACTTATGCACTTTTTGACACTTTTAGTCCCTGAATGACCCAAAAGTTTATTTTAGCACACCGAACCCCTCAAAGCCTATTTCTAAGCTATATAAAGGATATTTAAGGTGTGTTTAACTTATGGTCATGTTCCAGAATGTCTGTTACAGTTCAAATTGGCATACTTTCGCAATTTATCAAGTTTAGTCCCTGTAAGCGAATTAACTTGTTTTTGCCATACCAAAGCCTTTAAAACTTATTTCTAAGTTATGTAAAGGTTATTTAAGGTATGTTAAGCCTATTTCACTATTCCAGAGTGTTCGTTGGATTAAACTGGTTATATTTATGCATCAGAGCGCGTATAACCCTCCAGAAAGCGATTTAAAGCTTAAAATCGAACAAGAGTTGATATGTGCAAACGATACACATATTTTTACAAATCCCAAGTATGAAATACAATATTTCATTGTTTTGGAATTTGTTTGATGGTTTAAGTGACACAGGTGTCACAGTCTCCCGTACGTTAGGAAATTTCATCCCGAAATTTAATTCTAGAGGAAACTTGTGAAGACAGCTGTAACGGTTTCGCCTTCTAATAGATCCATTGAACCCTTAAGTAAAACTCTGGGCCATGTTAGGACTCTTAGCGAATTTGTTAACCCTAAAAGTGAATTCCTTGTAATAGTAAAACATGGAATTTTGAACTACGGACAGAAGAACGTTTCTTATGAAGACTTATCATAGGAAACTTGGTGTGTGATTGAGATCAGAATTGGGGAGTGTGAGAATAAATGACATTGGTCGAGGTCCAAGACTTCTCCCGTATCATTATTCTTGTCACTATAGGTCTTAACACATGACAAAGCTTCTTGTGGTTTCTGTGCACTGAATTCCATAATTATGTAGGCCTCCATAATTACGTAATTCCTTGCACAGTCCGCACAGTTCATTTCATAATGCGTAGGAAAAAAAATCACTTGAATAAACATGAAGCGACTCGACTAGACCACCAAAGGATCCTTTTAATTAGATCAACGAACGATCTTTTTAACTAGATCAACACATGATCTTCTTAACTAGACTGTCGTACGATCTCCTTAAATAGACCACTTAAGGGATCTTTTTAGTTACATCATCACATGATATTTCTAATCAGATTTTCAAAATCAATCTGTTTAACCAGACCATTCAAGAGGTCCAATTATAGAATAATACTTTATAACCCGAGGGACTTAACTACAATCTTGAAGTCCATTAAGGATTTAAGATAGTATCTTTGGATATCCTATTATGAATCTCTCGTATGAGATATGGAAGATTCTATGAGGATTTGGATGGATCACATACAACCACAAAACATGTAAGAAAAACACATAAGCACAAATTTAGTTAACTTGATTCTTTAATTCGTTATCTTTGGGCATGGATATTTAAAGCACACCAGGAATCCAATCAGTGGATTTTATTTGGCACTTTAATCATTTTCAAGGATCCATCTATAAAGATAGAAGGATTTTCAATAAGAGTTTGGCTTTGTTTCTTAAAAGAAACGAGTGTTTAAGGTTCTTGGGGAGATCACAAGTGATCATAAAATGACAGAACCACACGAGTAGTTTGTCTTTGGGTTGACATCATAAGGTTGCATCAAGCATTCACACAAACGCATAAATTTTGCATAAATATAAACAACAAATCTTTATTTATGTAACAACCAAATCGTCTTGAAGTGTCAAAAGATAACAACCAAGGAAATACAAAACACTAATTGTTCACTGCTGCATCATTGTTCATGTTTGCCTCATTGATGTTAAACACTCGTCCACGCGCTGGAGGTATGTTAACAAGTCTTGGGCAATTGTTCCTGTAGTGGGTAAGGTCACCACAGTTATAACATGACCCCGGAGGGAACCGTGCTTGAACAGCAGCAGGGTTTGCAGCAGCTTGATTTGCATAACAACAAACATTGATCAAATGTCCCAACCGCCCACAGTGGGTACATTTGTGACACTGCTCTTGCTCTAGATGATGACGGTTGCACTTGTTGCACAAAGGTGCGGTACCAACATAGTTTTGCCTTTTGCGAGGTTGTGCTGGCTGGTTTGGTGCAACTTGTTTGTCTTGAGCAGTTACAGCGTAGTTTTGAGAGGCTTTGCGCTTCTTCTTCTTAGACACCTCAGCATTTTCTTCCTTTGGTTCCACTTGAGCAGTCTTGTCAGATGGTCTTGAGTCGCCCTTCCGAAACAGCTTGTGCTTCCTGATATGGGATTCAGTCAGAGTGGCAGACAATTCAATGGCTTGTCTGACAGTAGTAGGGTTGCTGCCAGTAACAATATCCTTAACTACGTCAGGAAGACCATCAATGTATTTCTCAATCGCCTTATCCAAAGGCGTAACCATAGTAGGGCATAACAAGCTCAATTCCTTATAGCGGTCAGTATAGGCTTGATGTTCCCCACTGTCTTGCTTCAAATCATCAAATTCCCTTTCTAGAGCCCTTAGCTCATGACGAGGACAGAATTCCATCATCATAAGAGCCCTAAGCTCAGCCCAAGTCTGTGCTAATGCAACCTCAGCACCGCGGTCTCTCATAACCCCGTTCCACCACGTAAGAGCCCTTTTCTGAAATACACTCAAAGAAAACTCGACCTTGCGATTTTCAGGACACTGAACGTGACGGAAAGTATTCTCAATGCTCTCGAACCATTGAAGAAGCCCAGTTGCTCCCTCAGAACCACTAAACTTGAGCAGTTTAGCCGAGTTAAAATTCTTGAAATTGCATGGAGCATTGTTGTTGTTGATGGCTTGAATCATTTGAGCATAAAGATTTGGGAAGGCAGCAGCCATTTGCTGCGCGATGATTTCCGCCAGTTCGGCATTCGCCATCTGATTGTCGCGTCGAGGAGGCATTCTAAAAGAGGAAACATGAAAGGAAACGAGTGAGAGAATTTGACGAAAAGAATGAGATGAAACAAATCTGATGAAAGCAAGGATAGTGGTCATTTATTTGTTACTACAAAGTAACAAACGTCCCCGGTGATTAATAAAAGTAAATAGGTCAAAAAATAATGTATCGCGAAGACATGCTCGCCTATAAGTGGACACTCACCCCAAGAGTTCCCAGGTAAGAGTGACTGGTCCGATTATGTGGATTTGTACGAACACTCTAGCCTTAGACAGAAAACTCAGGGTACAGGCACCCACCCTTCCAGTTTGCACATGTTCACATTATTTAGACCAACTTTGACGGGATTTGAAAACTTAGAGGGTTCAAAACCATATAATAAATCATCCTAGAGCAGATGATTAGTTTTCAAAGCGGGATAGAAATTTGCGTTCTTATTGTGGTTGTCACCTAAGAATAAGTGACGGTATTGTTTTAAAACTAAACACAAGAAAACTTGTGTTAGGTCCTAGGAAGGTTATAGTCTAGGTCAAAGCATTACTAATAACCTAATTCCCTATAACCATTGGCTCTGATACCAACTTTTCTGTCACACCCCAACCACGTAGAACAACCAGGCGTGGCGGAAACGTCGGGGAGTGTTGTAACAGAATCATTGTTTCGTAACCATGGAATAAATAATTTTTTTTTATTGAATAAATGAACTCATTGTTTTAATACAATCAAATAAGTACAACTATGATCCTCCAAGTTTTAAAGTCGCTAAGGCACGAGTCCATCCTAAATGTAGCATGTATCAATAATCATCTCAAGACAGCACCTGAAACATGTGTAAAAATAGGTACGTCAGCATAAAAATGCCTGTGAGATGCATAGGTTTTGTGAATATAGGATTCATGACTTATAAGTTTAGAAAGAGTTGTTTAACAAAAGTCAGTCATGATCCTTGTAAAATGTTTTGTTTTATAAATCATTCAAAAAGTGATGATAAAGTAGATGATACGTAAAAGAGTAATGTAAGGTTAATTGAATAACCAAGTAAAAATGAATTTGTATAAGATAAGTTGTTGTAAAACAATGTCTTATGAAAAGTATGTTATTTGTATAAAATGTTATATGACTTAAATTGAAATGATTCAAATAACGCTACGATATGTAATACCATACAAACACTTATATATAGGAAGTACCAGCGGCGTATCCACCATGCTTGAATCATATTACACACGCCTCGTTACTTAAGTCACTTACTCAAACCAAACCACGAATATAGAATGTTCATGTTTAAACCAATAGTCCAATGTTATTGTATAACTCAAGTTAAATGTAAACCATGTAATGTGTAAACAAAAGTTATGTATGGTAAGTAAAATGAGATTTCTTAAACCACAAGTAAAAATGTACAAAACAAAGTGTTTGAATAAATCAAAAGTTATACTTTGTAAAATAATGTAAGATTAAACGAATAACCTTATAGTAGGATATTAAAAGTATGCTTTGGATTTGTAAATAACATATTAAAATATGTTTTGGTTTGTTGATAAAATATATATGTTGGTTCTGTACAATACCACACATGAAAGCATATCAAACCATACTTTTGGGAGTATAACTAAATATACAAAAATAATGTGATTTAAGAATTCATTCAGACCTAGTGCATCAAAATACACCTTTGAGACTATAGGGATACCACAAAGGAAATCCCTATTTGGATGGAGAAACAAATTGGTTTCAGGCATTCCATGACAACAGAAATGGGGTGTCAAATCCTATAGCGTTATATCATACTAACAAACGGTCTGGTGAACATAAAATAAGTACAATTCAACATTTTTATTTTATGTTCTTTGAGAAATCAGTGTTTAAACCATAGATAGTCATTTAGCTTGTCAAAAGATAAGTAATAACATGTATAATCAATTATACTTCGAAATCATGAAAATAACACATAGGTACACATGCTTCACCCCAAAACAGTTTGGAAAAACAGTAAAATAGGGGAACTATGTACTCACTTGAGATTTCTTAGTAGTCCTTGAGTAACAACCAAACAATGCTAGAGATCACGGATATCAAACGGCACCTAATATGGGTAACTATGTTAATAAACCGGACCTAAACCGGAGGATTTAGATAGAATGAGGGTTCGTAAACCAAACGAGTATGGAGACTCATGTCATATGGTTTAACAAAGCCTACATACTAAATGAAACCTAACCTAAGTGCTTACGACCCATTACGACCCGTTTAGGTAGGTTATGCTACTTTAACGCGTCGTTCGCGTGAAACGCGTTCGGACCGCCTAACTAGTCCTATGACAAGTAAAATATGCCTTTACATGTTTAATATTGTTACTAAATCAGTTTAGATACCAAAATTTATGTTACATATGCTTAAAATGAATTTTGGCGTTAAAAGGGCATTTTGGTAATTTACCTAAGGCATATAAACTACCTATCATACAACTACTTAAACGAAGCGACCATAAGGTATAACCTCGGAAGGTTATTCCCTATATACTATGGTCACCTAATGTGCTTGGTCAGATCCTAATGATCGACCAAATGGGTCGGGTTCGAAAGTATAAGCGACTGTTTAGATCGCTTACCTTACGACCCTATATAAGCACTAAACTAAAAGTGACGAGCTAAGCTTGCTAAAACATGCTTAACTAAGTTTAGAAAACCGGTTTGGTATCAAAACAAACGGTTTTGATACCCAAGAGTAGTTTGGTTACAAAATACGCAAGAATGCGCATTTTGGCCGAAACTACGACTCGTCACTGAGCCTAGATAACGTGGTAATCAGTAGGTATAGTCACTAGGGACTATAACCATCGTGATCACGCTCGCGTTATGAAGTTCAAACGAACTTCACATCGACCATAAACTGGTCAATTCAGAAAGTCAAACATAGTTCGACTTTCGGACTAGAAAAGCGATAAAAGAACGAAGGAACACTTACAAAGTGTCCCCGCTAGTAAATCTTGATCGAGTAGCTCAGGTATGAAGTGATTTGCTTCAACTTAGAGCACTTTTGATCAGATTTGTGAGGAATGAGTGAAGTTGAGGTGGGTATTTATAGTAAATGGACAACCGTTAGGATCGTTTATCGAACAACGTGCCTTGATCTCACCCGTACACTTGTCGGAATGTTATGGTAGCTCATTTTGCCCCCACCACAAGAGTTTGACATGTGGCATTGGCCTTTGGGGTGTTTGGAAGCCATTAATCAGCAACCAAAACAATTTTCGGCATCTGACCCCTGCTTGCGCACCGTAACACTCAGAGTGTTGAGGTGCGCAAGGACCTGCAGACCAGAAAGTTTGAAAAATGGCAGAACAGGCCCCTGAAGCTCCAAACTTGCTATTTGATGCATTTTTGACACGTTTAAGCCCCGTTAACCCCATTTCAAAGCTCTAAAATGAAGTTAAAGTATAGGGAACTTAAAATGTTCTCAAAAATATCTCGGATGTCGGTTCGTTTGGCCGTACGATTGCGTTGTTCGGTTAATTACGACGGAATGCGCATAAGCGCGAAAAACGATCCAAATGGCGTGACGAATGGATTTTTCTTATGCCAAACACTAAAATAAAATATTTTAGTGCTTACATAAATTTTTGGATGTCCGGATGTATTCAGAACGTAAGGTATGAGCGAAAATGCAAACTTATGCACTTTTTGACACTTTTAGTCCCTGAATGACCCAAAAGTTTATTTTAGCACACCGAACCCCTCAAAGCCTATTTCTAAGCTATATAAAGGATATTTAAGGTGTGTTTAACTTATGGTCATGTTCCAGAATGTCTGTTACAGTTCAAATTGGCATACTTTCACAGTTTGTCAAGTTTAGTCCCTGTAAGCGAACTAACTTGTTTTAGCCATACCAAAGCCTTTAAAACTTATTTCTAAGTTATGTAAAGGTTATTTAAGGTATGTTAAGCCTATTTAACTATTCCGGAGTGTTCATTGGATTAAACTGGTTATATTTACGCATCAGAGCGCGTATAACCCTCCAGAAAGCGATTTAAAGCTTAAAATCGAACAAGAGTTGATATGTGCAAATGATACACATATTTTTACAAATCCCAAGTATGAAATACAATATTTCATTGGTTCGGCATTTGTTTGATGGTTGAAGTGACACAGGTGTCACAATATATATATGTGAGCATATGTATATTTTAAAAACTTTGCGACCTGAACGATTTTATTGGTGACCCTTATCATGTTATAAGCAATATATCTACGATTTGCGCGTCGTAATATATATACTCAAATGTAACATACTAATAATAACGTAATACACATAATCTTGTCAAGTATTAACATGTCATCATACACATATTATAAAACACATAACACATTGTAACACATAAAATTTACCTATGAACAACCCATTATAGTGTATGTTGAAAAACACGTATTTTAGCGATTCGGTAACGTTTTTGGGCGCCGGAACGTATGACTAACCAAACACCAAGTAAACTTAATATAAGTTAAAATACTTATTTTTATATCAAAAATATCAGTTTACTTACTGATCTAAAACAGTTTTATAAAAATCATCCGAAAAGCCGATTTCTAACCGTTTTACCGCATAGTTTTGCATCAAACGTTACCCTAACCATCCCAAATCGTATCGACTTGATATTTTAACATAATCCATGTTATTTACTGAATAAAATAGTGGTTATACTCATGATAGTGTAGGTCTCACATAAAGCACATAAATCATGCAAATTTCACATATTTTACCACTTTATAAGCTATATGTACAACATGCAAAGCTATCAAACCTATGACAAAGTTTCATGCGATTATAATATACCAAATAATGTTATTTTTAGTGTTTATAACCTTTTCTAAAACATTTTTGTCATAAAATCATTTTTTTAATCATTTCTTGAGCTTTAAATCAACATGTATTCGCATGTACAAGTGTCTAAAGCACACTATCATATCATCATCATCATATGAGTTTAGATGCATCAAACATGTGATTTATTCATGTTTATTTGCTGATGTATTTGAACATTTATCATATCATACACAAATCATCCAACACTTGCATTTTAACTATCATTCAAGAACAAGCAACAACTTAAAAATTCCTAAATATGTCTAATAAATTTTTAGCCATTTACATGTCAAAATACTAACATTACTTCAAATTTACAACTCATGATTCAATCATTCCTTTATATCTCTACATATTTGCATATAATCTTGTTCATGCAAGCAAACATCTTAAACAAGTATTTACCAAAGATCAAGCTCAAATCTCAAACACATACATACATATATATATGTACGGTTTTATACACACATATATATCACCATTTTTATTTTGTATAAAGACCCATTTCTTTTTAGATTTCAAGTTTGTGAAAAATTCCAAGATTCAAGAGAAACTTCTAATCATCAAGAACAACCAAGAATCAAGTGTATGATTTAAACATAAACTTTATACCTTCAAGATTCAAGTAAGTTTTTGGATGGGATTTTGATGATATGGAGCTTGAAATCACATGAAAGCACCTTGGAAACTCCTTTGGATCTTCACACAAACTTGAATCTAGCTTGGAATGGAGCTTGATCTTCAAGAACAAAGTTGAAAGGTTGGGAATGAAGGTGGTGGTGATGGTTACGGTTATGGGGAAGGAGAGAAGGAGGAGGTTGAGTGATCTTGTGATCTTTGAAAGATTATATAAAGATATAAAGAAGGATATGGAAGATATGTTAGAGATATGGAAGATTTATGGAGGATTTTGTGTCATAAAGCCAACAAGTGGCAAATTGAAAGAAAGAAGTGGCATCCCTCTCATATATACACGACACACACACACACACACACACACACACATATATATATATATATATATATATATATATATATATATATATTTGCATAAAATACTCATAAATGATATATGTAGGTTAAAAACAGGTGTTTAACTGGATACCGGGTATTTTATCTAGCGTTTAAATCCCGGTTTATGGTGTTCTAAATTATTTTTATTATTCTATAAAAATAAACTCGCCAAAATATTACTGAAATAAATTTCAGTTGCCGAGACTGGCTGCGTTGTCTGCGTTTTGCGGTAGAAGCACTGTGTTACGCAGTAACACGCGGTACGCGCTTAAACTTGAAAAATAACGTTTTTAAGCGTTTTATTTTATTTTTCAATACGAACATGATTAAAAATAAAATTTTAATCATAACAGAATATTTTCAGGATTTAAATATTATCCGGGCGGTCACCAATGTTCGTTTCGCAGTTTTGTCGCAAATAGTTCTAATGTTCGAATAAACATGTTTTTGCCATACCGAATCCTTCGAAACTTATGTCTAAGTTATGTAAAGGGTATTTAGGGTATGTTTGGCTTAGGTCACAGTTCCGGAGTGTACGTCGTGTTAAACTGATTATGTTTACGTAACGATTTATGATTTCACTTCCAGAACAGGTTTGAGAGTTCGAAATTGAACAATGATTGAAAACGTACTAATGTCACAAATAGTTAAACAAATATTGAAATTAAAACGTCATATTTCATTAAACACAAAGTTGTGCGGAACAGTACAAGGGTTAAAAAATACAGATGTCACATTAAGTGCCTTTCCCAAAGTTTAACGGGAGGTTATATTTCTCCTCCTAACAATACCCCAAAGACTAACGGGGAGGTGCATTACTCCTATAGCGCTACTATTTTTAAGGCGGAACTACACACTCTGGATTAAACGTCACATAGCATAAAGAGTCAAGATTCAAGAATCACAAGTTTCACGAACACATAGGATAGAGTATAAGTTTCCCAAAGAATCAAGTTTAAGTTTCATAGAATACATGTTGCACCACAAAAGTTTAAAGTAAAAGGAGATCGAGTATACTCACAGTGATTGCTTAACAGTCGCAACTGTTATTGGATCAAAGGGAGCTCTTTTAAGAATTAACCTGATTAGATTATGATAGGATAAGAGTCAGGCAAAATAACGAGATTGCTCAAAGTGTCAAAGTGGTCATTAGATCGGATGGCTGTTCGTTCGGTCGGTTGTCTGATCGGATTACCGGTCGATCGGATGGCACTCGTATTAGAGTAGACAGATGGCTGCCCGATCGGATGGCCATCCGATCGGGTTGCCACTTGTGTTGAATTTCATAAGAGGGGATTAGGGTGGTTGTCCGATCGGATTGCCACTCGATCCGAGTGTAGGCATCCTGGTCCCCCCAATCGGATGGCTGCTCGATCGGACGGCTGTCCGATCGGGTTGCCACTCGATCAGACTTCCAAGTTTTGATGGTTTACCAAGTGTTTGAAAGTTTCAAGACAAAGGCAAGTGTCACCTGATAGGGTGGTTGTCCGATCGGATGGCTATCCGATCAGATTGCCGCTCGATCGGGCAACCCTTGTTCTTGTTCATCATTTTTGTAAAAAGTTTCTAAGTTTCTAGTTTAGTGGTGACGACACGACACGTATTGAGACAACGGTAAAACCCCTCAGTACACAGAAACTCCGATCGGGTGGGAATCACCCCTGTTCTATAAATCGTATGTTTCTAACGGTTTATGTCGGAATCCGTTGCCATGCTCGTCTTTACCGGTAATAACTTAGATCCAAGCCAACTTTAGACTATTCATCAAGTCCATAACCCACTTAGACCCGGTTTTCACAGTATAAAGTGAAAGATTTGAAGAAGGGATGAGAAAGTTCAAGTTTTATAGGAAAAAGTCTAGATTTAGCTTAGATTTAGTGTGAAAACACATGAAATAGCTTAGATCTGAGCTAGATCTTGCTCAGAATGACATCATATGGCAGTTTGTACAAACCCCTATGATGACATCACCCTCAAGAACTCAGATCCGAGGGATTTCACGGTGAAAAGTGTGATTTCAAGTGAGGATCACATAAAGGATGATGTGTAGAGCGAGAAAGTACAAAGATCTAGTGCAAAACGTACCGAAATTAGCAAGAAAGTGAAGAAAGAAGGAGAATAGCGTGCTTGGTCGAGCAGAGCTGTCACATCACTGAAAATGGTGATGTGACAGGTCTATTTATAGGGTGAGAATGTGAAGGAGGTAAGTGTGCTCACGGGTCGGATGGCAGTCCGATCGGATGGTTGTCCGATCGGATGGTCATCCGATAGGGTGACAATCCGATCGGATTGCCATTCTGGTCAATCCAATCTTTCCGCATTCCCATCTTTGATTCGTTTTGCGAGTTCGATTAAGCGTTGTATTGCGTATAGTTTAGGTATAGTATCTAGATTACATCTCAACCCAAAAGTTTCCAACTTTCATAGATTCCGCCAGTGACAAGGCTCCAGTCTCTCGTTAGACCAAGAATCAAGTCTTACGAGTCCAAGGAGTCAAGAACCAAATAAGTTTCAAGAGTCAAGAATCATAGCATCAAGAATCAAGTATTAAGTATCAAGAATTATCATAAAGAATCTAGCTTCCATAGTATCAAGAATCAAGTATCTAGTTTCACCATAAGAATCAAGTATCTAGATTAAGCATCGAGAGTCAAGCATCAAGAGTCAAGTATCTAGATTAAGTATCAAGTGTCATAGTTTAAGCATCTAGAATCAAGCATCTGAATAAAGAATCAAGCATCATAGTGTTAAGCATCAAGTGTCAATAAGATTCACACCACAATTTCCAAAGTATCAACATCACATAACCACAAGGACCAAAGATGAAAACAGACTAAACTTCAGAGACTAATCTTGACAAGATCCTAAAGTTTAGGGACGCTGGGCGTTACAGTCTCCCCTCCTTTAGGAGATTTCGTCCCCAAAATCTTAGAAGAAGACTGCTCGAAGAGATGCGGGTACTTGGCCTTCAT
Source organism: Helianthus tuberosus (assembly GCA_030545235.1). Lineage (NCBI taxonomy): Eukaryota > Viridiplantae > Streptophyta > Magnoliopsida > Asterales > Asteraceae > Helianthus > Helianthus tuberosus. The sequence goes on from CM060354.1 coordinate 121,906,096, forward strand.
ATCAGTTTTCAACTCCCAAGTGAATTCGGCACCACGCTTTCCTTCCCATCGAACCTTAACAATGGGAATTTTGCTGCGCCTCAGACGCTTGACAGCTTGATCCATGATCTTGACCGGTTTCTCCACAAATTGAACAACTTCATTTATTTGCAAGTCTTCCAGAGGAACTCGCAGTTCCTTGTCGGCTAGACATTTTCGTAGATTAGATAAGTGGAACACTGGGTGTACGTTGTTTAGTTCCTGTGGCAAATCAAGTTTGTACGCCACCTTACCAATCCTCTCAAGTATCACGAAAGGACCCACATAGCGAGGAGCGAGCTTCCCCTTTTTACCAAAGCGAACTACTCCCTTCCAGGGAGACACCTTGAGAAGAACTCGGTCACCAACAGCAAACTCCAGAGGCTTGCGCCTTTTATCAGCATAGCTCTTTTGTCTGCTCCTAGCCTTGATCAAGTTATCACGGATCTGAAGGATCTTATCCATTGTCTCTTGAATAATCTTAGGGCCAGTGAACTGCTTTTCCCCAACCTCATGCCAGCTGAGAGGAGATCGACATTTTCGTCCATACAAAGCTTCGAAAGGAGCCATCTGAATACTGGAATGATAACTATTGTTGTACGAGAATTCTATCAATGGTAAATGTACATCCCAGTTACCACCAAAGTCAATGACACAAGAATGGAGCATGTCCTCTAGGGTTTGAATAGTACGCTCGGTCTGTCCATCCATCTGAGGATGAAAGGCCGTGCTAAAACTCAAGTGCGAACCCATAGCGGACTGAAATGTTTGCCAAAGACGCGAAGTAAAGCGACCATCACGGTCGGAGATTATGTCTAATGGTACGCCATGACGGCTTATAATCTCATCAGTATAGATTCTAGCAAGCTTCTCCACTTTATAATCTTCACGAATAGGAAGAAAGTGGGCTGATTTAGTCAAACGGACAATAATTACCCAAATACTGTCATGACCGGCAGGAGTACGGGGTAACTTAGTAATAAAGTCCATAGCAAGACTATCCCACTTCCAAATGGGGATTTTAGGTTGCTCTAAGAGTCTGGAAGGACGTTGATGTTCAGCTTTCACCTTCAAACAGGTGAGGCATTTAGAAACATACACAGTAATGTCCCTTTTCATGCCAGGCCACCAGTAGGTCATACGCAGATCCTGGTACATCTTATCGGCGCCTGGATGGATAGAGTAATGAGATTTGTGAGCCTCGTTCATGATGAGCTCACGGAGGTTATCGTGATCTGGCACCTAGATGCCATTAAGATAGTACTGAAGACCATCAGATTTAGTTTCGAGTTGATTAAGGTTAGCACCAAGAACTTCCACAGATAGACTTCCTTCATTAGCAGACGAATACTGAGCTTCACGGATACAAGCATGCAAATCACTAGATATACGAATAGCCTTGACATGAGTCTTACGACTAAGAGCGTCGGCCACTACGTTCGCCTTACCAGGGTGGTAGCGAATTTCGCAATCGTAGTCGTTAAGCAATTCCACCCAACGCCTCTGTCGCATGTTCAGTTCTTTTTGGTCAAAGATATGCTGAAGGCTCCTATGGTCGGTGAAAACCACACACTTAGTACCATAAAGGTAGTGTCGCCAGATCTTTAACGCAAAAACAACCGCACTAAGCTCCAGATCGTGAGTAGTATAGTTTTTCTCATGCACTTTGAGTTGACGAAAGGCATAGGCAATGACCTTGTCCCGCTGCATGAGCACACTGCCCAATCCACGGTTTGAGGCATCACAGTATACCACAAAGTCATCGTTACCATCAGGTAGAGTCATAACAGGAGCATTGCACAAAAGATTCTTAAAAGTCAGAAAGGACTCCTCTTGTTCGGGACCCCAAACAAAAGGTTTCTCCTTTTGAGTTAGAGTAGTAAGAGGACCAGCGATTTTAGAAAAATCCACGATGAATCGACGGTAATACCCCGCCAATCCTAGAAAAGAACGAATCTCAGACACGGATTTAGGCGTACACCAATTCTTCACTGCCTCGATTTTCAAAGGATCAACATGAATACCCTGACTACTAACAATATGACCATGAAACTGCACTTCATCAATCCAGAACTTACACTTAGAAAATTTAGCATACAGACGTTCACCACGTAAAAGTTCAAGCATAAGATGTAGATGGCGAGCATGATCAGCTTTAGACTTAGAATAAATAAGAATATCATCGATAAATACTATAACAAAATGATCCGAGTAAGGTTTACAAACACGGTTCATAAGGTCCATGAACACTGCATGTGCGTTGGTCAAGCCAAAAGGCATGACTACGAACTCGTAGTGCCCATATCGAGTACGAAACGCCGTTTTAGGAATATCATCTTCGAGGACACGTAGTTGATGATATCCAAAATGTAGGTCAATCTTCGAAAAACACGACGCGCCTTGTAGTTGGTCAAACAAATCATCAATACGAGGTAACGGATAACGATTCTTAATAGTCAACTTATTAAGCTCACGATTGTGACACCTGTGCCTCCACGACCATCAAACAAATACCAAACCAATTAAATATTGTATTTCATACTTGGTATTTGTATAAATATGTGTATCATTTGCACATATCAATTCTTGTTCGATTTCGGGCTCTAAATCGCTTTCTGGAAGGTTATACGCGCCCTGATGCGTAAACATAACCAGTTTAATGCAACAAACACTCCGGAATAGATAAATAGGCTTAACATACCTTAAATAACCTTTACATAACTTAGAAATAAGTTTTGGAAGGTTTGGTATGCCGAAATCAAGTTTATTCGCTTACAGGGACTAAATTCAACAAACTGCGAAAGTATGTCAATTCGTACTGTAACGGACATTCCGGAACATGACCATAAGTTAAAAATACCCTAAATATCCTTTACATAGCTTAGAAATAGGCTTTGAGGAGTTCGGTGTGCTTAAATAAACTTTTTGGTCATTCAGGGACTAAAAGCATCAAAAAGTGCATAAGTTTGCATTTTCACGCATAACCTACGTTCTGAATACATCCGGACATCCAAAAATTTATGTAAGCATTAAAATATTTTGTTTTAGTGATTGGCTTGATAAAAATCCTTTAGTCACGTAATTTGGATCGTTTTTGCGTCCGTTACGACTTCCGTCGTAATTAACCGAACAACGCAACCGTACGGCCAAACGAACCGACATCCGACATAGTTTTGAGAATGTTTCAAGTTCCATATACTTTAACTTCATTTTAAAGCCTTGAAATGGGGTTAACGGGGCTTAAACGTGCCAAAAATGCATCAAAATGCAAGATTCTCAAGTGCAGGGGCTAAACTGTCAACTTTTGAAAGTTGCTGGTCTGCAGACCACATACGGTCCGTAAGGGATGGACCATATGGTCCGTAAGGCATCCCCAGACCAGCGGAAAGTTGATTCTAGCTTGATCCAGCTGTTCCATACTTGTGCAAATGGTTTTGGCAATTCTAGGGGCTCCCATGGTTTTGTAAATCAGTGGGCTTGATGTGTACGGCTTAGATCAAAGCTCGGTTTACGAGGAACGATCTTAACGGCTCTCCGAAAACTATAAATACCCCACCCCCTTTGCACTTGAAACCACATTTGATCATATTTTCCCCTAAGTTGAAGGATAAAACCTTCATACCTGGGAATTATTAGATCAAACCTCCATTCTTGGACCTTTTGTAAGTCCTCTTTCGTTCTTTTACGCGTTTTTAGCGTGAAAGTCAAACTTTGTTTGACTTTCTGCATTGACCAGTTTATGGTCAATGCGAAGTTCGTTTGAACTTCATAACGGGAGCGTAATTACGATGGTTATAGTCCCTAGTGACTATACCTACTGATTACCAAGTTATCTAGGCTCAGTGACGAGTCGTAGTTTCGGCCAAAATGCGTTTTCTCGCGTATTTTGTAACCAAACTACTCTAGGGTATCAAAACCATTTGTTTTGATACCAAACCTATTTTCTAACTTAACTAAACATGTTCTAGCATGTTTAGCTCGTCACTTTTAGATTTGTGCTTGTCTAGGGTCGTAAAGGTAAGCGATCTAATCAATCGCTTATACTTTTGAACCCGACCCATTTGGTCGATCATTAGGATCCGACCAAACACTTTAGGTGACCATAGTTGTATAGGGAATAACCTTCCGAGGTTATACCTTATGGTCACGACGTTTAGTTAGTTGTATGATAGGTAGTTTATATGCCTTAGGAAAATTACCAAAATGCCATTTTTACGCATAAATTCATTTTAAGCATATGTAACCTAAATTTTGACATCTAAACTAATTTAGTAACAATATTAGACATGTTAAGGCATATTTTACTTGTCATAGGACTAGTTAAGCGGTCCGAACGCGTTTTACGCGAACAACGCGTTAAAGTAGCATAAACTACCTAAACGGGTTATAACGGGTCAAAAGCTCTTAGGTTAAGTTTTGTTTTAGTATGTAGGCTTTGTTAAACCATATTACATGAGTGGCTACACTCATTTGGTTTACGAACCCTCATGCTACCCGATCCTCCGAATAGGTCCGTTTATTAATGTAGTTACCTATATTAGGTGTCGTTTGATTCCGTGGTCTTCTAGCTTTGCTTAGTGGATATCTAAAGTCTATTGAGCAATCTCAAGTTAGTACATAGTCCCCTCTTTTACTGTTTTTCAAACATTTTGGGGTGAAACACATGTGCCTACTTGTTATTTTCATGCTTTCCATGTTTTCATATCATATACTTGCTATGTTCATTAGTACACTATTAATACATGATTTCACTATGTTTTGCTATGTATGTTTACTTAACATGCTAGCACATTGTTTTACATTACATCTCTTTTGCTATGTATGTTTACTTAACATGCTAGCACATTGTTTTACATGACTTTTCTGCTTTGTATGATGACTTAGCATACTTAGTACATTGTTTTATACTGCATCTCTGTTGCATATGTTCTCGTAATATATGGACACATTGTTTTATATCTCTACCTTGTATGTTCACTTAGCATACTAGGTACATTATTTTCATAAAATATCCTTACATTTGGTATATCATTTGGTTTGTTTAACGGGACTAAATTACATTCATTAACACCGATCATGCCGCTCGGTAGTAGGTAATGGTACCATAGGACTTGACAAATCCCGTTCCTAAAATCCTAGGTTTGTTTGGGTGGAAGGAATGACCGAATCCGAAAACATTTTTCTTTGATAACCTTCACTCTAAGGTTATCCGTCTGTCTCAAGGCTTGGATGTAGGCGTTTAACATTACCGCATAAATGTTGTATCAGTAAAGCATGCATTATTCTACAAAGCATAACTTTTGATTTATTCAAATACTTTGTTTTGTACATTTTTACTTGTGGTTTAAGTAGTCTCATTTTACTTACCATACATAACTTTTGATTACACATTACATGATTTACATTTGATGGTTTTCACACAAACATTTGACATTTGACTATACATAAACATTTTTACATTGGTGATTGGTTTTGTTTAAGTGATTTAAATAACGAGGCGGGTGTAATAAGATAAAAGCATGGTGGATACGCCGCTGGTACTTCCTATATATAAGTGCTTTTATAGTATTACATATCGTAGCGTTATTTAAACCATTTCACTATTTGACATATTCCATTTTACACAAATGACATATTTTCACTAAACAATTGTTTTACAAAACAACTCATTTTATACAAACTCATTTTACTTGGTTATTCATTTAACCTTACATTACACTTTTACATATCATCTACTTTATCATCGATTTTCAAATGATTTATAAAACAAAACATTTTACAAGGATCATGACTGACTTTTGTTAAACAACCTTTTTTCTAAACTTATAAGTCATGAATCCTAAATCAACAAAACCTATGTATCTCACAGGCATTTTTATGCTGACGTACCTATTTTCACATGTGTTTCAGGAAATGATGCATAGGGTTGATCAAGATACACTTAGGCGGACTTGGGCCTTAGTGACAATAAAAGATGCAAGACTAGTTAATTATGTTATGTTTCTTTGTTGTTAAGACATTGTAACTTCTTTTGTGTAGGACCGGTTTTGAATCCGAAATGATTGCGAAACGAACGTATAACGTGCGGAATCCGTACACGAACGCATCCTAACACACGTGATGTAATATAAATGTGATTCTATTAGAAATCTGAAATCGTACAGCACCTTGAATCACTTTCTCTCTCTAGATTCTCTCTCTAGATCTAGAAAGCTCCAAATGACAAATGAGCCAAAAGTCCCTAATCTATGACATAATCTCCTATTTATAGTCCAAGGCATTTAATGAGATTTCTCATTATTACAATTATGCCACCTTGCCTTTTTATCTAACTATCACTAATATAATGACTCGTTTTCTTCTATTTCTCGCTACTGCTCGGATTGACGAAGGCTATAGACATAAATGCACTAACAGACTCTCCCTTGGATATTGTCGCAGTCAATCTCGATCATTGAATCAAACTCGTAGCGTCTTCTCTTTCTCTTTTAGTCTTCTTGAACAGAATCCCGGTGGATCTGTCTTCAGCTTCAGCTTCTTCTCCTTTCAATAAACTCTTTTTCTTCAGGCTCCCCCTGTCGTCAAGCTTCCGTGCTTTTGGGATCGACACCTGGCTTTCCGGTTACAAGCTCCCCCTTGCTTCGAGCTCGTCTTCAGACTCCCCCTTAGATTCAGCTTCTGGGATCGTAGTCTGGACTTTTCCTACAATCACTCATACAACTATAAGTAACAACATTTTAAACTTCCAAATATCGTAATTTGACAATTCAAACCTTCTAAACCACTTCTCATGAATTTGGCAGTTTCATCGAATCGTATCGGAAACTAACACTTATAACAATATAAGCATCCAACTCCCCCACAGTTAATCATCCAAGTCCAACTTAATAACCTTGGAGATATCACAAACTGTTTTTGAATTTTTGATTTTAAAACTTCAAGTTTCAAATGAATGAACTTGTTTTATTTTCAGAAACACGATCAGCTTACTTAGATTTTGAAACTCGGCACTCAGACATCGGTTTGTATTTTCTGAAAATATAAAGCAGTAAAGAAATATGTACAAACATATTTACAGACAATATTTTTGTTTTGAGTATGCGTCAGAGGATCATATCAGTTTATGACAAGTCACAAGTACCGTTGAGCTTAATTTCACTTTAAGAATTAAACAATTCACTTAGATTGTCGATATACTTGTCCACTTAAATTTTCATACAAATTTCAACTGATTCAGGATACGAATTAGGTGTTTTAAGAACTTAAACCCATTCATGTGTCCAACCTCTTGAATATACTCCCGTATCCATATCCCAATATTCAGTCTTACAGGCAATTATAACACAAATGATATCTGTAAGGGGTTAATAAATTATGAAGAATCATGAGAGCTCATGTCAGAACCATCGTTTAGCATAGAGATCATGACTCAACTTGTGGGTGTGTCCCCTTTAGAGGATCTTTTTTACAACAGCATTGCTAAGAAATTTTATTGTCTTATCATATATGCTGAGGGTGATGTTGTGTTTCAAGCATTTGCAGAAAGTATTATTCGAGGACTAGGTCAGAACTACCGTTCAGCAGAAGTCCTGGAATAATACCCCAGATATCACTGAGTATAAAAACCTAGTATATCAGAAAAAGGAACCTTTCAAACGAGATTTCAGGGGTTACCTATATATCCAAGTAGTGTTCCCCACGAAATAAGCAAGTTTAAATTTATGTTTATATCCCGAAAAAGTTTACTAAATGTATAAAAACCTACCGGCACATCATCAGTGAGACTGTTTAACACTATTTAATCATTACAATTCTTTAGCATACTGTAACTGTCTACTGATGTACTATCATTTCCTCTTTTTACGCAAAACTCAAACTTTTTTTTTTAAATTTTATCATGTTTTTGGCTTTTTCAAATTTTCTAATGTTTTTGGATTTTCTAACAATATATCTCCCCCTAAAATGTAAAACCATTTAAAGAAAATTTGACAACCAACACTAATAGCTTTGTCTCGCCATCAATTTTCTGCTTCTCATGCACTGTTTTGCAAAAAATATAACATACCCCCATGATTTACAACACATTGATCTTAACAGTTTGAAAACCGTTTTTCAATCTGATGAAAGTAATCATGTTTGTTCAGCCGTGAGGGTTTCGGCGTATTCAATCAAAATTTATTCGAACAAAATTAAAAACAAACATATTTTTGGTTTTTCAAATTTTAACAAACTAGAAACATATTTTTTATTTTTAATTTTTCAATTTTTAGGATTTTGAAAATATTGTTTATTTATGTACAGAAAACAATCAAACTAAACTTCCTGTTCAACCAAACTAGGGTCCTGCAACCTCTTCCTGTGCCAGGTCCAACTACCATTCTCACAATCTTCAGCTTCGTTGAGCACCTGCACATTCAAACTTTATCAATCATTTGAACAATTTAGCCCAGGTCTGTTGGACCTTAGGCATTTCAACACAATAATGTTCATTTAATTTCGGAAACTCTTTATCACTTGAGACGTTTTCAATTTTGACTTCAACTTTCTCATCTTTTACTGACATCACTTGTTTCTTAGCACTCCACATTTGACCTTCCGGAGTACCTCTTTTGTAAAAATTTGTCTCTTTTTGAACCTTTTGATTTTTAATAACATTTTTAGGTTTCCAAAACTCTTGAAGTTTTGTCATATCAACAGATGTTCTCCAACTTTGTGTTGTTCTGAATCTGGGTATGTGAGAATTCCAGGTCTGTCTTGAGTTGAACTTGTTCGGGTTTGATTTCCAATTTTGATTTAAAGCAAACTTGTTTGTATTGTACCTCCAAGTTTGTTTCGAATCAAATTTGGTTGACCTTGGTTTCACATCCTCAGATTTCTGTTTTTCAACATCAACAGGCTTTGGATTTGGACACTTTCGTGCAACATGTCCAATTTGATCACATTTAAAACACACTTTCTTTGAAACATCCTTGGCCTGTTGTTGTTTCTTTTTCATAGCATCAAACTCCTCATTAGACTGTTGTCCAAATTTGAGTTTTTCCTCTTCTTTCAAACTTTTCCCTTGAACAAAATTCATCTTTTGTTGCAAATTTGGTTTTTTACTTTGATTCCAATTCTGTTTCTTTTTATAACCCAAACCAGCCTTCATGTTTTTCTTCTTAAAACCAGGTTTGTTATAAAAAGATTTATGACCTTTACCAGCAAACTTTGTAATCTCAGACTTCTCAATCTCAACCATTTTGAAAACTTTATCGGCCTTCTCTGAAATCACATTCTAAATCGGGAATACAACATCTAAGAATAATCTGTCCGATCCAATCATGGTATAAACCAATCCTTTTGAATCATCATTCAAATTTTTCTCGGATTTTGTGTTTTTCAGATAACCATCATAAAGATTTCCTTCATCTTCATCCTGTGATTCAGACTTACCTTTTGTAGACTCATCTTTCAAAACGCTTTCAACAACCTTACTTACCATCTCTGAATCATTAGCATCATCAGATTTGTAGTAAGTCACATCGATACTATCAGGTAACTGGTCAGCTATGTTCAAACCCTTTGCCACCTTTTCCTCATCATAAAAAGTATAATTGTTTCTCAATGGTGGTGGTACCTGATGAAATTCTGAACCAATACCCTTTTTGCAATTTTCAGTATCTTTGTCATCTGGTGTGATGTTGAAAATGCGTTCAAGAATGTACGAAGAGTTATGATAACTTTGAAGTTTTGTAACAACCTTTTCTTTTTCAGCCAAGACATGTTTAAGATTTGCAATTTCATCAACACATTTGTTTAATTCAATTTGCTTTTCTTTAAACTTTCTTTCATACATTTCTTTAGTAACTAAGGTTTCTGACAATCTTTGATCAAAACTTTTGACTTGGCTCTTCAAAGTATCATAAGCTTCTTGTACTCTCTGACTCGACCACTTTAAAGAATCATACTGTTTTTGTAAATCTTGAAATTTAGATTCTTTTTTAACACAATCAACACATTTTGCTGAACACAGTTGTCTATAAACATCATTATCCTTTTCAAGACCTTGACATTTCTGTGTTAGCTTTTCGACTTTTAATTTCAACATTTCTTCTGTTTCAACCATTTCTTTACATTTTATTTTGAAAACATTTTCAAATTTGCTTGCTTCAATTTCTTTTGCTTTTATGATGTCATCTTTTTTAGTACAGGCTTTGCACATTTCTATGCAATTCCTGCACTTGTTTTCATTTTCATCAACCAATTCAACATTCGGTAAATCAGAAGATTTTCTAACCTCCGTCTCATTCAGCACCAGTTCTTCTGACTCAACTTTCTGAACTTCCTCTTCAGCTTTCTGTTCCTCTTCAGCAGCAATCTTCACAACATTATTTACTTCTTCAATCATCTTCTTCAATTCTTCTTCTTTTCTTTTCTTCATTTTTACCACCTTCGGTAGACTTGCTTCACAAACCTCTCTTATCTTCTTCTCCAAATCAGGCAAATATGTTTTATCAGATAACCTTCGTGTGTTGAAAGTAGCCTGCCTTGGAACCAAATTTGTTACAGCTTCGAAATCCACTTTTGATGGGTCAACAACTGGATTACCCCGTGGATCCATGTAACATTCCAACTCTTCATTCCATCTTTTTGCTCTCTGGGCTTCTTTGAATGGTTCGTTTATTTTTCCAATTTCCCATCTTGCATAGTCTGCTTTCCAACATCTATCAGGATCAGCATCAGCCACAAATGCATATCCAACTGCATCTTCTTCAGGGCAAACCTGACTCCAGTCGTAACCTTCATCGTCATATATAACTGCAAGAGCCCTTGATTTTTCTTCAGGCTGTTTCAATCTTGGTGGCTCAGACTTGTTCTGATGGTAAATCGCTTTCTTGTAATAATCTTCGTTGAACGGGTTTTCAAAATCATCATTAGCATACGCATTTCTGCACTCGCGCTTAAAGTGACCTTTTTGTTTACATTTGAAACATGTCACTTTAGATTTGTCAAATCCCAGTTTGGTAGACGATCCACCAATTGACTTTCTCCCCGTGATCTCCATGAACCGTTGTGCCCAACGAACCGCACTGGCCATGCACCATCTTATATCCATTAGTTCCATCTCCTCGGGGTCTAATTGGTCATAATCTTCTTTCGTCAAGTTGGTATTACCAATCTTCCCTGCAACGAGGCTTTCATATGATTCAAGTACAGATGCCAAGAAAACCATCTGTTGTTTTGCCGATTCTTCGCTAAAATTCTGCCCATTCTTCAAATCTACCGCGATATTACACTGAAACAAATTCTTTGAAGCAGATTGATCAGAAGTTGTTGAAGAAGATCCATTGTGAAAACCACTGTGAAGACTTTCATTGTTTACTGATCTTGAGCTTTCTACAGAAAACGTTGTTTTTGGAGATCCAGCCTGCGGTATATTTCCTCTGTAGTAAAGCTCCACATTCTGCTGATAAGCCGGATTATTGACTTTAGATCTCTTTATCTCCAGCTCATGGCTTTCAAGCCTTTCAATCAGCAAATCCACTTTTAAATCTTCAGGCTTGATTGTATTTTTCAACATTAGAGCAAAGTATTGCCACTCTTGATCATTTGGCAATTAATCAAACAATTTATCCACCAGCTCTTCTTCAGAATATGTGATTTCATGTCTGGCCAACTCTATTTTTAGATGTCCGAATCTTTCGATCATTTTACAAACAGATTCATTTTTCATACAACAGAATAAATTAAACTCTTTACGCAACAATTTCTTTTTGTTTTTGACAATTTCATTACTTCCTACACACTTTTTCCCTAACGCTTCCCACAAACTCTTTGAAGTTTTCTCTTGTTCAAGTAACGAGATAATATCTTCTCTCACTGACTGTTTGATTAACGTAATCATTTTATATTCAGCCACAACATTTTTTATGTCAATGTCAGTAAAATCTTTTGGATCGATTAACTCTCCTCCCTCTTTTACTTGTTCAATGTATCCATCTGTCAACTTTAACCAGCTTTCAGGAGCGAAAGCTTTTACCCAACCCTCAAATCTATTTTTCCACCAGTGATAATCTTCAACTTTCATTAGCTTTGGTGGCTTCTGTTGGCTTCTGTACATGTTCTCAAACTTCAAATTCTCTGAAATCTCTCTTGAATATTCTTTCATCTCAGATCTTCTATCTGTTGATTCGGAAGTGAAAGCATTGTAGAATGTGTTGTAAAATTCTTCACTGCTTCCCGACATCTTCAATCACCTTGAACTTTGCACTTTGTAAATCTTGAATCTCCTGAATCAAACAAACAAATTATCAGTTTAAAAATATCAAACAACTGAATCAAACTGATACTCGAACTGGTGAATATCTTGTGCGAACTGAGGTTCAAGTTGTCGAACTGTGCAGACTGCTATGACCCGGATCAATTTCAAACAACCTGACCCTACTCCAAACAATTTGACAAGGTTCAAACGAAATGGACCTTTGAATGATCAAACCGTGAGACTTGGACCTTTGACTGATCAAACCAGGTGAATTGGTTTTTCGATCGAATCACACTACACGACAAAATTCTTGGTCGATCACTTAGCTAGTTATCTTTTTGACCACAATAATAAACTTGACTAACAAAACAACATCACATGCAACCTCTAATGCATTCACATGTAAACTTAAATCAAATCACGTGATGTTATGATTAGCCGACAACAAACAATATCTTCACATGCAAAATATCAGTGCATTAGAAGAACCGCCAAAATCAATATGACATGAGCCTTTAATATGTATCACATGCAGCCGACAACAACTTTAGCAATTGATTAGTGATTGAGCCGATATCCTTGTATACACTTGATTTCTTACTATCCCTTTAATATCTTTCACATGCAAACACTTATATCAAGACTTGATTTTAATTGGACATTCTAATTAAATGTGGCCGACAATCAATAAATCACAATTCAATTCTCATGTATTCTGAACTTTGATTAGGCCGCTAACATTCAAAGCACATGGGTCTGGCAATTTTGATTCACGAGAACACTTTTCATTTGACCAACAACTGTTATGTTCACGTTCAATCAAAATCAGTTCAAGCGATCAACTCAAGCGAACCCCCTGATTAATTTTAGACAGGTAAACTCAAGCGAAAGGGCGTGTCTCGCTTCAAATTGCCACGTGTTTCAAGCGATAGGATACAGTTCGGTCAAGCGAAACCCAGATATTTCATGCGAAAGCCTTAATATTCAAGCGAAACCTCAGAATATTCAAGCGAAAGCCTTTGTTTCCAAGCGAAAGCCAGCTGTTAATCACGAAATCGGATCTAAAACTTTTGATTTCTCCTAAACGGCTTGGAATTAGGATCTGAAACTTGGTAGGATTGTAGATCAGGTGTTTTCGCACAACATATCAAAAAATCAGACGATTTGGACCGTAAAAACCTGTTCAATTTGACGAAAAACCGTTAAAAACGTGAAAAATGAGTAGAAGATGAAGAAATAGATGATATTCAGATCTGAAATCGATGTAATCCTGTGCGAAATCGTGTGATAGATCAGTGCAATCGAGCTCCTGCTCTGATACCACTTGTAGGACCAGTTTTGAATCTGAAACGATTGTGAAACGAACGTATAACGTGCGGAATCCATACACGAACGCGACCTAACACACGTGATGTAATATAAATGTGATTCTATTAGAAATCTGAAATCGTACAGCACCTTGAATCACTTTCTCTCTCTAGATTCTCTCTCTAGATTCTCTCTCTAGATCTAGAAAGCTCCAAATGACAAATGAGCCAAAAGTCCCTAATCTATGACATAATCTCCTATTTATAGTCCAAGGCATTTAATGAGATTTCTCATTATTACAATTATGCCACCTTTCCTTTTTATCTAACTATCACTAATATAATGACTCGTTTTCTTCTATTTCTCGCTACTGCTCGGATTGACGAAGGCTATAGACATAAACGCACTAACATTTTGATTCAATAAAACAAAACTTTAATTTCCATGTGTTATGAAACAATGATTCTGTTACAACACTCCCCGACGATTCCGCCACGATTTGTTGTTTTACGTGGTCGGGGTGTGACAGAAAAGTTGGTATCAGAGCTCATGGTTATAGGGAATTAGGTTATTAGTAATGCTTTGACCTAGTCTATAACCTTCCTAGGACCCTAACACAAGATTCTTGTGTTTAGATCTTAAAACAATACCGTCACCTATCCTTAGGAGACAACCACAACAAGAATATAAATTTCAAAACCGTTTTGAAAACTAATCATCTGTTCTAGGATGATTGATTACTAGGTTTTGAACCCTCTAAGTTTTCAAAATCTCATCAAAGTTTGGGTCTTTTGATGTGAACACGTGCAAACTGGAAGGGTGAATGCCTGTACTCTGAGTTTTCTGTCTAAGGCTAGAGTATTCGTACAAATCCGCAGTATCGGACCAGTCACTCTTACCTGGGAACTCTTGGGGTGAGTGTTCACTTATAGGCAAGCATGTCTTCATCGATACATTATTATAACCCGCTTGCTTTGATTTGTCACCATCTCATTTGTTTGCCTTAGGTAACAAACAAATGATCGCAATTCTTATGCATTGCCGTTCTGTTTTGTTTATCCGATAATATTTCACTTGTTTCTTCCTATGATTTTCGTTTCTTCTAGAATGTCTCTTCAACTCAGCAACGGTCAAATGTCCGAGCAAACAGCCAAATTTGCCCAGCAAACAGGCGAAGTGATTCTGAAGTCTGTGGATCTAGGCATTGCCATGTCTCGTCTCAAAAATGGAGCCACTCAAGAGTCACCGAAGGAAGCAGAAGTCAAGCCTGCACCAAAATCAAGTAAGCGTAAGGCTTCAAGGAAACCCGCAGCAGTTACACCTAATCAAGCGGGACCTAGCCAAGTGGCAGCACCACCCGCTAGGAAGCCGTACTTAGGAACTGCCCCATGGTGCAAACGATGCAACCGTCATCATTCAAACCTCATACCATGCTTCAAATGTACCTACTGTGGACGGTGGGGACATTTGATTAACATATGCCGCTTTGCTATCCAAAACAAAGTTGTTGCAAATCTTGCTACTACCCAACTCCAAGCCAACCCTACTCAAGCTCGTTTTCCGTCTGGTACTTGCTACAACTGTGGCGAGACAAGCCATTTCAGGAACAAATGCCCGAAGATTGTTAATGCAAATCCAACCCTTGGATGAGCATTTGGCTGATTAGAAGAAGCTGCTGCTTTAAATAATTTGTATCTGTTGCTTTTGTTTCTTTTGTTGAACTCGGAAACAATGTGTTCAGTTTATAAATAAATCGTTGATCACAAATTCTGATATACAAATGTAGTTACAGGTGTGTATGGCATTTCCCTATAATACCTACATTAAGGAACTATGTTCCTTACAAACTACTCTTGTGAATTTCCCATTCTTGTGTTTACTCATGATTCCCTTAGAAAATTCTAAGTACTCGTTTCATTCTAAGAAACGAAGTACAGAAAATAAAGTGACATTATGAGTAATCATGCTTCTGCACATCTGTGCCTTTGAATCCTTGGTTAGATAACTAAGGGTATTTTCAAATCTCATACCCATTACGTTCTGATTTTTCAACATGCATAGGATGAGTATTTCAAAAAAAAACAACCTTCATGATTTCAAAACATTTCATATAGTTTGAAAACAGTTTTTCAAATGCATTGTCTATATTTCAAAAACAACCTCCATGATAAAAAAAAATTGTCTATGTTTTCAAAAACAACCTTCATGATTTCAAAATGTTTCATATAGTTTGAAAACAATATTAATACAGTATAATTACTTATATCAAGTGCATGATTTCAAAAGCATCATTCATGTTTTCAAAAACCTTATACATAATTTCAAAATTCATCTCGCATGATTTTAAAACATTTTTATAAATATACCTAGCTAATACACCTACTTTATGATTTCAAAAGTATTATATATAAGGTTTCAAAAACATTGAACACATTTTTTTAGAACTCCATGCATAGTTTTCAAAAATATTTTTCTCGTACATTGACTTAACCTCCAAATTCTGCTTCATATGTCACCTTGACATATCTAGCATCTCAACTTCATAAGCATTTTTACTTCATGTTTTGACTTAAGCACATCCAGTGCAAGGTTTCAAAACATCTTCGACTTCTAAATTCCATATAGGATCTTTTTATCTTCACATTAGACCCTTGTGGATAATTATCATTCAAATCAGAGTCCTTAATTGGATTCCTTGTGTACCTAAATTCGAACATTTCGGTTCCTTATAATCGAAATCGAATTTTCTCTTTAAAAGATCTTTCTATCTTCATAGTTAGATTCTTGCTAATGTTTAAAGTACCAAATGAAATCCACGGAATGGATTCCTAGTGTGCTTTAAATACATGTACGCAATTAACAAAACAAATTAACAAATTAAAGATCTAGATAAACAATTTTGTGGTTGTGTGACTACGTGTTTATGCATTTTGCGTTTTCTTTTATGCATTTTTGTGTTTTTGTATACTCTGGATATTCGTTATCCAAATCCTCGTAGAATCTTTCATATCTTCATATGAGGGATTCGTGGTAGGATATTCAAAAGGTACTACCTTAAAATCCTTATTGGTGTCACACCCCGACCACGTGAGATAACGATACGTGGCGGAAACGTCGGGGAGTGTTGTAACAGAATCATTGTTTCACCATAACCATGGAATAATTAAATTCTGTTTTATTGAATAAATGAACTCATTGTTTTAATACAATCAAATAAGTACAACTATGATCTTCCAAGTTTTAAAGTTGCTAAGTCACGAGTCCATCCTAAGTGTAGCATGTATCAACAGTCATTGCAAAGCAGTACCTGAAACATGTGTAAAAATAGGTACGTCAGCATAAAAATGCCTGTGAGATACATAGGTTTTGTGAAAACAGAATTCATGACTTATGTTTGAGAAAATGTTTAGTCATGAACCTTGTAATTTGCTTTGTCTTGTAAATCATTTGAAAAACGATAAGATCAGATGATATGTATAGATAAGAGAATTATGTATGGATAAATGAATAACCATGTAAAATGAGTTTGTATAGAATACGTTGTTTGTAAATTAATGTCTTGTGAAAAGTATGTTATTTGTATAAAATGTTATATGTCCAAATTGAAATGATTCGAATAACGCTACGATATGTAATACCATACAAACACTTATATATAAGAAGTACCAGCGGCGTATCCACCATGCTTGTATCATATTACACACGCCTCGTTACTTAAGTCACTTACTCAAACCAAACCACCAATATAGAATGTTCATGTTTAAACCAATAGTCTAATGTTATTGTATAACTCAAGTTAAATGTAAACCATGTAATGTGTAAACAAAAGTTATGTATGGTAAGAAAAATGAGATTTCTTAAACCACAAGTAAAAATGTACAAAACAAAGTGTTTGAATAAATCAAAAGTTATGCTTTGTAAAATAATGTAAGGTTAAACGAATAACCTTATAGTAGCATATTAAAAGTATACTTTGGATTTGTAAATAACATATTAAACTATGTTTTGGTTTCATAAATAACATATCAAAATATGCTTTGGTTTTTATAATTAACATATAAAAATATGTTTTGGTTTGTTGATAAAATATATATGTTGGTTCTGTACAATACCACACACGAGAGTATATCAAACTATACTTTTGGGAGTATATCAAAATATACTTTAAATGTGTGATTTATGAATTCATTCAGACCTAGTGCATCAAACTACACCTTTGAGACTATAAGGATACCACAAAGGCAATCCCTATTTGGATGGAGAAACAAATTGGTTTCAGACATTCCATGACAACAGGAATGGAGTGTCTAATCCTATAGCGCTATATCATACTACCAATCGCTCTGGTGAACATAAAATAAGTACAATTCAACATTTTATTTTATGTTCATTGAGAAATCAGTGTTTAAACCATAGATAGTCATTTAGTTTGTCAAATGATAAGTAATAACATGTATAATCAATTATACTTTGAAATCATGAAAATAACACATAGGTACATATGCTTCACCACAAAACAGTTTGGAAAACAGTAAAATAGGGGAACTATGTACTCACATTGAGATTTCTCAGAAGTCCTAAGATAACCACCAAGCAATGCTAGAGATCACGGAATTAAACGGCACCTAATATAGGTAACTATGTTAATAAACCGGACCTAAGTCGGAGGATTTAGATAGAATGAGGGTTCGTAAACCAAAAGAGTATAGAGACTCGTGTCATATGGTTTAACAAAGCCTACATACTAAATGGAACCTAACCTAAGTGCTTACGACCCATTACGACCCGTTTAGGTAGCTTATGCTACTTTAACGCGTCGTTCGCGTGAAACGCGTTCGGAACGCCTAACTAGTCCTATGACAAGTAAAATATGCCTTAACATGTTTAATATTCTTACTAAATCAGTTTATATACCAAAAGTTATGTTACATATGCTTAAAATGAATTTTGGCGTAAAAAGGGCATTTTGGTAATTTACCTAAGGCATATAAACTACCTATCATACAACTACTTAAACGAAGCGACCATAAGGTATAACCTCGGAAGGTTATTCCCTATATACTATGGTCACCTAATGTGTTTGGTCGGATCCTAATGATCGACCAAATGGGTCGGGTTCGAAGGTATAAGCGATTTATTAGATCGCTTACCCTTACGACCCTAGACAACGTGGTAATCAGTAGGCATAGTCACAAGGGACTATAACCATCGTGATTACAATCACGTTGTGAAGTTCAAACGAACTTCGCATTGACCATAAACTGGTCAATGTAGAAAGTCAAACAAAGTTTGACTTTCGGACTCGAAAAGCAATAAAAGAACGAAGGAACACTTACAAAGGGTCCCCGAATGCTAATCTTGATTCAAGTAGCTCAGGTATGAAACAAAGGTTTCAACTTAGAGCTTCTTAAATCAGATTCTTGTGAGGAATGAGTGAAAATGTGATGGGTATTTATAGATTTCGGTTCACTGTTAGGATCGTTTCTTGGAGAAGAGGGAATGATCTCGCCCGTACACTTGTCGGAATGTTGTGGTAACTGATTTTGCCCACCACAAGAGATTAACATGTGGCACTTGGCCTTTGGAGAGTGTTAAGGGCTGTTAACAGCTGTTTAAAAATGTTTTGCTGCATCTGGCCCCTGCTTGCGCACCGCAACACTCACAGTGTTGAGGTGCGCAAGGACCTATTTTGGCAGAATGGCAGATTTGGTCCCTGTTGTTGTTTAAGGGGTCATTTCCGACACGTTTAAGGCCCTTTAACCCCATTTCAAAGCTCTAAAATGAAGTTAAAGTATAGGGAACTTAAAATGTGCTCAAAAATATCTCGGATGTCGGTTCGTTTGGCCGTACGATTGCGTTGTTCGGTTAATTACGACGGAATGCGCATAAGCGCGAAAAACGATCCAAATTGCGCGACGAATGGATTTTTCTTATGCCAAACACTAAAATAAAATATTTTAGTGCTTACATAAATTTTTGGATGTCCGGATGTATTCAGAACGTAAGTTATGTGCGAAAGTGCAAACTTGTGCACTTTTTGACGCTTTTAGTCCCTGAATGA
The DNA here is from genome assembly GCA_030545235.1 of Helianthus tuberosus. Taxonomy (NCBI): domain Eukaryota; kingdom Viridiplantae; phylum Streptophyta; class Magnoliopsida; order Asterales; family Asteraceae; genus Helianthus; species Helianthus tuberosus. Next base: position 121,925,724 of record CM060354.1, read on the forward strand.
CCCAAAAGTTTATTTTAGCACACCGAACACCTCAAAGCCTATTTCTAAGATATATAAAGGATATTTAAGGTGTGTTTAACTTATGGTCATGTTATAGAATGTCTGTTACAGTTCAAATTGGCATACTTTCGCAGTTTGTCAAGTTTAGTCCCTGTAAGCGAATTAACTTGTTTTTGCCATACCAAAGCCTTTAAAACTCATTTCTACGTTATGTAAAGGTTATTTAAGGTATGTTAATCCTATTTCACTATTCCGGAGTGTTCGTTGGATTAAACTGGTTATATTTACGCATCAGAGCGCGTATAACCCTCCAGAAAGCGATTTAAAGCTTAAAATCGAACAAGAGTTGATATGTGCAAACGATACACATATTTTTACAAATCCCAAGTATGAAATACAATATTTCATTGGTTTGACATTTGTTTGATGGTTGAAGTGACACAGGTGTCACAGTCTCCCCTACTTTAGGAAATTTCGTCCCGAAATTTAATTCTAGAGGAAACTTGTGAAGACAGTTGTGATGGTTTCGCCTTCTAATAGATCCATTGAACCCTTAAGTAAAAATTTGGGCCATGTTAGGACTCTTAGCGAATTTGTTAACCCTCAAAGTGAATTCCTTGTAATAGTAAAACATGGAATTTTGAACTACGGACAGAAGAACGTTTCTTATGAAGACTTATCATAGGAAACTTGGTGTGTGATTGAGATCAGAATTGGGGAGTGTGAACAAATGACATTGGTCGAGGTACAAGACTTCTCGCGTATCATTATTCTTGTCACTATAGGTCTTAACACATGACAAAGCTCCCAGTGGTTTCTGTGCACTGAATTCCATAATTATGTAGGCCTCCATAATTACGTAATCCCTTGCACAGTCCACACAGTTCATTTCATAATGCGTAGAGGAAAAATCAATTGAATAAACATGAAGCGTCCTGACTAGACCACCAAAGGATCTTTTCAACTAGATCAACGAACGATCTTTTTAACTAGATCAACACATGATCTTCTTAACTAGACTGTCGTACGATCTCCTTAAATAGACCACTTAAGGGATCTTTGTAATTATATCATCACATGATATTTCTAATCAGATTTTCAAATTCAATCTGTTTAACCAGACCATTCAAGAGGTCCAATTATAGAATAGTACTTTAAAACTCAAGGGACTTGACTACAACGTAGAAGTCCATTAAGGATTTAAGATAGTAACTTTGGATATCCTACTATGAATCCCTCATATAAGATATGGAAGATTCTACGAGGATTTGGATGGATCACATACAACCACAAAACATGTAAGAAAACACATAAGCACAAAATTTGTTAACTTGATTCTTTAATTTGTTATCTTTAGGTATGGATATTTAAAGCACACTAGGAATCCAATCCATGGATTTCATTTGGCACTTTAATCATTTTCAAGGATCCATTTATAAAGATAGAAGGATTTCCAATAAGAGTTTAGCTTTGTTTCTTAAAAGAAACGAGTGTTTAAGGTTCTTAGGGAGATCACAAGTGATCATAAGATAACAGAACCACACGAGTAGTTTATCTTTGGGTTGACATCATAAGGTTGCATCAAACATTCACACAATCGCATAAATTTTGCAGAAATAAAAACAACAAATCTTTATTTATGCAACAACCAAATTGTCTTGAAATGTCAAAAGATAACAACCAAGGAATTACAAAACACTAATTGTTCACTGCTGCATCATTGTTCCCGTTTGCCTCATTGATGTTAAATGCTCGTCCTCGCGCTGGAGGTGCGTTAACAAGTCTTGGGCAATTGTTTCTGTAGTGAGTAAGGTCACCACAGTTATAACATGACCCAGGTGGGAACCGTGCTTGAACAGCAGCAGGGTTTGCAGCAGCTTGATTTGCATAACGACAAACATTGATCAAATGTCCCAACCGCCCACAGTGGGTACATTTGTGACACTGTTCTTGCTCTAGATGATGACGGTTGCACTTGTTGCACAAAGGTGCGGTACCAACATAGTTTTGCCTTTTGCGAGGTTGTGCTGGCTGGTTTGGTGCAACCTGTTTGTCTTGAGCAGTTACAGCGCAGTTTTGAGAGGCTTTGCGCTTCTTCTTCTTGGACACCTCAGCATTTTCTTCCTTTGGTTCCACTTGAGCAGTCTTGTCAGATGGTCTTGAGTCGCCCTTCCGAAACAGCTTGCGCTTCCTGATATGGGATTCAGTCAGAGTGGCAGACAATTCAATGGCTTGTCTGACAGTAGTAGGGTTGCTGCTAGTAACAATATCCTGAACTACGTCAGGAAGACCATCAATGTATTTCTCAATTGCCTTATCCAGAGGCGTAACCATAGTAGGGCATAACAGGCTCAATTCCTCATAGCAGTCAGTGTAGGCTCGATGTTCTCCACTGTCTTGCTTCAATTCATCAAATTCCCTTTCTAGAGCCCTCAGCTCATGACGAGGACAGAATTCCTTCATCATAAGAGTCCTAAGTTCAGCCCAAGTTTGGGCTAAAGCCACCTCAGCACCACGGTCTCTCATAACCCCGTTCCACCACGTAAGAGCCCTCTTCTGAAACACACTCGAAGAAAACTCGACCTTGCGATTTTCAGGAAACTAAACGTGACGGAAAGTATTCTCAATGCTCTCGAACCATTGAAGAAGCCCAGTCGCTCCCTCAGAACCACTAAACTTGAGTGGTTTAGCTGAGTTAAAATCCTTGAATTTGCATGGAGCATGATTGTTGTTGATGGCTTGAATCATTTGAGCATAAAGATTTGGGAAGGCAGTAGCCATTTGCTGCGCGATGATTTCCGCCAGTTCGGCATTCGCCATCTGATTGTCGCGTCGAGGAGGCATTCTAAAAGAGGAAACATGAAAGGAAACGAGTGAGAGAATTAGACGAAAAGAATGAGATGAAACGAATCTGATGAAAGCAAGGATAGTGGTCATTTGTTTGTTACTACAAAGCAACAAATGACCTCGGTGATTAATCAAAGTAAATAGGTCAAAAATAATGTATCGCGAAGACATGCTCGCCTATAAGTGGACACTCACCCCAAGAGTTCCCAGGTAAGAGTGACTGGTCCGATTATGTAGATTTGTACGAACACTCTAGCCTTAGACAGAAAACTCAGGGTACAGGCACCCACCCTTCCAGTTTGCACGTGTTCACAGTATTTAGACCAACTTTAACGGGATTTTGAAAACTTAAAGGGTTCAAAACCATGTAATAAATCATCCTAGAACAGATGATTAGTTTTCAAAGCGGGATAGAAATTTGTGTTCTTATTGTGGTTGTCACCTAAGAATAATTGACGGTATTGTTTTAAAGCTAAACACAAGAAACTTGTGTTAGGGTCCTAGAAAGGTTATAGTCTAGGTCAAAGCATTACTAATAACCTAATTCCCTATAACCATTGGCTCTGATACCAACTTTTCTGTCACACCCCGACCACGTGAGACAACGATACGTGGCTGAAACGTCGGGGAGTGTTGTAACAGAATCATTGTTTCATCATAACCATGGAATAATTAAATTCTGTTTTATTGAATAAATGAACTCATTGTTTTAATACAATCAAATAAGTACAACTATGATCTTCCAAGTTTTAAAGTTGCTAAGGCACGAGTCCATCCTAAGTGTAGCATGTATCAACAGTCATTGCAAAGCAGTACCTGAAACATGTGTAAAAATAGGTACGTCAGCATAAAAATGCATGTTAGATACATAGGTTTTGTGAAAACAGAATTCATGACTTATGTTTGAGAAAATGTTTAGTCGTGAACCTTGTAATTTGCTTTGTCTTGTAAATCATTTGAAAAAGGATAAGATCAGATGATATGTATAGATAAGAGAATAATGTATGGTTAAATGAATAACCAAGTAAAATGAGTTGTATAGAATAAGTTGTTTGTAAATTAATGTCTTGTGAAAAGTATGTTATTTGTATAAAATGTTATATGTCCAAATTGAAATGATTCAAATAACGCTACGATATGTAATACCATACAAACACTTATATATAAGAAGTACCAGCGGCGTATCCACCATGCTTGTATCATATTACACACGCCTCGTTACTTAAGTCACTTACTCAAACCAAACCACCAATATAGAATGTTCATGTTTAAACCAATAGTCCAATGTTATTGTATAACTCAAGTTAAATGTAAACCATGTAATGTGTAAACAAAAGTTATGTATGGTAAGAAAAATGAGATTTCTTAAACCACAAGTAAAAATGTACAAAACAAAGTGTTTGAATAAATCAAAAGTTATGCTTTGTAAAATAATGTAAGGTTAAACGAATAACCTTATAGTAGCATATTAAAAGTATACTTTGGATTTGTAAATAACATATTAAACTATGTTTTGGTTTCATAAATAACATATCAAAATATGCTTTGGTTTTTATAATTAACATATAAAAATATGTTTTGGTTTGTTGATAAAATATATATGTTGGTTCTGTACAATACCACACACGAGAGTATATCAAACTATACTTTTGGGAGTATATCAAAATATACTTTAAATGTGTGATTTATGAATTCATTCAGACCTAGTGCATCAAACTACACCTTTGAGACTATAAGGAAACCACAAAGGCAATCCCTATTTGGATGGAGAAACAAATTGGTTTCAGACATTCCATGACAACAGGAATGGGGTGTCTAATCCTATAGCGCTATATCATACTACCAATCGGTCTGGTGAACATAAAATAAGTACAATTCAACATTTTATTTTATGTTCATTGAGAAATCAGTGTTTAAACCATAGATAGTCATTTAGTTTGTCAAATGATAAGTAATAACATGTATAATCAATTATACTTTGAAATCATGAAAATAACACATAGGTACACATGCTTCACCCCAAAACAGTTTGGAAAACAGTAAAATAGGGGAACTATGTACTCACATTGAGATTGCTCAGAAGTCCTAAGATAACCACCAAGCAATGCTAGAGATCACGGAATCAAACGGCACCTAATATAGGTAACTATGTTAATAAACCGGACCTAAGTCGGAGGATTTAGATAGAATGAGGGTTCGTAAACCAAAAGAGTATAGAGACTCGTGTCATATGGTTTAACAAAGCCTACATACTAAATGGAACCTAACCTAAGTGCTTACGACCCATTACGACCCGTTTAGGTAGCTTATGCTACTTTAACGCGTCGTTCGCGTGAAACGCGTTCGGAACGCCTAAGTAGTCCTATGACAAGTAAAATATGCCTTAACATGTTTAATATTGTTACTAAATCAGTTTAGATACCAAAAGTTATGTTACATATGCTTAAAATGAATTTTGGCGTAAAAAGGGCATTTTGGTAATTTACCTAAGGCATATAAACTACCTATCATACAACTACTTAAACGAAACGACCATAAGGTATAACCTCGGAAGGTTATTCCCTATATACTATGGTCACGTAATGTGTTTGGTCGGATCCTAATGATCGACCAAATGGGTCGGGTTCGAAGGTATAAGCGATTTATTAGATCGCTTACCCTTACGACCCTAGACAACGTGGTAATCAGTAGGCATAGTCACAAGGGACTATAACCATCGTGATTACAATCACGTTGCGAAGTTCAAACGAACTTCGCATTGACCATAAACTGGTCAATGTAGAAAGTCAAACAAAGTTTGACTTTCGGACTCGAAAAGCAATAAAAGAACGAAGGAACACTTACAAAGGGTCCCCGAATGCTAATCTTGATTCAAGTAGCTCAGGTATGAAACAAAGGTTTCAACTTAGAGCTTCTCAAATCAGATTCTTGTGAGGAATGAGTGAAAATGTGATGGGTATTTATAGATTTCGGTTCACCGTTAGGATCGTTTCTTGGAGAAGAGGGAATGATCTCGCCCGTACACTTGTCGGAATGTTGTGGTAACTGATTTTGCCCACCACAAGAGATTAACATGTGGCACTTGGCCTTTGGAGAGTGTTAAGGGCTGTTAACAGCTGTTTAAAAATGTTTTGCTACATCTAGCCCCTGCTTGCGCACCGCAACACTCACAGTGTTGAGGTGCGCAAGGACCTATTTTGGCAGAATGGCAGATTTGGTCCCTGCTGTGTAAAAAGCTCATTTTCGACACGTTTAAGGCCCGTTAACCCCATTTCAAAGCTCTAAAATGAAGTTAAAGTATAGGGAACTTAAAATGTGCTAAAAAATATCTCGGATGTCGGTTCGTTTGGCCGTACGATTGCGTTGTTCGGTTAATTACGACGGAATGCGCATAAGCGCGAAAAATGATCCAAATTGCGCGACGAATGGATTTTTCTTATGCCAAACACTAAAATAAAATATTTTAGTGCTTACATAAATTTTTGGATGTCCGGATGTATTCAGAACGTAAGTTATGCGCGAAAGTGCAAACTTGTGCACTTTTTGACGCTTTTAGTCCCTAAATGACCCAAAAGTTTATTTTAGCACACCGAACACCTCAAAGCCTATTTCTAAGCTATATAAAGGATATTTAAGGTGTGTTTAACTTATGGTCATGTTCCAGAATGTCTGTTACAGTTCAAATTGGCATACTTTCGCAGTTTGTCAAGTTTAGTCCCTATAAGCGAATTAACTTGTTTTTGCCATACCAAAGCCTTTAAAACTTATTTCTAAGTTATGTAAAGGTTATTTAAGGTATGTTAAGCATATTTCACTATTCCGGAGTGTTCGTTGGATTAAAATGGTTATATTTACGCATCAGAGCGCGTATAACCCTCCAGAAAGCGATTTAAAGCTTAAAATCGAACAAGAGTTGATATGTGCAAACGATACACATATTTTTACAAATCCCAAGTATGAAATACAATATTTCATTGGTTTGACATTTGTTTGATGGTTGAAGTGACACAGGTGTCACATTTATAGTATTACATATCGTAGCGTTATTTAAACCATTTGAATATTTGACATATTACATTTTACACAAATGACATATTTTCACTAACAATTGTTTTACAAAACAACTTATTTTATACAAACTCATTTTACTTGGTTATTCATTTAACCTTACATTACTCTTTTACATATCATCTACTTTATCATCGATTTTCAAATGATTTATAAAACAAAACATTTTACAAGGATCATGACTGACTTTTGTTAAACAACCTTTTTTCTAAACTTATAAGTCATGAATCCTAAATCAACAAAACCTATGTATCTCACAGGCATTTTTATGCTGACGTACCTATTTTCACATGTGTTTCAGGAAATGATGCATAGGGTTGATCAAGATACACTTAGGCGGACTTGGGCCTTAGTGACAATAAAAGATGCAAGACTAGTTAATTATGTTATGTTTCTTTGCTGTTAAGACATTGTAACTTCTTTTGATTCAATAAAGCAAAACTTTAATTTCCATGTGTTATGAAACAATGATTCTATTACAACACTCCCCGACGATTCCGCCACGATTTGTTGTTTTACGTGGTCGGGGTGTGACAACGATAGTCGATACACATACGAAATGTACCATCCTTCTTGTTGACAAATAAAATGAGAGCACCCCACGGAGAGGTACTTGGATGAATAAAACCCTTATCGAGTAATTCTTGTAACTGACTGGATAACTCTTGCATCTCGAAAGGTGCAAGACGGTAAGGAGCCTTGGCGACAGGAGTCGCACCAGGTACGAGATCAATACGAAAATCGTCAGATCTAGGAGGAGGAAGACTGGGTAGATCCTCAGGAAAGACATCAGGAAAATCACACACAACCGGGACATCGTTTATGTTCTTTCCCTTGCCTTTTTGTTCCACCACGTGGGCCAAGAAGGCAGGGTTCTGTTTACGTAAACTTCTGCTCGCTTGTGTGCATGACATTAGCCTTAGTCCCTTTGAAGGTCGGTCTCCATAGACATGCAAAAGATCGCCAGACGGAAGAGGGAGACGAACAAGCTTCTCGTGACACACAATTTCAGTATGGTTCTTACGCAACCAATCCATGCCGATGATAACATCAAAACTACCCAACCGCATGGGTATAAGATCAATAGAGAATACGTGATCATTAAGAATCAAGGAACAATCACGCACAATAGAATTCACAAGAATCGACTTACCATTGGCGACCTCAACAGTGAATGACTCAGTTAACTTAGAGCGTGTACAATTTATCAAAGACTCAAATTCCACGGACACAAAACTTTTATCGGCACCAGTGTCAAATAGAATCGAAGCATAGAGGTTATTAATGAGGAACATACCATTCAACACATCGTTGTTGTTGCGAGCCTGGTTAGTGTTGAGATTAAACGCTCACCCACGAGCGGTTGCCTGTTGATCTTGGTTCAGCTGGGGGCAACAATTTCGGAGATGAGTAGTATCCCCACACTGAAAGCACGCACGAACGGCATTGGCTGGTCCTGGGTTCTGGGGAGGAGCTGGAAGCGCTGCTTGAGCTGCTTGAACTGGGACTTGCTGGACTGGAGCAGGGTTAGCCTGACAGCAATACGGGGTCTTGTGACCATAGCGGTTACTGTTGGTGCACAAACGACATGCCGGATGATGGTAGTTGCAAGTGGTACACTTCGGGTAAGCACCGGTGTACTGTTTCTTAGCTTCGGGGGTAGTAAGGTTAGCAGCAGCAGTAGCAGGAGCAGGGTTTGCAGCAGGAGTAATAGCATTACATCCAGAACCCTGAGACTTCCGTTTCTTGTTCTTGCTACCGCTAGGTTGCTGGGTAACTTGGTTAGCAGACTTTGAAGGTGCAGGGGTAGCAAACTGCTTATCACGCACACGATTGTTGTTCAAACTTGCTGCCAAACGATAGACTTCCTCAATCATGTCGAGTTGGGTTGCTTCAATAGAATCGCGCATCGCCGAAGGTAGACCGTTGATTTACTTGGTTATCATCCTCTTAGGAGTCGAAACCAGGTGAGGAACGATAAAACTTAGCTGCTTAAATCGGGTAGTATACGCCAGGTTGTCATCACCGACTTGTTTCAAATGCCAAAATTCTTCCTCGAGCTTGAGTTGTTCATGGGGAGGGCAGAATTCAAGCATCATAAATTCACACACCTCAGCCCATGGAAGAGCGTAAGCTACTTCATTAGTATGGATGTTCCTTTCATTGGACCACCATTCCAAAGGCCTACCTTGAAACACTCTAGTAGCACTCCTGGTCTTCAAATGTTCAGGGCATTCACTGTTAATGAAAGTGACCTCTATGCAGTCAAACCACTCGAGCATAGCTGTCACCCCTTCACTGCCCGTAAACGGTTTGGGGTTGCAGGAGATGAAGTGTTTGTAGTTGAACTTGGTAGATGTCGGCTTCTCTACTTTAGAGTCCACAGAGGAGGGAGGAGTGTTTGATCCCTGGAGCTCAGAGACGATCTTTGGCACGACTCGAGCAATCTGGTCGGCCATGAATGACATCATCTTTTTCTGAGACTTCTCCCTGGATTTCCTGAGAGTGTCGGATAGCTTTCGAGAAGACATCCTAAAGATCCAACAAAAGGATTTTATGAGTCTAAATTCACGAGATCTCACAATATAGATTACACACACATGATAGATTTAAGAATCTAGATTGCATCACCACAAAACTCACGACCTTCACATGGCACGTTGTACGAAGTTTGGTTAACACGCCAAAAACGCTTATATATAGGAAGTACCAGCGGCGTATCCACCACGCTTCGGACACATCGCCTTGCCTCGTACTCAGTGTCATGCTACGTGTCGCAATTACCAACATAACAATTTACCCATCATCATCATCATAGATCACTCAAATAGTTTCACATAGATTACTCAAATAGATTCACACAGTTAATTCATAGTTTACTCGATAGATCGACATAGATTAGCTCATAGAGTAACCCAATAGTTTAACATAGATTAACTCAATAGATTAACGCAATAGATTAACATTTGATCATGCTAGAGTACACATAGTTCACACGTGGACCCCTCATAGATTACATGCAAAGCTTTAGAGTCAACGTAGATCACATAGATTCCCCATAGATTACACAAGTAGAGTTTCCATATATTACATAGGCTTCCCATACTGATCAGCAAACACTAATCTCGTATGGCACTTGGTATGAAAGTTGGTAACATGCCGGAAGCACTTATATATAGGAAGTACCAGCGGCGTATCCACCATGCTTCGGACATGCCACTTCTGTCTCGTACTTCCATGTCATCCTAGTGTTTCATACCCCCAACAACTCATTACAAACACAATATTCGATCAAGATTCCCACATAGATTTCACATGTAATAAAGCTTTATAAATTTAGTTTGATCTGAGCTTAGAATTAATGTTTTAGATTACGGACAACGTGTGATTCGCGTAAAAGTAAACCAAAATGAACGAAGAATCGAGTTTAAAACCACATAAGAAATCGTAATACCATAAAAGCAAGATAGGCTCATAAAACACAGGATTGTTCCGGGTAGAGGAACGGCGACTAACCAAAGTGATTCGAACCCCTTTCGAATTGAGGTAGCATGTCTTGACTTACTTAGACAAATACGTCATCGATGTTAGGCCTACGATATTCGTCCTTTTGGTCATTTCACGTACTCAATTAATCGGTAGTAACGAGACTTTGGCGAGACATAAATAATCATCGAGGAGTGGGACTAGTTATCAAGGTCTGAGTTTCACCTCTAACTTGACAACATCGTACCCTAAATAGCGTTGACACTTATCCGCAGATAAGGCCTACTTAGAATAATATGGAGATTTCCTTCCAAGGTTCGGATATCACTCCTATCCTGTGGGAAAATCTCGTGCAAAATATAAACACTGTGTAACAGTGTCTTAATAGTATAAAGTGTGTATTGTGTCAGCCTTAGGAAAGGCATGTATGTTTAACAGGAGTATGAACTGCTAGGAAGCAGATACGCTAGAATGCATAAGTCTTAAACAACTAATAAGAATCAAGTTTCCTAGAACTATAGACTAGGGAAAGTATTCCTAATTATCCTAATTCCCTATAGTTATGGCTCTGATACCAATCTGTCACACCCCAACCAATGGCGGAAACATCAGGGTGCGAGCACTAAGCGTTCAGATTGCTCATGAGATTCCATACCACTATTTGTTTCAATAGACATTTAGATCAAATTCATCATAACATTGTCTAAAAGCAAACACAACCAACACAAGTATCAAGTACAGACCAAAACGAATATTGTTCAAATTGTTTAAAAGATTCTAAGTTAACTAGGTGACGTTTCTAAGCATCTCCTAGCTGGATTCCATGCATTCCCAAGCATCCTATCAGCCTGCAACATGTATTAAAATATCAATACAGAAAGTATTGGCGAGTATACAAGTTTGATAATAGAATAATATCTTAAAACAACTCATACCCATAGTATAAGCAATAAAATAGTTTCAGCCGTGCTAGTGTCGTAGTCCACGCAGTGATAGCCCAAGTTTCCAATGCGTTAAGTGCCTTTCCCAAAGTTTAACAGGAGGTTATATGTCTCCTCCTAGCAATACCCCAAAGACTAACGGGGAGGTGCATTACTCCTATAGCGCTACTATTGTTAAGGCAGAACTACACACTCTAGATTAAACGTCACATAGCACAAAGAGTCAAGATTCAAGAATCACAAGTTTCACGAACACATAGGATAGAGTATAAATTTCCCAAAGAATCAAGTTTAAGTTTCATAGAATACATGTTGCACCCCAAAAGTTTAAAGTAAAAGGGGATCGAGTATACTCACAGTGATTGCTTAACAGTCGCAATTGTTATTGGATCAAAGGGGGCTCTTTTTAGAATTAACCTGATTAGATTACGATAGGATAAGATTCGGGCAAAATAACGAGATTGCTCAACGTGTCAAAGTGGTCATTGGATCGGATGGCTGTCCGTTCGGACGGTTGTCCGATCGGATTACCGGTCGATCGGATGGCACTCGTATTAGAGTAGACAGATGGCTGCCCGATCGGATGGCCATCCGATTGGGTTGCCACTTGAGTTGAATTTCATAAGAGGGGATTAGGGTGGCTGTCCGATCAGATGGTAATCCGATCGGATTGCCACTCGATCCGAGTGTAGGCATCCTGGTCCCCCCAATCGGATGGCTACTCGATCGGACGGCTGTCCGATCGGGTTGCCACTCGATCAGACTTCCAAGTTTTGATGGTTTACCAAGTGTTTGAAACTTTCAAGACAAAGGCAAGTGTCACCTGATAGGGTGGTTGTCTGATCGGACGACTGTCCAACTGGATTGCCGCTCGATCGGGCAACCCTTGTTCTTGTTCATCATTTTTATAAAAAGTTTCTAAGTTTCTAATTTAGTGGTGACGACACGACACGTATTGAGACAACGGTAAAACCCCTCAGTACACAGAAACTCCGATGAGGTGGGAATCACCCCTGTTCTATCAATCGTCTGTTTCTAACGGTTTATGTCGGAATCCGTTGCCATGCTCGTCTTTATCGGTAATAACTTAGATCCAAGCCGACTTTAGACTATTCATCAAGTCCACAGCTGTGACACCTGTGCCTATGTGGCCATAAAACTAATACCAAATCAATGAAATATTGTGTTTCATACTTGGGATTTTTATAAATATGTGTATCATGTGCACATATCAATTCATGTTCGATTTCGAGCTTTAAATCGCTTTCTGGAAGGTTATACGCAAACTGATGCGTAAATATAACCAGTTTAATGCAAAAAACACTCCAGGATAGTGACATAGGCTCAACATACCTTAAATAACCTTTACATAACTTAGAAATAAGTTTTGGATGGTTTGGTGTGTCGAAATCAAGTTTGTTCAATCGCAGGGACTATTTGAGTCAAACTGCGAAACTATACCGATTTGTATAGTAACGAACGTTCCAGAAATTGATCATAAGTTAAACATTCCCTAAATATACTTTACATATCTTAGAAATAGGCTTTGAGGTGTTTTGGTGCACAAAAATAAACTTATTGATCAACATGGACTAAAAGCGTCAAAAAGTGCCCAAATGACCAGATTCATTGTATCTAGTCCAATTTTGATGTATTGATGGTTTTTAACCCCTAGTTTTGCATTCTATGGGCTAAAATTTGATGGTATTTCATGTCCCCTTGTATTGCAATACCATGTGCCCACATGGAGGGTCAAGATCAAGGCACGAAATGCGAGAAACGATCCTAACGGTTCTCCGAAATCTATAAATACCCATGCTCTCATTCCATTTTTCTCACACCTTGATCTGATTTTATGCTCTAAGTTGAAGCTTTATGCTTCATACCTTATTATTTAGATCAAGTTCTTTCTAGCTTGGACCCTTTATAAGTTTCTTTCATGCTTTTATGCGTTTTTAAGCACGAAAGTCAAACTGTGTTTGACTTTCTGCTTTGACCAGGTTATGGTTAACACAAAGTTTGTTAGAACTTTGCAACGTGAGCGTAATCACGATGGTTATATTCCCTTGTGACTATACATACTGATTACCACGTTGAATAGGTGTAGTGACGAGTCATAGTTTCGGTCAAAATGCGTATTCATGCGTATTTTGCAACCAAACTATTCTTAGGTATCAAAACCTTTTGTTTTGATATCAAACTTATTTTCTAACTTTGTTAAACATGTTTTAACATGTTTAACTCGTCACTTTAAGCTTAGTGCTTATATAGGGTCGTAAGATAAGCGGTCTAAACAACCGCTTAGACTTTCGAACCCGGCCCGTTTGGTCGATCATTAGGATCCGACCAAGCATTTATTGTGACCATGGTTATATAGGGAATAACCTTCCGGGGTTATACCTTATGGTCACTTCCTTTAAGTAGTTGTATGATAGGTAATTTATATGCCTTAGGAAAATTACCAAAATGCCCTTTTTACGCATAAATTCATTTTATGCATATGTAACATAAATTTTGGCGTCTAAACTGATTAGGCAACATTATTAGACATGTTAAGGCATATAATACTTGTCATGGGACGAATTAGGCGGTCTGAACGCGTTTTACGTGAACGACGCGTTAAAGTGGCGTAAGCTACCTTAACGAGTCGTAATGGGTCGTAAGCACTTAGGTTAGGTTTTGTTTTAGAATGTAGGCTTTGTTAAACCATATTACATGATTCCCTACACTCATTTTGTTTACTAAACCTCATTTTATCCGATCCTCCGATTTAAGTCCGGTTTATTAACATAGTTACCTGTATTAGGTGCCGTTTGAATTTCGTGATCCCTCTAGCTTTGCTTAGTTGTTATTCAAGACTTCAAAGCATTCTCAAGTGAGTACATAGTCCCCTCTTTTATTATTTTTCAAACATTTTGGGGTGAAACACATGTGCCTACTTGTTACTTTCATGCTTTTCATGTTTTTATATCATATGCTTGTTATGTTCATTAGTACATATATAGTACATGATTTCATTATGTTTTGCTATGTATGTTCACTTAACATGCTAGCACATTGATTTTTTTGTATATTACATTTTGTTGCATATGTTCACTCAGCATATGGACACATTGTTTTACATTTTGAACCGTTGGAACTGTTTCATTTATGTGAACCGTTAGTAACTGTTTGATTATGTGAACCGTTTGTAACTGTTTAATTATATGAACCGTTTGTAACTGTTTGATTTATATGAACCATTTGTAACTGTTTGATTTATATGAACCGTTTGTAACTGTTTGATTGTGTGAACCGTTTAGTATTGTTTGAACCATTGGGTTAGGGAAGTGATTAGGTAACGGGGTGGGTGTAATGTGTTAAAAGCATGGTGGATACGCCGCTGGTACTTCCTATATATAAGTGCTTTTAATACATTATATATCGTTGCGTTATCTAGATCACTTGGGCAAGTTTATTAAAATAAAGTTATATTACAAGGCTTTTCTAACAATATAAAACATTCGAGTTTTATTTCAAAAATGATTTACAATTTGGGTTTATATGAACAAATGTTTTGGAGTTAAGATTCATGGTATCGGGGTTTTATAAAACAAATATGTTTTGACTTAGTTATTTCAATTTACATTATAAACATTTTACAAAACTTGGTTTTCCAATTATCAATTTACAAGGGTGTTTAAGTTATATTTTCAAAACATAAACGAGCCATGAATCTGACACTCTCATAAAAACCTATGTACTCGCCGGCATTTTATGCTGACGTATTTTCACATGTGTTTCAGGTACCATAGTTGGTGATATTTGATGATGATATTGATGCATGCTCACATAGGAATGGACGAGGCCTTAGTGACTTAAATAACAATGAAAAGTCTATTTGTTCATGTTTTGTTTCTAATTTCAATGTAATGTAATGTAATGTAATACATTTAATTTAATAAAACAGAACTTCAATCCATGTGTTATGAAACAATGATTCTGTTACAACACTCCCCGACGTTTCCGCCATGATTTGTTGTTTTTCATGGTCAGGGTGTGACAGAAAAGTTGGTATCAGAGCTCATGGTTATAGGGAATTAGGTTATTAGTAATACTTTGACCTGGTCTATAACCTTCCTAGGACCCTAACGTGAGTTTGCTTCCGTTTAGTCATAAAACAATACCGTCACCTATCTTTAGGTGACAACCACAATGAGAACATAAATTTCGAATCCGCTTTGAAAACTAGTCATCTGTTCTAGGATGATTTATTATAAGGTTTTGAACCTTCAAAGTTTTCAAAATCTCGTCAAAGTTTGGGTCTAAATAATGTGAACACGTGCAAACTGGAAGGGTGGGTGCCTGTACCCTGAGTCTTCTGTCTAAGGCTAGAGTGTTCGTACAAATCCGCAGTATCGGACCAGTCACTCTTACCTAGGAACTCTTGGGGTGAGTGTCCACTTATAGGAGAGCATGTCTTCGCGATACATTATGAGGACCTATTTACTTTGATTCAGCTTTTGTGTGTCATTTGTTTGCTTCGTGGTTCAAACAAATGACCATCACCCATGCCTTTTGGTTGGAAATTGTAACATCCTTACTCAATGCCATTTCATTTGTTTTCTCTCTTGTTTCCCCTTTTAGAATGCCTCCACGACGTGACAATCAGGTACCCAATGAAGAACTGGCAGCTATCATTACGCAGCAGATGGCTGCTGCAATCCCAAACATCATTACTCAATGTAACCTAGCCCTCAACAACAATAATGCCCCATGCAACTTCAAGACATTCAACTCTACCAAGCCATCAAAGTTTTCTGGGTCCCAAGGAGCAACTGCACTTCTGCAATGGTTCGAGAGTCTAGAGAACACCTTCAGACATGTTCAGTGTCCGAACGAGTGAAAGGTAGAGTTCGCATCCAGCGTCTTTGAGAAACGAGCTTTGACATGCTGGAATGGTGTGATGAGAGATAGGGGTGTCGATGTTGTGACACCCCAGGGAAACCAGGAAACAATACAACACAACTAGCTTCCTCAGTAACCGCATGCTAAATTTCGGGACGAAATTTCTTTCAAGATGGGGATAATGTGACAACCCGAGTTTCAAGGTCTCTATTCGACTTAATCTTGTACTTATGGTTAAGTGTGTTTTTTTATAATTTTCTTGATGTGCAATACATGCGTGGTTTGTAGATTGTAGTATACATGAGGTGTGTATAGATGTGATATTTATATTGTATGGATTATTAGATAGTATAATTGAAAACATAGCAGTGGAGCTTTGTCGAAAACACTCCATCCGAAAACACTCCTCCCCACGAAAACCATTTGGTGTTTTCGTCCACCTTCTTGCCAACAAAACAGAATGGGCTTTAGGCCCAGTAGTGGTTCAACTACATATTAAGTTCCAACCTTTACGTGAACGGTTATTTTGGCAAACCCTAATCACATCGCCTGTCACACCCCCAAAATCCACACGCGGAGTACCACCGCTTGGAGGCGTGACATGACCAGGATCAAGCCACCAATCATATTGAACATAAGTATATAGTAAAAGTCATTCATCAATACGATAGGTGTTCCAAAACCAAATATAAACAAGTGTGTAGCGGAAGCATTTAAAGTAAAACCCAACAGAAGTTTAAGTACAAAATGTCATAATGTTTAACAACACATTTCACGATCCATGTCCACAACGACCGTGCCTCCCGTGCAAGCTCCAAAAGTACCTAAGGTCCTGCAAGGCATGTAACAGAGAGTCAACAACTAGTTGAGCGAGTTCACAGTTGGTTACTTAGTTATAATGTTCGTATCGTAAATCGTATGTTCGTTTAGTAATCATGTATCGTATGTAATAGCATCGCGGCCCTCTAGGCATGTTTACGAAGTTTAGTGGGGGTCTCCCATGTTTTCTAGACTAGTTATATTTGTATCGCGGCCCTCCAGGCATGTTTGCGAAGATTAAAGTATAGTTCGCGGCCATTCCAGGCATGTTTGCGAAGATTGTTCTAGTATAGTTCGCGGCCATTCCAGGCATGTTTGCGAAGAGAAGTATATGTATCACTAGTCTAGTAATATCTACCATTGACCTTCCTCTACCGAGGCCAATGGTATGAAATTCCGATAACTCTTAAGCATAAATAATCAATCAACCCATTCCCAACCCCGGGAATCCCATGCCTTGGTAGAAGTGTGAACTCACCTTGGTTTGCTCGGTAGATAAGCACTTGTCCTAAGTTGGTCAACCACACCCTATTATGGCTACCACTCGTTAGGACGGTAAACAAGTAATCACGTATAAGCTACACGTATTTAACACGTATTCGTCAAGTAGCGTACATGTATCAAATCAAGTAATCATGTATACAAGTAGGTCACGTATGTTGAACATGTATTTCATAAAACAAATTGATACATGTTGTACTATATGCTTATTGTTGACAAGGTAATATACTATTCGTAAACTATTATGAACATCCAGCTAGAGTGTTAAAACAATAACTAATGTTTTATCTCTTATTAGCGTACATGTGTATTTTGCTAATATCATCCAGCCCAAACAATTTGTCTACTAAAATAAAACATTGGGCCCAATCGGCTAGTAGAACCAAAGTGGGATTTGGCAGCCCACTTTATTTTGATTCACTAATAAATGTTATATATAAATAAGGGACTAATAAAACAGTATGCAACACATGAGACATATACACAACAAGCTATTTTCCATGTATTTTGCTAATAACGTGATCTGTTTCAACTAAAATAAAACATTTAGTTACCAAGAAATCATATTAACATTCAGTTACTTATTCAATCTAACTTACCAAGAAATCATATTAACAATTCTAGCAAGTATCAACTATTGTGCATTATTCTAACATGTATTTTCATATACGATTAATCACTATTTTGCCATTAACAATTATTCACATCATTCTGACAACATTAATTACATGCCTCATGATCCCTCTAATTGATTGGACCTTTTATCTCATTGGACCTTCAATATCAAACCATATGCTTTCTGACAAACTCATGTGTAAAAGTGAATACAAGGCTGATCATGTGATTATATTTAATTGGCTACACATGTATCACATCTCAAATGGTCAAATAAGTTTTACAAATAATGGCCGACATCCATTCTCTAATCCGATTACTATTGGACCAAAAATCAAAGTTTTACATTGGGCCTTTAATGTGAATCATCAAAACACTAACAAACATCATCATTACAACTCGGCAGTTCATAATTCCCCACCCATTGTCCACCGATTTGTCCCACCATCTTGATTACAATGAACATCCCATGATACCTTCCATCAATCTTATCAATTCCAGCCGATAATCCATGTGGTGTTCTTTATCTTACATACCGACAACATATATACAAACAATTAACAATTAACAAGTGAATCATGACTAACATATCCTGACAACACACACATGGGCCGCAACTAAAAGCATTCATCAAACAGACTTTTTAATCAATAACAAGTAATCGATTCGGTTCAATACACACTAACCGAGATGAAAAGAACGAGGGATTGAAGGCTAAGGGAGGCTTCGAGAGTTCCAGACTGCCGTCACACAGAGGAGGGGCGCTCTAGGGTTTCTAATTTGTTAACGTGTGACGAATGAGACAGTTCCGTGTAATTTATATGCGTACAAGTGAACTGGGCCCTAATGGGCTTTGGTGAAACTGGGCTTCGGCGAAACACATTCGTTATATTATATCACAACGTACATAGTTACAAAGCAAACAAGTCGAAAAAAACAAAAAACAAAAAACAAACAACTAAACGGTTATCGTGCAATAAATGCGAATAGAAAATCTTGGAAACTCGAGTTGTCACATTATCCCCAACTTGGAAGAAATTTCATCCCGGAATTTAGCATGCGGTTACTGAGGAAGCTAGGTAAGTTATCGTTTACTGGTTTTCCTGGGGTGTCACATCATCCCCCCGTTGATTTGGGATTTCATCCCGAACTTCTGTAGTAGCTTCAGCCTCAGTAGTAGTTGCATTGTTTTCGAACAACTGGGGATATTTGAGTTCCATTTGATCTTCGCGTTCCCAGGTGAACTCTGGGCCACGACGGGAGTTCCAACGAACTCGAACAAGAGGTATTCTGGTGTTCTTGAGGACCTTAACATCCCGGTCCATGATTTCAACTGGTTCTTCGACGAAATGCAACCGTTCGTCGATAGTGAGCTCCTTCAAAGGAACTATGTGGGTCTCATCTGACTGACACTTCTTCAGATTCGACACATGAAAGACGTTGTGAACTGCACTGAGTTCAGCTGGTAAATTCAGTCTGTAGGCCACTTTGCCTATCTTTTCTATGACTTCAAATGGTCCAACATATCGTGGATTGAGCTTGCCTCGTTTGCCAAAACGAACAACACCCTTCCAGGGTGAAACTTTGAGTAGTGCTCGATCCCCAACTTGGAACTCGAGTAGTTTTCTGTCTTTATCGGCGTATGCTTTCTGACGGTCACGAGCTGCCGCCATGCGTTGTCGTATTTGAGCAATCTTCTCAGTAGTATCAACTACCATTTCTGGACCTGTGATCTGACTGTCACCCACCTCTGCCCAACAAAGAGGTGATCGGCATTTACGCCCGTACAATGCCTCAAACGGAGCAGCTTTTATGCTGGTGTGGTAGCTGTTGTTGTACGAAAATTCCACCAGTGGCAGATGCTTTTCCCAGCCCTTGCCAAAGTCAATTACGCACGCCCGTAGCATGTCTTCTAGAGTTTGAATAGTGCGCTCAGACTGCCCATCTGTCTGAGGGTGGTAAGCTGTGCTCATGTCTAATCGAGAGCCAAAAGATTTGTGCATTGCTTGCCACAGTTCTGAAGTAAAACGTGCATCACGATCGGAGATAATAGAGGTGGGCACCCCGTGCCTCGAGACAACTTCTTTAAGGTATACGTCTGCTAGAGTGGAGAACTTATCCGTTTCCTTGATAGCCAAGAAGTGAGCAGACTTTGTGAGTCGATCCACGATCACCCAAATAGTATCATTCCCACGCTGAGATCTAGGTAGGCCAGTAACAAAATCCATGGAAATTTGTTCCCATTTCCATTGTGGTATCTCAGGTTGCTGGAGTGGGCCTGATGGTTTCTGATATTCCGCTTTGACTCTCGCACAAGTCAAACACTTGCTAACGTAAGTTGCTATGTGGGCCTTCATGCTAGGCCACCAATATGTAGTTCTGAGGTCGTGGTACATCTTATCCGAACCAGGATGTACTGAGTAGCGAGACTTATGAGCTTCATCCATTACAAGCTCGCGTAAATTACCATAGAGTGGGACCCAGATGCGTCCTGTTACATAGTAGGCGCCGTCTGCCTTTTGTTCTAACCGTTGTCTTGAGCCGCGTAGGGCTTCAGCCCTGACGTTTTCTGGTTTCAATGCTTCTACTTGAGCATCTCGTATCTGAGAAGGAAGACTGGACTGAATAGTGAGTTGCAACGCTCGTACACGCCTAGGTGTAGTATCCTTTCGACTGAGGGCGTCGGCCACCACATTGGCTTTGCCCGGATGGTACTTTATAGCACATTCGTAATCGTTCAGTAACTCGACCCATCGACGTTGTCGCATGTTCAATTCTTTCTGCTTGAAGATATGCTGAAGACTCCTGTGATCGGTGTAGATGGTGCACTTGGTGCCATACAGATAATGTCGCCATATCTTGAGCGCAAAAACAACAGCTCCCAGCTCTAAATCGTGTGTGGTGTAATTCCGTTCGTGAATCTTAAGTTGGCGCGAAGCATAAGCAATGACTTTATCCCGCTGCATCAACACACATCCAAGACCTTGGATAGATGCGTCGCAGTAGACTACAAAATCGTCCGTGCCTTCAGGCAATGAGAGAATAGGTGCGCTACAAAGTCTATCCTTTAAGTGCTGAAACGCTGTTTCCTGTGTATCACTCCAACGGTAAGCAACACCTTTCTGTGTCAGTAATGTAAGCGGCTGTGCAATCTTTGAGAAGTCTTTGATGAACCGTCTGTAATAACCTGCCAAACCCAAGAATTGGCGTATTTCAGTTGGTGTGCTAGGTGCAGGCCAGTTCTTGATCGAATCTACCTTGGATGGATCAACATGAATCCCATCCTTGTTTACCACGTGGCCTAGGAATTGGACTTCACGAAGCCAGAAGTCACATTTTGAAAACTTAGCGTACAGCTGTTCCGTTCGAAGGAGTTCCAGAATAAGTCGTAAGTGCTGCTCGTGTTCCTCCCGATTCCTTGAATAAATCAGGATGTCGTCAATGAAAACAATAACAAACTTGTCAAGATAAGGTTTGCACACCCTGTTCATAAGATCCATGAAAACCACAGGTGCGTTCGTTAGCCCGAATGGCATGACCAAAAACTCGTAATGGCCGTAGCGAGTTCTGAATGCTGTTTTGGAGACGTCCTCATCCCGGACTCTCAATTGATGATAGCCTGACCTCAGGTCAATCTTCGAGTAATAGCTCGACCCTTGCAACTGGTCGAATAAGTCGTCGATGCGTGGAAGTGGATAGCGATTCTTTACGGTCACCTTGTTTAGTTCGCGGTAATCTATGCACATACGAAAGGTACCGTCTTTCTTCTTCACAAATAATACTGGAGCTCCCCAGGGCGAAGAGCTAGGACGTATGAAACCTTTTTCCAAGAGTTCTTGCAATTGCTTAGACAATTCTTCCAGTTCAGTTGGAGCTAAGCGGTAAGGCGCTCGAGCTATAGGTGCTGCTCCAGGAGCTAGCTCGATTTGAAACTCGACCTGGCGATGGGCGGTAACCCAGGTAACTCTTCAGGAAACACTTGAAGAAAGTCGCGTACAACAGGAATATCCTCTAACTTCTTCTCTTTTGTCGATGTATCAGTAACGAGTGCCAAAATAGCTGTATGGCCCTTTCGCAAACACTTCTGTGCCTTCAAGAAGGAGATGATGCCACTCACGACACCACTCTTATCGCCTTGAACTTCGAGAGGTTCTTTGCCAGTACGGGGAATACGAATGATCTTCTCTTTGCATAGGATCTCTGCTTGTTGTTGGGATAACCAATCCATACCAATGACGATATCAAAACTACTCAGAGTTATAGGAATGAGATCGATAGAGAAAGTCTGACCAGCGAGGATAAGATTACAACCCTGAACTATGTGTGTGGCCTCTAGACTTTTACCGTTAGCTAGCTCTACGACATGTTTGGTGTTCAAAAGTGTTGGTGCGCGTTTAAGCATTTGACTAACTTTCAGAGACATATAACTGGTATCCGCACCCGAATCAAATAATACAGTAACGTAAAAGTCATCGAGAAGAAACTTACCCATAACCACATGAGGATCGTTCCTTGCGTCACTCTGACCAATCACAAATACACGACCTTTAGCACCATCGTTGTTGTTTCCCCCATTGTTGTTCCCACTGCCCTGATTATTGTTGTTGTTTTGATTCTGATTTAACTGGGGGCAGTTCCGCCTGAAGTGACCTTCAGCCCCACACTGAAAGCATGTCTTATTTCCTTGCTGTTGTTGCTGTGGCTGGTTTCGTGGAACGGGTGGCTGTTGTTGCTGGTTCTGATTCGCAGGCCTTGAGCTCCTGCAATCTTTAGCTTCATGACCTACCCTTAGACATCTCTGACAGCGGCCTTTACGACACTGACCACTGTGGTGTTTGTTGCACCTGTTACACAGTGGATGAATTCCCCGATATCCACTCTGCCCCTGACCACCAGACGATTGCTGACTCGGATTCTGGTAATCACTAGTCTTGCGCTGCTGCTGTGCTTGAGATTGTACAGTAGCTGAACCCCTGCTGGAATCCCCTTCCCATTTCCGCTTGTTGTCACTGGGATTAGCAGGAGTAGCTGGAGTGGTAGCGGTAGTAGTAGTGCTGATACGTTTAGGCAGCCTGTTCTGTTCCACTGCCTGATCGGTAAGGCGATGAGCTAACTTGACAATCTGCTGAATGGTGCCAAGATTCGCTGAGGTTACGTGACTTTGAATTTCCGGCACCAGACCATTGAGATACAGTTCGATACGCTTAATGGGAGGGTCCACCATAGTAGGACACAGAATAGCCAACTCATTCGATCTTCTGGTGTATGCTTCAATTTCTGACCCCGTCATTTTCAAGTGGTAAAACTCTACCTCCAGCTTATGAATATCATCACGGCTACAGTATTCCTCTTTGATCAACTCCTTGAAATCATTCCAGGGTGTGGCGTTAGCAACAGCCAACCCTAACATCTGGACTTGCGCATTCCACCAAGTCAGCGCAATGCCTTCTAGAGTACCAGTGGCGTACTTCACCCTGCGAGCCTCAGGGCATTCACACATTTCAAATACGGACTCGAGCTTTTCAAACCAATGGAGGAGTCCAACCGCTCCTTCCGTGCCACTAAAAGTAGTAGGACGACAGTCCATGAAAGTTTTGAAGGTGCAAACAGGTGGCTGAGCGTGCTGACCTCCTGCTTGTGCGGCTGCAAGTGCCGCAGCAACTTGCTCGTTAATGAGAGCCGTCAGTTGGGCTTGTGTCATGTTGATACGTCCAGACATGATCTTCATAGCAAAGATAACATAAGTGAGAGTGGTTCGCGAATAGTGCGATGACAGAAGAAAGTGAGCACACAAGTGTTCTCATGCAATAGTGTTAAGTTAACCTAAGCATACCCGGAGCAAAGTTCTATGCAATTCTAGCGAGTAGGCAATAAAATATGTACCATATTACCTAGGATGTTGAGTCTTGCACGTGGAGCGAAGTGTCGTTGTGGATCGTTGAGCACTGTTCTGGTTATAGTCTGGTTTTAATAAAAACGTTTTCCCATTATTAAAACCGAGTTCTCTATAACCAATGGCTCTGATACCAATCTGTCACACCCCCAAAATCCACACGCAGAGTACCACCGCTTGGAGGCGTGACATGACCAGGATCAAGCCACCAATCATATTGAACATAAGTATATAGTAAAAGTCATTCATCAATACGATAGGTGTTCCAAAACCAAATATAAACAAGTGTGTAGCGGAAGCATTTAAAGTAAAACCCAACAGAAGTTTAAGTACAAAATGTCATAATGTTTAACAACACATTTCACGATCCATGTCCACAACGACCGTGCCTCCCGTGCAAGCTCCAAAAGTACCTAAGGTCCTGCAAGGCATGTAACAGAGAGTCAACAACTAGTTGAGCGAGTTCACAGTTGGTTACTTAGTTATAATGTTCGTATCGTAAATCGTATGTTCGTTTAGTAATCATGTATCGTATGTAATAGCATCGCGGCCCTCTAGGCATGTTTACGAAGTTTAGTGGGGGTCTCCCATGTTTTCTAGACTAGTTATATTTGTATCGCGGCCCTCCAGGCATGTTTGCGAAGATTAAAGTATAGTTCGCGGCCATTCCAGGCATGTTTGCGAAGATTGTTCTAGTATAGTTCGCGGCCATTCCAGGCATGTTTGCGAAGAGAAGTATATGTATCACTAGTCTAGTAATATCTACCATTGACCTTCCTCTACCGAGGCCAATGGTATGAAATTCCGATAACTCTTAAGCATAAATAATCAATCAACCCATTCCCAACCCCGGGAATCCCATGCCTTGGTAGAAGTGTGAACTCACCTTGGTTTGCTCGGTAGATAAGCACTTGTCCTAAGTTGGTCAACCACACCCTATTATGGCTACCACTCGTTAGGACGGTAAACAAGTAATCACGTATAAGCTACACGTATTTAACACGTATTCGTCAAGTAGCGTACATGTATCAAATCAAGTAATCATGTATACAAGTAGGTCACGTATGTTGAACATGTATTTCATAAAACAAATTGATACATGTTGTACTATATGCTTATTGTTGACAAGGTAATATACTATTCGTAAACTATTATGAACATCCAGCTAGAGTGTTAAAACAATAACTAATGTTTTATCTCTTATTAGCGTACATGTGTATTTTGCTAATATCATCCAGCCCAAACAATTTGTCTACTAAAATAAAACATTGGGCCCAATCGGCTAGTAGAACCAAAGTGGGATTTGGCAGCCCACTTTATTTTGATTCACTAATAAATGTTATATATAAATAAGGGACTAATAAAACAGTATGCAACACATGAGACATATACACAACAAGCTATTTTCCATGTATTTTGCTAATAACGTGATCTGTTTCAACTAAAATAAAACATTTAGTTACCAAGAAATCATATTAACATTCAGTTACTTATTCAATCTAACTTACCAAGAAATCATATTAACAATTCTAGCAAGTATCAACTATTGTGCATTATTCTAACATGTATTTTCATATACGATTAATCACTATTTTGCCATTAACAATTATTCACATCATTCTGACAACATTAATTACATGCCTCATGATCCCTCTAATTGATTGGACCTTTTATCTCATTGGACCTTCAATATCAAACCATATGCTTTCTGACAAACTCATGTGTAAAAGTGAATACAAGGCTGATCATGTGATTATATTTAATTGGCTACACATGTATCACATCTCAAATGGTCAAATAAGTTTTACAAATAATGGCCGACATCCATTCTCTAATCCGATTACTATTGGACCAAAAATCAAAGTTTTACATTGGGCCTTTAATGTGAATCATCAAAACACTAACAAACATCATCATTACAACTCGGCAGTTCATAATTCCCCACCCATTGTCCACCGATTTGTCCCACCATCTTGATTACAATGAACATCCCATGATACCTTCCATCAATCTTATCAATTCCAGCCGATAATCCATGTGGTGTTCTTTATCTTACATACCGACAACATATATACAAACAATTAACAATTAACAAGTGAATCATGACTAACATATCCTAACAACACACACATGGGCCGCAACTAAAAGCATTCATCAAACAGACTTTTTAATCAATAACAAGTAATCGATTCGGTTCAATACACACTAACCGAGATGAAAAGAACGAGGGATTGAAGGCTAAGGGAGGCTTCGAGAGTTCCAGACTGCCGTCACACAGAGGAGGGGCGCTCTAGGGTTTCTAATTTGTTAACGTGTGACGAATGAGACAGTTCCGTGTAATTTATATGCGTACAAGTGAACTGGGCCCTAATGGGCTTTGGTGAAATTGGGCTTCGGCGAAACACATTCGTTATATTATATCACAACGTACATAGTTACAAAGCAAACAAGTCGAAAAAAAAAAAAAAAAACAAACAACTAAACGGTTATCGTGCAATAAATGCGAATAGAAAATCTTGGAAACTCGAGTTGTCACATCGCCTCCCACCCTCTCTCGATATCCTTTACACTCGACGACAACTATCTGTCCTTTTTGAAGTTCTTGTTTGTTCCACCCTACATACGGTTAGTATTTGGATATTGATTGAGTGATTTACACGTTTTGTTCTTGACTTCGTATACTTGATTTTCGGTTACGTAACTGTATACGAAGCATGATATCGATCTAGGGTTCTAGGATTGATGATATGAATGTGATCAGGTTTCGAAAACAGATTAACATACCAATAGGGTCGATTATGTGATATGTTATGTTAGTCGGCTGGATGATATACGCATATATGTTTAATGGTTGAACTGGATGATGATTCTGTTATATGGCATATAGATGATGACTCGGATTGTATTGATGATTGATAAATAATTAGATCTACATGAATTGAATGTTATGTTGAGATTAATTCCGATGGATATATGATCTGTATTAACTGTTCTTGAGTAATGTTTAGATCATAACTAGGATTTGATGCTCAATGATATCAGATTGTTATGATGATTATTTGCATGTGATCATGGCAGTAGCCATGTGAGTCTGCATAGGATTGTGTAAATCAATAAAGTCTATACAATTGAATGCCATCAGTAACTACCCATGAATTTATTTGATGCTCACATGATGGTGTCAGGTGATTGATTATTGTAATGTAATGATGATCTTTAGGGTTGGATGATGTGACTGTTGTTGATGTTGATGTCACCAACGAAAACACAAGGTGTTTTCGTCACCCTTATGCCCAACGAAAACCCATAGGGATTTCGGCCCAAAGGGGGATTTCGGCCCATAGGTGTTTTCATCATTATGTGTTTTCGCCATGCATGTTTTAGTTAATGTTCTAGCATATTAATTTTGTTAAGTATGTTACTCAGTTAAGCTGATTTGCTTTGTTAATTTATTAACCTTGCTAGTCAAATTAACTTTGTTAACTTTATTAACTCTGTTAAAGTATATAACTATATTGGTATGTAATGCTGTTAGTTAGTTAACTCTATTAGTTTGTTATTTCTGTATATCAATCCAGTTTAGTTGTTAACATGGGTTAAGGATTAACCATATTAGAACAATCTGTGAATGACCGTTATGTGAAACATGAATTGGATGCATGTGATTAGCTGTTGTGTAATGCATGATGTTAATTGCCTGACGCACCTTGAGGTATTAATTGCATGTGAATCTTTACAAACATGAACTGATCGAGTATTATGTGCATACTATAGGACGCGATTGATTACTTGTGAACATAGTTAAGCATACCGAGCAAACCAAGGTGAGTTCACACTAGCCAAGGCATGGGATTCCCAGGGGTTGGGAATGGGATTGGATAACTACTCGTACAACCATTACTATTAAAACTACTTATTACTGTCCTCGGATTAAAGGGCAGGTACGTAAAACCTACGTACAGTTATACTTACTACTGTCCTCGGATTGAAGGGCACGTACGTAAAGCCTACGTACACGATCTTAAGACCATCAACTCTATCAAAGGAAGTCCCTCAGGCCTAGGGCGAGCGGGTCATTAGTTAATAGCGCTATTAGGTTTAACAAACCTCACACCGTGCCAGTCGGACGGGCGTGCACTAATGGACTATGGGCAAAGGGTCAATGCTGATAGACATTGACTTAGGGCACCTCTTACATTTTCGTAGCAGTCGATACGCGTGGTCTTGTAACACATGGGAAGCCCCCACTAATCATCGCACATATGCCTGGACTGGCCGCGATAAGGATTAATACGTTACATGGTTTACAAAACGAACATATGATTTACGAAATGAATACTTTAACCAAACAACCAACTGTGAACTCACTCAACTTTGTTGTTGATTCGTTGCTACATGCCTTGCAGGTCATTAGGTACCCATGGAGCTTGCACAGGGAGGAAGGGTCGTTGTGGGACATGGCAGTGTGTGCCATGCTATAAACATTATCTTATTTCATACTTAATACTAGCTATGGGTTTTACAATAATGCTTCCGCTAAACACTTAACTATGCTTTGGGTTTTGAACACCTTTCACATTGTTTGGTTGAATTATGTTTACGTATATGCTTGTTCAATATGATTGGTGGCTTGATCCTGGCCAGTCACGCCTCCAAGCGGTGATACTCCGCGTGTGGATTTTGGGGGTGTGACAGATTGGTATCAGAGCCATTGGTTATAGAGAACTTGGTTTTAACAAGGGAAAACGTTTTTGTTAAAACCAGACTATAACCTGTACAGTGCTCTACGATCCACAACGACGCTTCACTCCACGTGCAAGACTCGACATTCTAGGTGATATGGTTTATGTTATATTACCTACATGATAGATTACGTAGAACTTTGCTCATGATATGCTTAGTTAGTATAGCTACTGTTGCTTGAACACGTATGTGCTTACTCTCTCCTGTCATCGCACTTTTGCGAACCCTTCTCACTCATGTTTCTCTTGATATGAAGATCATGTCTGGACGCATTAACATGACAAAAGCCCAGTTGACGGCTCTGATTAACGAACAGGTTGCTGCGGCACTTGCAGCCGCACAAGCAGGAGGTATACCCTGCCATTTAAACTCATTCTATGATCTTTAGGTCCTACTCTCGTGAACCTACCCTTGTGTTAAACTTTGTCCTCTCTTATACCCACAACAGGTCAGCATGTCAGCCACCTGTGTGCACCTTCAAAACTTTTATGGACTGCCGACCCACTACTTTTAGCGGCACTGAAGGAGCAGTAGGTCTCCTCCACTTGTTTGAGAAACTAGAATCTGTGTTCGAAATGTGTGAATGCCCTGAGGCACGCAGGGTGAACTATGCTACCGGCACTCTCGAGGGTTTAGCTCTCACATGGTGGAACGCTCAGGTCCAAATGCTGGGGTTGGTTGCTGCTAACACCACCCCATGGAACAATTTTAAAGAGATGATCAAGGAGGAATACTGCAGTCGTGATGACATTCATAAGTTGGAAGTCGAGTTCTACAACCTCAAGATGACGGGGTCAGAAAATGAGGCGTATACGAAGAGATCGAATGAGCTCGCATTACTGTGTCCTACCATGGTGGACCCTCCAATTAAGCGTATTAAACTTTTTCTCAAGGGATTAGTGCCAGAAATCCAAAGTCACGTGACTTCAGCAAACCTCGCCACCATCCAGCAGGTTGTTCAGTTGGCTCACCGTCTCACTGATCAGGCGGTGGAGCAGAACAGGTTACCAAAACGTATTAGTGCTACAGCTACCTCTGAAACTCCCTGTGACAACAAACGTAAATGGGATGGAGCTTCAAGCAGAGGTTCAACTTCTGTTCAGTCCCAGTCGCAGCAGAGAAGAACTGAAGATTTTAAGAGCCCTGGTCAGCAATCTTCTGGTAGCCAAAGGCAAAGTGGTTATCGTGGGAACCTTCCAAAGTGCAACAGATGCAATAAACACCACAGCGGCCAGTGCAAAAAGAATTGTTGCCAGAGGTGTCTCAAAATGGGTCATGAAGCTAAGGATTGTAGAAGCTTACAACCTGCAAATCAGAACCAGCGACAACAGCCACCAGCTCCACAAGACCAACAACAGCAGCAACGAGACAACAAAGGGTGCTTTCAGTGTGGAGCTGAAGGCCACTTCAAGAGAGATTGTCCCCAGCTGAACAGGAACCATAACAACAACAACAACAATAACAACAACAATCAGGGGAATGGGAACAATGGAGGTAACAATGGCAACGGTGCAAGGGGTCGTGTGTTCGTTATTGGCCAGGGAGAACCGAGGAATGATCCCAATGTTGTGATGGGTAAGTTCCTTCTCGACGACTTTTACGTTACTGTCTTATTTGATTCGGGTGCTGATACTAGCTATGTGTCCCTAAAAGTTAGTCAACTGCTTAAGCGTGCCCCAACACCTTTGAACCCCAAGTACGCTGTAGAGTTAGCTAATGGTAAAAGTATAGAGGTCACACACGTAGTCAAAGGTTGTAATCTTGTTCTTGCTGATCACACTTTCTCGATCGACCTCCTTCCTATCACTCAGGGTAGTTTCGACGTTGTCATAGGGATGGACTGGTTATCCCAACACCAAGCAGAGATTCTTTGCAACGAAAAGATTGTCCGTATTCCTCGTCCGGGTGATGAACCTCTCATGATTCGTGGTGACAAGGGTGGTGCTGTTGTGAGAATCATCTCTTTCCTTAAGGCACAGAAGTGCTTGAGGAAGGGTCACACTGCTATTCTGGCTCTAGTTACTGACACCTCGAAGAAAGAGAAGAAGATAGAAGATTTTCCAATTGTACGCGACTATCCTGAGGTATTCCCTGAGGAATTGCCTGGCCTTCCGCCTCATAGGCAAGTCGAGTTTCAAATCGAGCTAGCTCCTGGAGCAACGCCCATAGCTCGTGCACCGTATCGCTTAGCTCCATCAGAGTTGAAAGAGCTATCTACGCAACTACAAGAACTCTTGGATAAGGGTTTTATTCGCCCTAGCTCTTCGCCCTGGGGAGCTCCAGTACTATTCGTGAAGAAGAAAGACGGTACTTTCAGAATGTGCATCGACTACCGTGAACTGAACAAGGTGACTGTGAAGAATCGCTATCCTCTTCCACGCATTGACGACTTGTTCGACCAGCTGCAAGGGTCGAGCTACTATTCAAAGATTGATTTGAGATCAGGATATCACCAGCTGAGAGTTCGAGAAGAGGACGTCTCTAAAACGGCTTTTAGGACCCGTTATGGGCATTATGAGTTTTTGGTTATGCCTTTTGGGCTGACAAACGCACCTGCGGTCTTCATGGACTTGATGAATCGAGTATGCAAGCCGTACCTAGACAAGTTCGTCATTGTATTCATCGATGACATCCTGATTTATTCGAAGAGTCAGGAGGAACACGAACAGCATCTATGACTCATTTTGGAACTCCTTCGAACAGAACAGCTGTACGCCAAGTTTTCAGAATGCGACTTCTGGCTTCGCGAAGTCCATTTCTTAGGCCATGTGGTGAACAAGGATGGGATTCACGTTGATCCATCCAAGGTAGATTCGATCAAGAGCTGGCCTACACCTCGTACGCCAACGGAAATCCGCCAATTCTTGGGCTTGGCAGATTATTACAGGAGATTCATTAAGGATTTTTCCAAGATTGCACAGCCTCTCACCTCCCTAACGCAGAAAGGCGTTGTTTATCGATGGGGAAACGCACAGGAATTAGCATTTCAACATCTAAAGGATAGACTTTGCAGTGCACCTATCCTTTCATTGCCAGAGGGCACAGACGACTTCGTGGTTTACTGCGACGCATCCATTCAGGGTCTTGGTTGTGTATTGATACAGCGGGATAAAGTTATAGCCTACGCCTCACGCCAACTCAAAGTTCATGAAAAGAACTACACTACACACGATCTAGAGCTGGAAGCGGTTGTTTTTGCACTTAAGATATGGAGACACTACCTGTATGGTACCAAATGTGCTATCTACACTGATCACAGAAGCCTCGAGCATATCTTCAAACAGAAGGAACTCAACATGCGACAACGACGATGGGTCGAACTACTAAATGACTACGAATGCTCGATCAGATACCACCCGGGCAAAGCCAATGTTGTGGCTGACGCCCTTAGTCGAAAGGACATTGCGCCCAAGCGCGTACGAGCTTTACAACTCACTATACAGTCTAGTCTTCCTTCTCAGATACGAAATGCTCAGGTAGAAGCATTGAAACCAGAGAACGTCAGGGCTAAAGCCCTACGTGGCTCAAGGCAACGATTAGAACAAAAGGAAGACAGTGCTTACTACGTAACAGGACGCATTTGGGTCCCACTTTATGGCAACCTACGAGAGCTTGTGATGGATGAGGCTCACAAGTCTCGCTACTCGATACAACCTGGTTCAGATAAGATGTACCACGATATCAAAACTACATATTGGTGGCCTAGCATGAAAGCTCACATAGCGACGTACGTTAGCAAGTGCTTGACTTGTGCGAGAGTCAAGTCGGAATATCAGAAACCTTCAGGCCTACTCCAACAACCAGAAATTCCACAATGGAAATGGGAACAAATTTCCATGGATTTTGTTACTGGCCTACCTAGATCTCAATGTGGTAACGATACTATTTGGGTGATCGTGGATCGACTCACAAAGTCTGCTCACTTCTTGGCTATCAAGGAAACGGATAAGTTCTCCACACTAGCAGACGTATATCTTAAGGAAGTCGTCTCGAGGCACGGGGTGCCCACCTCTATTATCTCAGATCGAGATGCGCGTTTTACGTCAGAACTGTGGCAAGCAATGCACAAGTCTTTTAGCTCACGTTTAGATATGAGCACAGCTTATCACCCACAAACGGATGGGCAGTCTGAACGCACCATCCAGACCCTCGAAGACATGCTTAGGGCATGTGTAATTGACTTTGGCAACGGCTGGGAAAAGCATCTGCCACTTGTGGAATTTTCATACAATAACAGCTACCACACCAGCATTAAAGCTGCTCCATTTGAAGCATTGTACGGGCGTAAATGCCGGTCACCTCTTTGTTGGGCAGAGATGGGGGATAGTCAGATCACTGGCCCAGAACTTGTGGTAGACACAACAGAACGAATCGCTCAAATATGACAACGAATGGTGGCAGCTCGTGACCGTCAGAAAATCTACGCCGATCAGGGCAGGAAACCCCTCGAGCTCCAGTTTGGGGAGCGGGTGCTACTCAAAGTTTCACCCTGGAAGGGTGTGGTTCGTTTTGGTAAACGAGGAAAACTTAACCCACGATACGTTGGACCTTTCGAAGTCATCGAGAAAATAGGCAAAGTGGCCTACAAACTGAACTTACCAGCAGAACTCAGTGCAGTTCACAACGTTTTCCATGTGTCAAATCTGAAGAAGTGCCTGTCAGATGAGACCCACATAGTTCCTTTGAAGGAGCTCACTATCGACGAGCAGTTACGATTCGTCGAGGAACCAGTTGAAATCACGGACCGGGATGTTAAGGTCCTCAAGCACACTAGAATACCTCTCGTTCGAGTTCGTTGGAACTCCCGTCGCGGCCCATAGTTCACCTGGGAACGAGAAGATCAAATGAAACTCAAATATCCCCAGTTGTTCAGAAACAATGCAACTACTACTGAGGCTGAAGCTACTACATAATTTCGGGACGAAATTCCAAATCAACGGGGGGGTGATGTAACACCCCATGGAAACCAGGAAACAATACAACACAACTAGCTTCCTCAGTAACCGCATGCTAAATTTCGGGACGAAATTTCTTTCAAGATGGGGATAATGTGACAACCCGAGTTTCAAGGTCTCTATTCGACTTAATCTTGTACTTATGGTTAAGTGTGTTTTTTTTATAATTTTCTTGATGTGCAATACATGCGTGGTTTGTAGATTGTAGTATACATGAGGTGTGTATAGATGTGATATTTATATTGTATGGATTATTAGATAGTATAATTGAAAACATAGCAGTGGAGCTTTGTTGAAAACACTCCATCCGAAAACACTCCTCCCCACGAAAACCATTTGGTATTTTCGTCCACCTTCTTGCCAACAAAACAGAATGGGCTTTAGGCCCAGTAGTGGTTCAACTACATATTAAGTTCCAACCTTTACGTGAACGGTTATTTTGGCAAACCCTAATCACATCGCCTCCCACCCACTCTCGATATCCTTTACACTCGACGGCAACCATCTGTCCTTTTTGAAGTTCTTGTTTGTTCCACCCTACATACGGTTAGTATTTGGATATTGATTGAGTGATTTACACGTTTTGTTCTTGACTTCGTATACTTGATTTTCGGTTACGTAACTGTATACGAAGCATGATATCGATCTAGGGTTCTAGGATTGATGATATGAATGTGATCAGGTTTCGAAAACAGATTAACATACCAATAGGGTCGATTATGTGATATGTTATGTTAGTCGGCTGGATGATATACGCATATATGTTTAATGGTTGAACTGGATGATGATTCTGTTACATGGCACATAGATGATGACTCGGATTGTATTGATGATTGATAAATAATTAGATCTACATGAATTGAATGTTATGTTGAGATTAATTCCGATGGATATGTGATCTGTATTAACTGTTCTTGAGTAATGTTTAGATCATAACTAGGATTTGATGCTCAATGATATCAGATTTTTATGATGATTATTTGCATGTGATCATGGCAGTAGTCATGTGAGTCTGCATAGGATTGTGTAAATCAATAAAGTCTACACAATTGAATGCCATCAGTAACTACCCATGAATTTATTTGATGCTCACATGATGGTGTCAGGTGATTGATTATTGTAATGTAATGATGATCTTTAGGGTTGGATGATGTGACTTTTGTTGATGTTGATGTCACCAACGAAAACACAAGGTGTTTTCGTCACCCTTATGCCCAACGAAAACCCATAGGGATTTCGGCCCAAAGGGGGATTTCGGCCCATAGGTGTTTTCATCATTATGTGTTTTCGCCATGCATATTTTAGTTAATGTTCTAGCATATTAATTTTGTTAAGTATGTTACTCAGTTAAGCTGATTTGCTTTGTTAATTTATTAACCTTGTTAGTCAAATTAACTTTGTTAACTTTATTAACTCTGTTAAAGTATATAACTATATTGGTATGTAATGCTGTTAGTTAGTTAACTCTATTAGTTTGTTATTTCTGTATATCAATCCAGTTTAGTTGTTAACATGGATTAAGGATTAACCATATTAGAACAATCTGTGAATGACCGTTATGTGAAACATGAATTGGATGCATGTGATTAGCTGTTGTGTAATGCATGATGTTAATTGCCTGACGCACCTTGAGGTATTAATTGCATGTGAATCTTTACATACATGAACTGGTCGAGTATTATGTGCATACTATAGGACACGATTGATTACTTGTGAACTTAGTTAAGCATACCGAGCAAACCTAGGTGAGTTCACACTAGCCAAGGCATGGGATTCCCAGGGGTTGGGAATGGGATTGGATAACTACTCGTACAACCATTACTATTAAAACTACTTATTACTGTCCTCAGATTAAAGGGCACGTACGTAAAACCTACGTACAGTTATACTTACTACTGTCCTCGGATTGAAGGGCACGTACGTAAAGCCTACGTACACGATCTTAAGACCATCAACTCTATCAAAGGAAGTCCCTCAATTATCGACTTAATCGCCGAGGCCTAGGGCGAGCGGGTCATTAGTTAATAGCGCTATTAGGTTTAACAAACCTCACACCGTGCCAGTCGGACGGGCGTGTACTAATGGACTATGGGCAATGGGTCAATGCTGATAGACATTGACTTAGGGCACCTCTTACATTTTCGTAGCAGTCGATACGCGTGGTCTTGTAACACATGGGAAGCCCCCACTAATCATCGCACATATGCCTGGACTGGCCGCGATAAGGATTAATACGTTACATGGTTTACAAAACGAACATATGATTTACGAAATGAATACTTTAACCAAACAACCAACTGTGAACTCGCTCAACTTTGTTGTTGATTCGTTGCTACATGCCTTGCAGGTCATTAGGTACCCATGGAGCTTGCACAGGGAGGAACGGTCGTTGTGGGACATGGCAGTGTGTGCCATGCTATAAACATTATATTATTTCATACTTAATACTTGCTATGGGTTTTACAATAATGCTTCCGCTAAACACTTAACTATGCTTTGGGTTTTGAACACCTTTCACATTGTTTGGTTGAATTATGTTTATGTATATGCTTGTTCAATATGATTGGTGGCTTGATCCTGGTCAGTCACGCCTCCAAGCGGTGATACTCCGCGTGTGGATTTTGGGGGTGTGACAGATGGGGCACTGGCTCAAACATGGGAAGAGCTTCGAGCTCTATGATGAGGTAATTATGTCCTCGTCATGAGATTAGGGCATTGGAAAGGGAATTCGACAATCTTAATCAAGATAGCGGTGAGCAACGAGCTTACACGGACCGTTATGAGGAGTTAAGCCTGTTATGCCCAAACATGGTCACGCCTTTGGATAAGGCAATCGAAAAGTACATTGATGGCCTCCCTGACTCAGTTCAAGATATTGTTACTGGTAGTAATCCCACTATAGTTAGACAGGCCATTGAGCTATCCGCTACCTTGACTGAATCTCAGATCAGGAAAGGTAAGCTTTTCCGAAAGGGTGACAAGAAACCGATCGAGGAATCGAAACCCAAGGATGAGCAGACTGAATCCTCCAAGAAGTCAAAGAAGTGAAAGGCTTCCTAGAACTTCGCCGTGGTCGCTCACAATGATCAAGCTATCCCCAACCAACCAGCTCAACCCCCTGCTAGGAAGCCATGCAACGGAACTGCACCCTTGTGCAACCAATGTAGCCTTCATCATCATGCTAGTGTGAAGTGTCGCAAATGCCAAATTTGTGGACTTATTGGTCATACAGCAAGAGTTTTCCCAACTGTAGCTGCACCAAATCAAGCTGGCAACAATCCGACTCAAGCTCGTTTTCTACCAGGTTCTTGCCATTTTCGAAGGGATTGCCCAAAGCTTGCTAATGCAAATCCAGCGCAGGGATGAGCATCTGACCGATTGGAAGACAACGCTGTTTAGAAATAATCAAGCTTTATGTATTATTTTCTTTTGTTGTCAAGGTCTAAGAAATAATTGTTGATGTTGTTTATAAATAAATCTTTTATTTACATTGCAATGTATTTATGTGGTTGCATGTATAAACAACATATCCACTACAATACCGACAATCAAGGAATCGTATTCCTTGAAGAACAGACTACTCCCAAAATTCTTCCATTTTATGATCTCTTGCGTTTTCCACGAAAATCCTAAGTACTCGTTTCTTCCAATGAAACAAAGTACAAGGCGCAAGTTACAACTCTGGACGAATACCCAATCCTTGATAGGGTACCCAAGGGTATTCCCGTAAGTCCTTAATTGTTGTGTACCTTAATTCGAATGTTATGATTCCTTGTAATCAAAAATCGAATGTTTGGAAGATCATCCTATCTTCATAGATAGATTCTTGAAAATGATTAAAGTGCCAAATGAAATCCACGGATTGGATTCCTGGTATGCTTTAAATATCCATGTCCAAAGATAACAAATTAAAGGTCAAGTTAAACAATTATGTGATTATGTGCTTATGTGTTCTCTTTTATGTTTTTGCGTGATCCAAATTTTTCGTTATCCAAATCCTCGTAGAATCTTCTATATCTTCGTATAAGGGATTCATAGTAGGATATCCAAAGGTACTACCTCAAATCCTTAATGGGCTTCTACGTAATAGTTAAGACCCTTGGATTATAAGGTACTATTCCATAATTAGACCCCTTGAGTGGTCTAGTTAAACAGATTGATCCAAAAATCTGGTTAGGAATGTCATGTGATGATATAGCTGAAAAGACTACTTGATGGTCTATTTAAAGAGATCATTTGTCGATCTAATTAAAAGGACCCTATGGCAGTCTAGTGACACTCATCACAGGTTTGATTTTTCTTCCCCTACACATTATGAAATGCACTGTGCGGACTGTGCAAGGAATTACGTAATTATGGATGCATACATAATTATGGAATTTAGTGCACAGAAACCACAGCAAGTTTTGGCATGTGTCTAGAGTTAACTCTATTCGTTTCCTTTTTTGATGAAACGCCTGTTGAAAATGACTCCGTCCGTTCATTTTCGTTTCTAAAGAATGTCCGTTGAGGGAAATGAATATCCTTTTGAGTTAATTTTATTCATTTCCATTTCTGATGAAGCACCTGTTGAAAATGACTCCGTCCGTTCATTTTCGTTTCTAAAGAATGTCCGTTGAGGGAAATGAATATCCTTTTGAGTTAATTCTATTCATTTTCCATTTCTGATGAAGCACCTGTTGAAAATGACTCCTTCCGTTCATTTTCGTTTCTTAAGAATGTCCGTTGAGGAAATGAATATCCTTTTGATTATTCCTTCATTTCCATTTCTGAGGAAGCACCCGTTAAAAAAATGACTCCGTCCATTCATTTTCGTTTCAGAAGAATGTCCGTTGAGGAAATGACAGGATTATGCCTTGCATATCTTTGATGGTTATCTAACACAAAGTCACAGACAGACTCCTACGAATAAATTTCGGGATGAAATTTCCTAAAGTAGGGGAGACTGTGACACCTGTGCCTCTGCGACCATCAAAAAAATACCAAATCAATGAAATATTGTGTTTCATACTTGGGATTTGTATAAATATGTGTATCATGTGCACATATCAATTCATGTTCGATTTCGAGCTTTAAATCGCTTTCTGGAAGGTTATACGCAAACTGATGTGTAAATATAACCAGTTTAATGTGACAAACACTCCGGGATAGTGACATAGGCTCAACATACCTTAAATAACCTTTACATAACTTAGAAATAAGTTTTGGATGGTTTGGTGTGTCGAAATCAAGTTTGTTCGATCACATGGACTATTTGCGTCAAACTGCGAAACTATACCGATTTGTATATTAACGAACGTTCCGGAACTTGATCATAAGTTAAACATGACTTAAATATACTTTACATAGCTTAGAAATAGGCTTTGAGGTGTTTTGGTGCGCAAAAATAAACTTATTGATCAACAGGGACTAAAAGCGTCAAAAAGTGCCCAAATGACCAGATTCATTGTATCTAGTCCAATTTTGATGTTTTGATGGCTTTTAACCCCTATTTTTGCATTCTATGGGCTAAAATTTGATGGTATTTCATGTTCCCTTGTATTGCAATACCATGTGCCCACATGGAGGGTCAAGATCAAGGCACGAAATGCGAGAAACGATCCTAACGGTTCTCCAAAATCTATAAATACCAAGCTTTCATTCTATTTTCCTCACACCTTGATCTGATTTTATGCTCTAAGTTGAAGCTTTATGCTTCATACCTGAGTATTTAGATCAAGTTCTTCCTAGCTTGGACCCTTTGTAAGTTTCTTTCATGCTTTTATGCGTTTTTAAGCACGAAAGTCAAACTGTGTTTGACTTTCTGCTTTGACCTGGTTATGGTCAACACAAAGTTCGTTTGAACTTTGCAACGTGAGTGTAATCACGATGGTTATAGTCCCTTGTGACTATACCTACTGATTACCACGTTGATTAGGTGTAGTGACGAGTCATAGTTTCGGTCAAAATGCGTATTCATGCGTATTTTGCAACCAAACTATTCTTAGGTATCAAAACCTTTTGTTTTGATATCAAACTTGTTTTCTAACTTCGTTAAACATGTTTTAACATGTTTAACTCATCACTTTTAGTTTAGTGCTTATATAGGATCGTAAGATAAGCGGTCTAAACAACCGCTTAGACTTTCGAACCCGACCCGTTTGGTCGATCATTAGGATCCGACCAAGCATTTATTGTGACCATGGTTGTATAGGGAATAACCTTTCGATGTTATACCTTATGGTCACTTCGTTTAAGTAGTTGTATGATAGGTAATTTATATGCCTTAGGAAAATGACCAAAATGCCCTTTTTACGCATAAATGCATTTTAAGCTTATGTAACATAAATTTTGGCATCTAAACTGATTAGGAAACATTATTAGACATGTTAAGGCATATAATACTTGTCATGGGACTAACTAGGCGGTCCAAACGCGTTTTATGCGAACGACGCGTTAAAGTGGCGTAAGCTACCTTAACAAGTCGTAATGGGTCGTAAGCACTTAGGTTAGGTTTCGTTTTAGAATGTAGGCTTTGTTAAACCATATTACATGAGTCCCTACACTCATTTGGTTTACGAAACCTCATTTTATCCGATCCTCCTATTTAGGTTCGGTTTATTAACATAGTTACCTATATTAGGTGCTGTTTGATTTCCGTGATCCCTCTAGCTTTGCTTGGTTGTTATTCAAGACTTCTAAGCATTCTCAAGTGAGTACATAGTCCCCTCTTTTACTATTTTTCAAACATTTTGGGGTGAAACACATGTGCCTACTTGTTACTTTCATGTTTTTTATGTTTTCATATCATATGCTTGTTATGTTCATTAGTACATATATAGTACATGATTTCATTATGTTTTGCTATGTATGTTCACTTAACATGCTAGCACATTGATTTTTTTGTATATTACATTTTGTTGCATATCTTCACTTAGCATATGGACACATTGTTTTACATTTTGAACCGTTGGAACTGTTTGATTTATGTTAACTGTTAGTAACTGTTTGATTATGTGAACCGTTTGTAACTGTTTGATTATGTGAACCGTTTGTAACTGTTTGATTTATATGAACCATTTCTAAATGTTTGATTTATATGAACCGTTTGTAACTGTTTGATTGTGTGAACCATTTGGTATTGTTTGAACCATTGGGTTAGGGAAGTGATTAGGTAACGGGGCGGGTGTAATGTGTTAAAAGCATGGTGGATACGCTGCTGGTAGTTCCTATATATAAGTGCTTTTAATACATTATATATCGTTGCGTTATCTAGATCACTTGGGCAAGTTTATTAAAATAAAGTTATATTACAAGGCTTTTCTAACAATATAAAACATTCGAGTTTTATTTCAAAAACGATTTACAATTTGGGTTTATATGAACAAATGTTTTGGAGTTAAGATTCATGGTATCGAGGTTTTATAAAACAAATCTGTTTTGACTTAGTTATTTCAATTTACATTACAAACATTTTACAAAACTTGGTTTTCTAATTATCAATTTACAAGGGTGTTTAAGTTATATTTTCAAAACATAAACGAGCCATGAATCTAACACTCTCATAAAATCCTATGTACTCGCCGACATTTTATGCTGACGTATTTTCACATGTGTTTCAGGTACCATAGTTAGTGATATTTGATGATGATATTGATGCATGCTCACATAGGAACGGACGAGGCCTTAGTGACTTAAATAACAATGAAAGTCTATTTGTTCATGTTTTGTTTCTAATTTCAATGTAATGTAATACATTTAATTTAATAAAACAGAACTTCAATCCATGTGTTATGAAACCATGATTTTGTTACAACACTCCCCGACGTTTCCGCCACGATTTGTTGTTTTTCGTGGTCGGGGTGTGACAACAGCCCACTTAGACCCGGTTTTCACCGTATAAAGTGAAAGATTTGAAGAAGGAATGAGAAAGTTCAAGTTTTATAGGAAAAAGTCTAGATTTAGCTTAGATTTAGTGTGAAAACGCATGAAATAGCTTAGATCTGAGCTAGATCTTGCTCAGAATGACATCACATGGCAGTTTGTACAAACCCCTATGATGACACCACCCTCAAGAAATCAGATCCGAGGTATTTCATAGTGAAAAGTGTGATTTAAAGTGAGGATCACGTAAAGGATGATGTGTAGAGTGAGAAAGTACAAAGATCTAGTGCAAAACATACCGAAATTAGCAAGAAAGTGAAGAAAGAAGGAGAATAGCGAGCTTGGTCGAGCAGAGCTGTCACATCACTGAAAATGGTGATGTGACAGGTCTATTTATAGGGTGAGAATGTGAAGGAGGTAAGTGTGCTCAAGGGTCGGATGGCTGTCCGATCGGATGGTCATCCGATAGGGTGACAATCCGATCGGATGACAATCCGATCGGATGGCCATCCGATCGGATTGCCATTCTGGTGAATCCAATCTTTCCGCGTTCCCATCTTTGATTCATTTTGCGAGTTCGATTAAGCATTGCATTGCGTATAGTTTAGGTATAGTATCTAGATTACATCTCAACCCAAAAGTTTCCAAGTTTCATAGATTCCGCCAGTGACAAGGCTCCAGTCTCTCGTTCGACCTAGAATCAAGTCTTACGAGTCCAAGGAGTCAAGCACCAAATAAGTTTCAAGAGTCAAGAATCATAGCATCAAGTATCAAGTATCAAGAATTATCATAAAGAATCTAGCTTCCATAGTATCAAGAATCAAGTATCTAGTTTAACCATAAGAATCAAGTATCTAGATTAAGCATCGAGAGTCAAGCATCAAGAGTCAAGTATCTTGATTAAGTATCAAGTGTCATAGTTTAAGCATCTAGAATCAAGCATCTGAATAAAGAATCAAGCATCATAGTGTTAAGCATCAAGTGTCAATAAGATTCACACCACAATTGCCAAAGTATCAACATCACATAACCACAAGGACCAAAGATGACAACAGACTAAACTTCGGAGACTAATCTTGACAAGATCCTAAAGTTTAGGGACGTTGGGCGTTACAACAACTCAGTGTCTGCTTCTCAAAGAAGATTGGACACTTCAATGAGCTGTCTTACAGGATGATGGAGGTGGTACATGCAGTTGTACAAGAGAAACCTTACAACTTCTCCAAGTTTCTCATGAGAGATTTGGAAGCAAACATGCACACTCGTCAATCTTTTCTGATCTTTCCTCGTTTTGTGACCAAGGTGATAACAAGCCATCTGGACTTCGGAGGAGTAAGAAACTGGTACCCAAGGGCCCAGGTTGTCTTACAAGAAAACTTGAATGTCCCCTCCCTAGTTCCATCACCTAATCATAGTGGACACAGAACCTATTTATGGTTGTATGTTAAGAGTTCTATAATGAATAGTTGTTGTTTTTGTTGTTTAAATAGTATATATTTGCTTTGTTTTCAAAAACATCACAATAGATCTAGGGGATGTAAAATGGCATATCTGATAAAATCAAGAAAAATCTGATGAAGTTCAAAGAAATCTGGTAAAAATTAGAAAATCTGATGAATCTAATAAACTTATCAGAAATTCTGATAAAACATCAGAAAATCTGATAAATCATCAGAAAAGCTTCAAAATAACCAGAATGACTGATAAATCAACAGAAAAATGAGATAACATTGCTCAAAACCAGATTTAAAACAATGACAAAGAAACT
The DNA here is from genome assembly GCA_030545235.1 of Helianthus tuberosus. NCBI lineage: Eukaryota > Viridiplantae > Streptophyta > Magnoliopsida > Asterales > Asteraceae > Helianthus > Helianthus tuberosus. Next base: position 121,969,110 of record CM060354.1, read on the forward strand.
TGTAACAAAGTTGAAAAAGATTCATAGTTTCTATCAAAATTGGAAATTTTTTTGGATAATCTATCTTCAAAAGAATGAAACAAAAGTGATGTTAAAGTAATGAGAAAACTTTTTTACAACAACACTTCTTGAAGATCAAAGCAAAGATGTGAGGATCAGAAAAGCTATGTAAGTAATGTCTTCAAAACTCTACTTATTCCCTTTTATCTCAAAAAAAAAAAAAAAAAAAAAAAAAAAAAAAAAAAAAAACCCTATGATTCAACCTCTTAATTTGAATCCAATGATTTCTGATGAAGTATAGAGAAAATCCAACATTCAAAAGTTTTATTTGAGGATTTTCTGATACACATCATCATAAGGACTAGTTGGGAACCAAGTCAGTTTCAAAAAGGGGTTTTATTGGACCTTTTTACAATAAAAAGGTCCCACAGGAAGAAAATGTGCAAGTTGGATATTATTGTTTATCTCTTAAATCCTTGAAATCTCTGATTTTCAATAAAAGATTTGTATTAAAATTTTAGGAAATATACCAAGGGTTTTGTAAAACGGTTGTTTCCTAAACGAATTAAAACATCATTAAGGTGTCATAAACCACCTTAAATACAAACAACCCACGAAAAACACTCAAAGATCTCAATCTCAAAGCACTATAAATACATCTTTCAAAGGCAGAGAGTTCCACCTCCAACTTCCTTCCTCAGAAGCAAAAACCCTAAAAACCCCTTTTCGAAGCAAAAACTCAAATCACCATGGCTGCATTCAACATAAACATGCCACCAGTTAAACACTCTGTTCAATTCATCACCGAAGCAGAATTCCTACCCTTGAAAAGCAACAATGAAGCTATGAACACCAACATAGAAGAATACGACACGAAGTGCCAAATTTTGATCGAATTTATGACAAGGTGTCCTATTGCTCAAGCCCTAATAAAGACCAGAGATGTACCGGAAAAGCTTATACAACAAGTGGTAAAGACACTCGAACTCTCAAATCCAAACGAGCTTACAACACACGTGTGGGGAGATGTCTTCATTGCAATTACACAGGAGAAGATAAGGGAATATCAGGAGTTACCCATAAGCCAAAATTATGATGAAGCACCAACAAAAGATGATATGTTTGCACAGCTTGATGCTGTGATGGGATGGGATACAAGGTAAAGATCTCAAAGATTGATGAATTTAAAAGAAACAAGCCGCCTGCCTTCTGGCAAGTGCTAATGGAGATTCTGAACAAATGCTTATCATCAAAAATTGGGGGAACAGATCAGATAAATAGGAATGTTCTGACAATCATTATCAGCCTCATAAAAGGGATGAACATTGATTTTGGAGCAGAAATATTTACTCTGATCAGGAGATCAATATTGACCAACACTGGAGGGATAGATTCACATATACCTTTTCCCAGATTTTTATCAATCATGATTTCTGATGCATTTTCTGAAAGGAATATGGAAATTCCTGCATCAGAAAATATATGGAGTACTGAGATGATGAGACATGGTTTGCTTTGGGCACCTGGAAATCAGATTTTGATGTACCTGCTCTATCAGAAAGTGTTATTTGTTACCAGAGGATTCACCCTACAGAGCAGAATATCTAAAGATGTTGAACAGAAAACCAGAGAATAAAGAAGTTTTTGACAGTGTGTCCCAAATGGAGCATGATGCCCAAGAATCAAGTGCACCACAAACAGAGCAGGAGGCTCAGTCAGAACCTCAACAAGATGATGAAGATGTACACATGAGTCCTTTGGCAGAAGAGCATCATGCAGAAACCTCACACATGGGAGAAACAGGTGCACAACACTCTAAATTTAATGTTGTTCAAAATTCTGATAGTGATTCTGATGAATCAATTAATGGAGATTACATTATAGAACATAGAGCTACTGTTTCTGAAAAACAAGTTGTGAGTGAATCCAAAGACCCATTCTCTGAATCAGAAAATGAGGAGGAGATTGAGGTGGCAACAAGTGGAGATCAGTCTACTAATCAAGGAAACCTGGATGAGAAAAACAAGAGTTTCTCAACAACTCATGGAGAACCTGAAAAGGTTCAAGGATATGAGGAAAACCCTGATGTGAATAAGTTTCAATATTCTGGTAAGGGTATGGAGGATTGGGAATATTTCCAACCTCCTAACCTTAAAACAGCAGCAAGTGTGTCTTCTGCTGGTGTTAGAGGTGGAACATCTATTGTTCCTCCTGTTACCCAACAACAACAACAAACTATGTCAACAGAATAACTTCACAAGGAGCTTGATGACATCACAGTTGTCTGTACTGGGAAGACATCAACATAAGAAAAGCTTAATCTAATACTGGAAGAGATCAGAACCAAAGATCTGATATTAAAGCTTTATATGAAACTGTTGAAACTGTGAAGAAACAAAGACAAGATAACACTGCAGCTCTCGGCAAACTTCAGCAGTCATCAGAATGCAGAGAAAAGTCGTCAGAATTTGAGAAAGCTCTCAAAGAACTTCAAGAAATCAAGACAAAGATGGAAAAAGTGGCAAGTGTAAGGGAAAGCTCAAGTGCTGGGAGAATTTTAGAAGAAATTCAAGTTATAAGAGCTAACAGCAGCAGCATAGCTGAGGCTCTTGAAAAACTGATGGTGGAATGGTCTACACAGAAGAATCAAGACAAACTGGAGTTTCAGAAAATGCATAAACAAGAAGAAACAAATGCTCAAACTCTTACTAATGTTCAATGGTTAGTAAAGAGGTTGTGGTAGAATCTTGGCAAACTGGAAAATATTGATTTGCATAACCTGAAAGCTCCAATTCCACAAGATGAACCAACAAGAGGACCAGAAATTTCTAAACAACAGTCCAAGCAACCAGAAATCTCTCAACAAGAATCACCCAAACAACCAGAAACATCAACACCACAAAAGCAGAAGCAACCCATGGGTCCTCCACCAAATGTACCAAAACCCATGGGTCCTCCACCAAATATACCAAAGCCAGACAGATTAAAGTTACTAACACAAGCAGCAATTCCAGTTGAATCATCTTCCATAGCTCTGACTAATGAAATAGAATTTAGCAGACAATTTAATGCAGCAGAGAAAAGAAAAAGGGAAGATGAAGTGACATCCTCAACAAGACCAAGGACAGTGATCAGAGAAGGTCCAGATGGAAAACCAAAGGAATTCACATTCCTGCAAGCTGATCTACATACAATAAGTACCCTGAAGAACACTTGAAGCACTACTACTGGAATGATAATGAGGATAAACAGGAAGGGAAACTCTCTCAAGTAAGCTCAAGAATCATTCAACTCAGAAATCAGAGAAGTTGGAAACTCACGCATAATCCTGTTACAAATCCAGTGGTTGCTATTGAGAAGATTAGCACTGTGAGTTATCAAGGTAGAGCCATGGGAACTTATGAGCAGAACAAATATACATTGGTCAGGGCAGATGGAACTCCAACAACTATTACTGATGGAGATCTGGCTGATGATATTCATCCACTGAGCCTAATAAAAATGAAACAACTCATTGATCAAGAAAATGGCAACATAGTACACATCAGAAGATCCCTTGAAAGCATCAAGAATGCAGGAAAGAAAATATATCAAAGAGCTGCACTGGCAGATTTTGACCTATGCATCAACTTTGAGTACAGCAGCAAAGTACAAACACCTCCTCCTGACAATACCATTCCAGCTGAAATTCCATCCTTAAAAGCAAGAACTGGAGCTATCGTTGAAAAACCAGAAATGTCAGTGGTTTTCAAAGATGCTAATGATGAGAAAGCTCTGTTCAGAATCAGTGAAATAAACAGGTATTCAAATGAGACCCTGAACTATATCAAGAACTGCATGAATTAGAAACAAAAGCAGCTCAAGAAGAAAGGGAAGGATAATGAACAGCTGAGAAAGACAATTGAAGACATCATTGAAAGGTGGAAGGAAGCAAGAGGTTGGTATAAAGATCTATACAAAACAACAAACAAAAAGATTGATTACAAGAAAAGGTTGAAGCCAGGAGACAATTACAAAAGTGGGCTGAAGATTAATTGATAATTTCATGAATTTATAATCTGTTTGGGAAACATTATTTTTTGGTTTTGAACTTGTTGGTATTTTTATGAATTTGGTTGTTTGAATTCTGTTTTTAAGTTTGGTTGAAATTTATTTATGTTTGATATAGATAGTTGTTTTTCTTACAATACTTAGGGGGAAACTGTTATTGAAGAAAAACCAATTCAGCCTGATCTAAAGAAGAAGATAAAGTCCTGAAGATCAAACAACAAGAAGAAACAAGATAGGACGATTGAAAAGAACAACACATCTTCTTCAAAGTAACAGAAGTTGATCAAGAACAAGAGAAGATTATCAGAAAAGGCCATTCTGATGGATCTGATGATATTTCTGATGAAATATCATCAGTTTCTGGCAAATCTGATCATCGGACTTTCTAATAATTTGTTCACAAGAATTTCTGATGAAATGGTTATCAAAAATTCTGATAAACCCCACTTATCTGAACGAGTTCTACACTACCACAATAACCGAAGCAACTTGACATTATTGGATCTTATGATGACTAAGGCAACTTGATAATTGGATTCAATGAATATGTTAAAAAGCTACTTTTTGCAGGACATATGTGTCACACCCCAACCGATGGCGGAATCATGGGGGCGCGGCACTAGGAGAATCAGATTGCTCAAGAGAATCTATAACAACTAAATTGCGACAGTATTTAATACGTTCATTATCCCATACTAATAAACAAGTACAATCACATAAGTTGTCACGAATTTTCATGTTCTCTCAAACAATACAACTCCGACAACCTAGATTTTAGGTGTGTTTCTAGACTTCCTAGCTTTATTTGATGTAGACTGCGACAAAACCTGCAAGTTTGCGCAGTGCCTTCGAGAATATCAGTGGCATATTTCACCTTACGAGCCCCAGGTCATTCGCATAATCGAAGTCCGATTCGAGTTCCTCGAACTAATGGAGGAGTCCACCAGCTCCTTCAGTGTCGCTGAAAGTAGTAGGACGATAGTCCGTAAAAGTCTTGTATGTGCACACAGGTGGCTGAGCGTGTTGACTTGTCGTGTGCGTAAGAGTAATCAAAATTAAGCACAAGTGTTGAGTTACAAGAGTAGGATCTAAAAATCCTAGAGTAAGTGGTAATGGCAGGTTACACCTCCTGCCTAGGCAGCTGCGAGTGCTGCAGTAACTTGTTCAGTGATCGAAGCCGCCAACTGGGCTTGAGTTAGGTTAACGCGTCCACCCATGATCTTGACATCAAGGAGAACATGTGGGTGAGAGGTTCGCGAATAGTGCGAAGAGAGTGAGCACACAAGTATTCTCAAGCAATAACATATAGTAGGTTCTGTAATCTGAGCATACCACGAGCAAAGTTCTATGTAATTCTAGCAAGTAGGTAAAGTAACATGAATAGTAGTACCTATGATGTTGAGCCTTGCACGTGGAGCGAAGCGTCGTTGTGGATCGTTGAGAGCACTGTTCTGGTTATAGTCTGGTTTTAACAAAAATCGTTTTCCCCTTATTAAAACCAAGTTCTCTATAACCAATGGCTCTGATACCAATCTGTCACACCCCCAAAAATCCACCCGCGGAGTATCACCGCTTGGAGGCGTGACTGACCAGGATCAAGCCATCAATCATATCAAACATAGTATTTAAGTGTAAAAGTAGGAAAAGGTAATTCATCTTGACATGACTGATGTTCATAACCAAACATTGTTTAAGTAGCGGAAGCATAATAAAGAAAACCCAAAATAAGTTATAAGTTCAAATATCGTCTACGATCCGTATCCCACAACGACCTGCTCCTTCCTGTGCAAGCTCCATATGTACCTAAGGTCCTGCAAGGCATGTAACAGAGGATCAACAACTAGTTGAGCGAGTTCACAGAAAGTAAATGCGTGATAGTAAGTTCGTATGTAACATGTGGCTCTACTGGGCCGATAGTACGTTCTAATGGTGGGGGCTTCCCATGTTATATATATCCCCTAGACTATTCGTAATCATAAGTATCCTTCCCAATCCGAGGATAGTAGTAAGTATAGGTTTACGCAGGTTTTATGTAAGTGCCCTTCCCGACCGAGGACAGTACGTAGCGAGTACGTAGGTTTAGCGCTGGCGTCCTTCCCAATCCGAGGACGGTAGTACGTAGGTTTAGCACTGGCGTCCTTCCCAATCCGAGGACGGTAGTACGTAGGTTTTACGTAGGTTTAGTGCTGGTGTCCTTCCCAACCGAGGACGGTAGTACGTAGGTTTTACGTAGGTTTAGTGCTGGTGTCCTTCCCAACCGAGGACGGTAGTACGTAGGTTTAGCACTGGCGTCCGTCCTTCCCAACCGAGGACGGTAGTACGTAGGTTTAGCACTGGCGTCCGTCCTTCCCAACCGAGGACGGTAGTACGTAGGTTTAGCACTGGCGTCCTTCCCAATCCGAGGACGGTAGTACGTAGGTTTTACGTAGGTTTAGTGCTGGTGTCCTTCCCAATCCGAGGACAGTACGTAGGCTTTGCGTAGAATTTGGCACAGGCATCCTTCCCAATCCGAGGACCGTGGTAAATAGTCTAGTGTAATGTAAGTACAGGTAATCATTCAATCCCATTCCCAACCCAACTGGGGAATCCCATGCCTTGGTAAGAGTGTGAACTCACCTTGGTTTGCTCGGTATGCTAAGTGTATGCTCACAAGTAATCAATCGCGTCCTAAAGTAGGCACGTATGTGAAATCAGTTTGTGTTCAAGTTGTTCACGTATAAACATGTAGCACGTAATCACAATCATATACAAGATGGTTACACTTAACAGCAGTTAAATATTCCAGTTAATGCTTAACAGAATTAACCCAAGTTCCTGCACAGATCAGCTATTCGGCGAAATACACATGTTGGCGAAACACAGATATTGACGAAACACATAAGTTGGCGAAACAAGTTCTGTTTCGTCGTGGTCTTAATTGGCGAAACAGAATTCAATTTCGTCGATTACTCTTGGCGAAACACTTTCTGTTTCGCCAAGAGTTCTGTTTCGTCGGAGGTCAGTTTCGCAGACATCAGATGCAGCAGTTACGAATATACACAAAACCCTAATCATGCTAGCAGCCGTCATCAAAATCAGAAATCATATGAAGGTCAATGTGCATAACGAATCATCATAACTCAACCATCCAAGAATCATTGTCTAGCATAAACCCTAGTTTATGTGTATAGCATATCAAATAACATACAACATCATCACATCAGTAACACACATCAATCATATGCACCAGCAAGAATCTATATAATACAGAAACATAGAATCGATTAACAAACACACACTAACCGATTCGAGACGAAGGAACAAGGATTTAAATCGTTCGGAAGGGTTCGAGGGTACACAGAGCTGCCGTCAATGGGGAGAGAGTTCTAGGGTTTCAACTTTTGCCAAAGATATGAAAATAGAAGTCGGTTCACGTTAATATTTGCGATTTAACGTTCTGGGCCCGTAATGGGCTTCGGCGGATCTGGGCTCGGCGAAACAGCCTGTTTCGTCGAGAAGGTTGTTGGCGAAACTGAATCAGTTTCGTCGAAATGTACTTGGCGAATCACACTTGTGTTTCGTCGGGCTCTTTCCTATGTTAAGCAGTTTATGTTTTACAAATAGCACACAAGTTATACCATCACACATAACCATGCAAACACAATGCATTTTATCATATCACAACTATACAATCAAAGTCAACGTGCATTAAATGCAAATGAAGGATGTCGGAATTTCGAGTTGTCACATTATCCCCAACTTGAAAGAAATTTCGTCCCGAAATTTAGCATGCGGTTACTGAGGAAGCTAATAGTGTGACGTTGTTTACCTGTTTCGTATCGCGGCTCCCCGAGCATGTATGCGAAGATTACTGGTTTTCCTGGGGTGTCACATTATCCCCCCGTTGATTTGGAATTTCGTCCCGAAATTCTGCATTGGTAGCTTCAGCCTCAGTAGTAGTTGCTTGGTTTCCGAATAACTGGGGATATTTGAGTTCCATTTGATCTTCACGCTCCCAGGTGAACTCTGGGCCGCGGCGGGAGTTCCAACGAACTCGTACAAGAGGGATTCTCGTGTTCTTGAGGACCTTAACATCCCGATCCGTGATTTCAACAGGTTCCTCGACGAAGTGCAACCGCTCGTCGATAGTGAGTTCCTTTAAGGGAACTACGTGGGTCTCATCTGACGTACACTTCTTCAGATTCGACACGTGAAAGACGTTGTGAACTGCACTGAGTTCAGGTGGTAAGTTCAACCTGTAGGCTACCCTGCCTATCTTCTCAATAACTTCGAAAGGTCCAACGTATCGTGGATTGAGTTTGCCGCGTTTGCCAAAACGAACCACACCCTTCCAGGGCGAAACTTTGAGTAGCGCTCGATCCCCAACCTGGAATTCGAGTAGTTTCCTGTCTTTATCAGCGTATACTTTCTGACGGTCACGAGCTGCCGCCATGCGTTGTCGTATTTGAGCAATCTTTTCAGTAGTATCAACTACCATTTCTGGACCTGTGATTTGACTATCTCCCACCTCTGCCCAACAGAGAGGTGACCGGCATTTACGCCCGTACAACGCCTCGAATGGTACAGCTTTAATGCTGGTGTGGTAGCTGTTGTTATACGAAAATTCCACAAGTGGCAGATGTTTTTCCCAACCATTGCCAAAGTCTATTACGCACGCCCGAAGCATGTCTTCTAGAGTTTGAATAGTGCGCTCAGACTGCCCATCGGTCTGAGGATGATACGCCGTGCTCATGTCTAAACGAGAGCCAAAAGATTTATGCATTGCTTGCCACAGTTCTGAAGTAAAACGTGCGTCACGATCAGAGATAATAGAGGTTGGCACTCCGTGCCTTGAAACCACTTCTTTCAAGTAGATGTCTGCTAAGGTAGAAAACTTGTCTGTTTCTTTGATAGCTAAGAAGTAAGCAGACTTTGTGAGTCGATCCACGATCACCCAAATAGTATCATTTCCGCGCTGAGATCTAGGTAAGCCAGTAACAAAATCCATGGAAATTTGTTCCCATTTCCATTGCGGTATCTCAGGTTGTTGAAGTGGACCTGATGGTTTCTGGTATTCTGCCTTGACTCTCGCACAAGTCAAGCATTTGCTAACGTATGTAGCTATGTGGGCCTTCATGCTAGGCCACCAATATGTGGTTTTGATGTCGTGGTACATTTTATCCGCACCTGGATGTACCGAGTAGCGAGACTTATGAGCTTCATCCATCACTAGCTCACGTAAGTTGCCATAAAGTGGAACCCAAATGCGTCCTGTAACGTAGTAAGCACCATCTTCCTTCTATTCTAAACGTTGTCTTGAGCCACGTAGGGCTTCAGCCCTGACATTTTCTGGTTTCAATGCTTCTACCTGAGCATTTCGTATCTGAGAAGGAAGACTAGACTGTATAGTGAGTTGTAAAGCTCGCACGCTCTTAGGCGCGGTGTCCTTTCGACTGAGGGCGTCAGCCACAACATTGGCTTTGCCTGGGTGGTACCTGATCGAGCATTCGTAGTCATTTAACAGTTCGACCCATCGTCGCTGTCGCATATTCAGCTCTTTCTGTTTGAAGATATGTTCGAGGCTTCTGTGATCAGTGTAGATTGCGCACTTGGTACCATACAAATAGTGTCGCCATATCTTAAGTGCAAAAACAACCGCTCCCAGCTCTAGGTCGTGTGTCGTATAATTCCGTTCGTGAATCTTTAGTTGGCGCGAAGCATAAGCAATAACTTTATCCCTCTGCATCAATACACATCCAAGACCTTGGATAGATGCGTCGCAGTAGACTACGAAATCGTCCGTGCCTTCAGGCAGTGAGAGGATAGGTGCGCTACAGAGTCTATCCTTTAAGTGTTGGAATGCTGTTTCCTGTGCATTACTCCATCGGTAAACAACACCTTTCTGTGTCAGTAGTGTAAGCGGCTGTGCAATCTTTGAAAAGTCTTTGATGAACCGTCTGTAATAACCCGCCAAACCCAAGAATTGGCGTATTTCGGTTGGTGTACGAGGCGCAGGCCAGTTCTTAATCGAATCCACCTTGGATGGGTCGACATGAATCCCATCCTTGTTCACCACGTGGCCTAAGAAGTGGACTTCACGAAGCCAGAAGTCACATTTGGAAAACTTAGCGTATAGCTGTTCCGTTCGTAGAAGTTCCAGTATAAGTCGTAAGTGCTGCTCGTGTTCCTCCTGACTCTTCGAATAAATCAGGATGTCGTCGATGAAAACAATGACGAACTTGTCGAGATAGGGTTTGCACCCCCTGTTCATAAGATCCATAAATACGGCAGGCGCGTTCGTTAGCCCGAATGGCATGACCATAAACTCGTAGTGGCCGTAGCGATTTCTAAATGCTGTTTTAGAGACGTCCTCATCCCGGACTCTCAGCTGATGGTACCCTGACCTTAGATAAATCTTCGAGTAATAGCTCGACCCTTGCAACTGGTCGAATAAATCGTCGATGCGTGAAAGAGGATAGCGATTCTTCACAGTCACCTTGTTCAGTTCACGGTAGTCTATACACATCCTGAACGTACCGTCTTTCTTCTTTACAAATAGTACTGGAGCTCCCCAAGGCGAAGAACTAGGACGTATGAAACCCTTTTCCAAGAGTTCTTGTAGTTGCTTAGACAGTCCCTCCAGTTCCGTTGGAGCTAAGCGATAAGGTGCTCGAGCTATGGGTGCTGCTCCAGGAGCTTGTTACTATGAGCTACCAAAGGTTCTTAACCAGCACGAGGAATGCGGATGATCTTCTCCTTGCATAGGATCTCTGCTTGTTGTTGGGATAACCAGTCCATACTAATGACGATGTCGAAACTATCGCAACGCTGGGGTCATTCCTAGTATCACCCTGACCAATCACGAACACTCGACCCCTGGCACCATTGCCGTCGTTATTACCCCCGTTGTCTTCCCTAGTTCCCGTTTCCTTGGTTGTGGTTCTGATTCTGGTTCTGGTTCAACCGTGGGCAGTGTCTTTTGAAGTGACCTTCAGCACCATCTGATAACATCCCTTGTTACCATGCTGTTGCTGCTGATTCTATAGATCTTGTGGCTGTTGTTGTTGGTTCTGGTTTGCAGGACGTGAGCTTCTACAATCTTTGGCTCCATGACCAAGCTTGTTGCATCATTGACAATGATTGCGTTTGCCCTGCCCGCTGTGGTGCAGGTTACATCGTTTGCGCTTAGGGTGGTTTCCCCCTGTATCCACCCTGCCCTTGACTACTAAAAGGTTGCTGTCCAGGACTTTGGTTGTCATCGACCTTTCACTGCTGTGCCTGGGACGGAATTCGTAGCCGAACCCTTGCTAGAGGTTCCATCCCACTTTCAGTCGTTGTCACTGAAAATAGCAGAAGTAGTAGTAGTAGCACCAATACGCCGGGTCTGTGAGACGATGAGCAAGATAAGTAACATCTTGAATAGTAGCAAGATTAGCAGTCATATCATGACTTTAAATTTTTGGTACTAAGCCTTTGAGGTACCGCTCTCGGTGCGCTTGATGGGAGGTTCCACTATGGTAGGGCACAAAGTTGCCAGTTCGTTAGATCGCTTCGTACACGCCTCCATTTCTGACCCCGTCATCTTCAGGTTAAGAACTCCACTTCCAGCTTGTGGATGTCATCATAGTTACAGTATTCTAGTTTGTAGGTCCCGTAATCTGAGGATCGATAACGAACCGAATCACTTGTTTATAGCAAACACGGTTACGCGTGCGGAATCCACGTAACTATGCCAAATCAAACACGTAAAGCAATAATAACAACGGATTAATCAATGATACACACTCGATTGATTAACGGGATGAGAACCGATTACAAACTGATACAAACACAGTTCAGACAGAATTTCGGCAGAGTTTTGTTACTATAGTCTATTTCTCATCTCTGAGTTCAAATGAACACAAAGTGTTGTTTATATAGTCCCTGGGCCACAGATATCGACGAAACACAGAAGTGTTTGACGAATCTGAACATGGGCCAGACATTGGGCCTGGAACAGCCCAATACATGACGAATCAAAGTCTGATTCGTCATGACCTTCAACGAAACAGAAGTCTGTTTCGCCATGAAGTGTTCCGACGAAACAGAAGTCTGTTTCGTCGAGGACTGCAACTGTTGTGTTTGTTCCTGTTATCAGACAGCAACAATCAGCAACACATAAACATAGTAATGACAAAACTACCCTTTAATGCAACATGCATTGTTCATAATACATTACATACCATAAGAGACAAATAAGTTGTACACAAGTAGATAGGAGGATATCTGACTTGGTCAACATAACATACAGACTCGATAATTAATAAAAGACCATACAAATTACATCGTTAAAACAAGACTAGTTACAGACACTAAAAATGCATCAACAAACTCCCCCTTGTCTGTTACTCGTCTTTGGTCTTCTAATCTTCCATCAGTGTTGTTCGGACCACGAACTGCCCGAATGAATACCCCTGTAGTAGCAAAAACAACCTACTCGCTGAAACTTTAACGCTTGACGTGCATCTTGGTCTTCATAGAAAATATCATGACGATATAATCTTCCAATATCAGCTTCAGACATGTTGACGATCCACATCGGATCCAACATCCGGTAATTAGCACGACCATCTCTAAACACTATTACAGCTTCATGAGTATCCGAGTCGTAGCACCACAATGCCATGTCTTCCAGAAAATCCTGCTTCATAGGCATCAATGGGATTTTATCTACAACCCTCGGAGGCTGATATACCAGTTTATATCTGCAAGTGTTGGTGTCCGGATCAAGAGTAAACTTGATCGGTTGATAAACAGGAAATTGTGGCTTGAACATGGGCCTAAACTTTTAGCCCATGACGAAACAGAGTTGGGCTCCTGTGATTCGTCGTCTGTTATGACGAATCAGATTTGATTCGCCGACTAACGTCTGATTCGTCGACTATTGTGATTCGTCGACACTTGTGATACGTCGACAAGTCTGTTTCACCAACAGATTTTTCAAAACAGTAACACCCAGGCTGGAAATATTTTGCAGTCAAAACAGTAACACAGGCTGGAAATATTTTGCAGTCAAAACAGATTATGAACACAATTCCATTCAGTTTGAATTTTCAAATGCAAGAACGTTTTTATGAAGAAGGTTTCCGGCTTCCGGTAGAAAACACCAAGCAACAACTTCGGCTTAATCAAAAACGAACTTTACACAAATATACTAAAAACAAATTTAAAGTATGGTAAACTAAATGAAAATGCGGAAAACTGTTAAAAACACTAAACAACTGTACAAGTGAAATCTTTTTGCGAATCTCGAGGACAAGGAATCATACCAGCTTACGGTCTTAGTCAACATGATTTTGATTCTGTTTAAAGCTCTGGATAAGTATACTACCTCGATTATCGGTATTGTGGTCCACATAAGCTCAAACTGATCAGACATAATCATAATTTAAGAGATACGATTAACGGTAAGGATTTTACTTACAAGTCGATGTAAATCCACTCACGACACATTCCCGTATCAAGGTATGCACGAGAATTCATCTTACCGGTGAGTATACCGTTTATCATCTGTTTGACCGTATAAAAATGTGAGAGACTCACTTATTTGATTGAAAACAAGTCCTATGTGATAAAATCACTTATTGATGAGGAACTTGATTTTCAGATGCATGAGGGCACAGGAGCAAGTCCGTGAACAGGTCAGTACTTCCGTACAGCAGAGAGACGAACTTGACTCCCGCAAAGAATCTGTGATAAATTATCACTTATTTTGATTGGACATGTGATTGTTGATCACTTATTGAGGTAGAATGCAATATGTACACGTATGTATAGTATCATGGAAGATCTTAGACTTCGTCTCCGTTATTTTTACGGTTTGATACAACCATGATACCCAGATGATAAGCAGCATAAAGACCGAATATTTCAGATCTCGGCAATCTCTCAAACGAGATTTCGGTACTAAGACCATATGCCAATGAGCAGTTCCCACCTGACTTGAAGTCTGTTAGGTTTGTATCATCCTGCACATTTTAGTCTGATTGTGAGCCTACCGATACATCGTTAGTAGAGATACTTATCATTTTTCTTTTTATTTTGCATTTTGAGCACATTGACCGACCACACCAGTGAATTTCATCATTTTCCTTTATCCAAGAAACTCATTTTTGGTTTTTCTATTGTTTTTGAATTTTTGAATTTTTCAAACGAAACGACAGAAAGTAAAGACATCTTTTTGGATTTTGAACTTTTGCTATGTTTTTGTATTTTCTTGAAATATCTCCCCCTAAAATTCGCAAAGTTTACGAAAACTAAAATCTTTTTGAATTTTCAAAGATTATAAAGAAAATATTTACAAAAACGATCAGCCAAAGAAGTTTACTCGTGTATCACCTTAATGCCATTGACCAAAAGTAGATAATCAAAACGTGATTTATCAAAAGCTTTTGTAAACAGGTCGGCACGTTGGTGATCAGTGGGGACATGAACGACATCGATTAACTTCTTATCAAAACAATCACGGATAAAGTGATATTTAATGTCGATGTGTTTAGTCTTAGAATGTTGCACAGGATTTCTAGTGATTTGCAAGGCAGCATTATTATCAACAAAAATACGAGTATATAGGAATTCTAAACCGTAGTCGCGCATTTGTTGCTGTATCCAAAGAACTTGGGAGCAACAACTCGAGGCAGCAATATATTCTGCTTCACATGTTGATGTAGCAACACACGTTTGCTTCTTGCACTGCCACGTGACCAGGCGATTTCCTAAGAACTGACATCCTGCTGTTGTCGATTTGCCATCGATTTTGCATCCACCAAAATCAGAATCACTGTATGCAATTAATTCAAAGCTATCATCCCTAGGGTACCAAAGACCAAGGTCCGGGCATCCCTTCAAATAGCGAAAAATCCTTTTGATAGCTGACTGATGAGAGGCCTTCGGGTTTGCTTGATATCTTGCTAGCAGGCATGTTGGATACATTATGTCAGGTCTTGAAGCGGTGAGATACATGAGAGATCCGATCATGGCACGATAGTATGAAGAGTTGATGCTTTCACCCTTCAAATCCGGAGTAATCCCGTGATTCTGCGGAAGAGGGGTACCAATGGGCGTTGCATCTAACATTTGGAATCGGTTCAAAATGTCACCAACATATTTAGTCTGATGGATGAATATCCCAGACTCTGTTTGTTGAACTTGTAGGCCCAAGAAGAAAGTCATCTCCCCCATTGCGCTCATTTCGAATTTTTCTTGCATAACTCGTTCGAATTGCCTGCACAAAGAATCATTAGTGGAACCAAATATTATATCATCAACATATACCTGCACCAGCAGAAGATCTCCATTTTGTTCCTTGATAAAGAGTGTGCAATCAATAAGACCTCGTCGAAATCCATTCTCCAGAAGATAGTTTGATAAGGTTGCGTACCAAGCCCTAGGTGCTTGATGTAGACCATAAAGAGCTTTGTTGAGCAACCAAACCCGATCGGGGTGAATAGGATCTTCAAAACCTGGAGGTTGTTCGACATGCACCTCTTCTTGAACAATACCATGAAGAAACGCACTTTTAACGTCCATCTGGTAAACTTTGAATCCTTTGAAAGAAGCATAAGCTAAGAAGATTCGAATAGCTTCCAGACGTGCAACAGGTGCATAAACTTCATTGTAGTCAATGCCTTCTATCTGGCGAAAACCCTGAACAACCAGTCTCGCCTTGTTGCGAATAACAATCCCACGGTCGTCCTTCTTGCATTTGTAAACCCATCGTGTGCCAATTTTCTTGTAATTATCCGGCTTTTCAACAAGCTTCCAGACACCAAGCTTTTGAAATTGTTGCAGTTCGTCCTGCATGGCTTCAACCCAAGAATTATCTTTTAAAGCATCCTTCCAAGACTTTGGTTCTTCTTGTGAAACGTAACAAGCAAAGGACCAATCGTTTTGAAGACCAGATTCTCTAATAGCTGAATATAAACCAGCATTTGGGTTATTTCTAAGCTGATTACGTGTCTGCACACCGCTTTGGACATCTCCTATAATATTCTGCTGTGGATGGGTATTGTGAATCCTCAATTCAGGATGTTCAGGAACACTTGTATCAATACCCAAATTGTTAAGATTAAGATCAGCAACCAACTCCGCACCGGGTATATGCGTGGAGGTGGAGTCATTCCCTTCAGCAGTATCATCATTCTGCACTTGAGGAGTTTCTAAAGAAGAACCTTGAACAGGAGCAACCGGGGCAGAAGTGCCTTCAGTCGCATCTAGATGTTCATCATCTTCCGATGACTCAGTAGCATCTTCAAATACCTCATTTTGAACTGTATTGTTAACTGAATTAGAACCTTCAGGGCTAACAATAACAGGTCTTACCAATGGCGAGCCAGCAGCGTTGTCACTATCAAATAACATTTGAACAGCTGCAGATTCTTCATCAAAGGTAGGCAGATTAAAGGAGTCGAATATCCCATCGTAATCGAACATCCAAGGATCACCCGGAGCTCTAACAGGACTTGTATACCTTTGAACCCTTACTTCATTCCAAAGCTCAATCTTTTTGGTGGTCAGATTCCATACACGACAATTTGGAGTTGCATATCCAAGGAAGAAACCTTCGATAGCTTTTGCGCCAAACTTACCATCTGGGTCAATCATGGTACATGGACCACCAAAGGGTTCAAGGAAAGAAAGATCCGGTTTCCTTTTCTGTAGAAGTTCGAAACATGTTTTGCCATGCCTCTTAACTGTAAGAACTCTGTTCAAAGTGTAGCAAGCAGTCGACACAGCTTCTGCCCAGAATTGAACAGGAAGCTCCGACTCTACTAACATAGTTCTTGCAGTCTCAATAATCGTACGATTCTTCCTCTCAGCGACACCGTTTTGTTGTGGAGTATAGCGAGAACTGTATTCATGAAGAATGCCTTTAGAAGTACAGAACTCATCCATCACACGGTTCTTGAATTCAGTTCCATTGTCGCTTCGGATCCTCTTCACTTTCAAAGTGTATAAATTCTCCAACATTGTGAGAAGATCCTTGAGAATTCCAGGAGTATCACTCTTGTGTGCCATGAAAGCTACCCAAGAAAATCTAGAATAATCATCAGTAACAACCAGACAGTAAGCATCTCCGAATGTTGTCTTGTGCTTCATTGGTCCAAAGAGGTCCATATGAAGACGTTCGAGAGGCATGCTAACAGAATTGATTTTCTTCAGAGGGTGAGATTTCTTTGTTTCATTGGTCCAAAGAGGTCCATATTTTTGTTTGTTTCCCTTTCTGGCACGAAACACAGATATCTTGTAGATGAAAACTTCTCACAGGCACACCATTCACAAGATTGTTTTTCACCAAATGGTTCATTTTCTTCAAGTGAATGTGCCCCATTCTTCTGTGCCAAGAAATAGACTCCTTCTCTGTGGCTTTTGAGACAAAACATTGTACTTGCGCAGATGTCGTAATGGCTTGGCTCATGTCAAGAATATAAAGATCATTAATTCTTGGAGCCGATAAGAGAATCCATTCATCAGGAATCTTGAATCCAGGTTTAAGCACATAACAACCGGCATCATCAAAATGCACGGTGAACTTTTTATCGCAGATTTGCGACACACTGAGAAGATTATGATCAAGTTGACGAACATAATTAATCTTTTCGAAGCATACCACTCCATTGGAGATCATTCCTTCTCCGGTGATATATCCGCCTTTGTCTCCTGCGAACGCGACATAGCCTCCTCTAATATTTCTCACATCGTACAGAAGCCGTAAGTCGCCCGTCATGTGCCTGGATGCCCCACTATCAACAATCCAATGACTACTGATAGTTCCTCCTGGAACATCCTGCACGAATCATCCAATGATTAGTTAAGGTTGGGGACCCAAGCCACAGTGGTCTTGGGTCGTCCCTGAGAATCACGAATAGTGATCTCGATCTGGTGATGATTTTCCAAACTAACAAATCCCCCTGAACCTTCACCCTTCCTAGGTTTCCAAGTTTGTTTTTGTTTACCAGATTGAGTTTTGAAAACAGATTTTGAAACTTCTGGTTTTAAAGGTGAACTTGGTTCCTTTGGAACAGATTTGACCTCAGATTTTAAAGCCTTTTCTATTTTCTTCACATTTTGATGTCGTTGTTTCGTTTCCTGTTCTTTAACCGTTATTTTATCATGTTTTAACGAAACAGTACGACATTGAGGGTGAATCATTTCAGGTGGTACTTTCTCAACAAATTTATCTTTTGGAGTGTTAACACAATCTTTGATGATGTGTCCAAACTCTCCACATTTAAAACACGTTCTCCTCTCAACAAACTTAGGAGAAACGGATCGAGGCACATATGTCAAACCTGTAGAACCTGAGGTACTAGCCTTTTCATTACACCCGTTTGAATGTTGAGTGTAATTATTCTGATTGTTACGCTTTAAAATCTTGACTTTTTGTACAAAATCAGTGTTTGATTTGTTAGCAAAAATCTCAATTTTATCAGTACCCTCAGATGCCACAAATCTGACATCATTGTTTTTCTTTTGATAATGAGCTCCATTTGTTTCAGATTTTGATTTAGAAACATCTGGCCTTTGAGCTTGTTGATATGGTTGTTTACCCTTAGGAGCAATCGGTTGTTGCTTTGTTGGGAAGTTTTGATTTCCAAATTTCTTTTTGATTTCAGCTTTAGGAATTTGATCACATTGAGTTACAGTAACTCCCGGAATCGATCTTCCCAAAAACTTACTTGTGTTATTTTCAAAAACGTTATCAATCGATGATGGATTGACATTTTTAATTGGGAAATCATTATCTGAATAGATTTTAGAATCACCAACCAAAGTATACAACACATTGTTACTCTTAACGGTAGACACAGGTTTCTTGTCATTTATGACAGGATTAATCACATTTTTGGCAACTTGTTGCACAAAAGGAATAGGAGGATCACAAAGAATATGATTCTCAATTGGAATTTCTATTCCCCTTTTCTTATCACGTGATTCTTCCTGGTCATTTGCATCTGTTTCATCATCAGATGAATCATAATCCTCAACAATTGGAGGACTTTGGCTCACTGATGTTGAAGTTCCTGTTTCATCAGATAAAGTTCCCGAGGAGCTGTCTGGTTTGAACCCTAATCCAGTAGTAAATTCCTCATAATTGAGAGGCACACTGGGTTCAAAACGAGGCATATCCTCTTCATCAGGTGGTGCTGCATAATTGTGTCTCAAAGGGGGCGGACATTTCTTATACCCAACACCACTCTTGTTTTTCTTCAGTTGTTGAACGTCAATTATGTGATCGAGCACAAATCGGGAGTTAGAATAACTCTCCAATTTTTGCTTGATCGCATCGTGCGCCAATTTTGCAATGGCTAATTCCGTTCTGGTTTCCTCAATGAGATTTATGTACTTGTTAATACTAACTTGTTTGTGATAAACAACTTTAGTAGTTTCGGAAACACTTTTCTTTAAATTTTCAATTAAAGATTTAAAGTCCTTTTCATTTCTTGTTAAAGCCATATTTGCTTCTTTGCACTTTGACATATCAACAACCAAATGTTGATTGTGACTATGAATTGTGTCACATTCATGTTTCACTCTATCAAATTCCTGTTTCAAATAAGCACAGTCATTACAAATTCTAGGAGTTTCAGATGTTACCTGACTCGAAGAGGCTGAAACATTTGCCATGAAGGCAGTTTGAAAAGAAAAAGATCCGTCTTCAGAGAAGAACTTCTCCATTTCTTTAGATGCTATCCCAGCCTTCTCGATAAGAACAGATTTCTGAGACTTCAACTCCTCTGCTTCACTCAACAAATCATTAATAGAACTTGCTTCTTCTTTCACATCACCCGAAATAGAACTTTCTTCATCAGAACTCCCGGTATAACCCGAACTGTCGTCACTTTCAGAAAATTCTTCCCTACGAACGTGCTTGATGTGATTGATGATCTTTGCGTAGCATGCGGTTCCTCCTCCTTCATTATCACCTTCCCCCAATTGTAAAGACCAATTACACCCTTCATCTGTTTGAACAACCAATGCACGAGTGTTGTTTGATGGCCCAGACTGGTTCTGGTTGGTGGTGTTGTTCACAGCTACTATCCCTCTTCCACGATTTTCTTGATTGCCTTGATTGGCATTTGAAGAACCTGTCTGATTTCTGAAAGGGTTCCGATTGCCTTGCTTTGGTGGTCGAGTGCATTCACGTTTAAAGTGACCCTTCTCGCCACAATTGAAGCATGTAACGGTTTCTTTATCAAACCCGTACTTCGTATCCTGCTTACTTTCCAAGGAACTTCTTCCCGTTCGAGCCATGAAGTCCTTTGCCCTTCTAACTGCACTCGCAAACGCCCACTTTATATCCATCAACTCCATTTCATCACGGTCGATTTGTTGATAATCTTCGTTGGTCATACTGATGTTACCAATTTGACCTGCAACCAAACTGCAGTAAGCACTGACCATCGTATTAATGAGTTCCGAATGCTCCTTTGCAACCTCAATGCTAACTTTTGATAGGTTCGAAGTATCAACTTTGATAGTATTCGTGTCTTGGGATGGAGGATTGCTGGTATAATTTACTTGTTGTGGTGGTGGTTGTGCTTTTGATAAGGATTTCGAAAGATAAGCGCCTAAATCAAACTCTGGTTGAGTAGTAGTAACTTGCGGTGGAGATTGATCTTGAGATTTGAATTTTGATATTGATTGTGAAAGATAAGCTCCTAGATCAAACTCTGGTTGTGGTGGTGGTTTGAATGGAAACGGAGATGAGTTTGTGTTGGAAACAAACGTCGTTTGAAGCTTAGGCTGCTGACCAGAACTAGAACTTGCAGAAGGAGCGAAACCAGGCAAATAAATTTCTGTGTTTTGAGGAGCTCCAATCCGTTTAGCTTTCCGATTTTCTTCTTCGTACTTGTGCTCCAACTTCTGAACAAATCCATAGATAGTGACAGTTTCCCCATCCAGAGCACCAGTATGCTTTAGAAGTTCAATGAATGGACTCCATATAGGAGGTAGAGCATCAGCTAAACGTGCAATCATTTCCACATGACTTACAACAACCTTATAAGAACTCATTTCACTTATCAAATGATAGAAACGAGAAGTCAAATCATTTAGATTTTCATTTTCCAAAGATTGAAATGACTCAAATTCTTTCTTTAAAAGATCATGGCGAATTTTTCTAGAAGCTTCATTTCCTTCTCCTCTTGTTTCCAATGCATCCCATAAAGCTTTTGTGCTCTTACTATAAGAAAATTGATGATAGATGTCTTTATGCAGAGCTTGTGTTAGATAAGCAAACGCCTTCTTCTCTAATTCATAGGCTTTCTTATCTTCTTCAATCATATGAGAAATGCCAGCGGCAGTTGATGCTGCTGCTTCCAGTTCCGGACTACATTCAGTAGTGAAACATGTCCAAAGTTCAACGTTTTGCCCTTGAATGTATGTATGAAAACGACCCTTCCAAGTTGGATAGTCGTTCATATGATTTAGCTTTGGCGGGCGATTGTTGCTTCCCGTCTCACTTTCACTGAGCAATAGATTCTGTATGTTTTGATTTTGATTAGAGACCATTGCCCATTGACTTGCATTTGCTGCTTGTTGTTTTTGAGGCAATTGGTTCATCAAATCGGCAAGTGAAGGCTGATTTTCACTTGGTCTTGCTTCTGAACTCCAATCCCACAGACCTTTGCTACCCATGATTTGTGTATATATGTTAGTACCTGCACACACACTTGAAAACAAACAGTAAGCAAACTTTTACAAGTCCTCTGTGTAAATCAGATCTGTTCTCGACGAAACAGATTTCACGAAACAGGTTTGTTTCGTCTAAATGAATGATGACGAAACAGACTTGTGATAATTGTGATTTGTGGCGAAACAGAATTTGTTTCGTCAAAGATGTTGTGGCGAAACAGAATTTGTTTCGTCAAAGATGTTGCGGCGAAACAGATGTGATTCGTCGGCTGCTTGTTTCGTCAAAACTGAGTCTCAGACAGCTGTTTAAGATATTTACAGCTGTTTCAGATATTTAAAATATCTAAACTGACACAAGGTATGTTTTTCTGAGTTAGAGTTCCAATGTTACAAACACAAAAGTCCACTTAATGTATTTTAATGAGTAACACTTTGATTTAAACACAACAAGATCAAATGAACAATTTTATAATGAACTCTATGAAGATATGAAGAACACACACAAGAACAAAGAGTTTCCCGGTAAACTTATGAGTTTTCCGGTGACCGGACAAATTTCCGAAAACACGATAATGCACAAGAATTTCACTAAAAACCCGGTTCAAAGTATAAGCAATAAATCTAACAAGGTTTTTGATAAAACTCTTAGCAAATAACAACAAACAAACAGATTTTATGAATATTTTTCAGAAAAATGATTTTTCAAGAATAAATTTTCAGAAAAACACACACAAAAACTTGATAAAAACCGAACAATGTTTGATTTTAAACAAGGATTAGAGCCAAACGCTCTGATACCAATTGTAGGTCCTGTTTTTCGAGTGGATTGATAATGAAAACCTATCCTTGTTTATCACGAACACGGTAACGGGTGCGGAATCCCCGTGACGGTGCAAACCAAACAAAGTGTAATAAAGAACACGGGTAACCAAAGATTCAATATCTATTGATTAGGATGAGTACACCCAGAAACATATACAAACAATGTTTTTACAGAGTTTCACTAAGTCTCTCTGTTTCTCTCACACTCATCTACCTCACACAGAAACAAATGATGAGTATTTATACTAAACTGAGACCAGAACATGACGAAACAACAATAACTCTCGGCGAAACACACAAAGTCGACGAAACACACCTGTTTCGTCGACATACAAATGTTCTAATTTCTGTTTCGTCATTTGATGTAGAGGCCCAACACAAGACAAAGCCCACTTAAAGTATTCGGCCCACATGAAGAGATTATGGCCCGAACATGTTTCTGTTTACAATCTTTCACCATTTGCAACATATGAGACAAATTGTGACATCACCATGACATCACAATGATGATGTCATGGTGAGGTGTTTTGCGGGAATGGCTTTTGGCGTTTCGTGCCTCGCGTGTCAAACTCTGGGGCGCACGACGAAGGAATGTCGTGACGTCGGGCAGGAGCCGGACCTAACCGAGTCGAAACCAAGTCGAACCGAGCTGAGTCGAACCGAACCGAGTCGTGTCCACATAACGAACCAATTGTAGGTCCCGTAATCTGAGGATCGATAACGAACCGAATCACTTGTTTATAGCAAACACGGTTACGCGTGCGGAATCCACGTAACTATGCCAAATCAAACACGTAAAGCAATAATAACAACGGATTAATCAATGATACACACTCGATTGATTAACGGGATGAGAACCGATTACAAACTGATACAAACACAGTTCAGACAGAATTTCGGCAGAGTTTTGTTACTATAGTCTATTTCTCATCTCTGAGTTCAAATGAACACAAAGTGTTGTTTATATAGTCCCTGGGCCACAGATATCGACGAAACACAGAAGTGTTTGACGAATCTGAACATGGGCCAGACATTGGGCCTGGAACAGCCCAATACATGACGAATCAAAGTCTGATTCGTCATGACCTTCAACGAAACAGAAGTCTGTTTCGCCATGAAGTGTTCCGACGAAACAGAAGTCTGTTTCGTCGAGGACTGCAACTGTTGTGTTTGTTCCTGTTATCAGACAGCAACAATCAGCAACACATAAACATAGTAATGACAAAACTACCCTTTAATGCAACATGCATTGTTCATAATACATTACATACCATAAGAGACAAATAAGTTGTACACAAGTAGATAGGAGGATATCTGACTTGGTCAACATAACATACAGACTCGATAATTAATAAAAGACCATACAAATTACATCGTTAAAACAAGACTAGTTACAGACACTATAAATATGTGTATCATGTGCACATATCAATTCATGTTCGATTTCGAGCTTTAAATCGCTTTCTGGAAGGTTATACGCAAACTGATGTGTAAATATAACCAGTTTAATGTGACAAACACTCCGGGATAGTGACATAGGCTCAACATACCTTAAATAACCTTTACATAACTTAGAAATAAGTTTTGGATGGTTTGGTGTGTCGAAATCAAGTTTGTTCGATCACATGGACTATTTGCGTCAAACTGCGAAACTATACCGATTTGTATATTAACGAACGTTCCGGAACTTGATCATAAGTTAAACATGACTTAAATATACTTTACATAGCTTAGAAATAGGCTTTGAGGTGTTTTGGTGCGCAAAAATAAACTTATTGATCAACAGGGACTAAAAGCGTCAAAAAGTGCCCAAATGACCAGATTCATTGTATCTAGTCCAATTTTGATGTTTTGATGGCTTTTAACCCCTATTTTTGCATTCTATGGGCTAAAATTTGATGGTATTTCATGTTCCCTTGTATTGCAATACCATGTGCCCACATGGAGGGTCAAGATCAAGGCACGAAATGCGAGAAACGATCCTAACGGTTCTCCAAAATCTATAAATACCAAGCTTTCATTCTATTTTCCTCACACCTTGATCTGATTTTATGCTCTAAGTTGAAGCTTTATGCTTCATACCTGAGTATTTAGATCAAGTTCTTCCTAGCTTGGACCCTTTGTAAGTTTCTTTCATGCTTTTATGCGTTTTTAAGCACGAAAGTCAAACTGTGTTTGACTTTCTGCTTTGACCTGGTTATGGTCAACACAAAGTTCGTTTGAACTTTGCAACGTGAGTGTAATCACGATGGTTATAGTCCCTTGTGACTATACCTACTGATTACCACGTTGATTAGGTGTAGTGACGAGTCATAGTTTCGGTCAAAATGCGTATTCATGCGTATTTTGCAACCAAACTATTCTTAGGTATCAAAACCTTTTGTTTTGATATCAAACTTGTTTTCTAACTTCGTTAAACATGTTTTAACATGTTTAACTCATCACTTTTAGTTTAGTGCTTATATAGGATCGTAAGATAAGCGGTCTAAACAACCGCTTAGACTTTCGAACCCGACCCGTTTGGTCGATCATTAGGATCCGACCAAGCATTTATTGTGACCATGGTTGTATAGGGAATAACCTTTCGATGTTATACCTTATGGTCACTTCGTTTAAGTAGTTGTATGATAGGTAATTTATATGCCTTAGGAAAATGACCAAAATGCCCTTTTTACGCATAAATGCATTTTAAGCTTATGTAACATAAATTTTGGCATCTAAACTGATTAGGAAACATTATTAGACATGTTAAGGCATATAATACTTGTCATGGGACTAACTAGGCGGTCCAAACGCGTTTTATGCGAACGACGCGTTAAAGTGGCGTAAGCTACCTTAACAAGTCGTAATGGGTCGTAAGCACTTAGGTTAGGTTTCGTTTTAGAATGTAGGCTTTGTTAAACCATATTACATGAGTCCCTACACTCATTTGGTTTACGAAACCTCATTTTATCCGATCCTCCTATTTAGGTTCGGTTTATTAACATAGTTACCTATATTAGGTGCTGTTTGATTTCCGTGATCCCTCTAGCTTTGCTTGGTTGTTATTCAAGACTTCTAAGCATTCTCAAGTGAGTACATAGTCCCCTCTTTTACTATTTTTCAAACATTTTGGGGTGAAACACATGTGCCTACTTGTTACTTTCATGTTTTTCATGTTTTCATATCATATGCTTGTTATGTTCATTAGTACATATATAGTACATGATTTCATTATGTTTTGCTATGTATGTTCACTTAACATGCTAGCACATTGATTTTTTTGTATATTACATTTTGTTGCATATCTTCACTTAGCATATGGACACATTGTTTTACATTTTGAACCGTTGGAACTGTTTGATTTATGTTAACTGTTAGTAACTGTTTGATTATGTGAACCGTTTGTAACTGTTTGATTATGTGAACCGTTTGTAACTGTTTGATTTATATGAACCATTTCTAAATGTTTGATTTATATGAACCGTTTGTAACTGTTTGATTGTGTGAACCATTTGGTATTGTTTGAACCATTGGGTTAGGGAAGTGATTAGGTAACGGGGCGGGTGTAATGTGTTAAAAGCATGGTGGATACGCTGCTGGTAGTTCCTATATATAAGTGCTTTTAATACATTATATATCGTTGCGTTATCTAGATCACTTGGGCAAGTTTATTAAAATAAAGTTATATTACAAGGCTTTTCTAACAATATAAAACATTCGAGTTTTATTTCAAAAACGATTTACAATTTGGGTTTATATGAACAAATGTTTTGGAGTTAAGATTCATGGTATCGAGGTTTTATAAAACAAATCTGTTTTGACTTAGTTATTTCAATTTACATTACAAACATTTTACAAAACTTGGTTTTCTAATTATCAATTTACAAGGGTGTTTAAGTTATATTTTCAAAACATAAACGAGCCATGAATCTAACACTCTCATAAAATCCTATGTACTCGCCGACATTTTATGCTGACGTATTTTCACATGTGTTTCAGGTACCATAGTTAGTGATATTTGATGATGATATTGATGCATGCTCACATAGGAACGGACGAGGCCTTAGTGACTTAAATAACAATGAAAGTCTATTTGTTCATGTTTTGTTTCTAATTTCAATGTAATGTAATACATTTAATTTAATAAAACAGAACTTCAATCCATGTGTTATGAAACCATGATTTTGTTACAACACTCCCCGACGTTTCCGCCACGATTTGTTGTTTTTCGTGGTCGGGGTGTGACAACAGCCCACTTAGACCCGGTTTTCACCGTATAAAGTGAAAGATTTGAAGAAGGAATGAGAAAGTTCAAGTTTTATAGGAAAAAGTCTAGATTTAGCTTAGATTTAGTGTGAAAACGCATGAAATAGCTTAGATCTGAGCTAGATCTTGCTCAGAATGACATCACATGGCAGTTTGTACAAACCCCTATGATGACACCACCCTCAAGAAATCAGATCCGAGGTATTTCATAGTGAAAAGTGTGATTTAAAGTGAGGATCACGTAAAGGATGATGTGTAGAGTGAGAAAGTACAAAGATCTAGTGCAAAACATACCGAAATTAGCAAGAAAGTGAAGAAAGAAGGAGAATAGCGAGCTTGGTCGAGCAGAGCTGTCACATCACTGAAAATGGTGATGTGACAGGTCTATTTATAGGGTGAGAATGTGAAGGAGGTAAGTGTGCTCAAGGGTCGGATGGCTGTCCGATCGGATGGTCATCCGATAGGGTGACAATCCGATCGGATGACAATCCGATCGGATGGCCATCCGATCGGATTGCCATTCTGGTGAATCCAATCTTTCCGCGTTCCCATCTTTGATTCATTTTGCGAGTTCGATTAAGCATTGCATTGCGTATAGTTTAGGTATAGTATCTAGATTACATCTCAACCCAAAAGTTTCCAAGTTTCATAGATTCCGCCAGTGACAAGGCTCCAGTCTCTCGTTCGACCTAGAATCAAGTCTTACGAGTCCAAGGAGTCAAGCACCAAATAAGTTTCAAGAGTCAAGAATCATAGCATCAAGTATCAAGTATCAAGAATTATCATAAAGAATCTAGCTTCCATAGTATCAAGAATCAAGTATCTAGTTTAACCATAAGAATCAAGTATCTAGATTAAGCATCGAGAGTCAAGCATCAAGAGTCAAGTATCTTGATTAAGTATCAAGTGTCATAGTTTAAGCATCTAGAATCAAGCATCTGAATAAAGAATCAAGCATCATAGTGTTAAGCATCAAGTGTCAATAAGATTCACACCACAATTGCCAAAGTATCAACATCACATAACCACAAGGACCAAAGATGACAACAGACTAAACTTCGGAGACTAATCTTGACAAGATCCTAAAGTTTAGGGACGTTGGGCGTTACAACAACTCAGTGTCTGCTTCTCAAAGAAGATTGGACACTTCAATGAGCTGTCTTACAGGATGATGGAGGTGGTACATGCAGTTGTACAAGAGAAACCTTACAACTTCTCCAAGTTTCTCATGAGAGATTTGGAAGCAAACATGCACACTCGTCAATCTTTTCTGATCTTTCCTCGTTTTGTGACCAAGGTGATAACAAGCCATCTGGACTTCGGAGGAGTAAGAAACTGGTACCCAAGGGCCCAGGTTGTCTTACAAGAAAACTTGAATGTCCCCTCCCTAGTTCCATCACCTAATCATAGTGGACACAGAACCTATTTATGGTTGTATGTTAAGAGTTCTATAATGAATAGTTGTTGTTTTTGTTGTTTAAATAGTATATATTTGCTTTGTTTTCAAAAACATCACAATAGATCTAGGGGATGTAAAATGGCATATCTGATAAAATCAAGAAAAATCTGATGAAGTTCAAAGAAATCTGGTAAAAATTAGAAAATCTGATGAATCTAATAAACTTATCAGAAATTCTGATAAAACATCAGAAAATCTGATAAATCATCAGAAAAGCTTCAAAATAACCAGAATGACTGATAAATCAACAGAAAAATGAGATAACATTGCTCAAAACCAGATTTAAAACAATGACAAAGAAACTTGTAACAAAGTTGAAAAAGATTCATAGTTTCTATCAAAATTGGAAATTTTTTTGGATAATCTATCTTCAAAAGAATGAAACAAAAGTGATGTTAAAGTAATGAGAAAACTTTTTTACAACAACACTTCTTGAAGATCAAAGCAAAGATGTGAGGATCAGAAAAGCTATGTAAGTAATGTCTTCAAAACTCTACTTATTCCCTTTTATCTCAAAAAAAAAAAAAAAAAAAAAAAAAAAAAAAAAAAAAACCCTATGATTCAACCTCTTAATTTGAATCCAATGATTTCTGATGAAGTATAGAGAAAATCCAACATTCAAAAGTTTTATTTGAGGATTTTCTGATACACATCATCATAAGGACTAGTTGGGAACCAAGTCAGTTTCAAAAAGGGGTTTTATTGGACCTTTTTACAATAAAAAGGTCCCACAGGAAGAAAATGTGCAAGTTGGATATTATTGTTTATCTCTTAAATCCTTGAAATCTCTGATTTTCAATAAAAGATTTGTATTAAAATTTTAGGAAATATACCAAGGGTTTTGTAAAACGGTTGTTTCCTAAACGAATTAAAACATCATTAAGGTGTCATAAACCACCTTAAATACAAACAACCCACGAAAAACACTCAAAGATCTCAATCTCAAAGCACTATAAATACATCTTTCAAAGGCAGAGAGTTCCACCTCCAACTTCCTTCCTCAGAAGCAAAAACCCTAAAAACCCCTTTTCGAAGCAAAAACTCAAATCACCATGGCTGCATTCAACATAAACATGCCACCAGTTAAACACTCTGTTCAATTCATCACCGAAGCAGAATTCCTACCCTTGAAAAGCAACAATGAAGCTATGAACACCAACATAGAAGAATACGACACGAAGTGCCAAATTTTGATCGAATTTATGACAAGGTGTCCTATTGCTCAAGCCCTAATAAAGACCAGAGATGTACCGGAAAAGCTTATACAACAAGTGGTAAAGACACTCGAACTCTCAAATCCAAACGAGCTTACAACACACGTGTGGGGAGATGTCTTCATTGCAATTACACAGGAGAAGATAAGGGAATATCAGGAGTTACCCATAAGCCAAAATTATGATGAAGCACCAACAAAAGATGATATGTTTGCACAGCTTGATGCTGTGATGGGATGGGATACAAGGTAAAGATCTCAAAGATTGATGAATTTAAAAGAAACAAGCCGCCTGCCTTCTGGCAAGTGCTAATGGAGATTCTGAACAAATGCTTATCATCAAAAATTGGGGGAACAGATCAGATAAATAGGAATGTTCTGACAATCATTATCAGCCTCATAAAAGGGATGAACATTGATTTTGGAGCAGAAATATTTACTCTGATCAGGAGATCAATATTGACCAACACTGGAGGGATAGATTCACATATACCTTTTCCCAGATTTTTATCAATCATGATTTCTGATGCATTTTCTGAAAGGAATATGGAAATTCCTGCATCAGAAAATATATGGAGTACTGAGATGATGAGACATGGTTTGCTTTGGGCACCTGGAAATCAGATTTTGATGTACCTGCTCTATCAGAAAGTGTTATTTGTTACCAGAGGATTCACCCTACAGAGCAGAATATCTAAAGATGTTGAACAGAAAACCAGAGAATAAAGAAGTTTTTGACAGTGTGTCCCAAATGGAGCATGATGCCCAAGAATCAAGTGCACCACAAACAGAGCAGGAGGCTCAGTCAGAACCTCAACAAGATGATGAAGATGTACACATGAGTCCTTTGGCAGAAGAGCATCATGCAGAAACCTCACACATGGGAGAAACAGGTGCACAACACTCTAAATTTAATGTTGTTCAAAATTCTGATAGTGATTCTGATGAATCAATTAATGGAGATTACATTATAGAACATAGAGCTACTGTTTCTGAAAAACAAGTTGTGAGTGAATCCAAAGACCCATTCTCTGAATCAGAAAATGAGGAGGAGATTGAGGTGGCAACAAGTGGAGATCAGTCTACTAATCAAGGAAACCTGGATGAGAAAAACAAGAGTTTCTCAACAACTCATGGAGAACCTGAAAAGGTTCAAGGATATGAGGAAAACCCTGATGTGAATAAGTTTCAATATTCTGGTAAGGGTATGGAGGATTGGGAATATTTCCAACCTCCTAACCTTAAAACAGCAGCAAGTGTGTCTTCTGCTGGTGTTAGAGGTGGAACATCTATTGTTCCTCCTGTTACCCAACAACAACAACAAACTATGTCAACAGAATAACTTCACAAGGAGCTTGATGACATCACAGTTGTCTGTACTGGGAAGACATCAACATAAGAAAAGCTTAATCTAATACTGGAAGAGATCAGAACCAAAGATCTGATATTAAAGCTTTATATGAAACTGTTGAAACTGTGAAGAAACAAAGACAAGATAACACTGCAGCTCTCGGCAAACTTCAGCAGTCATCAGAATGCAGAGAAAAGTCGTCAGAATTTGAGAAAGCTCTCAAAGAACTTCAAGAAATCAAGACAAAGATGGAAAAAGTGGCAAGTGTAAGGGAAAGCTCAAGTGCTGGGAGAATTTTAGAAGAAATTCAAGTTATAAGAGCTAACAGCAGCAGCATAGCTGAGGCTCTTGAAAAACTGATGGTGGAATGGTCTACACAGAAGAATCAAGACAAACTGGAGTTTCAGAAAATGCATAAACAAGAAGAAACAAATGCTCAAACTCTTACTAATGTTCAATGGTTAGTAAAGAGGTTGTGGTAGAATCTTGGCAAACTGGAAAATATTGATTTGCATAACCTGAAAGCTCCAATTCCACAAGATGAACCAACAAGAGGACCAGAAATTTCTAAACAACAGTCCAAGCAACCAGAAATCTCTCAACAAGAATCACCCAAACAACCAGAAACATCAACACCACAAAAGCAGAAGCAACCCATGGGTCCTCCACCAAATGTACCAAAACCCATGGGTCCTCCACCAAATATACCAAAGCCAGACAGATTAAAGTTACTAACACAAGCAGCAATTCCAGTTGAATCATCTTCCATAGCTCTGACTAATGAAATAGAATTTAGCAGACAATTTAATGCAGCAGAGAAAAGAAAAAGGGAAGATGAAGTGACATCCTCAACAAGACCAAGGACAGTGATCAGAGAAGGTCCAGATGGAAAACCAAAGGAATTCACATTCCTGCAAGCTGATCTACATACAATAAGTACCCTGAAGAACACTTGAAGCACTACTACTGGAATGATAATGAGGATAAACAGGAAGGGCAACTCTCTCAAGTAAGCTCAAGAATCATTCAACTCAGAAATCAGAGAAGTTGGAAACTCACGCATAATCCTGTTACAAATCCAGTGGTTGCTATTGAGAAGATTAGCACTGTGAGTTATCAAGGTAGAGCCATGGGAACTTATGAGCAGAACAAATATACATTGGTCAGGGCAGATGGAACTCCAACAACTATTACTGATGGAGATCTGGCTGATGATATTCATCCACTGAGCCTAATAAAAATGAAACAACTCATTGATCAAGAAAATGGCAACATAGTACACATCAGAAGATCCCTTGAAAGCATCAAGAATGCAGGAAAGAAAATATATCAAAGAGCTGCACTGGCAGATTTTGACCTATGCATCAACTTTGAGTACAGCAGCAAAGTACAAACACCTCCTCCTGACAATACCATTCCAGCTGAAATTCCATCCTTAAAAGCAAGAACTGGAGCTATCGTTGAAAAACCAGAAATGTCAGTGGTTTTCAAAGATGCTAATGATGAGAAAGCTCTGTTCAGAATCAGTGAAATAAACAGGTATTCAAATGAGACCCTGAACTATATCAAGAACTGCATGAATTAGAAACAAAAGCAGCTCAAGAAGAAAGGGAAGGATAATGAACAGCTGAGAAAGACAATTGAAGACATCATTGAAAGGTGGAAGGAAGCAAGAGGTTGGTATAAAGATCTATACAAAACAACAAACAAAAAGATTGATTACAAGAAAAGGTTGAAGCCAGGAGACAATTACAAAAGTGGGCTGAAGATTAATTGATAATTTCATGAATTTATAATCTGTTTGGGAAACATTATTTTTTGGTTTTGAACTTGTTGGTATTTTTATGAATTTGGTTGTTTGAATTCTGTTTTTAAGTTTGGTTGAAATTTATTTATGTTTGATATAGATAGTTGTTTTTCTTACAATACTTAGGGGGAAACTGTTATTGAAGAAAAACCAATTCAGCCTGATCTAAAGAAGAAGATAAAGTCCTGAAGATCAAACAACAAGAAGAAACAAGATAGGACGATTGAAAAGAACAACACATCTTCTTCAAAGTAACAGA
Source organism: Helianthus tuberosus (assembly GCA_030545235.1). Lineage (NCBI taxonomy): Eukaryota > Viridiplantae > Streptophyta > Magnoliopsida > Asterales > Asteraceae > Helianthus > Helianthus tuberosus. The sequence goes on from CM060354.1 coordinate 122,001,974, forward strand.
AGTTGATCAAGAACAAGAGAAGATTATCAGAAAAGGCCATTCTGATGGATCTGATGATATTTCTGATGAAATATCATCAGTTTCTGGCAAATCTGATCATCGGACTTTCTAATAATTTGTTCACAAGAATTTCTGATGAAATGGTTATCAAAAATTCTGATAAACCCCACTTATCTGAACGAGTTCTACACTACCACAATAACCGAAGCAACTTGACATTATTGGATCTTATGATGACTAAGGCAACTTGATAATTGGATTCAATGAATATGTTAAAAAGCTACTTTTTGCAGGACATATGTGTCACACCCCAACCGATGGCGGAATCATGGGGGCGCGGCACTAGGAGAATCAGATTGCTCAAGAGAATCTATAACAACTAAATTGCGACAGTATTTAATACGTTCATTATCCCATACTAATAAACAAGTACAATCACATAAGTTGTCACGAATTTTCATGTTCTCTCAAACAATACAACTCCGACAACCTAGATTTTAGGTGTGTTTCTAGACTTCCTAGCTTTATTTGATGTAGACTGCGACAAAACCTGCAAGTTTGCGCAGTGCCTTCGAGAATATCAGTGGCATATTTCACCTTACGAGCCCCAGGTCATTCGCATAATCGAAGTCCGATTCGAGTTCCTCGAACTAATGGAGGAGTCCACCAGCTCCTTCAGTGTCGCTGAAAGTAGTAGGACGATAGTCCGTAAAAGTCTTGTATGTGCACACAGGTGGCTGAGCGTGTTGACTTGTCGTGTGCGTAAGAGTAATCAAAATTAAGCACAAGTGTTGAGTTACAAGAGTAGGATCTAAAAATCCTAGAGTAAGTGGTAATGGCAGGTTACACCTCCTGCCTAGGCAGCTGCGAGTGCTGCAGTAACTTGTTCAGTGATCGAAGCCGCCAACTGGGCTTGAGTTAGGTTAACGCGTCCACCCATGATCTTGACATCAAGGAGAACATGTGGGTGAGAGGTTCGCGAATAGTGCGAAGAGAGTGAGCACACAAGTATTCTCAAGCAATAACATATAGTAGGTTCTGTAATCTGAGCATACCACGAGCAAAGTTCTATGTAATTCTAGCAAGTAGGTAAAGTAACATGAATAGTAGTACCTATGATGTTGAGCCTTGCACGTGGAGCGAAGCGTCGTTGTGGATCGTTGAGAGCACTGTTCTGGTTATAGTCTGGTTTTAACAAAAATCGTTTTCCCCTTATTAAAACCAAGTTCTCTATAACCAATGGCTCTGATACCAATCTGTCACACCCCCAAAAATCCACCCGCGGAGTATCACCGCTTGGAGGCGTGACTGACCAGGATCAAGCCATCAATCATATCAAACATAGTATTTAAGTGTAAAAGTAGGAAAAGGTAATTCATCTTGACATGACTGATGTTCATAACCAAACATTGTTTAAGTAGCGGAAGCATAATAAAGAAAACCCAAAATAAGTTATAAGTTCAAATATCGTCTACGATCCGTATCCCACAACGACCTGCTCCTTCCTGTGCAAGCTCCATATGTACCTAAGGTCCTGCAAGGCATGTAACAGAGGATCAACAACTAGTTGAGCGAGTTCACAGAAAGTAAATGCGTGATAGTAAGTTCGTATGTAACATGTGGCTCTACTGGGCCGATAGTACGTTCTAATGGTGGGGGCTTCCCATGTTATATATATCCCCTAGACTATTCGTAATCATAAGTATCCTTCCCAATCCGAGGATAGTAGTAAGTATAGGTTTACGCAGGTTTTATGTAAGTGCCCTTCCCGACCGAGGACAGTACGTAGCGAGTACGTAGGTTTAGCGCTGGCGTCCTTCCCAATCCGAGGACGGTAGTACGTAGGTTTAGCACTGGCGTCCTTCCCAATCCGAGGACGGTAGTACGTAGGTTTTACGTAGGTTTAGTGCTGGTGTCCTTCCCAACCGAGGACGGTAGTACGTAGGTTTTACGTAGGTTTAGTGCTGGTGTCCTTCCCAACCGAGGACGGTAGTACGTAGGTTTAGCACTGGCGTCCGTCCTTCCCAACCGAGGACGGTAGTACGTAGGTTTAGCACTGGCGTCCGTCCTTCCCAACCGAGGACGGTAGTACGTAGGTTTAGCACTGGCGTCCTTCCCAATCCGAGGACGGTAGTACGTAGGTTTTACGTAGGTTTAGTGCTGGTGTCCTTCCCAATCCGAGGACAGTACGTAGGCTTTGCGTAGAATTTGGCACAGGCATCCTTCCCAATCCGAGGACCGTGGTAAATAGTCTAGTGTAATGTAAGTACAGGTAATCATTCAATCCCATTCCCAACCCAACTGGGGAATCCCATGCCTTGGTAAGAGTGTGAACTCACCTTGGTTTGCTCGGTATGCTAAGTGTATGCTCACAAGTAATCAATCGCGTCCTAAAGTAGGCACGTATGTGAAATCAGTTTGTGTTCAAGTTGTTCACGTATAAACATGTAGCACGTAATCACAATCATATACAAGATGGTTACACTTAACAGCAGTTAAATATTCCAGTTAATGCTTAACAGAATTAACCCAAGTTCCTGCACAGATCAGCTATTCGGCGAAATACACATGTTGGCGAAACACAGATATTGACGAAACACATAAGTTGGCGAAACAAGTTCTGTTTCGTCGTGGTCTTAATTGGCGAAACAGAATTCAATTTCGTCGATTACTCTTGGCGAAACACTTTCTGTTTCGCCAAGAGTTCTGTTTCGTCGGAGGTCAGTTTCGCAGACATCAGATGCAGCAGTTACGAATATACACAAAACCCTAATCATGCTAGCAGCCGTCATCAAAATCAGAAATCATATGAAGGTCAATGTGCATAACGAATCATCATAACTCAACCATCCAAGAATCATTGTCTAGCATAAACCCTAGTTTATGTGTATAGCATATCAAATAACATACAACATCATCACATCAGTAACACACATCAATCATATGCACCAGCAAGAATCTATATAATACAGAAACATAGAATCGATTAACAAACACACACTAACCGATTCGAGACGAAGGAACAAGGATTTAAATCGTTCGGAAGGGTTCGAGGGTACACAGAGCTGCCGTCAATGGGGAGAGAGTTCTAGGGTTTCAACTTTTGCCAAAGATATGAAAATAGAAGTCGGTTCACGTTAATATTTGCGATTTAACGTTCTGGGCCCGTAATGGGCTTCGGCGGATCTGGGCTCGGCGAAACAGCCTGTTTCGTCGAGAAGGTTGTTGGCGAAACTGAATCAGTTTCGTCGAAATGTACTTGGCGAATCACACTTGTGTTTCGTCGGGCTCTTTCCTATGTTAAGCAGTTTATGTTTTACAAATAGCACACAAATTATACCATCACACATAACCATGCAAACACAATGCATTTTATCATATCACAACTATACAATCAAAGTCAACGTGCATTAAATGCAAATGAAGGATGTCGGAATTTCGAGTTGTCACATTATCCCCAACTTGAAAGAAATTTCGTCCCGAAATTTAGCATGCGGTTACTGAGGAAGCTAATAGTGTGACGTTGTTTACCTGTTTCGTATCGCGGCTCCCCGAGCATGTATGCGAAGATTACTGGTTTTCCTGGGGTGTCACATTGAATATGTTGAAAATTGTTTAAGTGTTGAAGTCTACACACCACATGGTCGGGTGGTAGTCCGATCGGGTGACAATCCGATCGGACAACAGTCCGTTCAATGTTCAAACTCCAAACTGTTGAAAAGTCAAGTGTGGGACCCAAGGTGAAATCCGATCGGATGGCAGTCCGATCGAATGACTGTCCTGTCCGTTCGAATGACTGTCCTATCCGATCGAATAACTGTCCGATCGGATGGCTATTCATCCAAACGATCTAGTCGTCCTTGGCACTTGATTATTTTGAAGGTTTTTAGTTGTTTTGCTTGAGACGGTGTTGTGACGTGCTAAACAATAGAAACCCCATCTTGAACCAAGGGACCCGATCGGACAGGAATCACCCAAATCTGACCGGTTTACTGGTTCGTGACGATCGTTCTTGGTTAACCCGAAATCGGTTGTCTCTTTGATAGAAACCAGATCTTGAACCAACACGACACTAAGAATGAGTAGAAGGTCGGTACAAGCTCCGATTCTATCGGTTTTGAGTGCATTGAGTGTAAAAGAGTTGAAAGAAAGTTAGAAAACCATCTTTCAATCCTTTTCTCCTTGGATATGTTCAGATCTATGCAAGATCTTTGTTTATTTATGTAGAAATCTTTCAGATCTAAGTCATTCTTGGTGGATTGAAGCCAAAACATGATGTTCATATGAACACCATGATGACATCATCCTAGAACACCTTAAATCCAGTGATTTCACGGTTAAAAGTTAAGATTTGAAAGAGAGAATGATGGAGAAGTGTGTGTAGATCATAGAAGTACAAGATTTGAGGTAGAAACTTACAAGAATCGCGAGAAATCGAGAGGAAGAGGTCCAAAAGTGCGTTGGTCGAACGAGGGCTGTCACATCACTGTTCAAGTGATGTGACAAGTGCTATTTATAGGTGAAGTGGAGTGAAGGGGATGAAGTGCAACGGATCAGATGGCAGTCCGATCGGGTGGTAATCCGATCGGGTGGCCACTCGATCGATCAGTCACTCGATCGGTGATCTCCGACGTGCTGCGTTTCGAGGTTTCGTTTTGTTCGTTACGTTTTGCAAATATTTGGTTACACATTTTCATACCCACATTCATATATTTAGTATAATTAGTCACATAGGGTCGTATAAATATCCACTTTTCAAAGTTGCGATACAATAACTGGGTTTCGTTTCGAATATGCGTTACTCTGTGACGCATCACGACCATCGAGGGGGTAGAATAGGTCCTCACTCAACGTCATCGTGAGCGTTAGTGTGTGTGACGCGATGTGTCATATCGATAAAGTATGCGTAATATGCGAAAATACTGCGATATAGCGATGTATGCGATATAGCTACATTATGATCCGAATCTCTGGTGCTAGGCGTAACGAGTGTAACGAGTAGTAGCAACGCACGAACGTGCGGGTTGTTACAGTCTCCCCTGCTTTAGGAAATTTCTTCCCGAAATTAATCCACAAGAAGGGTGGTTGCGAGGATCGATGCGATTGGGAGTAGCGATTTAATAGCGTCAAAATAAGCGAGCGATCCATTGAAATTCGATGAGGGAGAGTGTCACGATGACTAGCGATGACAGCGAGTAAGGCGATTCGTATAACAAAAGACGGTAACACACACAAAAAGCGATTACAAAGCGTTTTAATTTTTTTTGAAAAGCTGATTAATTCGAAAAGGTTTGAAGAAACTTGTTTATGAAAAATCTTCCCACAATGCGGTGTTAAACTATTTCGATGTCCACACCAACGCTATGAGTGGGATTTTATCAGGTTACGAAAAGATTTTAGGGTGTTTAAAACTCGTTTTGCGAAATTTTCTCGTCACGCGGCAATAACTTGAGTCAATTGTCACACCATCATTGCAAGATAATCTCGTTTGTACAAAGGTTTTGATCAGATTGTAGAAAAAGTTTTGTAAGAAAACTTTGTTTTCACAAAGGTTTTGATAATATCAAAATTTCAATTTAAAGTCGGCCCCGCATGGCACTTTCCCACGAAAGTTCGACAATATGGCTAAAACACTTATATATAGGAAGTACCAGTGGCGTATACACCATGTTTTAGCCATATAGCTTCCGTCCCTTGAGGCGGTGTCATGCGTGTCGACATAGTACTGTTAGATTTCGATTCCCTTGGTCCAAGCGAAAGAAGGTCGGACCAAGTGTGAGAGAAGGATTGAGCAAACTGAGCGATGAAGTCGTTTTCAAACTCAGTTTAGTAACACGAGCGAGTGCGATAAATGATAAGCGGTACACGATAATTGATAGCACAAAACAGACATAATAAGCGAAGACGGCGGCGACAAGCGAAAAGCGATAAGCGGTAAGCGACGAGCGATAGCGACAACCATCGAGCGATAAGCGATGGTCGATGCGTTGCAAGTGATGGAAACATGCGATTTGATTTGATTTGAACAACACCACAAATTTTAACTAGCATTAGACCCCACATGACCTTTTTCCACAAAAGTCTGCTGATATGGCTAAAGCACTTATATATAGGAAGTACCAGCGGCGTATCCACCATGCTTTAACCATATGAGTTTTGTCCCGTGAAGCGAGGTCATGTGTGCTAATATAACACAGATAACATAGATAACGGTAAACGATAGCGATGACGATAAGCGTTAAGCGATACACCATGAGCGATAGAGCAATACACAAGCGTTAGAGCGATACACACGATAAGCGATAGCGCGATACACATAATAAGCGATTGAGCGAACACACAATAAGTGATTGAGATTGCGAGATAGATTCCAGTGATAATGCGATTGCGAGCGTGTTGACTTACAAAGAGTCTTGCGATTACACGCTTTGAGTTGCGATTGAGATTGTTATGCCTTACGATGTAGTGTAATGTGTCGAAAATAACCACAATAGTATAATAGGTCTACGTTCCAACTCCACATGGCACTTTCTTCACAAAACTTCGGTTAGCATGGCGAAACACCGTCATGTTTCAACCATACGCCTTCGTTCCATGAATAGGTGTCACACTTCGTCAGACATGGTCAAGACGCTTATATATAGGAAGTACCAGCGACGTATCCACCACGCTTAATCATGCCCTGATCGTTAAGGCATCATTGAAACTCACTATGATCTCCGTGCACTAACCAAAATAATCCTGTGTGCACCCGTGATTAATTTGATTCTTGCACGTTTATCGTACCTTGTCTCAAGAACGCATAGTAGGGGTAAAATACATTATTTAGTACATAGTGCTAGCATTTAGATTGTGCGCGAGTATAAGAGAGAAATAGAATCCACATGCGTCGAGAGATAGAATAAGCTTCCACACATAAAAGAGATTGACGGCGATGAGTCGTATTATTACAACAACAACAACATTAAAAGCAAAATAACGTTGCTGTGGAGTACTTCTACGGAGACTGCGGTTGTGGCTGAAAATCCTCAAGGCTGCGGTCCTGTGCGACAGTGCTGTTTAAGATGACCATACCAGTTGCAATTCGCGTAATAGCGACCGTTAGCTTCTGGCGGGTGATGATACGTACACGTGTAACACAGGGGATGAGTTCCGTTGTAGGCACATTTCAAGTGAACTGGAGCTGCTCGGAGAGGTTCTGGTTGCGACAGTCCAGTTGTTGAAGAGTCTGGGCTCATGGTCTTTCGTTTACGGCTGGGCTGAGCTTCCTGAGATGATGCAGTGTCGTCGGCGGATTCGTCTGATGATTCATTGGAGGCATCGTCGGAGGAATCTTCAGAAGAATCATCGGTAGAATCATTGGAAGAATCGCTGGATGAATCGATGACGATTGCTTGATGAGCTTGTTTGACAGGATTCTTGGAGAAGAATCCGTCCAAGACTCATTTGTCGTTGATTTCTGCAGCCAAGCGGTAGGTTTCTTCGATGGTAGCAGGTCTTGCCGCTTCGACAAAATCGCCCACACATTCAAGCAAGCCGCGAATGTACTTCGTGATGGCTTTTTCTGAAGTGTTGACTTAACTTGGGCAGATTATGCTAAACTGTTTGAACCTTGCGGTGTAGCCAGTATTATCACCTTCGACTTGCTTGGTTTCCCAAAATTCGTCTTCTAGCTTCTGAACTTCGTGAGGAGGGCAGTACTCTTTCTTCATGAGTTCCTTCAACTCACCCCAAGAGAGGGCATAAGCTGTGGAGATCCCACGTTTGTTACATTCGGCAGTCCACCATTCGAGTGCTCGCGATTGAAATACTCCAGTTGCGCAAGTAGTACAGAAATTATTGGGACACCCACTCTGACGAAGGGTAACGTCGATAGAATCGAACCACTGGAGTAGTTGGGACACACCTCCTTCACCCGTGAACTCCATCGGGCCACAGGCTTTGAAGTGTTTGTAGAGGAAAGCAGATTGCGGCGCTTCCGTCTTGGAGTCTTCCGAGGTTCGAGGGTTGCTAAGAGAGTGCACTTGAGCGACAATTTGAGGAATGACATTTGCCACTTCCTTGGCCACAAGCGAGGCAATCCTCTTCTCGGCACTTCGTTTGGCTCTTCTCCTAGTTGTTTGCCTCAAGGTAGCGTCGTTGGAAGACATCTAGACAGAGAGAGATTTGGAGTGAGATTCGATCATAATGATTTTTGAGTTTTGCGATGCGATTGAGTGTGATCAAAACTTGTAGCGAGTAATATAGTAGATTTCACATAGGAGACACAAGATTCCTAAATTCCTGCACAATTGATTTGTTGCATATATATATATAATTAGTTGTAGTTTATGCTTACACACATACATATCGGTGTAGAATGCGCGAGGACGCGATGAAGAGCTAGAGAGTGAGGGCGAAAACGAGTAATTAGGCTTTAGTTTTGTTGTGGACATTCGGTTTTTGTTTTAGATTGCGATGGTTGTGCGAGTGGTGCGGTTGCAAAAGCAGGGAGCGAAAATAGTTAAGACAGAAATCGATAAAGCGTAAAGTTTTAAATTGTAAACACGTAGCGTAAATAGTTCAGTAAAGCGTAAAATCGGCAAGTCGTATACTAGAAAATAGATAGAGTGCCTCGAGTGTTTAGGCGTCGACTGCCCAAGGTAACCCAACTATACCCAACAAGCTCGTGCATGCGCGTTGCCCTAGAAGGCTTATGCTTCCACTGGGATGCAGCTCATGGCATTCGTCTTCCTGGTTATCGCGTAGCTCGAGTTATCGTTATAGCCGAGTCCTTGGTGAGAGCTTTTGAAAACCATTTTATAGAGAGCGGAACGGTTTATTAAGATACGGGTTTCACCCCTAACTTAATAACTTCGCTCCTATCTGTGGTTGTGCTCTTCGAATAAATTCGGGAGTTCCACTGGATTTTGAAATGGAGATCTTCGTTGAGTTATGGATGTCACTCCTAGCTCGACGAAAAGTTCTCGTGCTAGAAAAATGCGCTAAGTGAGCGATCTTATCGAGAGTTCTTGGTTTTCACGCCTGATCTCGACTGGATTACTCGGTTGTGTTACACGAGTATTTTCGAAAACGTGTGTATTGTGTTGGCCTTAGGAAAGGCTAAGTAATATTCTAGCCTTAGTAAAGGCTCTTCGCGTGAAATTGTAGTATGCGGTGTTCGCGCGAAGTAACAACTTTTAGAGAATTCGAATGAGAGTATCAAGTAGGCCCGTGCAAACCCTACTGGATTCGCACGAGTCGGCCCGTTCGTACTTAGACTATAGACTAGGTCTTTTCTAAGACAACAAACCCGGACTAGGTCGTGTCTTTCCTAATTCCCTATAGTTATGGCTCTGATACCAATCTGTCACACCCCAACCGATGGCGGAACCATCAGGGCGCGGCCCTAGGCGAATCAGATTGCTCAAGAGAATCCATAACAACTACATTGCGACAGTTTTTAATGCGTTCATTATCCCATACTAATAAACAAGTACAATCACATAAGCTGTCACAAATTTTCATGTTCTCTAAAACAATACAACTCCGACAACCTAGATTATAGGTGTGTTTCTAGACTTCCTAGCTTTATTTGATGTAGACTGCGACAAAACCTGCAACATACGTTAAAACAACGTCAATACAAATGTATTAGCGAGTATACAAGTTTTGATAGTGTAGCGTAAAATAGATAAGAAGCGCTGCGAATTACCAAATACATAAACGAGATACCTCAACATACATGCATATAAGACAGATACTACCAGCTAAGTCACTCGAGCTGTGATTGTGATTGCTATTCATCCTAACTAGACCCCGTCGGGTTCTATAGTACTATACTAGTTAAGGCGGGACCTCGCGAGTATAAGTCCTAACACATATGTAACTAGCATCACGTGTAAATATGCATAACAGTTATTCGCATGTGGTAAACAGTTTGATTGAATAATTCGTTTTGATGAATTTGATTTAATAGGAACGTATGTTACACCCAAAATGCGATAAAAAGGGTTCGAGTATACTCGCAGTTGGTGTTCAGCAAGTAAACACAACTTGGTTGGATTCAAAGGAGTGCGTCTGAGATTAACCTGATCACAGATTGCTAGCCTAAGCGTCGAACAGTGTGTTTAAACGATGAGATGCGACTAAGTGTCGGATGGCAATCCGATCGGACGGCCAGTCGATCGGGTGGCAATCCGTTCGGATGGTCATCCGATCGGATGGCCATTCGATTGGATTGTCACCTCGTTTGGTATGGACGTGTTTGTGTATGATGGTTTGCCTTTTGAAGTTTTCGTTGTAGCATTTTGAAAACAGAGAAGTATCTCTACCTATCAAGTCGGTCGATCGGACGGCTGCCCGATCGGGCGACAATCCGATTGGTGGATACTTTAGTGAGAACAAGTTCACAGCAGTTTGTCACTCGATCGGAGTGTAGTCCGATCGGGTAACAATCCGTTTGTATTGAATATGTTGAAAATTGTTTAAGTGTTTAAGTCTAAACACCACATGGTCGGGTGGTAGTCCGATCGGGTGACAATCCGATCGGACAACAGTCCGTTCAATGTTTAAACTCCAAATTGTTGAAAAGTCAAGTGTAGGACCCAAGGTGCAATCCGATCGGATGGCAGTCCGATCGGATGACTGTCCTGTCCGTTCGGATGACTGTCTTGTCCGATCGGATGACTGTCCGATCGGACGACTATTCATCCAAACGATCTACTCGTCCTTGGCACTTGATTATTTTGAAGGTTTTTGGCGATTTTGCTTGAGACGGTGTTGTGACGTGCTAAACAATAGAAACCCCATCTTGAACCAAGGGACCCGATCGGACAGGAATCACCCAAATCTGATCGGTTTACTGGTTCGTGACGGTCGTTCTTGGTTAACCTAAAATCGGTTGTCTCTTTGATAGAAACCAGATCTTTAACCAACACGACACTAAGAATGAGTAGAAGGTCGGTACAAGCTCCGATTCTATCGGTTTTGAGTGCATTGAGTGTAAAAGAGTTGAAAGAAAGTTAGAAAACCATCTTTCAATCCTTTTCTCCTTGGATATGTTCAGATATATGCAAGTTCTTTGTTTATTTACGTGGAAATCATTCAGATCTAAGTCATTCTTGGTGGATTGAAGCCAAAACATGATGTTCATATGAACACCATGATGACATCATCCTAGAACACCTTAAATCCAGTGATTTCACGGTTAAAAGTTAAGATTTGAAAGAGAGAATGATGGAGAAGTGTGTGTAGATCATAGAAGTACAAGATTTGAGGTAGAAACTTACAAGAATCGCGAGAAATCGAGAGGAAGAAGTCCAAAAGTGCGCTGGTCGAACGAGGGCTGTCACATCACTGTTCAAGTGATGTGACAAGTGCTATTTATAGGTGAAGTGGAGTGAAGGGGATGAAGTGCAATGGATCGGATGGCAGTCCGATCGGGTGGCTGTCCGATCGGGTGGTAATCCGATCGGGTGGCCACTCGATCGATCAGTCACTCGATCGGTGGTCTCCGGCGTGCTGCGTTTCGAGGTTTCGTTTTGTTCGTTACGCTTTGTGATAATTTGGTTACACATTTTCATACCCATATTCATATATTTAGTATAATTAGTCACATAGGGTCGTATAAATATCCACTTTTCAAAGTTCCGATACAATAACCGGGTTTCGTTTCGAATATGTGTTACTCTGCGACGCATCACGGCCATCGAGGAGGGTAGAATAGGTCCTCACTCAACGTCATCGTGAGCGTTAGTGTGTATGATGCGATGCGATGTGTCATATCGATAAAGTATGCGTAATATGCGAAAATACTGCGATATAGCGATGTATGCAATATAGCTACATTATGATCGGAATCTCTGGTGCTAGGCGTAACGAGTGTAACGAGTAGTAGCAACGAATGAACGTGCGGGTTGTTACAACATGCATGAATAAACAAATGTTTATTCATGCCTCTAGGCTTTCTATAAATAGAAAGCTCACCAAGCAAAGGACGAAGAGTTAAGCCAAGCATTCAATACATACAACAAAAACTCCATTGTCCTTTCACCTCAGAATTACATAAGTATTCGTTTGTAATAGATAATAACCTTGTAAACCATTTTGTTTCAAAGTGATATAAACTTGAAAATTCTGTAGGTCTTGTTTCTTGAAAGTCTGATTTCTATTTCCACACACTATTTTCATACTTCTTGAAATCACTTGCCATATTACGTGAAAAGAAGTTTTTTAAGTCCAACTGGGACCAAAAAGATTCAGACTTTTCCTTAATAAGATATAAGTACATGTAACGAGAATAATCATCAATGAAAGTGATAAATGAAGTATGTCCAGTTATGTCAGCGATTGGTAAGGACCACTAATGTCAGTGTGAATGAGTTTTAATAAATTAGAGCTCCTAGTGGCACCTTTCGTATTCGCTAATGTCATTTTTACCTTTAAGACATTTGACACATGTTCCAAACAGAGAAATCGAGATGAGGTAAGACTTCATCCTTTACGAGATGATTTAATTGTTCTCTTGAGATGTGGCTTAAACGTTGATGCCACAACATGGATGAAGTCTCTAAGTCTCATTTCTCTTTCATCTTTGTGAGTGATTCATTAATATTATATGACAACAGAGATTTTGTAAAATCATCATCTAGTTCTAATCTATAGAGACCACCATCCAGAATGCCAATACCAAAAAGAACGGAATCATAGAGGATAGAGAGTTTGCGATGACCATGGGAAACAATAAAACCGTCCATGTCTAACTTTGGTCCTGATACAAGGTTCCAAGTTACCTCAGGAACATATAAGGTATCACAAAGTTTAATACATAAACAAGTTTTCATAAATGATTGTAATGTTCCTATGGCCTTCACTTCTAATTCTCGATCATCCCCAACCTTAAGTGTTCTTTGGTTTCTTCCCAGCTTCCGGATTGAAAGGAATCCCTGAGTAGAATTGGTAACATGAACCATAGAACCAGAATCAAACCACCAAGAATTAGCAGGAACATTTAAATTATAGGACTCAAGTATCATAAAATAATCTTTACTTTTCGTAGCCAGCCACTCCTTAAAGTCAGGGCATTCCTTCTGCATATGTCATGTCTTTTTACAGAACTTGCAGTGGATTTTGCCTAAGGAGTTCTTAGAGCTGGAAGGTGCACTTGTATTAGGATTGGGCCTTTGGACCTTGGAAGCATCCTTTCTTTGATAATTGTTCTTCCTCTTCTTAGAGTTGGAGGTGGTGAAGTTAGCAACATCAGTAGTGCGATCCATCTTCATACGCTCTTCCTCTTGGACGCACATAGCGACCAACTCACTCATCGTTCATTTGTCCTTCTGAGTGTTGTAATTGATCTTGAATGCTTCAAAGGACGAAGGAAGCAAAGTAATGATGAAATGAACGAGGAAACCATCACTGATTTCCATTTCTAGCCCCTTCAGCTTATTGGACATGTCATTCATCATGATGATGTGTTCGCGAATGCCACTCCTCCCATCATACTTAGTTGTCACTAGCTTGAGGATAAGAGTACTAGCATGTGCTGTAGATGTCCCCTTGAATTGCGCCTCCACAGAAGCCAGGTAGGTTTTAGCATCTTCAGAATCAGGAATGGCTCCTCTGATTGCATTGCTTATGGACTACTTTATAAACATGAGAGACATGCGGTTAGACCTAGTCCACTTTTCATGAGTCAACTGCTCAGCAGCAGTACTTTGAGGAGTAAGGTCTGCTGGCTTATTCTCTCTCAGAGCATAATCGAAGTCGAGCAATCCAAGCGTAAGCATGAGAGAGTCCTTCCATGCAGCAAAGTTATCACCAGTCAAAGGTGGAATCCCGCAATTGGGTGCTGATAGTGGAAATAAGATGAGTGAATTATGATACTAATCAAAAAGTCCTAATGTGATCTAAGGGCATGTTATACTAAGGCAGGCATAAATAATGACCATTTTAATTATGAAGCTGTGATATTGTGTATTACTAACATCAAAATAATCAACTTAGTTAAAATTCTACTTAAACGAAGACAAATCAGCTTTGGCCAGAAGTGTAATCATTTAAGCATGTGTGCAAAGTGATGGTGACAAATCAGCTTTGGCCAGAAATGAGACAATCACTTTAGTTATGCACTTGTTAAGCATGCTATACATGAATGAATTAAATCAGCTTTGGTCATATATTAAGACATTCACGTTTGTAATGCACACTTAACATAGCTTTCGTAATACTTGAACGACAAATAGATGTATCAAATCAGCTTTGGCCAAAAATGAGACATTAGAAGCCCATTCAAGTTAAGCCATTTTGGTTTTGTAAAACATTATCTGATTCTGATTAATTAACTAAGTATTTACAAAACCAATTCTTTAATAGCAAACCACCTGTTAGCGCGGATCAAACTAATGCCATGAGTCGCAACAACCTGATTGCGAGTCATTAATGGCAATCGCAACCTCACTCGAAACCTTGGTTTCGAGTAATGAAGAATGACGCCTTAATGAGATTTCGACTTCATTATTGGGTTTCGAGTCGCAACCACCTGATTGCGAGTCGAAATCTCAGTCGCAATCTCATTGTCCTCGTATTTTAGTGAGATTTCGAGTATAAATCTCATTTGGAACCTTAGTCGAAACCACCTGATCTCGAAGCTTATTCTCCAAGTCTCGAAATTTTCTTATCAACAGCTGTTAGAGGAGATAAAACTAAAAATTCGAATTTTTAGGGATTTCGAGATATGGTTTACTGTTTTAGTGATGATCTAATTTTATCAAAATATTTCAAAAATTTTATCTGTGGATCTAATAACAGTTTTCTAAAATTTTTAAGAGATAAAACAGATCAAAACAGGGAGAAACATCCAATAATCCAAATTATATTCCAAAACATAAAGGAATTTCGAATTTTCCTAAGAACACATGATGAACCCTAAAAAATAAAAACATGATTCTAGAACCCGAAAACTGAAAATTAAGGCTTCTAAACAGATTCCAGACATAAAAAATTAACCCATTCGATTTCGAGTCACATGATTTACCAATTCAGTTTATCGAAACGGTGTTTTCGGTGACTTTAAAGAACTCGAAACCATGTTGTGAATCTTATTAGGCTTTCAAAAGTTTCTGTTTTCCAGATTTCAATCCCAGAATAATGGATACGAAAACATAACTGATTAATGAACATATGCTCTGATACCACATGTTGATCAGTTCTGTTTTAAGTATAATGGAAAACATGAAAACATACCCGTGATTGCAGACAGGTCAGCAGAGAATCCAGTAAGTGATGCAGCTATCGAAGTCGACATGCTTGTCAAGATTATCTAGCTCCTTCTTAGGGTGCAATCTAATGACGGTAATGATGAAAACCGATAAAGGGTAATCGGCTATGGAGAGGAGGTCGATTGATGTTATGAGAGTAATTAGGTTGTGTAAATTGTGTAACCTAACCTCTACGTTAGTCTCTTTATATATGCACCCAAGAGTAAACTTAATTAGTTAATAAGGGTAATATGGTCTATCAACAATTACCAACTAATTATTTAATAGGTCATTATATATTTTGATCTATATAATGTAAATGATTATAATGACTGCTAGATTAAATATTACATCATAATATATTTAATCTTACATAGAAATGTAGTTAAATCATGTAGAGAAACTTATCTCTATATGTTCCCAACATATGGATCAAGTACTTTTTCTCCAAGGACTCTTCATATATACATCTCTCTTTCTTGTATCTTTTTACTTATTTTTTTTCTTTCCTCTAACCCCATCAAAAGAGGCACATAGCCTACTAAGTATGCAAGAGCCATGGGTGGTGAAAAATCCAACATAGTTAGAGACTTAACTTTGCCATAAAATCTCTAATCAATTGACATAAAAGAAACTCTACTCAAGAGTCAAGAGTTGTCATCGATACACCACATAAAGAGTTTATATACTATCATTCACCAAATTTCCAAACTCCCGTTTTTAAACCTTTTCAGTTGATAATAATAATAATATATCTCTAGTTCGATCATTGGCATAACCCGATCACACCAATCGACTGAACTAGTGTTCTTTAAATCATTCCAGCAGCACTTTGAGTTTGTCACACAGTTGTTCTTGTGTGGTTGCTTGGGAGACACGTTTCCCCAACAAAAATATATATCATTATAAGCACTAAGTACATACTTTAAAAGACACCCTATATTTCTTCTATTATGTTGTACAGACTGAGCAATAAGATTAGCTAAGATAAATAAGAAATCACTAAAGAGAAGATTCTGTCTAGTTGTACAATCCTCTTGTGATTCTTAACATGATTAGAGCATACGTAGTGGGCGGTATGCCCGGCGCCATGACCGGAAAACGCCCCGGAACACCAAAACGCCGGGCGCCATGTTTCAGAAAATTGGGGGCAGCGCTATAATTATCGCGGGGGAGTGGGGGCGGTATGGAGATGCTTTTCAAAATTGGACCAATCAGAAACAAGCAAACTTTTTTATAAATAATTAATAAAACTGAAAATGATTAAATAGGTAATGATGGGTAGGGGCTTTATGACTACGGGCTTAAATGCATAAGGCCCCATAACGCCCACACGCTGACGTGGCGCGCCACGTGTCGCATAACGCCCACAAAAGGGCGTTATGACTACGGATGGCCTTAGGGACTCAGGATCAAGCAAGCAAGAGTGAGAGGAACTTGGGGCCCACCTAAAAACAGCACATAATAATCTTGCTTTTATCCTAAACCCGACAAAAATCGATTTTTTCGAGGTTAATTAACCCTTAATGGAGATAATATTATATATAATGTGTTGATTAAAGTGACCTATGTATAATCATTATGCACCCATAATTCAGTAGGTGAGAATAACAAAAGTAAAGAACCCTGCAAAGTTGTATATAAACTTTTTTTAAGGAGTGATGCTGCTGCTGCCATTTAAGAGCATTCACATCCAAACCATCAAATTATATATACATTCCACTAAAAAACAACTCCTATATCAATATATTTATACTAAAAACAAATATTTTTTCTCTCTCATTTTCAATTAAATAATATTATCATCATATTTTTCTCTCTCCTTCACTCACAACCACTTTCAATATATATTAAAAAAATTATACTGGGTGAACAGTGTCCCCCCAAATATACAGATGAACAGTAACATTTTCTCTCTCCTCCACTCACAACCACTTTTTATACCCTTTATAATATAAAAACTCCCTCTCACGTATTTTGATGGATAGAATGTGAATGCTCTAAGCAGTTCACCAAACATGTTGGCAATTCTCAAAATACTAAAATGTAATTAAAAATTGATCAAAAGTGGTGGTTTGGCAGAGTTGAGATGGATAATAAGTTGGTAGTGTTATGTTTTGAAGTGAAAAAGGACTCTTCTCAATGATGAAGCCATGTGGTGTGTGTTAACTTAGGCTTTGTCTAATGACAGGCAATAGTCATGTGCCATATGTACCTAGTTATAATATAGGTATAACATGAAATTCATAGATGAGAGTTTAGTTTTAACGATACGGGTCAGTTTCTAGTTAACCTATGAACACTTAGTTAAATGGGTCAACCTTGTGGGTTCGCGGGTTGACCCAACCTATTTGTTTTTATAATTATATATATATAGAAAAAGTACATCGTACATTACTGCTTAACATACTTCACGTACAACAACGTGCGTGATTTGTTATATAACATGCATGATTAATGTTTTCAATATGCGTAATTATTGTATTTCAACATGCGTGATTTTGGATTTTTGAGTTATAACGTGCGTGATTTTAAAATGAGCGTGCGTAATTACCTGTCGTACGTGATGTACGTTAAGTCGTAATGTACGTTAACCTTCCTCTCTCTCTCTCTCTCTCTTTATATATATATAATAAATGATAAAATTATCCTAAACATAAAAATATATAAATAAAAAGATTGTTTATTAGGAGTTCTGCGAGTTCTGTAAATATTTATGGTTATGAAATGATCTTAGCCCTATATATATATAAGTTCTGCGAGTTCTGTAAATATTTATGGTTCTGAAATGATCCTGGCCCTATATTCAGAACCATAAATATTTACAGAACTCGCAGAACTCCTAATAAACATCCTTTTTATTTATATATTTTTATGTTTAGGATAATTTTATCATTTATTATGTGTATTTTTACGATTACATACATGTTAAGAGTAATTTTATCATTTTTTATATGTAATTTTATAATTACACATATGTAAACTAGTTTTTTTACATATATGTAATTAGTAATGACACATATATATAATTTTAGCAATTAAACATATGTAAACTACTTTTAACATATATGTAATCAAAGAAATACATATAATAGATGATAAAAAGATCCTAAATACAAAAACTTATATATAAAATGATTGTTTATTAGGAGTTCTGAAAGTTCTGTAGTTATTTAGAGTTCTGAAATGAACTCAACCCTATATATATATGTTTAGGTCATAACTGAAATTGATTGGATTTTTATGACAAAGTTTAAAAGATAAAAGAAAACTGAGCATTATGTTTATAACTTAAACGTAACTAGGATTTTGACCCGCCGCGCGTTGCGGCGGCGTCAAAAGTTATAGTAACTCGGAATTATACGCTATATTTGACACGACCCATTTTTGAAAAAAAAAATTACGTCGCCGTCAAATGAAAATGTATTATATTTGTCGATCCGACTCGCTTTCGAACAAGCATACACCAAATGTGGTGGAACGTTAACTATCACTATCTTGTCCAAATTCATGTAAGATAAAGACATCCAACTTAACATTATCCAAAATCTGAATATTCAATCCGATGCCGAATTCACCACGAATTTTTGCCTCGAACATATCAAGACCGTACACAGAAGAAAAGTTCCATATCCCGACTGGGTTATCTGTTATTGTCATCATGCAAAAGACAAAAAAAATGTTATTCAACCAGATCTAAAACATCAACACACACTATCGAATCACACAAATCGGCAAATAATCCTAGAAGGACTTACTTGATGAACAGTTAGGTAACATTCTCAGTAAGTTCACATGTCCAGATCAGTTCATTAGGCTCACAATCGTGTTGAGAGTTGTGAAAGATTACGAAAAAAGGAAAACATGTAGGATTCGAAAAGTTATAATGTCACTTCGTGTGAGCACCTTGGTATTTCAATTATCTAAACAAAGTGAAAAAGAAATTTGATATCATTACAGGTTAAAAATAGATATTTATTCCTACATAAAGAAGCTAAATTAGGATATCTAAAACTTAGCTCTGTCTCAAATGTATCAGTTAAAAGCAAAATTAGGATCTCTAAAACTTAGATTTGTATACTCAAACGTATTTGTTAAGACATAAATCCTATCATTAGGACATGAACCCGTGTGAGCAACTGCTATTTGCTAATTGAACTTGGTATTGGTAAAGCCACAAACTTAACATTGTTAAGTTCCTCTTATGAAGTAATGGCCTCAACCAATAACAACCAAATACATAACAAATACTACAATTCAAACCAGATGGTGAAGTACTCATAGTGCAAACACGGTGTTTGCACAATGTGAATGTTGAAGGCAAGGCAAAACAAAACTAATTCAAACATTTCAGAAGCAAACCAAATTATCAATTCTTGACTCTTGGGTGGATTAGTTACTATGCAGTTAATCTCGGTGATACATCGGTCATATCGGTGTAAAATATCAGTCAGAATATCGGTTCAGATATTATCGGCGATATTGACCGATATATCACCGATATTTGACCGATCTAATCGATATATCACCGATATATCACTGAATTATTAGTGTTAAATTGCTATATATATAAATTCGCATTATATTATTATTATCGATATCCCACCGACATCTCACCGAGATAACCTATGTCTCAAATATCGGTCCTTGACCGATATTTAATATTTTACCGCATTAACTGCATAGATTAATTATATAAAAAACATATAATTAAATGTTATGGTATTTACCTTAATCACCAGTTGTTTGTAATTCTATCCTTTGGTGAAACAGTTTGGTGGAAACGGTGCCAACATCATGGAGAATCATGAAGAGAAAAATATACCGCCGTACCGTCACACTACCATTTCTTGCAGAAATCAAAAGCCCCACCTTCACTCAACATAGAAGATCAAGCAACAAACATATAACCTTTCCTCTAGATAAATTCCCCATTTCTAGCATAAATCAAAAGCCCCTGATGGCATCAAACATTAAATTATGGCAAAGTATACCATATATAAACACATCAAACTTTTTCTAAGCCCTAACTTTAAAAATAAAAGTTGACATATCAAACCTCTTAGTGAGTGATTTGGGGTTCAGTACCGTCTCACTCAGCGACTCCATCATCAACCGTTGATGTCCGGCTACCAAAGTTCGAGTCCGCCGGCGAAGCCAGCACTGACGCATGAAACGACCACCTTAGCCCCCAACAATCTCGAAAAGACCAAAACTCGGAAGATCATATGGCAGATTTAAGTCAAATAACTGGAGAATTAGGGTTAAAAGTGTTGGATCTTACCTTCGTTGCTAGAAAACCGGTGTACATATCCACCGTTGTTGCGCCCTGAACTTCAGCCTTAGAACCCTAGAACTGACCCTACTCCACTCCACTTCGTTCCTAATCACGAAAACCCCCAAATCACAAAACGTCTGGTTGACCACGGTTATTAAATCGACGCCGATGGAGTCATCGTTCTCCATCACAAACCATATCATCCACTCTTGTTGACGTGGAACCTAAGTTACATCCAAAATATTGGCGATGACAGTGACTGCGGTGGGGTGGGGCGGTGAAGGGTTGGAGAAATGGAGTCCGATTGTATGCACAGAAGATGTTTACTTGTTTAGGGTAAGGAAGAAAAGCTGGAGTGGGAGAACGTAACACTAACCTTTCGCCCAAAAAAAAAAGAAAGGCATGGATCGAACTTCTGTGGGTGAAGTTTTATAACAAACAGAGAACCACTTTGCCAGACGCACAAACATGATATAGTTGAAACAACATGTATATATAAACAATAAAAGTATACTACTCATTACTGTTCACAAGGTTGCTTTTTTAATATATAGGAGAATTGCTTTATGTACATTTGGGTTTTTCGTTATATATTTGTGATTTTATAGTATTAGTGTGAAAATAAAATCCATGTTAAATGGGTCATGTTCATATGACTGGGTCATATTCGGATTCATGTGTCGGACATGAATCCATGATATATGGGTTCATATAATGTTTGAGTTCAAGTCTTGTACAGGTCCGTGTCAAGTTCAATTGGTTAACCTATAAACACGACCCATTTAACACACTTTGGTACACGCATTTAAACATGCATCCAAACGCCCTCTTTATCATATTAAGCTCCACAGTGGCGAAGTATTGTGGGTGCCGGGGGGTGCACCCACCCACCCCAATGTTTCGGTTAGAAGTGTATAAGTTTTGATTTTTCGTCCGAAATTTTTAAAATTATATAGGATGCCCCCCTCCCCCGATTATTTTTCCTAAATTGTATATCCTAAATATTTATAAACTTTGTATATAAATGATGGGTAGTTTGGTAAATATACACTTTGTTTTATTTGGAACTATTATTATTTGACCCAACTTGAATCGAATAACCAACCCGACCTAACCCAAAACATAATGATAGGAAAAAAATTGGGTCCCATCACTTTACGCCCCCTCGAAACTTTTGGTCAAGCTCCGCCACTGAAGCTCCATATTCCCCATTGTCTACCAACTCCAACTTAGACCATGTGTAGTGGTTTAGCTCAATAATGCCCCCACCATGGGGCGTTTTGCGACACGTGACAGTCCAGTCAGCATGGGGCATTATTGGGGGTTATTGCAAAAGTGCCGTAGTAGGAATAATGCCCAATAACGCCCCTTCCAATCATTAAACAATTTTTTTTTTAATACAATACTTCATTAAATTAAAAAAAATAAATACAATACTAGTTGTTGATTGGTCATTCAAACTTCTGGAGGCATGTTTCAAACAACGCGGGAGCAATTTTTTTCGAAAAAAACGCCCACAAACGCCCCTATGTAATGGGATGTGGGCGTTTTTTGGTGTTATTTTTCAATTTTTTTTTTTTAAAAACGCCCCACTACGGGGGTCTTAAATGGGGATACAAGATAATTCATTGATTGGCTGATTCAGTGTACTACTCTTAGTGACACAATCATGAAATCTCCTACTTGACCACCTTTTTCTTTTTGCTTTTAATCTCACTGGCCATAAATATATCTTTTTTACTCACACCCCCCCTCAATCACAATGCAAACCTCTAGAGGTCATCTCAAGAAGCAAAAGCTTCCATATAAAGGATGCAAGACATTATGTTGCAATTGTAGGCTTAGTGTTTCATCTTCTTCTGAAGAAGAAACCGACAGCAGGAAATCAGACCGATTTCCAACCGTCTCAAGCCTTGCACACGCGATGGTTCAAGAACGATTAGACCAAATAATTAGAGAAAGACAAGAAAGAAAATATGAAGAGAGGAGGAGAAGGGTAAGAGAAGAGGGTAATAGGTTGTTTGTGATGGTGGCCATGGAGAAATCGTCTTATAATCTTAGACAAGATTTTCGCGACTCCATGATGGAGATGATCACTACAAACAGGATTTCCGACCCTAAAGATCTTCGTCGGCTTTTAAATTGTTATATATCGATGAATTCTGAAGAATTTCATAGTGTTATACTTGAGGTTTTTCATGAGGTTTGTTCAAATTTGTTCTTGTATTGTAAGTGCCAGTAAAGACTACTAATATTCTTTGTTAATGATCATAGATGTTAAGTTGAACGTTATTCTACATTTATACAATATATTATTATATAAAATAAAATCAACTTAAAATGTTATAACTTATAAGCATTAAGATACATTTCCAAATCTTTTGATCGGTTTTATTTAGCCATTTTTTTGAATTTTATC
Organism: Helianthus tuberosus; assembly: GCA_030545235.1. Classification (NCBI taxonomy): domain Eukaryota; kingdom Viridiplantae; phylum Streptophyta; class Magnoliopsida; order Asterales; family Asteraceae; genus Helianthus; species Helianthus tuberosus. The sequence goes on from CM060354.1 coordinate 122,024,910, forward strand.
TATTTAACTCGTAACTACTACCAACATATAACTAATCTGTAGCGAAAGGGAAGCGAAGCTTTAATTTAAATTACTATAAATCAATATAATATAAATCAATTATTTAATTTTTTACTTTCATTTTTTTTATTAGACCACCCGTAGTGGGGCGTTTTTTTTAAAAAAAATTGAAAAAAAAAACGCCCCAAAACGCCCCCACCCCATTACACCCGGCGTTTTGGGGCGTTATTTTCAAAGAAAATGGAAGTGGGCGTGATTTTTAAAACGCTGAAGTTCGCTTAAATGGTCAAAAGGCTTTTGCATATGGCCAATGGGAACACTCCACAGTCTGACATGTTCATATATGCCGCCCACTTTTTCAAAGGAGTACAGCTTTCTCTTTGTCCCACTATGTGTTTTTTTAATTAAAAATAATATGGGGCATTATACCCACTACACCACTTTTGCTATAATGCCCCCTTGCTGACTAGGACGCCACATGTCGTATAATGCCCCATGGTGGGGGCATTATAACCTTCTACCACTACGCATGGTCTTATCAACTAAGTTTATAAAATTTATAGTACCTCACGTATGATTTAAACCTAGTCCCTCACATCCAAGACTGCTAAAAAAGGAAAAACCAATGCATGGGCCATAACAGGCTTAGGCCCATAAAGTAGCAAAATACCAGATACATGTTAATTAACTGGACTCTTAAAACCGAGAACAAATTGCATGTAGTAGTCAGGTGCACATATTGGGTTTTTCTAAACACCCAGTTCTGGATTAGAAACCGAGTTCGGTTATATGATAAGATATTGAGAAATCGGATATTCAGATAAACCGGGTAGAGTTTGGGCACGGGTATTGAGGGAAAAAAAAACAAACCCTATACACCCGGGCCATGTTAGGCTCAAGCCCATAAGGTATCTATTTGCATTACAATAAACAGCAATAACATTAATACATTTAAGTAAAAATTATTTACCTAACAATATCTATTTTTTTAATTTGCAATGATATAAAAAATGTGAAGTAAAACATTAAAACCCCATGCATACCGTATCAGTGTTCAGAAGACCTGAATTCGAATACATATATATAAATATAAACGGGTTCGGATGTTGATAATAACCAGGTACGGATATTTTTCGGGTATTGATTGGGTATAGTTCCGGGTAGGGTATTGAGCTCAAAATGTGTACCCTATATACCATTCATGTAAGTTCGGGTTTGGTTTCAGTTATTTTGGTCGGGTTCGGTTCCGTGACTAGTTTTGTTGCCCCCCTCTAATTACATGAGCCATGACATGACACTATGACAGCCAAAAGCCCAAAAACTCTTAACACAGACGGTATATAAAATGACATGACAACAAACAAATAATACGTTAGTTAATTGGGTGCATAAGGCTATAGGGTGTGGTCATGACCCTCGTGACCACCATGACCCTTCACGTCAGTTCCATGTCACACCTCTAATCCACAATCCACAATCCAAAACCACTACCCTAAGGGTGTGGTCATGACCCAAACCACTATCCCCTTATTTTAATTTATATTTGTCTAAAAAAAAGGAAATTATTACTTGAAAAATGGAAAGGAGGACCATGGTTGCCATGGTTTAATCCATACAAACCATGGTGGATTAGGGAAGGAGGTGGTGTAGTCTTCCATTCATGTTCCAGCGTGGCGAATCATGTCGCAACCATGACCCCACACCCTTTAGCCTAATACCAAGAACAAACAAATGTCAAAAACATGGGCCATGTTAGGCTTAAGTCCATAAGGTATCCGAAACCCTAAATCCGAGACGATATATAAAAAGACAACAGACAATGAGACAGATAACAACACTCATGCCATCCAAACCTTAGCATCTTGTCACTAAAAGAAGTATTATCTTAAATAAAAATTTGCATCACATAAAACTCATGATCCAAACAATAAATTAAGTTTGGCACCAAATTGTTCTTTAACAAACCCTTCCTCAAATCTAAAAACACAAACACAATATTCCATTGCAGAAAAGGAAAAAAAAAACATAACCTTTCAAGATTGTTCGCGATCATCGTCTTTGTTCATCAAGCCTTAAGTTGAATCTTGTACCTTTTTGTCCCCGCCTTCAACCGCTTCTGCATTAGAACAATGGTTCTTCAAAACCGTTGCAATGTCAACCTCTGACGCACCCGCAAGCTTGAACCGCTCAACCGCTGTGTCCAAGTTATTTTCCCATCCGGTCAAACCCAACTTACACTCAACTTGTGATCTTTCGAAAAGCATATTACCCCAGAAAAGATGTATCTGAGATTTCATAACAGCTGCTTGTTCTGCTGCTTCATCGCCTGAAACTTCGTTGACCTTTGACTTTTTCTTCAATTGTTCTTCTTTCTTGCTGACATTTGGATCTTTAGCTTCTTTAGCTCTTTGTTCCTCAAGTTTTTCCCACATTTCTGTTGCGGATTTCATCTTTTCTTCAGCACTGTCGAAAAGCTGAATCGTTTCTGTAGGGTCCCACTTTGACAGATCATCTTTCTTGGCAACAACAAACGACCAATAAAGTTTCGCCATTTCGAACTGCTGTTGGCCTAAAGCGAGTAACCCTTCGTAAAAGTCGGGCTTTATTGATAATGCTTCTTCGTACTTCTCTCTTGCTAATGTGTATTTCTCTTTCACCCAATCATATGCCGCTTGAAGCCGAGTCGCAACCATTTCTTGATCACCCGAGTCGTCTATCGGGATCCGTTTACGCGCCGCACACATGTGGACATTTCCCCAGTTGAAGAAAGCCAAAGCCGCCACTTCCTGGAACTTTGAAGCAGCTTTGTCAAATAGAACTTGAGCTTCTTCACTAGTAACGGTTTCTTCAAGGGCTTCAGAGCACATTTCCATTCCAAGCTCGTGTAAATCGATATGCGCGTCGGGGTCAATCCCGACATGTGTACGGAACAGCTGAGCAAATTCAAACAGCCAGTCATCCATTTCCACTTCTTTCAACTCAGGATCTTCAGATGAAGCTGGTTTATCGGCTTCTTTTTCTGTCTTTTGATCGGTCTCGGGATTAGATTGGGACCCACTATTGTCTACTTCAACCGGCTCGATCTCAACGGGTTTCTCTTTTTCTACCTCTACTTCTTCTAACAACGGTGGCTCTTGCTCTGGACTAACCTCAACAACATGCAATTTCAGCATCCCGTATAGGTCAGATTTCTCAATATCGGCATCTTTATCTGGAAGAACGGGTCCATCTGCAATGGATTCAGCCAATCTGAGCTCATGGGTACAGGTTATAGTTACTAAATCCCCATCGTCATCCTTGTATTTAATCAGGACTGAATTAGAAGACGGAAACCTTTTGCTAACAATCTCTCTCAACACTTTAAAGCTGCAGTTCACTGGCATTTGCGCAAGACGTATGTCATGATCATACACAAGTTTCAAAGATCTCCACTGAATTGCAACCTCTGTAGCAGGCGGTTTCAAAGATATGGTCTTTTCATTCTGCTTATCCTTATCACCATTAGCACTAGATTTATTAGAACCACTGGAAGGCTTTAAAACAAGCTTTGGCATTTGAGTGGTTTTAACCTCCGGGTCAACTTCAATAGGTGGGACCGGATACGTCTTATCTACCTTATTATTACCAACACCAACCGAACCAGAAGGCCCGGTCTTCTTCGGAACAGGACGAGCCGGCAAACAAGGTCCAAGCCCAGCAATGGGAGCCCCACGGATAGCGGAAGCCCCTAAAGCCGCAGGCGAAGGGCGACTCTGAAGATCCTGTTGTGCCTCCTGACGGGCCCCAATAATTGGACCGCGTAACCTCCGAGCTATCTCCAAAGCATCTCGATGACTTGGGTCAGCAGCCAACAGTGTCTGCACATCCAACATAGCCATTTCATATTTCCCCACCGCCTCAAAAGCCCGCGCCCTACGCAATAACGCACGCACATACCCAGGCTGAACCTGAAGCGCCATCGAGCACTCAGACACCACCATCTTGTAATCAATGGGCTTCATTTGCATCAAACAAGCAGCCCGGTTACTATGGTAAATCGCTCGATCCGGGTGGTTTTTAGGAGTTAGTTTAAGCGCATTCTCATACTGTTCAAGCGCACCGACAAAATCACGAGCCTGAAACCTCTTATTCCCCTCTTCTTTAAGCTCATTAGCCCTCTTCAAGAAAACAGTTGAATCCAAATCAACACCAACACCACCGCCATTAGCCATAGTTGATACAGGTTTAGGGTTTACTCCTGACACATGACCACCAGTTTGACTAGGGTTTTGACTTTGATTTTGACTACCCCCACCCCCACTCTTCTTCTTCCTACCACCAGATTTCCCCATGAATTCTAACTAAAGCAACAAACTTTAACCTAAAATCGAACAGAAACTACAAACTGCTCGATTTGAAGAACGATTGGTGACAAATCAATTAATTGATGAAATTGGAGGTGGATTTACCTGCGTATGGATTACGCGCACACAGTTGCGAGCCGATTGAAGGATTTGAGAACGCTTTGTGTGAGGATTTGAAGGAATTTGAGAGTTGAAATTTGGGGGTTTTAGAGATTTTTATCTGCTTAAATTCGAAACCCTAGATAGCAGGGAGGGGGGTTTTATTTTTATTTTATCAAGTGGAGTGAGGGCCGACTTGTTTTGTATATTGGCTTTCCACAACATGGTTGGGCTCCATTAGGGGTGTGCACGGTTCGGTTAGGTTAGGTTTGGTTCGGTTTTTACGTAAAATCAAAATCAAAACCGAAACCGAAATGTCGGCTTTTGGGTTTTAAAAATCGTTCGGTTTCGGTTTTTTTTTTGTTTTTTTCGGTTTCTGTTTTCGGTTTTTACGTCGGTTCGGTTCGGTTTTTTGGTTATTTCGGTTTTTGAAACAAAATTATGTAAGATTCAAAAAATAAAAAGTATAATTTATATTATAACAATCTTTTTATATGTTTGTATTTAAGTTATTATAGTTAACCTCTTTAATTAATATTGTTTACATAAACCTAACATTCTAATATATTTTTATGTTTCTTCAAAGTTTTTATTAAATTTAATTTTTATATTAAATTTTGTTATATCTTATAGGTAATAATAAATCATTTCAATTATAATGTTTTTATTATAAACACTTAACATTCAAAAATAAAATTAACATTTTCTACTAGCATTGAGTTAAACACTTTAACAATTTAAACTTGAACATAAAAATATATGGATTGTAACTTATCGGTTCGGTTTTTTTTTGTTATTGAAAAAGTTTATCCGAAAACCGAACCGAAATTTTCGGTTATTAAAAATCTGAAAACCGAACCGTCGGTTTTTGTTTCGGCTCGGTTTTTTCGGTTCGGTTATTTCGGTTATTCGGTTACGGTTCGGTTATTTCGGTTTTCTTGCTCACCCCTAGGCTCCATAACTTGGATTATTGTTATTGCATAACTAGTCCTTTATCTATTTTCTATCTTTCACATTATGGGAAATGTATTAAAAAAATAAGAGAGAATTACATTAGCCTTGCTCTGTGACAGGTTTAAAACGTAGATAAAATAAGTGACTTGCACCCGTACATAGGGAATTTGAATTTCTAGGTTAATCCGTACATTCTAATCATACGTGTTTATGTTAATTGTGTGCATTTAGAGTTAATCATTCTTAATTGAGTCTATAAAGTTCGGGTAAATGCATAAGTTTACATTTAGCAACTCTTAGATATCCTCGTATCACATAACTGAAAATTGTATGAAACAAAAATTTGTGATTATTCGGTAAACTTTTAATAACTGGAATTATTCCAATATGTCTGGAACATTAAACCAATAGCATTAGTATGTGTTTTGGTGTGAGAAATTGATAAAAACTATATGTAGATAAGTTAATATCGTATTTTCCAATTTTCGCATGTTATTGTTAATTTTGTTACAAATTAAGACCACTAGTTATTAATTTCGCCAAACTATGTGTATTTAGCTAATTAACAATGTCTAGTAAGTTATTAGCCCTAATTGGAGCCTAACTTGGTATAATTGGCCATTACATTGTAACCAAACTAGAAACCACTTTTAGGGGACCAAGTTATGATACATATCTACTTTTCACCAACCCAAACCATCCCTTAACCCTTTTACAGCCGAAAACGCTTCCCAAGGCCAAGTGACCATATTGTTTTGCTTCTTTGACCATCTATAATGTGCATGCTTGGCATGAGAATTTGTGTGTAATGATATGTATGTTTAAATAAGATCACAAGCCTCTTGTATTAACTATCATTTGAACCCAACAACACAAGACAACATTCTCTCTTCCCTTTCCCTTTGAAACCTACGGCCATCACCACCTCACCATACTCCTACCACTTTCAATCACCAAAACACATTAAATCCTACTTAGATCATCAAGCTTTGAGGTGTGATTGAAGAATTGGAGCTTAACTAGGAGCTACACCTCATAGATCAAGCAAAACCACATCCATTTTTACTTGAGAAATCTTCCCTAGCTAGTCTAGCAGTAAAATCTAGCTCTTTGATTGTTAAATCTTGTAAATATCACCAAATGAAATTTGTATTGTCAAACAAGTTAATTGATGTGCTAAAAGTAGTTTAACTAAATTAACCCTAAATTAGACACTAAGTAATACTCTAGACTCTTTAAAATTAAACTACTGACAGGCAAGTGAACATATCAAAACTAGTAAAGCTAAAGTAAGTCCAGATATCAAACCCACGAGACTCCTATTGAAAACATGAACTAGTCTAGCGGTAAAATCTGGCTCTTTAATTGTTAAATCTTGTAAATATCACCAAATGAAATTTGTATGTGTTTTGTCAAACAAGTTAATTGATGTGCTAAAAGAACTTTAACTAAATTAACCCTAAATTAGACACTAAGTAATACTCTAGACTCTTTAAAACTAAACTATTGACGTGCAAGTGAACATATCGAAACTAGTAAAGCTAAAGTATGTCCGGATATCGAATCCAAGAGACTCCTATTGAAAACCTGAACTATACTCGATTATTTATCTACACTCCTGATTTTATTGTTTTATTATTTTGAAGGGGTTCTAACAATCCTAATGCAATTAATTAAAGAGTAAATTACAAGTTTTGTCCTTTATATTTACATCAAATTGCAGGTGTTGAACTTTTGGCCAAAAGTTTACAGGTGGTGTCCTTAACCTTCCAAAATCTTGCACGTTTTGTGTCACACCCCGACCGCGTAAAACAAAAAACCGCGGCAGAAACGTCGGGGAGTGATGCGACAGAATTATTGTTTCAACAACCATGGTAATTAAAGTTTTGTATTATTAGAATTAAAGTTTACATAGTCTTGGAATTTAAATAAAACATCACATAATAAATGTCTTTTAAGTCACTAAGGTCCAATTCCGCCTAAGTGTAGCACAAGCATCATCATGCATTAGCACCTGAAACACATGCGAAAATAGGTACGTCAGCATAAAAATGTCTGTGAGATACATAGGTTTTGTTTATGCAAGATTCATGACTTGTAGTTTAAAGAAGGGTTTAACAAAAAGTAGTCATGAACCTTGTAAAATGTTTTCTTTTATGAAATCATGTGAAAATCGATATGAAAATCAAATGATATGAAAGAAATATGCATGGTTAAATGAATATCCAAGTAAAAGTGAACTTGTATAAAATGTTTACTTTGTATAAAAATGTTGTGTCCTTGTGAAAAATGTTTCATGTCTTTGTCAAGTGGCTTAGATAACGCAACAATGTATAATACAATAAAAGCACTTATATATAGGAAGTACCAGCGGCGTATCCACCATGCTTTTATCATATAACTCATAGCCCCGTTACATAAGTCACTTATCAATAACCAACCAAAATGTCTTGTTTAATGTTAAAATGTTTATGTATAAACCATGCACAATGTCATGTGTGAAATGTATCATGTATAAACAAATGTAATGCATAGCAAGTAGAAAGTATCTACTTAACTACGTGAAAATGTTAATGTGATAATCAATGTTATGTACGGTGAATAACTATTAGTTACTCAACCCCGTAGGAAAATGTACAAAACAATGCTTTTGAATAAACCCAAGTTTAAATCAAATGTTATGTTTTGCAGAAAACAATGCTTTATGATTACAAACATTTATGCAGTATTGTTTATTCGCATACATTCAAGCCTTGCGACTGTGGTGACAAACCTTTAAACAAATTAAAGGTTCATCTAAGTTATGTATATCGGATTCTGTCATTCCCAACTTCCAAACAAACCTAGGAAGTCGGAAACGGGATTTGTCAAGTCCTATGGTACAATTACATACTACCGAGCGGCATAGCTAATGTTAATGAATGTATTATTGTTCCGATTAAACAGACCAAATGTCATAACCAATGTAGCATCCGAAAACCATGTACTAAGTATGCTAAGTAAACATACATAGTAGAAAATGTTCATGAAATCAATGTGCTAGCATGCTAAGTAAACATACATAGCAAAAATGTTTATGAAATCAATGTGCTAGTGATGCGCGTGTGGTGTGATATATATTTAAGTATGTTTTAAGCCCTTTTTACACGTTAGCCAAGTTTTAAATTTATAAAACACGATATTTTACTAACACCAAACACACATATGGGCAAGTGCACCCATCGTGAGCGTAGTATGGTGTTGGCAAGATACCGAGGTCGTCCAAGGACCCAAGAGCTTTTAATACCGGTTTATCCTCAACGTCTAATCAAATAAAAAATTAGAAAAAGGTTTTTAAACTAGAAAAATAAAAACTAACTAAAATGCTGAAAAATAAAATAAAATAAAAACAGATAGACAAGATGAATCACTTGGATCCAACTCGTGTTTAGTGTAACCTTTGATTATTTCCGCACTTTTGCACTTTTTAAGAGATTATCTTAGTTATTGTAGTAGGCCCCTCTTTTGAAGGTGACGTTACCCTCAACCCAGTAGTTTGAGTCAGCAAGGATACAATCCTAAAGGGTCGGATTATTGAAAGAAAATTAATTAAGTTATTAATGCATATTATGGTAGGCCCCTCTTTTGAAGGTGACGTTACCCTCGGCTAAGTAGTCTGAGTCAGCAGGGATACAGTCCTAAGTAACCGGGTTAAAGTATTAGTAGTAGCTTACATATGAGGGGATCAAAGAATTTGGACCCCCGCCATCCAATACCAGTGGGTATTGAAGGAGGTCCTACTAAATTTGACCCAGGTGATGTGCTAAAAGTGGTCTAATTAAACTAACTAATTCTAACCCTAAATTAGACAATCTAAGTTTTAAATTTATAAAAACAGACTCTCTAAAACCTAGACCACACCACCGGCAAGTGTACCGGCCAATGCAGTATAGCCTAAGTAAGTCCGAGTATCGAACCCATGAGACTCTCTGATTACGCTAATTAGACTCTATCTAGACCTAGACTGACACAGACTCTAACTGTTTAATTGGTTTGGGGGGGTTACGGAAAATCTAGGAAATCTATATTAAACTACTAAGTAGACTAAAACTAGACTAAAGACGAATGAAGACTGCGGACTTTTCTTATATGAGAACGAGACCACCTAGACAAGAATCCTGGATTGTTTTTAAGAGATTACCGATTAAGTTAAATGCACGAGTTATGGAACCGGGATCTTAAAATACTAAACCTATTAAGAACCAACGAGGCCCCTCGACCCTTCTCAAGGAGAAACCTGTGGAGCTACCTAGGCCGTTAATTCTACCGGTTATTAGACGCCTTCCCAGTTGTCTAATTATTGTGTAAGTACCCTAATGCTGACCTACTCTTTCCCAATCCTAGATCTAGGGTAGTTCGAAGTAATTAATTTGACTTGATAGACTAATAAGACCGACAGGTAAACCAAGACATAACCTTTTCCAAGGCCTATCTAAAGCAATTCGCCGGGTAAGACCTACCAATAGCCCCTCACTTCCCAGGTATTAGGACTAGTAGAGCACTAAGACTTAGCAAATTATTACCACTTACTTCTAGTGGTTATCGGCCGATTCTCCCTAAAGAGTGAAGGTTTTCTAACGTGATATAGACACTCACCGAAACCCTAAACCCTAATATGACTCTATGTTGTGATATAGACCGTCACTAAGAATCATACGAAGCAAATGATAACAATAAACCAAATCAAAGCACGCATACACATCAAACCATTAAATCAAACCGCTTACTAAACACAATCACCCATAACAATCATGCAAATAACAAAAACCGGTAAAAACTTTATACTAATCCATTCATCAAGTCTAAGTGGCATAAAAGTTTAGTCAAGCATCTCAAATAAAGAAAACAAATCAAAGTTGTTCAAACAAGAATTCATTGAATAAAAACAAGAAACCAGAAAAGAAATCTAAAGGTAGAACCCGTAAATTCCTTGATCTCTAAGCTTCCTACTTGTCTCCAATGATTCCTGGCCTTCGACCCTTGCTAAACACCTTCTCCCCCAAAATTCGTCCCGCTGATGTTCGTAAAATAATAATGTGCGGCTCCTTCTTTTCTTTTCAGTCGTGCGTCTGATGTGATGTTGTGCCGTCCAACTAATTCCCAAAATTTTTATGTCTGATCGCATGGCCCAATACCATAATTTACGTTTACATGCTGGTGGGCTCTAATTCTTGAAAAGCCCAAAATCCTTTACATCCAGAATAATTCCCCTCCAATTCTTTTCATCCCATAGATGTTGTAATTCGTCAATAGGGTTTTTTTTTTTGGGATTTAATATGTTGGCTCAAAATAAGAATCCTTGTCAAATTCTATGTCTGCCGCCTCCAACTAATAATTGTAAGACATCTCAAAAATATAATATTGTTGGTAACAATTGGCAGCTTCATCCATTTTATAATTTGTCCACTAATAAATATTATTAATATATATAGCCTTCTCAATTTTATAATGTAGAGATAAGTGGACTCAACCCAATCAAAGAAAATAGCGGCGATTTTAGTTCGGTCATTGGCGGTCTGCTCTACTCAACTGGCTGGTTATTTGATTATCACTCATTTACACTCCATTTACACCAGGACCTGCCAAAACACAAAATAATATAATATAGTACTAATACTAAATAAAAACAAATAAAACTTATACAATAATTATACAATTTACACGGGACAAATATGTGTATTTAACCCCACATCAAATATCCCCACACTTAACATTTTTTCGTCCCCGAAAAAGAATTATGCAACGGAATCATAGATGAATAATCACTCGGGTCAAAGCATATTTATATTTTATTAAAACCCAAAACTTGCGTTAGCCGCGATTGCGAATATATTTGTCCCTTTAAACCCAAGTCCGGTCCTAAGCCCTTATCATGTGATTTTAATTTAAGTGCGGTCAGTCTACCTAGGGTCTCACACTAGAATCTACGGTCCACCTACTCCCACCTCAAGCTTATAGGACTAAAAGAACGATCACTGGACCAATTCCTAACCGTCTTATATCAAAACCAAGAGAGTTTACAATCAACCTTTTTTTTTTCTTTTCATTTTTTTTTTTGCTTTTTTGTTTTTTTTTTTTTTTTTTTGCTTTTTTTTTTTCTTTCGTGAGGCTAGACGATGCTTTCCCTAACCAAGAGGTATTCCGGCTGTAGAGTCGCTATCCCCAACCACAGATTACTTAGGTTTCGGTACTTTTATTCGGCAATTCGATTTCACACATCCCAGAGGCATTCCGGCTGTAGAGTCGCTATCCCCAACTCGGATTACATAGACCTGTGTTACTTTCATTTAGTTTCTAGCTCACTTTTTATTCTCTTTTTTTTTTCGCAAGATCACAAACTCTAACGGTTTTAACTTATAACGGTGCCCCTTATACTATTATTGGCAGTTTTGATTTCCCATATTTCCCAGGCGAGAACCCACTAGCAGACCGACAATTAAGGTATATTAGCTCAAAGGGACTTAAAACCAAACTCGGGCCTATCCACATATCCCAAACTAGACGCAAGCTCGATTTATTATAATCTCATATTATTATTATTCGAACCCGAGCAAAAATTCATCTTTTCTATCATTTTCCGCTTTAATTTGCAAACTTCTTTTTTATTCGAAAGACATTTTCTGATTTTTTTTCAATTTTTTTTTTTTTGGATTTTTCAAATTTTTTTTTTTTCATATTTATGACTCAAATATTTACAAGTATCCCATCCCCACACTTAGAGATTGCATTGTCCCTAATGCAAGAACGAAAATACGACTCAACAACTACCTAAAAATAGAAACTGCAAACGAAATAAATAAAAAAATACACAACAACAACAAAAAGGGAAACGACTTAGCTGATTAATAACAATGCGTATGCTCCAAATCTCTCGTCCCATCCTGCTCGATCGTATAGCATTTCGGTCGCGATCGGCTTTGACTCTGACACTGGTACGCTTGATAAATACCTTATATTCGAACAGCAGCTCCAAAATCACCCGAATGGAAATTGCGTACGGGTGGTACATATCAAACCTGCATAACCAAAAACAAGCACAAATCAAAGCAATACCGACTCTAAAAAAAACGACTCAAGAACCACTAATTTAGACTCATGGTACAAAATAAACGACTCAATAACCAAGTAAACCCGAAAACACAAAACACGAAAAAGAACTAAAACTACGATAGAGACTCAAAAATCTACAAACTCTACAAGTGTGCTATCAATTTTTCTAACACTCACGGAGGATCATGTAAACGCGGCTCACCTCCATACCAAAACTCACAGGCTGTAGCACCATCATACCTGTTATCAGCCGAATCTATCCAAACACCCTCATACCTCTCACATCCTCTCAACACATCATCGGGCGGTTTGAACTTATACATTTCAAATCTAAATCGATCCCCACACTGAGCCTTGCTCAATGCTTCTATCTTAGATTCTAAGCACTTTACCCTTTTTCCAAGATCATCTACTCTCCTATCGGGTGGATCCCCACACTTAGGTCCTATCGCTTCCTCTAGACTAGGACCACTTATCACCTCTTTCTCACTTCTCTCAACTTCTAACTTCGATGAGATGATAACCGGTAGCTCGGAACCCTCTCCTAGAAAAGCATACTCTAAATGAGATGGAAGAACCTTAAGCTCTAAGGGTGGGGGTTGGGTGGTGTCATCACTAACAGCTAATGCTTCGGGAATTAAAGGAATTCCCTCATCTTCAACTTCATCTACCCTCAAAGACTCCTCCTCTACCTTCTCTCCTACCACTAAGTCCGCACCACTGATGTACTCTAGACAATGGTCAACGCATGAGATGAACGAGTTCAAGAAATCTACGGAATGGCAAGGACCACTATAGAAAAGCATATTCTGAATGAGATGGAAAAAAAGACATTAATCACTAAGACTCTAAATAAAAATAAAAATAAAAATACAAGACTCAAAACAAAACAAAACAAAACACGCAGCACGTATATGTCAATTAAGTCTATCAAAGCTAATAAACGCAATCGCCAAGAGTCCCCGGCAACGGCGCCAAAAACTTGATGTGCTAAAAGTGGTCTAATTAAACTAACTAATTCTAACCCTAAATTAGACAATCTAAGTTTTAAATTTATAAAAACAGACTCTCTAAAACCTAGACCACACCACCGGCAAGTGTACCGGTCAATGCAGTATAGCCTAAGTAAGTCCGAGTATCGAACCCACGAGACTCTCTGATTACGCTAATTAGACTCTATCTAGACCTAGACTGACACAGACTCTAACTGTTTAATTGGTTTGGGGGGGTTACGGAAAATCTAGGAAATCTATATTAAACTACTAAGTAGACTAAAACTAGACTAAAGACGAATGAAGACTGCGGACTTTTCTTATATGAGAACGAGACCACCTAGACAAGAATCCTGGATTGTTTTTAAGAGATTACCGATTAAGTTAAATGCACGAGTTATGGAACCGGGATCTTAAAATACTAAACCTATTAAGAACCAACGAGGCCCCTCGACCCTTCTCAAGGAGAAACATGTGGAGCTACCTAGGCCGTTAATTCTACCGGTTATTAGACGCCTTCCCAGTTGTCTAATTATTGTGTAAGTACCCTAATGCTGACCTACTCTTTCCCAATCCTAGATCTAGGGTAGTTCGAAGTAATTAATTTGACTTGATAGACTAATAAGACCGACAGGTAAACCAAGACATAACCTTTTCCAAGGCCTATCTAAAGCAATTCGCCGGGTAAGACCTACCAATAGCCCCTCACTTCCTAGGTATTAGGACTAGTAGAGCACTAAGACTTAGCAAATTATTACCACTTACTTCTAGAGGTTATCGGCCGATTCTCCCTAAAGAGTGAAGGTTTTCTAACGTGATATAGACACTCACCGAAACCCTAAACCCTAATATGACTCTATGTTGTGATATAGACCGTCACTAAGAATCATACGAAGCAAATGATAACAATAAACCAAATCAAAGCACGCATACACATCAAACCATTAAATCAAACCGCTTACTAAACACAATCACCCATAACAATCATGCAAATAACAAAAACCGGTAAAAACTTTATACTAATCCATTCATCAAGTCTAAGTGGCATAAAAGTTTAGTCAAGCATCTCAAATAAAGAAAACAAATCAAAGTTGTTCAAACAAGAATTCATTGAATAAAAACAAGAAACTAGAAAAGAAATCTAAAGGTAGAACCCGTAAATTCCTTGATCTCTAAGCTTCCTACTTGTCTCCAATGATTCCTGGCCTTCGACCCTTGCTAAACACCTTCTCCCCCAAAATTCGTCCCGCTGATGTTCGTAAAATAATAATGTGCGGCTCCTTTTTTTTTCAGTCGTGCGTCTGATGTGATGTTGTGCCGTCCAACTAATTCCCAAAATTTTGATGTCTGATCGCATGGCCCAATACCATAATTTACGTTTACATGCTGGTGGGCTCTAATTCTTGAAAAGCCCAAAATCCTTTACATCCAGAATAATTCCCCTCCAATTCTTTTCATCCCATAGATGTTGTAATTCGTCAATAGGGTTTTTTTTTAGGATTTAATATGTTGGCTCAAAATAAGAATCCTTGTCAAATTCTATGTCTGCCGCCTCCAACTAATAATTGTAAGACATCTCAAAAATATAATATTGTTGGTAACAATTGGCAGCTTCATCCATTTTATAATTTGTCCACTAATAAATATTATTAATATATATAGCCTTCTCAATTTTATAATGTAGAGATAAGTGGACTCAACCCAATCAAAGAAAATAGCGGCGATTTTAGTTCGGTCATTGGCGGTCTGCTCTACTCAACTGACTGGTTATTTGATTATCACTCATTTACACTCCATTTACACCAGGACCTGCCAAAACACAAAATAATATAATATAGTACTAATACTAAATAAAAACAAATAAAACTTATACAATAATTATACAATTTACACGGGACAAATATGTGTATTTAACCCCACATCACCAGGTCCTTGCAGGATCTATACACTGAACAAGGCAAGACTCTTACCAAACCGTTCCCTTAACCCCCGACCAGGTAGCCAACATATCTCCATATAGACCGTGGAGATATGAATCGTGAAAATCTTTTATTTTATATAGACAGTAAAATAATGCCAAGACACCACAGACAAACGATAAGGAAGAATCACCTTCAACATAAGAAACTAGTTATTAAAGTCATTAATACACAACCAAATAAAAAGTGCGAAAAGATTAAAAATAAAAAGTATTACACTAGACACTTGTCTTCACCAAGTGATGTAAGAGACTTAGGCAAACATGGCCTTTGATTGTCAAGAACTCTTACGATCAATCTTGGATCCTGAGACGACTCACACACTCTATGATGGACACTGGATGAAGGTGGTGGATGATGGTGTTGAGATGGTGGTGGGTGAAGTGTGAGAGAGGTGGTGGCCAAGGGATGGTTTGCAAATGAGCCAAGCACCCCTATTTATAGGCTGAACAGAGGCTCGGGCACGGCCCCGTGTCCATCCTCCTTCTGTTTCTTCATTAATTGCAGTTTGTCTGCATTAGTTGACCACGCCCCCGTGTCCGCTGGGCACGCCCGCGTGTGCAGAAGCGTATCTGTACTATCAAGATTTCCCCAGATTCTGCGAATCTTAGAGTTGATCATGGCTCCGTGTCCGTTGGGCACGCCCCCTTGGTGGGTGATAGAAGCTTCTACAGCTTTGTCTTTTCTGCTGACACTTGGGCACGCCCCCGTGCTCACTAAGCACAGGGCGTGTTCAGCCTTCTGTTCTCTTGTTTTGCTTGGGAAGATGCTGTCGGGGGGTCGGGCATGCCACGTTTGTTCCTTTTCTTGTATTTATGATAGATTTAGCTGCCTTTTTGCTTCTTTTGTTCATTTGAGCTCATTTAATCCTGAAAATACAAAAGGAAGACAAAAACACACTTTTTCCTACATTAGTACTAAAAAATGGTTAGTTTTCTGCCACATTTGATGTAATTTATATGTTGCATTTTGCACACATCAAATACCCCCACACTTGAATCTTTGCTTGTCCTCAAGCAAAACTCTTTATTTTGTGGCTTACACTCCCAAATGGAATGGGTAGAAGAGAAGGTTTTGGGCTTGTCATAGAGTGTTGGGATTTCCAAGATTCTTTATTAGTTTTATTTTTATTTATTTACAATCCTATTCGTCATGATTTATTTAAAATATTACATAAGATAAATTACTTATTAGGGCATAACATGCCTTTTTAAAATTCCACTTATATACAAGTTCACATACCTCACGGGGGATCACTCAACACTCGGCCGAAGATGTATTTTAGTGGATCACTCGAGAGCGGCATGGAACTTACTCCTACCATAAGCTTGCCAAGCAATCAATCCTCCTCCTTTTTAACTATATACCTTTGTAAGTATCAAGAGGACTTTTGGGTAAAGGGTTAGGCTTGGGTTAAAGGTAGGTGGTTGGGTTAGTGGTTAGTAAAAGGGCGAAAGGCGTAAAAAGCGTCGGTTTTCGTAAGACTTTTTATTTTTTGAAAATTTTATTTTGATGAAGCCATTATTCAAACAAAGTTATTTTTGATAAACTTGTTTGTTTATTTCTCTTTTACTTCATCATCATCATCATTTTTTTTAAGTTATAAGAAAATCCGAGCTTGTTACTAAAAAAAGGGTTAAAAATAAAAAGGTTTTGGTGGGTGAAAGGGTGTTTGTTTTGGGTTATGAAATGAAAAGGTTTAGACTCAAAGGGGTTAACTAGGGGGATTTTGGGTAGGTGGTAAAAAAAGGAAAAATAATGGTGTAGAAATAAAAAGGGTTAGTCCTAATGCCTCCATCATTTACTTACTCGGGTTTAAGTTGGTAAGGACTGGGAATGTATCGTCGTGGCAAGTTCTAGAGTCGTAAGAACCAAGCGGCTATTCACACAAGAAACGAAAAATGAGCAATTAGTTTAAAGATATGTATTTGTATGCTCAATAAATGCTCAAAACTCACTTTTTGTGGGAATGGGGTTTTATGTGATTAAGTATATATAATCAAATTTTAACTAAGTTTGTCATGCCGTTTCATAATTTTCTTATGTTGGTTCTTTTTATCACGACGCTATCGGTTGTAAATTTGTAAAAATATAACCTTTTTAGAATTTGAAATTCCCAAGTTAAACCTAGACAAAAAAATATTGAAAATTTTTGAAAAAAATTTGGGGTGATTAGCGGTTCCAATAGAGTTTTGTGTAAGGCTTGTATTTAGGACTTGCAAGATTCAAGGTTTTAGCATCCCCCCCACACTTAAATTACACATTGTCCTCAATGTGTCTCAAAAATAAGTTTTTAGGTTGATTGAATGTGTAAAAAGGTGTGAAAAAGCAAAAATTTATGTTACTGGGCGCCTGGACACGGCCCCGTGGTGTCCGGGCACGGCCCCGTGTTCAGGTCGCCAGTAACAAAAGTTTGTAAAAAGAAACAGAAGCCTGGGCACGGGGGCGTGTTCAATGAGCACGCCCCGTGTCCAGTTACCTGAACTGGGCATTTCCTGCAGATTGTGCAGCACGGGGCCGTGTTGGGCGGGCACGGCCCGTGCTGAACTTGCTGTAATGAAGAAAAATTTGTCGGGTGGCCCTGTTTTCGTGCATGGGGTGCTGGTTCAAGTTTCCCTTAGTATCCTTCACCATCCCGAGTGTGTTTCACCCATTACAACATCATCC
Organism: Helianthus tuberosus; assembly: GCA_030545235.1. Lineage (NCBI taxonomy): Eukaryota > Viridiplantae > Streptophyta > Magnoliopsida > Asterales > Asteraceae > Helianthus > Helianthus tuberosus. The sequence goes on from CM060354.1 coordinate 122,043,033, forward strand.
AAACATCAAATTAAAACCATCATTCATTAAAACTAACACATTACATAAGATCCTAGAAAATTTAAAGACGAGGCAGAAAATAAAAAAAAACTAAAGGTCCTAAGATAGATGGGTCAAATGGTGCATAAAATCATCCTAAGGAGTTCTACTTTTATCAATATTTTTGGAAATAATTTTCTGGTTCTTAAAAGATTTGTAGAACTTTGGACTGAGGGGTATTCCATAGATGTTATTAAAGCAACTCTTCTATTTCCCTTGGGAGAAAGAAGGCGGGATCGTTTTCTTCAACATCTTGTGGAGGGGGAGTGACACCAACGGGAACCCCTTGTAGTATGTCCCGAGGGGGCTCCGGATGTATGGCGTACCATTAGGCCGGTATGATGACTTCAGGAACCACATTCCATGCCCTTTGGGTAATGATTGGAACCAAAGGAGGTGAAGCGAGAATGTTCAACCTTTGGTGCAAAAGGTTGACCTCTCGAAGACATCCCTCTAGTCCCACCGTCAAATGATTGATACGGTCGACCAATGCTTCTTCCACTTCCGTCATCTCATCAATGGCTTCTCTTAAAGCGTAAACATAGTTTATAAGAGAATCTTCAACCGTTGATGACCTTCTCCCTTGTCGGTTGTTCCTGTAGTGTGATGAAGATGTTCTGCTAGTTCTGCTCGCCATTCTGAGAAAACATACCGAAAAGAGCTCAATTTTATGTAAAAAGTACCTCGGACATGGCCCCGTGCTCAATGAGCACGGCTCCATGTTCAGACATCTGCAGATTTTTGGAACAAGGGATCCTGGTGTTTTAATTTGTTTTCGTGATTTTTAAAACGTTTTCAAGCAGAAACAACTTAAAACATTGTTATAGAACTTATTTTTAACAAGATTCCTTGAATAAAAATCTAACAAACATCTCAATAAGGCTTGGAATTATGGAGATTTCAAGCTCTAATGGAGGTGTCAAGAAAAATTGAAGAAGAAGGTAATGGACAAAAGTGGAAAAGACAAGATGGTTGTTAAGAAACTTCTTTTAGAACATACCTAGGATGGTATGTGAGAAGATCCACCAGATCTGTGTCCTTGGAGTGGTCCATATGTGCAGGAATCTTGCTGCATTTATAGAAAACAACAGCACACTGCACACGGCCCCGTGCCGGCTGGACACGGCCCCGTGTGCAGATGAAGTCTTGACACATTTTGTCCGTATTCTGACAAAAAGTCAGAAAGGAATCTTTGGGTGGACACGGGGGCGTGCTGACCTGGACACGGCCCCGTGTCTAGAGGCTGTTTATGGAGTTATGTCTAATTCTAAGGAATTCATCCAGATCGGGTGGTTCCTTACTGGATGGAATAACCCCAAAGTGACTGAGATACCTTAATTGCTCTAGACTAAGACGAGAACGCAAGAGGTGGTCGGTGAGGGTGATTCCTATGCTAAATGTAGGTGGACAAGTCCAACCCTTTCCCGGGCTCTCGTTAAAGAAGGTGTATGCCGAATCGCTCAGGTCTATGTATGCATTGAACGAAGTCGATGGGGAGTCCTTCACGGCACAATCGACATAGGGACGACTATCGCTCAAGTCCTCGATAGAGTTAGAGGTAACATCGGGAACAACGAAGTTGTTTTTATTTGAATGCGATTTCCAACAATTCTTCTTGGTTATCGTCTTGAGATAAATTATTGAAATCTATCCTAAGTTCTTTTAACCAACTAAGAATTAGATCTTCCATTTGAAATAGTTCATCAAGAAGCATTTCTCTTAGGAGATCCGGTTGAGAGCATTCGAGGGAGAGATAGGGATTATTTTTACTTTCGCCCCTCTTAAGGCTACAGGAAAACAATGGGTCTATATAGTGGGGCTCATAATTTAGAAAATAACATTCTAATTCTTTATGGGAACCACCACATATTTGACACCACGTACCATAAGAGTGCCGAAAGTAAAAAATATCAGTATCACTCATGTTTGTGTCAGAAATTACCAACCGTCGGGATCTTACGGTTCTGTTTTCAGTAACTGAATCTTGGGCACGGGGTGTGTTGAGTGGGCACGGCCCCGTGTTCAGCTTACTGTCTGACTTAAAATAGGATTGCCAGTTCCAAGGATTGGGCACGGGGCGTGTTCAGCGAGCACGGCCCGTGCTGAGTTCTGCAGAAGCTGAAAATTTAAGAAAATCCTAAAAAAAAAACAGAAAAATTAGAAAAAACGATTAGGTCGCTGATTCCTAACTTTCTTAAAATCCTTGTGTCCCCGACAACGGCGCCAAAAACTTGATACGCGTGTGGTGTGATATATATTTAAGTATATTTTAAGTCCTTTTTACACGTTAGCCAAGTTTTAAAATTATAAAACACGATATTTTACTAACACTAAACACACATATGGGCAAGTTCACCCATCGTGAGCGTAGTATAGTGTTGACAAGATACTGAGGTCGTCCAAGGACACAAGAGCTTTTAATACCGGTTTATCCTCAACGTCTAATCAAATAAAAAATTAGAAAAAGGTTTTAAACTAGAAAAATAAAAACTAACTAAAATGCTGAAAATAAAATAAAATAAAAACAGATAGACAAGATGAATCACTTGGATCCGACTCGTGTTTAGTGTAACCATTGATTATTTCCGCACTTTTGCACTTTTTAAGAGATTATCTTAGTTATTGTAGTAGGCCCCTCTTTTGAAGGGGACGTTACCCTCAACCCAGTAGTTTGAGTCAGCAATGATACAATCCTAAAGGGTCGGATTATTGAAAGATAATTAATTAAGTTATTAATGCATATTATGGTAGGCCCTCTTTTGAAGGTGACGTTACCCTCGGCTAAGTAGTCTGAGTCAGCAGGGATACAGTCCAAAGTAGCCGGGTTAAAGTATTAATAGTAGCTTACATATGAGGGGATCAAAGAGTTTGGACCCCCGCCATCCAATACCAGTGGGTATTGAAGGAGGTCCTACTAAATTTGACCCAGGTCCTTGCAGGATCTATACACTGAACAAGGCAAGATTCTTACCAAACCGTTCCCTTAACCCCCGACCAGGTAGCCAACATATCTCCATATAGACCGTGGAGATATGAATGGTGAAAATCTTTTATTTTATAGACAGTAAAATAATACCTAGACACCACGGACAAACGATAAGGAAGAATCACCTTTAACATAAGAAACTAGTTATTAAAGTCATTAATACATAACCAAATAAAAAGTGCGAAAAGATTAAAAATAAAAAGTATTACACTAGACACTTGTCTTCACCAAGTGATGCAAGAGACTTAGGCAAACATGGCCTTTGATTGTCAAGAACTCTTACGATCAATCTTGGATCCCGAGACGACTCACACACTCTATGATGGACAATGGATGATGGTGGTGGATGATGGTGTTGTGATGGTGGTGGATGGTGGGTGAATTGTGAGAGAGGTGGTGTGCCAAGGGATGGTTTGCAAATGAGCCAAGCACCCCTATTTATAGGCTGAACAGAGGCTCGGGCATGGCCCCGTGTCCATCCTCCTTCTCTTTCTTCATTAATTGCAGTTTGTCTGCATTAGTTGACCAAGCCCCCGTGTCCGCTGGGCACGCCCCCATGTGCAGAAGCGTATCTGTACTATCAAGATTTCCCCAGATTCTACGAATCTTAGAGTTGACCACGGCCCCATAGAAGCTTCTACAGCTTTGTCTTTTCTGCTGACACTTGGGCACGCCCCCGTGCTCACTGAGCACGGGGCGTGTTCAGCCATCTGTTCTCTTGTTTTGCTTTGCTTTGCTTGGGAAGATGCTGTCGGGGGGTCGGGCATGCCAATTTTGTTCATTTTCTTGTATTTATGTTAGATTTAGCTGCCTTTTTGCTTCTTTTGTTCATTTGAGCTCATTTAATCCTGAAAATACAAAAGGAAGACAAAAACACACTTTTTCCAACATTAGTACTAAAAAAGGTTTAGTTTTATGCCACATTTGATGTAATTTATATGTTGCATTTTGCACACATCAGCTAGCATGCTAAGTAAACATACATAGCAAAGATGTTTATGAAATCAATATGCTAGGATGCTAAGTAAACTTACATAGCAAAACATAATTGAAAGCATGTACTATATGTGTACTAGATGAAACTAGCATGATTATGTCATAAAAGCAATGAAAGCATGAAAGTAACAAGTATGCACATGTGTATCACCCCAAAGTATTTGAAAGCGGTAAAAGAGGGGAACTATGTACTCACTTGGGATTGCTTATTAGTCCTGGGAATAAGACCAATTTAAGCTCCAAGGATCACGGAATCAACAAGGCACCTAGTATAGGTAACTTTGTTAATAGTCGGATCCTAAATCGGGAGATAGGATAGAATGATGTTCTATAAATCAAATGAGTAATTGAACTCATATGGTATGATTTAATAGAGCTAACATTCTAATTTGGAAGTCTACCTAAGTGCTCTTGACCCGTTTCGACCCGTTATGGTAGTTTAAGCTACTATAATGCGTCGGTTGCGTAAAACTCTGGTCGGATGGTTATCTATGAGTTATGTCAAGTATTACATGCCCAATTATACCCTAACATGTTACTAAATCAGATTAGATGTCAAAAATATGTTCACATATGCTCAATATGGTTTTATGCTTCAAAAGGGCATTTTGGTAATTTCCTATGGGCATATAAACTACTTAACTTTCAACTAACCAATCCTAGGTGATCATAAGGTATAACCTCTGAGGTTATTCCCTATGCAACTATGATCACTAATCATGCTTGGTCGGATCCTAATGATCGACCAAACGGGTCGGGTTCGAAAGTCTAAGCGGTTGTTTAGACCACTTAACTTACGACCCTAAACAAGCACTAAACTAATAGTGGCGAGTTAAACATGACAAAACATGTTTAACCTATTTAGAAAACTGATTTGGTATCAAAACAAAGTGTTTTGATACCTAGGAGTAGTTCCATTGCAAAATGCGTGCTAAAACGCATTTTGACCGAAACTTTGACTCGTCACTACACCTTGTTAACGTGGTGATCAATAGGTATAATCGCTAAGGATTATAACCATCGTGATTACAGTCACGTTGCAAATTTCAATTGAACTTTGACTTGACCAATAGATGGTAAAAACCGAAAGTCAAACTGTTGGCCAAACTGTTTGACTTTCTGCACTAACATAAAGAACAAGCATGAAAGAATACTCACAAGAGTCCAATGCTTGAAGAAATAAGACAAGAAAACCAAAGAGGAAGTTCCCAACACTTGTGGAAGCTCCAAATCAGATTAGAGAAGAGATTGAGAGGAAATGAGTAATTGAAACAAGTGAATGGCTTTGCTATTTATACTAGAGCATGATGAACAAGATCATGACACTTGTTTGTGTGGCCAAGAAGCAAGAAATCATGACCATACAAATGTTACAAGTAGATTAGAAGCCTTGGAGAGGTGTTAACTTGGTTAACACACAATAAAAATGACATAAACAGCCCCTGATCTATCAACAGGTTGCTGAAAATGGAAAACAGTCGCTGGGCACTTTTAGGCGCCCGCGTAAGCTGAGGGACTGGGCTTACGCGGCCGGTGTGGACAAGTTTGGCATATTCAACAAAAATGGTCCCTGCACTTTATTAAGTTCATTTTAGGCACTTTTGACCCCCGTTAAGCCATTTTCAAGGCTCTACAAGGTCATTAAATGTCGCAACCCCTGATCCCTTATCTGTCCCGGGAACGGGCGGACGCGAGCTCAGAGTTTCGGTGGTATCAGCTAATTAATCTTGCAGCGGAATTTACATCAGGACCGTAGTTAGGAAATGTTTATCAGAGTAAAACCACCATATTTTATATTAATAAACACATGGGCAAAACCCAAGTTTATTATTACAATACATTTATAGGGACAAACCCTATTTTATTAAATTTAAAACATCGTGTTTTAGATAACTTTTATAGCCACTTATTTTCCAAGCCGTCAGTGCTCTCGAGCTGGCTTTTTCCCAGTTGGCTTTCACATTGTGTTACCTGAAACATGTTTTAAAAATATTTTGTCAGCGGGAAATACTGGTGAGTGAATCCCAATTTAATCAAAACGAGTTTTATCAATTACCACAGTATTGAGAGCGATTACAATGTTTATATCTACACAATTACCCATTCAGTACTTGCCACTCGACGTATCTATGGCTATGGTCATATCACACATTAGCAACCCGTCGTCCAATTGTGAAGATTATCAAGTAGTGTATACAAAACCCCATAATACCGGCGATAATTGAAGAATTACACGACTCACATACTGGTAATATAATATAAAACAATTGAGGTTTTATAAAAACAGTTGACACAAAAAGGAGATTACTCACATTGCTATCTTAGGCTTCTCGTAAGGGTTTCCTGGATATAATCTACAATTTATACAAATGTACATTGGTTAGTATCATAACCCTTTAAAGAATATAAATGATACCCTCCCCAAGACGGTATTCCAACAACTACGTCGGGCAGAACCACGACAGTTGTTACGGAACCCTAAATCAATCGGGCATCGTATCTATTACGAAACTGGGGTTATAATACTTACAATGGAGCAGAACCTTGCTAATTAGGGGTATAATACCAAAATATTATGTCTCTACTACAGAATTTCGAGATTGAAAGAAAGAATGAACGATTGAAAGTGAAATCCGAAGCCTGCTATTTATAGTTGTGTAATCTGGTCCTGTCGCGGCCCGCGTAAGGTAAGGCTAAGCCTTACGCGGCCCGCGTCAACGCACGGTCAACCTAATAGCTTAGCTCAGTCATTCTCAAGACCGCCACGATGACAACACGTGTCGGCCTCTAGGTGTATCCGCGTTTCACGATCTCTCGCGGCCCGCGTTAACTAAGCATAACCCTTACGCGGCCCGCTTCAACTAAAGAAGTCAGCGAAGTCAACTCCAGTCTTGATACGGCCCACGTAAGATGTTGAGGTGGTTCTACGCGGCCCGCCTCAGCCCTTAGGTTTATGTTTTTAATTTATTTTATAGCTATAATATAATTCGGGCTCGGTTTTCACATACGGGGTGTAATATAAAACATATTGGGACATTTTATAATATACTAGAGTGTCGGAAATATTCAAGAGTGTCGGTTTTCTGGAGGGTTGTTACATTAAAGTTTAGAGGACTCAAAATGTGCTCGGAAAACTCTCGGATGTCGGTTCGTTTGGTCGTACGGTCGCGTTATTCGTTAAATTCGACGAAACTCAAACGGACGCGAAAACGATCCAAATTAAGCGACGAATGGTGTTTTTGCATGCCAATCACTAAAATAATGTACAAAAATTTTGGATGCCCAGATGTGGTCAGAACGTAAGATATGGGCGTAAATGCAAACTTACGTCGTTTTTGACACTTTTAGTCCCTGTAAGATCAAATAAGCATATTTTTGCACACCGAACCACTCAAAGCTTATTTATAAGCTATGTTTAGGTTATATATGGTATGTTTAGCTTATGATCATATTCCGGACTGTACGTTGCCTTACGAAACGGCAGACTTTTGCAGTTTGACGCAAATAGTCCATGTGAGCGAATAAACTTGTTTTTGCCATACCAAACCTTCTAAAACTTATTTCTAAGTTATGTAAAGGTTATTTAAGGTATTTTAAGCTTATGTTTCTGTTCCGGAGTGTTTTTCGTGTTAAACTGATTACGTTTACGCACCAGTTTGCGTATAACTTTCCAGAAAGCGATATAGACTTCAAAATCGATCAAAAATCAAAACGTGCAAAATGTCAAACATAAATAACAAATATTGGGATCAAAATACATTGTTTTATAAATATTGAATTGTTCAGAGTCTGTACGATGATATCACAAGCACAGATGTCATAGTCTCCACTACTTTAGGAAATTTCGTCCCGAAATTTATTTAGAGGAAACTTGTGAGAATAGATGTGGATATTTCACTTTCATCTGATCTTCATGTTCCCAAGTAAACTCTGGGCCACGTTTAGATTCCCAGCGAACTTTGACAATAGGTATGCGCTTGTGTTTGAGCTTTTTGACTTCACGGTCCATGATTTCCACAGGTTTCTCAACGAAGTGCATCATGTTATCAACACGAATTTCATCAAGTGGTATGTGGAGGTTCTCATCAGCTAAACACTTTTTGAGATTTGACACGTGGAATGTTGGATGAACATTTCCAAGTTCAGGAGGTAGCTCTAATCTGTAGGCTACTTTTCCGATCCTTTCAACGATCTTGAATGGTCCAACATAGCGTGGTGCAAGTTTTCCTTTCTTTCCAAATCTAATCACACCTTTCCAAGGGGATACCTTGAGTAGGAAGTGATCACCGACTTGAAATTCTAAGGCCTTGCGTCGTCGATCCGCGTAACTCTTTTGACGGCTTCTAGCTGTCTGAAGGTTATCGTGAATCTTCTTGACTTTATCCGTAGTCTCTAGAATGAGTTCAGGTCCAGTAAGCTGAGCTTCACCTATCTCATTCCAGCAGACCGGTGAACGACATTTTCGACCGTATAAAGCTTCGAAAGGAGCCATGTTGATGCTAGAGTGATAACTATTGTTGTAGGAGAATTCGATCAATGGTAGATGTGAATCCCAACTACCACCAAAATCAATCACACAAGCTCTAAGCATATCCTCCAGTGTCTGTATTGTTCTCTCAGATTGACCATCCGTTTGCGGATGATATGCTGTGCTCAAATTAAGTTGGGTACCCATGGCAGATTGCATGGTTCTCAAAAAGTGAGACGAGAATCTAGCATCTCTGTCAGATATGATGTTCAAAGGAACGCCATGTCGAGATACAATCTCATCTACATATAATTTAGCAAGCTTTTCAGCAGATAGATCCTCACGGATCGGCACGAAATGTGTTGACTTTGTTAGACGATCAACAACAACCCAAATGGCGTCATGACCTCTTTTAGTGCACGGCAGCTTGGTAATGAGATCCATAGCAATGTTTTCCCATTTCCAAACTAGTATCTCTGGTTGCTCCAATAATCCAGAGGGATGTTGATGTTCTGCCTTAACCTTAAGACAAGTAAGGCATTTGGAAACATATATGGCAATGTCCTTCTTCATACCCGACCACCAATACTGGGTTCGAAGGTCCTTATACATTTTGTCTGCACCAGGATGAATAGAATAACGAGACTTATGAGCTTCATCCATAAGAAAGGTGCGAAGATCGCCTATACTTGGGACCCACAAACGGCCCATGAAATAGAATATCCCAAAGTCTCTCAGTTCAAGCTCAGGCTTAGTATGACACGGTAATTCTTTACCCATCAAACCTTGTGTAACACAAGTATGTTGAGCCTGAGAAATGCGGGTTTGAATGTCAGATCGAACCTGAACACAGTGAAGCTTGACACGTTCCTTACGACTTAATGCGTCAGCCACGACATTCGCCTTACCAGGATGGTAGCGAATTTCGCAATCGTTGTCGTTTAGGAGTTCAACCCAACGTCGTTGCCTCATGTTAAGTTCTTTCTGATTGAAGATATGCTGGAGACTTTTGTGGTCAGTAAACACTACACACTTTGTACAATACAGGTAATGTCTCCAGATTTTGAGAGCGAAAACTACAGCACCTAACTCAAGATCATGAGTGGTGTAGTTCTTCTCGTGCACCTTTAGCTGTCTTGATGCATAAGCTATGACTTTGTTTCTTTGCATAAGAATGCAGCCAAGGCCTAAATTGGATGCATCACAGTATACGACAAAATCGTCATTACCCTCGGGTAAATATAGAATAGGTGCATCACAAAGTTTCTGTTTCAAGGTCTGGAAAGCTTCTTCCTGTTTGGATCCCCACTCAAAAGGTTTATTCTTCTGAGTTAAAGCAGTGAGAGGAACCACAATCTTGGAGAAGTATTCAATGAAACGGCGGTAATAACCCGCTAGACCAAGAAATGAACAAACCTCGGTAGGAGTAGTAGGAGTATCCCAATACTTAATCGCACTGATTTTGGCGGGATCTACATGAATACCTTGTTCGTTGACGATGTGCCCCAAAAATTGAACTTCCTTAAGCCAGAATTCACACTTGGAGAATTTGGCGAAAAACTGTTCTTTCTTTAGGAGCTCCATTGTAAGACGGAGATGTTGCTCATGATCAGCTCGTGTCTTATAGTAGATCAGAATGTCGTCAATGAAAACGATGATGAACTTGTCCAAATAAGGTAGGGCTGGCAATTGGGTATCTGTTAAGACACGATTAGACCTGTTTGACTGAAAAATACACCCTTTGACTTTTCTAATTTTTAAAATAATTAAAATTACAATGTTAGGGTCTATCATTTATTCATCTTTGTACATAAAACATAAAGCTGTTTTATAAACATGAGGTAGAAAGTAGTTAAACGAGTCGTAATCATGTTTGAAACTTATGTTGTGCGCGCCGTCAGAAACCTGTTAAACCTGTTAAGACACGATTTGCCAGCCTTAAAATAAGGCTTACAAACCCTATTCATTAAGTCCATAAAAACAGCAGGAGCATTTGTTAGAAAGAAAGGCATAACAAGGAACTCATAATGACCATATCGTGTACGAAAAGCTGTCTTGGGAATATCTTCTTCGAGAACTCGAAGTTGATGATACCCAGAACGAAGATCAATCTTTGAAAAACAAGTTGCACCCTGCAGCTGATCAAAGATATCATCAATGCATGGTAGGGGATATTGATTCTTGATGGTAAGCTTGTTAAGCTCATGGTAATCGATACACATTCGGAAGGATCCATCTTTCTTTTTCACGAATAGGACAGGAGCGCCCCATGGTGAAAAGCTCGGACGAATGAATCCTTTCTCAGAAAGCTCCTGAAGCTGCTTAGATAACTCTTGCATCTCAGACGATGCAAGACGATAAGGTGATTTAGCAATAGGATTTGCGCCAGGCACAAGATCAATGCGAAACTCAACTTGGCGCATAGGGGGTAAGCCAGGTAATTCTTCAGGAAATACTTCAGGATAATCCCGAACAACAGGGATATCTTGGATAGTCTTACCCTTGCCTTTCTCCTCTACAACATGTGCCAACATGTGCAAGATTTTGGAAGGTTAAGGACACCGCCTGTAAACTTTTGGCCAAAAGTACAACGTCTGCAATTTGATGTAAACATAAAGGACAAAACTTGTAATTTACTCTTAATTAAATGATTAACTAAAGTGAACTAAGACATGAACTATGACTGTAGACAAGATCATATGTTGGTAAAATCACTACCTAGGTCAGAATCCTACACATGGATGACAATTTTTCTATCGGCAATGGAACTATTATGAAACCAGGATCTTAATAAGCTAAACTCAAATGATGATCTAAGGATCGTCGACCCTTCTCAAGGATTTACCTTAAGAGATTCCTAAAAGCTTTTAAGACTACCGGTTATGTGGATTCCCTCATGGGTTTCCAACTTTAATAATGAAGTACCCGCTAGATAATCTACCTCACAGCACGAAGGTCTCAATACACTAAGAATTGCATGGGGTAACTAATGGAATCCTAATCAGACTCGATAGGCAAGGAATGGCATGCAAACTAGGGAAATCTTTTCACAAAGGCTTTACTCATAGAAACCTAACATTCAAAACAAACCGGTAATTTCTCACCTCACGGATATCAAGATTGGTTGAATACCTAGACCTACTCAATTCACAATGGTCACTCCTATGGATTACTACGTATAGCAAGCTACTTAACAATCGAGAACACACAGTAAACGATCTAGCATGCACCTATAACCTAAAGACATTCAAGAAAGCACATGTGGAGTTTGATTATCATGTAATGAATAAATCTAAATACAGTACACATAAGATCGGAATAACAAAGTATTTTACTTCAAAGTTAATACTCCACAAACAATGTTCCAAAACCGACATATTACAGATCAATCATGTATATTCATCGAAACCTAGGTAGTTCTATGAATTTAGCCAAATAACACAAACATAAGTCATACTAGGTTTAAGTGTTTAACACACATGTTTGTAAACAAAGAAAATGAGAAGTCCAATTTGAACACCCGAAGAATATCGATTAAATTTCTTGAAACCTTGAATCCTAGCTCCGTGTATGTGACAAATGGCAAATAACCAGTGATTCCGTACACTCTAATCACTAGTTTTAGTATATAATCTTCTGCAATTAGTGTAATTAAATTACGTATATGTATCGTACATTAGATAACAATGTTAGGACAAGAGAACAATACTATAACATATGTGGGTTTTCGTCGTATCGCGAAACCAATTAAACTATGTCCTAAAAGTGTTGGTAGAAAGTGTTGCGCGCACTATTCACGGTTACACTATTCATGCCAGCAAAGTTGCTGAAACACAACGAAACGATGAAAAATGACATACGAATAACATAACTGAGTCCATATATATATATATATATAGTGGGGATCCTACGGAAAGTGTGTTTTTCCTAAAAAGTGTAAAAAGTCATAAAACACAATAATTTCAGGCATAAAACACACCTAAAACTCATAAATAATAGAATGAAGATTACTAAAACACCATATTCAAACTCTAATAGTCCATAAAAACTTCAAACACACCATCGTAGAACTATGAATTTAAAACACAAAAGGCTAAACAACATAAAACACAATAATATATGTCATTCCATAATCAGAGCCTTAACATCTAAAACGCAACACAAAACCCACATACATGATGTTTTAGTAATCTTCATTATGTTATTTGTGGGTTTTTGGTGTGTTTTATGGTTGACATTATGGTGTTTTATGACTTTTTACACTTTTTAGGAAATTTGGACTTTCTAGCCAACTCCTAGCCTATATATATGAAAATACTAATGTGGAAACACATCTTTCAAAATACATAACTTTCTGGTACAACGCCCTAATCATAAAATCGTCTGTTCGGTTAAAAATATAACAATTCTAACTCGTCTGAACTAATAATTTAGCATTTCCGGAACTCCGGAATTATGACAAATGATAACAAATACATGAAAACAATATGAGGGATTAATGGGGTGTCCGAAACACAAGATTTCGGTGCTGCGTTGCAATCCCCACAACTTGTCCATTTTTGAAACGACAAGCTAGTAAATAATATTTCCGACGCCAAAACAACTAAACGGAAGACATGACGAACTAGTTATCTTATTTTGGGATTCGGAATCACTTCATGCATTGCTTGATGGCAGAATAACAACTTGCGACAAAACTTCGTCCGTACGACGCAAAAGTGTTGTTAACTAGCCGACGACCAAACGGAAAACATCTAAAGTATCAAAATACCATTTTTACTAGTTTAGTGAACTAGTTAATGTCGATTTACAATCCGAATCCCTAATTACCCTCTAATGGTGTAATTAACCCCTAATCGCCATGTGAGTGCACGAGTGTCTATCGCCTCCGTCAATCCGAACCGTAGCAAGAAACTGAACAAGTCATGGTTTTATAGTGTAAAATATAGAAGAAAGTCAATTTAGTAGCAAGGTGGCAAACTTGTAATTAAGGAGAACTTCCTTAATGCCTTGCCTATAAATAGAGGAGTAATGTTAGACTTTTAAGACTTTTGCCATTTTGCATACTTTTCGAGCTTTAAAGGTTAGAGAGAAATTCTAGAGAGAGAAAGTAGAAAAGGTGATTCACGGTGCTTGTATTTTCGCACTTTTGGAACTTGATTTTTAACATAATGCAAGTTTATGTGATATTAGTTACCAAAAGTGTTATGAAAAGCCTTGGAAATTTTTACATAAAGATGTGGGGATTTTTAAAAGTGAATAACAAGTATAGACAAGATTATGTAAATAAGTAACTAAAAACATGGTTAACTTTAAAGTATGGAAAGTTTAACCAAAGTAATGCTCATAAGGAGCTTTGAAGGAATAAGTGTGATTTATGTGGTAAATTGATCTTTGTGATATTTGGTAATTGTGGTGATTTTTGGAAAATTGATTGATGATTTAAACGCGTATTGAAAACGTGGGAAACACCATAGTTTAGGGGAAACTATGGTGAAATTTTCTAAAATCATAATCATGATTAAATAGGGGTTGAAGTGTGATTTAAAATGGTTAATCGCACTTAAGGATTTTAATCATGGTTAAACAAACGTTTTGGGAAAAGTTTAAGTATTAAACATTTAAGTAAGTTTTTAAATTACTTATAATGGTTTTTATAAGTTAAAAATGGAAACTTATAAATATATATATTTTTAGGGAATTATATATATTGAGGAAACATATCAAGGTGTATATATATTATGTGTTAAGTGTATGTATTAGATATGATTAGGGTAATCTAAATAATACACAAAGGATACCAAGAAAAATACTTGAAAGATAACAAGTATAAATACCACATAAATACATATACACAATATCCTTATATAACCAAGAAATGCTAAGTAATAGAATACATAAAACTCACACTTATATGTTGTCCCGAAAAGGATTAAACGGACGAGTGAACAATACGGACGACGGACAAAAATTACAAGAATGTATTATTCATAAGAAATAAAAATATTTCGAACAACCAAATAAGACATATGACTAAAGCGGTCAATAAAGGTATCTATAACATTCAACGACGACAAAACGGGCGTATCACCGTCACGAGAGGTTACTATGACATTTGGGCGACTCTTCGACGCGAAAATATATATATATTAAATGACTACGACGACGCGTCTAAAAATAAGATATTTTTTAGACGCTTAACGAATACATATATATATTGCCGATAACAAAATCCGGAAAGTTGAAAATCTATAAAAATTACTAAGTATTTTATAAGGAATTGAACATCCTAAAAATTCTATACTTGGTGAATTTTTATAAAAATGCAAGAATAATTCTCATGGACTCCTAAAAATCAAAATTGGGCTAGGCCCAATTACTTGAATTCATGGGCATGGCCCAATAGCATTAATTCATGGGCAAGGCCTAATAACATGAAAACATGGGCTAGGGCCCAATGACATAAATACATGGGCAGAGGCCCAATGACATAGAGACATGCGCATGGCCCAATAACATAAAAGACATGGGCAAAGGCCAAATGACATAAAAGACATGGGAAGGACCCAATAACATAAATGGCATGGGCTAGGCCCAATGACATGGGTTAGGCCCAATGACACGCGTGCAAGGCACGAGGACATGTGAAGGGCCAGGCTCGTTCACACATGATTCAATACATACAAAATATATATACCATTGTGAAAGAAATATATATATAAAGATCGAACGAACAAACTACCAACACTCTAAAATACAAAGTTGTTCCAAATATGATAAGTGAAAACATAATAAGAATTCAAGATGAACAACTTGTATGAGGTCCGATAAGACCTAGTGTATAATAAAGTTAGTACACATGTAGGTTACTTACACGCACGGACGCTCACTTACGGTATTATAATACACAGAACACACACTTGTGAGTTCATGTCCCTCCTTTCACTGATTTCAATGTTTTGTTTTAAAACAATCGAGGGGAAATACATGTTAAGTAAACGGTATGTTAGTTATGGATTTAGATGATAACATGATCAATGTGCGTAAGTAGGATGATGACATAAGTAACCGTTAATCACTTAGTGACCAAGGTGCAAAAGGTATATATCTATCGAGCTTGAGGCGCGCTCCACTCCAGGTTGGTATACCCTTAGGAGTGCTTTTGTGATCCCTATGATGTCAAAGCTGTATCGGGTTGGTTACTTACTTATGGCACATATGTCAGCGTGCAAGCTACACACTGATAGATCCTTAAACTCCATGAATGCTAATTACATACCATGATTTCATTACATGATAACAACTTTTGAGATTTCATCTGATAACAATAACTGCATGAACTTGCTCAACTTTTGTTGACTTTTTCAAACTACATGTATTTTAGGAAACAAGTCGTGAGCCGGTGATACACTATGGGAAACTGGAATGATAATGACAATGATTGCCGCTTTTGGAGGATTTGTCTTCTATATCACAACTTCGTATGTGTATGTAGTGGACAAAACCTCAATAGGTTTTATGTCAAAAACAATCTTGTGTGAAGTGTAATATAACTTAAAATCTATGTGTTGGAAAACTTGTAAACTTTGTTGAAATCAATATATCTATGGCATCGTTGTTGGTTTATATTGTTTACACATTTGGATGCAATGATTACTGTTGATGCAACAAATATAAGACCAACGGTAGTAGCTGGGCTGGTTAGGCAAAAGGGTTGAAGGGTTCAACTTTGCCTAACGCAGGTCGTGGGGTCCCCCCACGTTTGCAAGACGTGGAAGGAGGTTCACTAGTTTATTGTTGTTGTTTGCTGAAGATCCTCCTCTGAAGTATACTCAGATTCGGATGTGGAGCAAATGGAATGTGTGTGTTGGATGTGAAAGTGAGTAACTCGCATAAAGCAAGTACTCGATATGAATGACCAGAGTTTAAGGAAACAGGCCTGGCCAAGAATGTCCCAACTCAGTAAATGAAGTGTCAATTATATAGGAGAAGACATCTCCCAAAGAGGCATTCATTTGACTAGTGTCCTTGCTTGCAGCGAGGGGCTTACCCTTTCAGGGGTTGAAGCCTTTTGACCCCTGGGTAATAGCGTGCGCTCTGCAGACCTGCATTGCTTTTGCGGCTGTGGGTTGGTGAAGCAATCCTTGGATGTGACTGGCTACTATTTCCGTATTGCTTTTTCCCTCCTCACAGCTTTTTAACCATTGAACCATTTAACCCTTTGAGCATTTACGTATTTAGTCATTTTATTTAGTCTTGGGCTACCCCCGTCATCAATTACCTTTCTTAAGTCACACATAACACGCTTCCGCAACTAGCAGGGTGTGACAATGTATCTCCAAAATCGCCCTATACAGCTCCAAGCTCCTCCAAATAGCAGATTCTATGTTTTGAAGTTCGTAATTAGGTTAAAACATCTCAACTTGGGCCCAAAAACAAAAATTCTGCGACATTAAGCCCATCGCATCTCGCGACGGGCAAGAGACTCTTGTGTCGCGTGACACAATATCATCATATCACGCGGTGGCAATCTTTGTTATAAAGAAGGTATCCCAGGGGCAAAAGGGTCTATTTACAGGTAATTCCTATCCCCCGCGTCATGCAAAAAGGGCGAGGCACGAGGACACGTGAAGGGCGAGGCCCGTTCACACACGATTCAATACATACAAAATATATATATATACACACTTGCGAAATAATTATTTATATATAATGATCGGACAAACAAACTACCAACACTCCACAAATACGAAGTTGTTCTAATTATGAGAAGTGAAAACATAATAAGAATTCAAGATGAACAACTTGTATGAGGTCCAATAAGACCTAAGTGTCTAATAAAGTTAGTACACATGTAGGTTACTCACGCGTACGAACGCTCACGTTTCAGTAGTACGATACATGGAACGCAAACATGTGAGTTCATGTCCCTCCTTTCAATGATTTCAATGTTTTGTTTTTAAAAAAACTGAGGGGAAATACATGTTATAAAACGCGGTATGTTAGCTATGGGTTTAGATGATGACATGATCAATGTGCGTAAGTAGGATGATGACAATATTAACCACTATTCGTTCTTTCAACCTGACCGTTTGATTGCGGATAAGCCACTGAGCTAAAAACCTGATCGATTTTGTATTCCTTGCACCAAACGCTGAAAGGCTTCTCAGCAAATTGCCTTCCGTTATCAGTGACAAGTACTCCCTGCAATCCATAACGGAAAATGACGTTCTCCCGAACAAAGTCAATGACCTGTTTTCCCGTGATCTTAGCAAGTGGTTTGACCTCGGGCCACTTGGTGAAATAATCTATTGCTACCAGCAAGAATTTTACTCCTCCTTTGCTTGGGGGAAATGGACCAACAATGTCCATTCCCCATTTATGGAATGGCCATGCCGAGGTTATCGGGACTAAGTCATGCTTGGGACTTTTTGGGATTGGTGCATGAATCTGGCAAGCATCACATTTCTTCAATTCTTCGGCTGTATCGCGATGCATTGAGGGCCAGAAATATCCAAGGTTCATGAGCTTTGCAACCACCGACCTAGCTCCAAAGTGAGCTCCGCATACACCTTCATGAATTTCTTTGATCAAATACTTACTTTGCCCGGGACTGGCACATCTTAGCAAGGGAGCAAGGTAACCCTTTTTGTAAAGGGTTTCTCCTTGTAGTATGTATTGCCTTGCCTTGATTTCAACCCTTTTAGCTTCTACTTGATCATTGGGTAATTCATCATTTTTGAGGAACTTTTTGATGGGAGTCATCCAGTTTGGATCTTCCTCGGTAACTACATCTTGAACCTCCAATTCATTAATGGATGGGGCCTTCAACACTTCTACTAGCACCTTCTTGGTAAGGTGGGCGAAAGTGAGAGATGCGAGCTTACTTAGGGCATCAGCCTTTTTGTTTTGAGATCTGGGGATCTGTTTGATGTTGCATGCTTGGAAGGTACTCATCAGCTCCTTGGATTTTTCTCTGTATTTTTTCATGTTAGGCTCTTTAGCTACGTAGCTATCGTTTACTTGGCTTGAGACCAGCAACGAATCTGTGAACACTTCAAGCTTTTCAACCTTCATTTCTTTAGCCAGCCTTAAGCCAGCTATCAGTGCCTCGTATTCAGCCTCGTTATTGGTGGTCTGAAAATCAAAACGGAGAGCATATGTGAATTCCAACCCTTCTGGGTTGATCAAATTTAGCCCAGCCCCTGACCCTTCAACGCTTGAAGCCCCGTCGGTAAAAAGCTTCCAGGCTTCAGGGTTGGAAGGTTTAGTGGTGGTGGTGTTTACTTCAGCGATCGCTTGGTTTGGGACTTTCACAATGAAATCAGCCAAGACTTGGGCCTTGATAGCTTTTCTTGGGACATAGGTGATGTTATGTTCACCCAGTTCTATGGCCTATTTGGCTAATCGCCCCGAGTTTTCAGGTTTTTCAAGCACACTCTTAATGGGTTGGTCGATGACCACTTGTATGGGGTGTGCTTGGAAATACCTTCGAAGCCTTCTAGCTGTTTGAACTAGGGCTAGGGCAAGTTTTTCAAGGGGAGGATATTTCGTTTTAGCTAATTTTAAAGTTTTGCTGAAAAAATAAACGGGGTACCTGGGCCTTGTCTCGCTCAATGGTGAGGACTGCACTGATGGCCTTGTCAGCAATTGAGAGGTACACCGATATTAACTCCCCAGTTTTAGGTGCCGCAATATCTGGTAGGGAAGCTAGATGTTGCTTCATCTGGTTGAAAGCTTCTTCAACTTCTTTAGTCCATTTGAAATCATTCTTATCTGAGCAGTTCTTGAGCATTTTGTAGAAGGGCAGAGATCTTTCGGCCAACTTTGAGGTAAAACGCTTCAAGGCTGCAAGCTTCCCGTTTAAGCTTTCAACCTCCTTCTTGGTTTTTGGTGGTTTGGTTTCCAGGACAGCTTTTACTTTGTTTGGGTTAGCCTTGATGCTTTGTTTCCCCACTATATGGCCTAAGAACTTTCCTTCCTCAAACCCAAATGAGCATTTTTCCGGGTTGAGCTTCATGTTAACCTTTCGGAGATTATTGAAAGTTTCTTGAATGTCGTTAAGCATTTGATACTCAGTCTTGCTTTTAATTACCAAGTCATCGACATATGCCTCCATGTTTTTGCCAATTTGGCTTGCGAAGGCTTTGTCAACGAGCCGTTGGTAGGTTGCTCCGGCATTTTTTAGGCCAAAAGGCATCTTTTGATAACAAAAGATCCCTTTGTCCGTGTGAAAGGCTGTTTTTCCTCATCCTCTTCCTTCATGAGGATTTGGTGATAACCTTTGTATGCATCAAGAAAGCATTTGAACGAGTAACCGGTGAGGGAGTCAACCTTGAGATCAATTTCCGGTAGTGGATAGCAATCCTTAGGACAAGCCTTGTTAAGATCCTTGAAATCTATGCACATCCTCCAAGAGTTGTCGGGTTTCTTGACCATAACCGGGTTTGCAACCCATGATTGGTACTTGACTTCTCGGAGAATACCGGCCGACACAAGCTTTTCAACCTCTTGGCAGGCTGTCCGACTTCTTTCGGGTGCCAGGCTTCTTTTCTTTTGGACGACAGGCTTGACATCCGGTGGTATTCTTAACTCATGCTCAGCAATATTCCGAGGGATCCCTATCATATCTTCTGGACACCAAGCGAAAACATCGCTGTAATGTGTCAGCAGTTTTTCGAGATACGAAAGGGTCTCTTGAGAAAGGTTTGGATTGACCCTTATTCTTTTCTCAGTACTTAGGGTTTATGACCAACCTTTGCCTGTCTTCTTCACTGTTTGAGCTTTCACCCTCAACCATGTAAGTTTCTTGAGAGGGTTGAAGGGTTGCTTGCCCCTCTCGGTAGGAAATTTGACTGTGCCATGGCCAACAGACACGGACATGTAGAATGCACACTGCCCTGGTCTTCCAATGATCACGTCATAGCTTGAGGGGATGTTGATAACCACAAAGGTGAGTGGTTGGGTTCTTTCTTTCAAACCTTCGCTGAAACGAACGTTAAGTGTTAGTTGCCCTAAAGGCTTGAGGGGTATATCAGCGATACCTTTTATAGAGGTTCCAGAGGGTTGAAGCCTTGAACGTTCTTCATTACTCAAACGGTTGAAGAACTTCTCCAACTTGATTTCAGTGGCTGCCCCGGTGTCTATGTATGCCCTACATGTTTGCAACGTTCCCACGGTAGTTTCTACCACAAGAGGGCTAGAGAGAGGATCTTTCTCCGTTGGGGGGAAACAAACACACTGAAGCTCCCAAGCTTCCAACCGCTGTCTTTTATGAGGAACCCTTCCATCAAAATCCACCATATTGAGTTCCTTACCTTTTCCTTCAGCCATTTTGTCCCGGACTCCCTTTACCAAATGAGCGAGTTCTCCGGACTTAACAGCTTCTTCAATTCTTTTCTTGAGTTGGAAGCAATCATTGGTGTGGTGACCTTTTTCTTCATGAAACTCACAGTATTGTGTGGAGTTCTCATTTTTTCTGCTTTTGGGGAGAGGCCTAGGAGGCCGAAAGTTTTGCTTAACTTCTTCCGTTGCAAGGATTTCTTGAGGGTTCTTCGTGAAGGGTGTGAAACTTATGCCTTTCTCCCTGCTTGAAGGGTTCCGGCCTTCAGACCTTCGAGGGTCTGAACCCTTTGACCGCCTGTCATAGGAGTTGAAGTTCCCCCTTTTTCTAGCTGGACTATTGCTTCACCAGCCGGATCCCCTTTTTCTTTGTTCTTTAATGTCTACCGCCTCCTCTCCCCGGATGTGGGCTTCAGCCCTTTCGAGAGCTTCTTCCAAGGTCTTGGGCAGAGATTTGTTGAAATCTCTTATGAGATATTTAGAGGTGATGGCATTCATGAAACCAGCCACTCTCATTTTCTCATCTGCCCCTACATAAGTCAGACCTTCCTTCTTGTATCGTTCAATGAATGCACGAAGACTTTCATCATCACGTTGTTTTATCTGGAAGATCACTGTTGCGTCTTTAACATATCGTCTTTGTTGGGAGAAATTGGCCAGAAAACCCTTGCTAAGGTCGTCAAAGCTTCGAACGCTTTGAGCAGGTAAGTCGTTGAACCAGATTCTGGCTGATCCAACAAGGGTTTGCATGAACATTAGGCAACATTCAGCGTTTGACCATTTCTCTATCCTTGCTGCACCGGTGAAGATCTGAAGATGGTCCTTAGGATCTTCAGTCCCATCATACGTCCTGATGTGGGATGGCATCTTGATCTTTGCTTGGAAATTATAATCGGCTATCTGCTTTGAAAAGCATGAAAGGTTACTTGGCTTATATGGTTTAGCCAAGTCTTCTTCAGCCCTTGCATCCACATTATTGCCATTGCCGTTATTTCCCTGAGTGGCTAGCACCTGATTAATAAAGTGTTGCCACGGGAAGTTGGCCATCATCTGGGTCATCATGTTGGGCATGAGGTTGAAGCCTTGAAGGATTCCTGGTGCAACTGAGCAGTTTATTCCAAGGGGAGTGCTCATAACAGCACTTCGTGCTAAAGGGAGCACGGACAGAGCTTGCTCCCACGTGGTTGTTGTAGATGCTGGAAAGCTTGTTACTGGGGACTGTAGGAGCTGGTCAAGGGTTAGCTCATGTCCTAAAGGAGCACCACTAGTAATTGGTTGGGAAGAGAAGATAAGATGCACTGTAGGATTTGTCATTGTGGACAGATATGGGTGAGGGTTTGAAGGATTACTCGGACCAGCCTCATTTCTAGTGGTAAAAGGAAAGGGAGGTGGTCCAGGAGACAACGTTGGTTCTGGCTCGTCATAATCTAGGCGGATTCTCACCCCCTTTTCTCTTTCTCTATTCACATGCTGGTTGAGGAGAGACCTCAATTCCAGGAAATTGTTGGCAACCCCTTCGGGGGTAAGTTCAACACGCGCCGGGGTGTCAGAGACACCGACATTGGGAGAAGGAACTCCAGATCTGGACGGAGTTGGTGTGTTGAAGGTGAGGAACTCGGGTGTGCTCCCCGGAGTTGAGAAAGAAGTTGGTATAGCCACATGAGCTTGGCTACTACCCGGGGTAGAGGTGTTTGGAATCTGATTTACTTCACCCGGGGATCCACTTTCAGACATGGTGATTTTAAGCGAAGAGAGCTACACTACTAGGTCTTTTTGATGAGAAATAGCGGCGTAGCCCCACTGTGGGCGCCAACTTGTTGATGCAACAAATATAAGACCAACGGTAGTAGCTGGGCTGGTTAGGCAAAAGGGTTGAAGGGTTCAACTTTGCCTAACGCAGGTCGTGGGGTCCCCCCACGTTTGCAAGACGTGGAAGGAGGTTCACTAGTTTATTGTTGTTGTTTGCTGAAGATCCTCCTCTGAAGTATACTCAAATTCGGATGTGGGAGCAAACGGAATGTGTGTGTTGGATGTGAAAGTGAGTAACTCGCATAAAGCAAGTACTCGATATGAATGACCAGAGTTTAAGGAAACAGGCCTGGCCAAGAATGTCCCAACTCAGTAAATGAAGTGTCAATTATATAGGAGAAGACATCTCCCAAAGAGGCATTCATTTGACTAGTGTCCTTGCTTGCAGCGAGGGCTTACCCTTTCAGGGGTTGAAGCCTTTTGACCCCTGGGTAATAGCGTGTGCTCTGCAGACCTGCATTGCTTTTGCGGCTGTGGGTTGGTGAAGCAATCCTTGGATGTGACTGGCTACTGTTTCCGTATTGCTTTTTCCCTCGTCACAGCTTTTTAACCATTGAACCATTTAACCCTTTGAGCATTTACGTATTTAGTCATTTTATTTAGTCTTGGGCTACCCTCGTCATCAATTACCTTTCTTAAGTCACACATAACACGCTTCCGCAACTAGCAGGGTGTGACAATGTATCTCCAAAATCGCCCTATACAGCTCCAAGCTCCTCCAAATAGCAGATTCTATGTTTTGAAGTTCGTAATTAGGTTAAAACATCTCAACTTGGGCCCAAAAACAAAAATTCTGCGACATTAAGCCCATCGCATCTCGCGACGGGCAAGAGACTCTTGTGTCGCGTGACACAATATCATCATATCACGCGGTGGCAATCTTTGTTATAAAGAAGGTATCCCAGGGGCAAAAGGGTCTATTTACAGGTAATTCCTATCCCCCGCGTCATGCAAAAAGGGCGAGGCACGAGGACACGTGAAGGGCGAGGCCCGTTCACACACGATTCAATACATACAAAATATATATATATATACACACTTGCGAAATAATTATTTATATATAATGATCGGACAAACAAACTACCAACACTCCACAAATACGAAGTTGTTCTAATTATGAGAAGTGAAAACATAATAAGAATTCAAGATGAACAACTTGTATGAGGTCCAATAAGACCTAAGTGTCTAATAAAGTTAGTACACATGTAGGTTACTCACGCGTACGAACGCTCACGTTTCAGTAGTACGATACACGGAACGCAAACCTGTGAGTTCATGTCCCTCCTTTCAATGATTTCAATGTTTTGTTTTTAAAAAAACTGAGGGGAAATACATGTCATAACACACGGTATGTTAGCTATGGGTTTAGATGATGACATGATCAATGTGCGTAAGTAGGATGATGACAATAGTAACCATTAATCACTTAGTGACCAAGGTGCAAAAGAGATAGATCTATAGAGCTTGAGACGCACTCCACTTCTGGTTGGTACCTTAGGAGTGCTTTTGTGATCCCAATGATGTCAAAGTTGTCTCGGTTTGGTTACTTACTTACTTACTTACTTATGGTACATATGTCAAGGTGTTCGCGGCACACTGATAGATCCTTAAAACTCCATGAATGCTAATAACATACCATGATTTCATTACAAGATTACAAACATGAGATTTCATATGATAACAATAACTGCATGAACTCGCTCAACTTTTGTTGACTTTTTAAAACTACATGTATCTCAGGAAACAAGTCTTGAGCCGGTGATTCACTACGGGAAACGAGAATGACAATGACAACGATTGCCGCTTTTGGATGATTTGTCTTTTATATCCCAACTTCGTATGGGTATATAGGGGACAAAACCTCAATATGTTTTATGTCAGAAACAATCTTTTGTGATGTGTAAAATAACTTATATCTATGTGTTGGATAACGTTGTGAACGTTGTTGAAACTTGAAACCATGTTGGCAACTTGTAAACTTTGGTTGAAATCAATATATCTATGGCATCGTTGTTGGTTTATATTGTTTACATGATTGGATGCAATGATTACCTTTCTTAAGTTATACACAATACGCTTTCGCTACTAGCAGGGCGTGACATAAAATCATTTATAAGTATTAATTTGCCTTTTTTTTTAAAACGAATGGTCTTAATGAATTAGTAAGGTAAATGATATGGCACATGTTTCTATATAAAAGCAAGTATTCAACTAAGAGTTATGAATGTGGCGGTATAAAATTCATTGAACACAAAATTATATTCGCAATAAAATATTTTTTGGTATCGTAAGCTATATCGAGTATCTGTGTGATACCGGTATCGTAACTAGGGCCGTTCAAAAAGTCCGTGGCTCGGGGCTCGCTCGAAGTTCGCTCGAAAAAAGTTCGAAAATGCTCGGTTCTAAGTTAGCTCGGTTTTAAATGAGCTGGCTCGGCTCGGTTTGTAAACAAGCCGAGCCCGAGCCAAGGTAGGTTCAATTTGCGGCTCACTCGTTTGGCACGTTTAAATTAAACCCTAAATTATAGATGTGTGTGTGCGCGTGTATATTCTAATATATTTTAGAAATGTTGTTTAATTAGTAATTGTTGTGAAACTAGTCTAATAGCAAACAATAAGAGAAAGAGATGTAGGGGGAAATAGTCTGATATTTCATTGATAGATAAGTCTTTAACAAAGAATTACAATGAATATATATAAGAGATGAAATCTTGGAGAACAAGCCAATCTATTTATGGAGTTGATAACCACATAATATAATATATTTATAACACTCCCCCTTGGTTATCAGCTTAATACGCTTTGAGATGCTGACTCATTAAAAACCTTGCTAGAAAAACCCAATGAGACAAAACCTCAGCTAAGGGAAAAAGAGTGCAACACGCATTTTCTCCCACTAATACTTTTGGATCAAGTATGTTATCTCATTAAAAACCTTACTAAGAAAACTCAATGGAACAAAACTTAGTCAAGGGAAAAAGAGTGCAACTTGAATAAGTCATTGGTTGCTATTGTGCTGATAACGTGTTATGAAACTAGTCTATTAACACATGAATATGAGAAGAATTTTAGGGAGAAAAGAACTAATATTTCAAAGAAAGGTAAAAGAATGTCATTATTGACGCAACCAAACGAATGATTTAACTTACAGAAATCATATACTTTTGTTTATCAATGCTTTCTTAACTTGTTTTAAACATTACTTTAAGCCAAGCACAATTTAATATTAAATAAGAGCATTGTTATGCTTTAAAATATATTTAAATATCTCTAAAATGCGTAAAAGAGCAAATCAATATTAATTATATGCAGACACTATAATATGTATTTGAAGCGATTAGAGAATGTACAAATAGGTTTTTAAGCTTGTTTGCATTTATATAATTTCACATGGACGTTTTATTTAACTTGTCGTGGGCATTAATAAAATACAAACAATAAAAGCAGATAGTTTACCTCAGATTCTTTTAAAATTTTCACGTTCTGAATTGAGTCCGTCTCCGATGAGCCCGTCTCATCCACACAGCCAACAAACGAAATCAGAAAGCATAGAGGAAGAAGAGGTTGGAGTTACTCGTTATCGTAAGAGATGCTGATAACGTGTTGTGAAACTAGCCTAATAGCAAACAATAAGAGAAAGAGGTGTAATGGGAAAGAGACTGATATTTCATTGATAGATACGTCTTTAATGAAGAATTACAATGAATATATATAAAAGATGAAATCTTGGAGAACAAGCCAATCTATTTATGGAGTTGATAACCACATAATATAATATATTTATACCAGCAAGTAACATGGCTAGTTTTTTTTTATCAAAATAAATAGATTATTAAGCTATAGTCTTAATTAGTAATATTGATTTAAAAAAATATATATTAAGGTAAGTAACATAAATTTTTTTCTTGTTCATTTTATTTATAGTTTTCTCAAAATTACTACTCTATTAGCCTAAATAATGTTTTATTTATTGTTTTTGGTTATATGTATATCATTATGTGTACAAAAAAAATACAAAAATATAAACTTTTTTAAACAAACAAGCTAGCTCAAGCTTTTGACGAGCCGAGCCCGAGCCCAACTTTTCAGCTCGTTAAGAAAAATGAGTTGGCCCAGCTCGATTCGATTTTTAGACGAGCCGAGCCTGAGCCCACCCTGGTTCGGTTCAGCTCGGCTTGTTTACATCCCTAATCGTAACAGAATGACACCGACCGAAGAACACCGGTACCAATACAGGTATTCGTTTTAAATCGATGTAAAACACGTGTCGATTATCAACGATTGTTATGCCAAATGCCAGTATCATACTCGTATTGTAATGAATCAGACTAATAATGACCAAATGCTCGCAATTAAGCGCGCGAAAATCCCTATCCCTATATTAGAATAGAGAGTAAACTGCAATTTTACCCCCCTGGGGTTTAGGCCAATTGGCACTTTGATCCCCCCTAACGAAATAATTGCAATTTTAGCCCCCAACGTTGGTGTTATGTCGCGATTTACCCCCCCCCCCCCCGACGTCAAAGTCCCTGGTTATGTTTAAACGCTCAAAGGGCAGAAATGTAATTTTACATTATATATTACTATTACCCATGTACTTCTTCTTCCAACTTCATCCTTACCCCCTAAGCTTCAATCGATCACTCCCCCACTCCACTCTTCTTCATCAATGGCGACCACCGGCGATTAACAACAGCAGACCCACCGGCGATTAACGGCGAAAGCATACCAGAGAACTTCATCCTTACCTAAGCTTGTCCACCGGAAATGAGCGAATCGGAGAACACAATGCTTCCACCTCCACCAGCAGAGCCATTAATGATGACCACACCACCGGCGATGCACGTGTCCACCGGCGATGCCCCTGTCCACCAGCGATCCTCCCTGTTCTCTCACTTGTCAGGTAAAATCGAACAAGTATAGTAATGTCAGGTTAAAAAACATGGGTTATTGAACATCGATCTTTCTGTGTTTGCAGTGGACATGAGGATTCGGGTTTCACTACGATCGATTGTGGTTTCCTTGGTTGTGAAAATGCGTGGCCGCCCGTTCCTACACTTCCAGTTTCCCCCTCAGCAAGAAATGGTTGTGTAGTTGAACTTTAACATATCAGGATCGTTTGGTTTAATATGTATGCTAAGTGTATTTGTTAATGTTTTGATACTAATCTAATTGTATATATTAATGTTTTGATACTGATCTAGTTATAATGTGCATTTGCATAAATGTTATAATGTGCCTAGTTATAATGTGTTAATACTGTTAGAATGTGCCTAGTTATTTTTTTACAGAAACAGATGATCAACTTGTATAAAAACAACAGATTAATGTTTACAGTGTATGTGTTAAGTGTATAACAACAGCAGATTGATCAAATTGCACTCAGTTAAGTGCTGCAGGTATGTGTTTGAGTGCACAAGGATGAAATATGACCAATGTTTACAGCTAATATGTTCTTTTGTGCTAATGTGTTATTTTGTGCTTAAACTGATAGTGGTGATCAAGCATACCTGCTTGAAGTTTAAGCACATGAAACCTATAAACACGTTTGGCTGATCAGCCTTTTTGGTAAACTGATAGTGGTGATAGTGCAGCAGGTATATGCCTTTTTGGACTGAGGGGTATAATTGTAAACTTAGCAGGTATGCTTGATTAGCCAAACATGTTCTGAATGCTGCTGATCTTGTAATGTTTCTGATTTTGATTTTTGTGAAGTGTTTAATCAGCCAAACATGTTATGAATGCTGCACATGATATTTGGTAGTTATAACAAATGATAGTTGGTAGTTATAGGTTGGTAATACATGAACAGGTTTGAATACAAGTTTGAATACAAGTGTTGATAATGCTTATAGGTTTCATGTGCATTTGCAACCCTAAAACCTGCTGCACTCAAACATTGAACAGGTTTGATACATGGTCAGATTCTAGTAACATACAACACATTGAACAGCCAATCATTGAAGGTTTGATACATGGTCAGGTTTGAACAAGTTTGATTTTTTAGTATACTTATAGGTTTATGATTTTTGAGTATAGAAACATAGATCAGGTTCTGATTTTTGAGTATAGAAACATAGAACGGGTTTCTGATTTTGGCTAGAAGGGTTTTGGAAACTGCAGGGGGCAATGTTGTTTCTTAACACAAAGTACAAGGGGTAATAACAAAGGACAAATTAGTAATTTACCAGTGGGGGGGTAATTGAAGGGTAATATAGTCATTTCAAGTTATAGTTAACAGATCTGTTAATAAAATTGACGCCGGGGGTAAAATTGCGACATAACACCAACGTTGGGGGTAAAATTGTAATTATTTCGTTAGAGGGGTTAGAGTGCCAATTGACCTAAACTCCAGAAGGTAAAATAGAATAGAAAGACTAGTAAAAATAGTAATGAGGGGTAAGAACGTAAATATCCAACTAGGGTTTTCATAAACCCTCTATAAATAGATACATACCAGCAGCCCCATCTTCTTCATTACATACAGCCTCTCTCGCTGAATCCTTAAAACCTCCATTTTAAATGCTTCGTAATTTCATCTTTCAATTCTCTTATTTCTTCTAAGTAAATCAAGTGAAGTTGTATTCCTCTGTTTATATAAATAAATATTTGATAGACATTTACAGATTGTCTCATCAATTTGAAAACAGGAGGATAAAGTAAAGCTGGCGAGATATCGTTTCAGTCGTCATATTTCCCGTTGACGCTCTGATTGTTGCTCGTCCACAATTTCTTTTAAACAAATTTGTCTAAATTTACTGCTTCTTCATATAGTGATTGATTTTATTTTCTCTTTTGTTTTTTGAATGATTTGTTATGCGTTGAGAAAAAAATTGATGGCCGAGCGTCTTAATCCTGACAATTAGGGCATGTTTGGCTAAGTTTTTTGAAAACAACTTATTGAGTTATTGGCTTTTTGGAAAAGTCAGTATGGAGTGACTTTTTGAAAAAGTCACTTTTCCCCTCACATACAACAACCTGGTTGCCAAACATCATTTTAGAGCTTATGACTTTTCAAAAAGCCAATAAGTCAATAAGTTTTTTCAAAAAGCTTAGCCAAACATGCCCTTAGGTTAAATCGATTTCAAGATTAATGTGGTTTTATTGAATGATTGTTAAAAGACTCGTATTTGAGAAGCGTTGATAATATACCAGGATAAAATGCATATAAATTATAGTTTTTTAGGGCCTGTTTAACAACCTCTGAGCCAATATGACGTTTGAAACATTAAGTGCTAATAAACCAGTAATAGGTCTGAATCATTAAGAGACGGTATAATGTTTAACCATTCAGATGCAAATATCTGACCAATCAGACTCTGTAAAAAACGTCCATTCATAGGCAGACATTCAGACATCTGTTCACGAAACAAACAACCATTAAGAGCCTCGTTAAAAAGTAAACAAACAACCCTTTAGTTTCATAATCTATGGTTAATGAATTGGGGAACTAACGTTGAAGCCCAATATGGTTGGGATACATCACTACTTGAAACAGGATACAAATATCAAATAAGTTGTGGATCAATAATACAATAAGTATTAATTGTTAAAGTTTTTAGTTACATTATCTAAAACTACATGCCTTGTTTAAAAAGTTGAAAGTTCCGTTTAAAAAGTTGACTAGGTTGAGCAAGATCCGTTTAAAAAAATTGGGTTGTCTACTAATTTGATTTAAGTTTCATTTATATTATAAAAGCAAGATTTAGATATAAGAAATATATTAGCACTTTTGGAAATTACGTTTCCTTTTGATCCTTTAATAAACTCTTACTCGTTTCACTTGTCTTTTGATACACTCAGAGTCTCAGACCAAGATAGAAGTTTTACTTGTTCAAATAACAATTAAGGTGAAGCAGGAACGACATAACTCAAGTTCGTGTTAAAAAAAGTTCGTTGATTTGCACTAAGATATGAATATACTAAAATTAAAAAAACACCAATTACAAATATTTCATTTGTGTTGAATTACTTAAATGTTATTAAGTTAAAACGACTTAACATGATTGGTTCAACATGTCTAATTTTTTTAATGTTAACTTTCATTAAAATCCGGGCAAACCAAGAAGCGGCGAAACCCACACAGCAAAACAATCACATTATAATGGGTTTTTACACCACTCTTTACAAATTATGTACTTTAGTTTGGACTTGCATTTTAAGGCCATGGGGTGTGACTTAACGCCACCTGCCACCTCAGCCACTATAACGCCCCGGGGCGCCATCTTCCACACCGCCACAATTAAAGTGGGGGCGCCATGGCCCTTCCGCCAACACGTTAACGAGCAAAATTGAGGGGCCCCACCTATTTTTAACCAATAAAATCTTTTCTTTTTTTAATTTTATTTAATTTGGGGCTTTAATCAATTGAATGCAAGTTAAATGGAGTGACTTTAAAGCCCCCCATATGATGTGGCGCCTAGGTGGATCTGATGTGACTTTACCACAACCCCCAACCTAATCATACAAACTGAAAGATCTAATATCCCCAAATTATATGCTCGCTCTCAAAATGCACCAACACGCAATGATAATAACCTCATGAATAACCATACTTTCCTTATATCTGTTTCCACACATCGTGTAAAATTCCATCAAATCTTTGAAGGAAAAAGCATTCATAGTAGGCAGATTAGCCCATGTACGTGGCTTTTGCCATACCCGAAGAGCAACCCTACAACTTGTAAAAACTTGTCCACAGATTCCGGAACCTGTCCACGAATGGCGCATCCTTCTTCTTGTCTTGTGGGAATCCTATCCAAAACCGTCCTCCACACAAAAATCAAACACTTTGTTTATACCCATTTGCATATATATGATATGTACCAGTCGGATTTAGATAAATAATAACCCGTTGAGTAGGTCAATCTCTAAAGAAAATAGCAAGAAGCACAAGACTTTGAGATAAACTCTATTAACTTTTCATTCCTCATCAATTGATAAAATAAGATCTCCTTAAATAAGGATTACAAACACTAATTAAGAACATGGGATCATGGGTGCATATGCCCCACTACTACCTATTTTCCCTCACAATCCTCAACCCGCGGACTAAGTAAAACCATGTGAGTAAAACAATAAACATGCAATTAATTAAAAGTAAAGGCCTATTCTATTGAGAATAACATAAAGGAAAAACTAAAGGCAAAGATTGGAATGCATAGGGTGTTATGAATGCATCATTTATAAGGTGACTTTCCACATATACAACTCCTATAACTCCCATCCCTTTAAGTTCTTTTGTATTAATGTATATGCCTATATATATAGTGGCATTTGTATATGGTGTAGATATCTCAATGAATAACAATTCTCTATTCTATCTTTCTCTCTATGTTCCTTTGATATTTGCGCTTTAGTTCATATACTAGTCACTAGTAGGCCGTTGTTTCACAACACGTTATCAGCACGAAAGCGTTTTCACCAAACCCCTAATCCCCTTCTCTGGTTTTCATGCGAACAACGGGCGAAGTAAGCAGCTTTTCATCTAAGTGTGTTCAATCAAACTATCCTACGAGTAAGTTTTATTCTAACACATGAGATTTATTGTTTATTGATTTTTTGTTACTTATTCGTATAAATTTCAAGGATTTGTTAACCTTTTGTATTCTATTCATCATATAGCCATGGTAAATATCAAAATTGAAGGTACTGAAAACGATATTCTAAGATCATAAATAAATCTTTTTGGATCGTAATTAAAACTTGAAATAAATGATATTTTATTCAATCATATCAAATAAATTACTTTTGTGCATCTCAAACTCTTTTGTTAAATATATATAATAATGGATTTGATATACAGATACATTTATCAACTTATAATCGTCATGAATTGGCACCGTTTTTGTTTATTTAGTTATTAATTTTATTTAATGTAAATAATATAACAAAATGGTAATATGGCATGCGTTCAGTTGGTGCCAACTGGATCTTTATTGTAACAAACTTATTAGTGATTGGATAAATTGTTTTTGTTGTAATTTATAATTGGTAATCCAATAATCGTTTAATTTTGTTCTATTTTTTCTTTGGTGAAGATCAATCCATTTTATAAAATAACTATATCCAAAAGTGTTTATAATTCTTTGTTAAAATAATAAATTAAACCAAGAGATTCACTAAAAATTCATATCTATTCGGTGTGTATATAATTATATGGGTCAGCCCAAATCATATATTTGTGGGCTAGTAAGGGCTCTTTGTTTTGCCAAATTTTGTATGGACCCTTTGTTTTCTATTCAAATTAGACTTGATAAAATCTAAACTTGAGCCAAATAAAATGAAATTACGAATTCAGTTTTAAAAAAAAGTTACTATAAAAGTATGATTCGTTGATTACCCTTAACTTGAGGATTGTCGTTTAGTTAAATATTTATTATAGTCAGATGAATTATGGCTATGATATAAACATTTTATTTTATTTATTTGAGAGAAAAAAAAAGAGGGGAAAGGTGAGATATAGAAATTATACATGCTCCTTTTCCTTTTGTCGAGATCCTTTTGAGCTACTCAAGATAGGATCGTAGCGAAACGAGTTTGGCTCAATCCTGAAATTTGTTATCTTTCTGTAAGTTGTATTGTTTACATATCAGCATAGTATACTCTTTATACAAAACGAAATCATATATTATATTCTCGTAAATTATATTGTCATTCTCAAAAGGATACCAAAATTTTCATTTATTTAACGAAAAAGTAGTTACGTCTTTTTAATATAGTAGATTATGGTTTTATTTAGAATGTTGTATTAAATTTCACAATCGAGACTTATTAAAAACTTAGGTCTCTCATTATCAGTATGAAAAAAATTAACTGATGTTATTAAAATATGTGTTTATGTTTCAAATGAGAAAGAAAACTATATGTACATTGTGATTAGTTGAATCATAATATGTTGATACTTAAATTATATATATTTGTTTATTTTCATGAAAAAAAAATATTGTATTTCATGGAGTTTTTTATATGTGGTAACTTATAATGGCATGCACTTTATGACTTGACTTTATGTATATCTCAATTTTTTTTATGATATTATTTATTATAGGTATAACATTAAATAAAAAAACTAAACCAAAGTTGTTTATTGTTACTATCATGAAAGGGCATATATATGATTCGGTCGTATAACTGATGTTATGTGGTGAAAATATTAGTTATACATGTGGATAAAACAAGTTTCATTGTCAAACCTCAAATATGCTCTTGAAGAAGCAAGATCGTAAAAGAATATGTAAGGTTTGAAATGACCACCATGAAAGTTTTGTGATTCTAATTCATTCATGAAGTGAATGTGATGTTATAATGACCAATGTAAAGGTCGCGATCATGTATATAATAACTAAGAAAATTGTAATGATGTCACCATGATCATTGTTTTGTTATAATCTATTTCTTAAACTGAATGTGATGATATAATAATTGGTGTAAAGTTTGTAATCATGGTAATTGAGAAAATTGTTATGATGCTCATGTAATGAGATCAACCATGTTAATAATGAGATGACTATACAATGATCGTTATAAAGGTCGTAAGATATAAGATTGATAAATTTTATACGACTCATCTAGTTCTCAATTGATGGTAAGCAAAGAGAACATTATTTACATGGAAAAATCGATTAAATTCTTTTCATTTGTCACACTTGAGACATATGCTCCTAAAGTAGCAATATCATTATAAGAGTCATGAAAAAATGAAATGATTTTATACTCATGTGATCTAGTAAATAATGAAAAACTATGAAGCTTGTTTTGGTTCTACTCCATTCCCAAAAGTGAATGTGATTATATATTAATCATTGTATAAGTAATGATGGACCTAATTGAGAAACTTGTAATAATGAGAATGACTATAAGAATTGTAATGATGGTCATTTTAATAATGATAATGGACCACTCTGATGGCAAACTAAGAAGTGATTGCATAACGTGATGGTTTGAACTTTGAAGTTATAATACATCCTCTCATATATTACATTTTGTATTAAATACGTGCAAGTAATACATATGCGATCATAATCCAAAAGTTTATGGATCATAATTATTTAATTAATTGGCATGACCGGTTAGACCACACCAAGTCAATGATGATGTGAAACGTATTGAAGAACTAGAAGATTCTTCAAGTTGGTAATTAGCATGCAATATTTTCTCTCAAGGGAAATTCATTATTTACCAACCAAAGTAAGGTAAGAATCCCTAAATATTCTGGAAGTGATTAAAGGATATGCATATCCCAACATGATACCATTTAGTGTTTTAAATCGATGCATCGTCTAAATGGTTATCAAATCCACAACCTGAAGTTTGTATGAGTGTGGCTTAGCTAATGTGATAGCAAGCATATTAATCCAGATTAGTATATTTATTTGTTAATAGTGAATTTGATTCCCAAGTTATTAATGATCATTGGAATAAGTGTTATTGTGATAACTGAACGTCTACTATTGGTTACAAAGCCAATAATCATGAGAGGAGCAAAAGTTCATTTAGGTACATGTAATTTTATATATAGTACCATCAATTCACATCAAGCCAATAAGTTATAGTTCTCCCCATACAGTTGGTTTTTGGTCAGGAACCAAAGACGTCTCATCAAAGATTTTGGTTGTGCGACATATATTGAAACTCATCCACCACACAGCAAAAAAATGGGACTTATAAAAAGTTTGAGAATATGTTGGGTATAAATAATCGTCTATATTTAAATCCATTAGTGAGAAATTTGTTTATGGCTCATTGGTTTTCACTTTAGTGAATCAATGTTCCCAACATTAGGGGGAGATAACAAGCAGTTGGAAA
The DNA here is from genome assembly GCA_030545235.1 of Helianthus tuberosus. Lineage (NCBI taxonomy): Eukaryota > Viridiplantae > Streptophyta > Magnoliopsida > Asterales > Asteraceae > Helianthus > Helianthus tuberosus. The sequence goes on from CM060354.1 coordinate 122,078,479, forward strand.
GTGAAAAGTAAAATGAATTATCATGTCATCTTGATCCTCAAACTATAAACTATGAACTAGAAGTTTAAAGTATAATTCATTTACCAATATTAAAGAACAAATTACCAGACAAGTTCACTGACCTAAATAGAGTGACCAAGTAAGTCACATAATCAACTGCTTATGCTCCAGTTATCTTTGTGTCCCAAGCGGACAACCACATATTTTGTAATGAGTCTATTGCACGCCTATAGCGTGGTAGATTAGTTGATTCCAACAATAAAATTCCTCGAAAATTGGAGCAAGTAATTAAGATGGTCAAGTCGAGGTTATAGTAATAAGATCCCCTGAAGGGACAATAGACATGATGGTTTAAGAAGGACCTCAGGTACCTGAAAATAAAGAGATCTCGCTAAGTTGTATCATGTCTAAGATATGTATGGAATCAAAATAAAAATTGATGTCGTTATACTTTTGTATATATTGTAGCGATTAAAATGATTAAATGATGAGTATCAAGATTTAAGATCCGCCTATGAATGAATATTAAGAAATGATTGGCCAAAAATAGAAAGACGTAAATAAGGCAGAGTTTAGTTCTCTAATGAAATGGAAAGTTTCTGGACCAACAGTCCATACAACTGAAGTTGTAAAATATGCTGGATACAAAAGTGTCTTTACGCGAATCATGTGAAAATCAAATTAAGTGATATAAGTCAAAATTGGTGGCACAAGAATTTTCACAAATACCTATGATTGATTATGAGAAAACGTATTCTTCAGTGGTGGATGCATTGACTTTCCAATATCTTATTAGTCTGGTAATATATAAAAGAGAATTGACACGCGTCTTATGAAAGTTATGTATCACTTGATACTAAGTCATATAAAATAAGTTCTCGAGAATATTATGATTATTATATAAATTCAGATCTGAATACATATACATGTTGTATATGTTATTGAATTGAATATAATTGGAACTCCCCATGAGTATCCTAAAGCATTTGAGTGCTTAAGAGTTTAATTGAAACACCTTATGGATGTAATTATAGTCCACCAATACTCCAATAAACATACATAGAAAATGTGTACCTGGTTATTATGGCATCTCAATGTACACTGTGTACAAACATGGCACAATATGAATTTTGGAGATAAAAGCAAGTGTTCTTGATATGTTTGCATATGATATAGATATCTATCTATGTGTTAAAAGGGAAAGTTTATATAGCAAAACTTCTAAGAGTGAAAGCACATGCATATTTGGATAAGATGGAAAGAATTCTCTCATGGATTGATAATGCTAGAAGCATTAATGATGTCAAAAACTCAAGAACGTACTATATCAAGTTCATAGAATATGTATGGACTAAAATAGTTAGATCGAGTGTTATACAACTCGAGATATTTGCATAAAGAGGGATATATGTTTGATTAAATTAGCCATGTTTTATCGACGTTCTACTTTTAAAAGTTCACTATAATCGCAGTTTACAGTGATGATGTCTAGACATCATCGAGAGAAATTGTCGAGCTTTTAGAGGGAGAATTTTTTAATGACCTTGGCACGGTCTAATTATTACTCGAACTGCAGTTCGCATATATATATATATATATATATGTAATTATATTTTACCAATCCCCCAAGTACATCTAGAAGATGATGTTTGGATATTTAGTATGGACATAGTTGAACCTTAAAGTATGTTAGGTTGTTAAGTCATTTATTATCAGAAATGTCTATTATCATCTTCTATCAAAGTAGAGATTCTCATTCTAGAAGTACCATCGTTAAATGCATAAGTGCATTAATATGTTTTGCTAGCTATGTATGGTTATAATATCTTTTACTTGAGATTATTGTCATGATATAACCTTTGTCAAGCGAAGAGACATTGGAATGAGTTCAAAGAAACATTTTAGGTATAAACAATATTTGATTATATTTTACTAACCCATCAAAACAAGTTTGGTTAGTCTTGTAGATGCAGGAATGTAACGAAACACAGTCGTGGACGTATGATAATTTTTGGAAAGAGGCACCTAAAGTCTCGTTAGAAGATTATACAACATTGCTCAACATAAAGGATTGCACATTAAGGGATCAAGAAACAAATCATTCGCTACAAAGGCTTTATTCGACTTTCAAGGAAGATGGACATACGTCACTTAAAGGACACATGTTAAAATGAGGGGGAGACTTATTCAAGTTGCACTCTCTTTCCCTTGACTAAGTTTTGTCCCATTGGGTTTTCTTAGTAAGGTTTTTAATGAGGCAACATACCTGATCCAAAAGTATGAGGAGGAGAAAATACGCGCTGCACTCTTTTTCCCTTAGCTGAGGTTTTGTCCCACTGGGTTTTCCTAGCAAGGTTTTTAACGAGGCAGCATCACCAAGCGTATTAAAGGTATGTGGATAGTCAAGGGGGAGTGTTATGAATGCATCATTTATAAGGTGACTTTCCACATACACAACTCCTATAACTCCCATCCCTTTAAGTTCTTTTGTATTAATGTATATGCCTATATATAGTGGCATTTGTATATGGTGTAGATATCTTAATGAATAACAATTCTCTATTCTATCTTTCTCTCTATGTTCCTTTGATATTTGCGCTTTAGTTCATATACTAGTCACTAGTAGGCCGTTGTTTCACAACATAGGGGTGTATTTCGTGAGTACACATCAATATAATTCTTACTCACGTCTATGTTACCAATGAACAACTTTTTAACCGATGTTGTAGAGAATATACCTGAATCATTCATAGTCTAGACCCATCTATCGTTTTGGGCCCTAATCCTTACCTTCGAAAGGGCTGCAATGCACTTAGCCCACTCCTCATTTTTATCAGTCGAAACTGGTGATCTTGACCACCTCCACTGCCACTAATCCACCTTGATACCGTTAGTCAGCCTATCACAGACCCAACAAGTTTTATCTTCCTCCAACACGAATAACCGAGGCCACCTAAACATTGACGCCCCGGTTAAGGAAGGATAATGGAACCAAATGTCTAATATTACCTAATTATTAAATATGTTAATTCAAATGTTTCTTGTTAAGTATATCAGTTTGAAAAAAAAAAACAACTATTGAAGTCGGTAATGTTACTAGTACTGATGTTATTAAGGAGATAATGATTTTGTTCGATAAAAATGTGATGTATGTAATAAATAAACCATATTAAAGTGACTATCCACATCCTAACTCCCATCTCTTCATTTCCTTTGTATTAATGTAAGAACCATATATATATAGGTTTCTTTGTATTGCATGATGATATCTTAATGAATAAGAATTCATGTTCTCTTATTCTCCATATTCTTGTTCTCTACATGATCTTTATAGTCTTGTTCTCTCATATTTATTAGAGTCATATATTGGTTGCTAATAGACCGTTGATTTACAACACGTTATCAGCACGACGGTGTTTTTCCGAAAGCCTTGTTTTGTAGCCGCTAGCGACATCACACAAACCCGAATCACCTGTAAGGATTGTAAACACGGTGGTCACTTTTTCTGGATGATGTGAAATCCACACCTTGCAAAAGGATCCTCATTTGAGAAAAAAAGGTAACCTTATAAAAATCCTCTTAGATTATGATATATTAAACATGTGCATGCCACTATTTGAAATTTTGCATTGCATTTTTATATGTATATATCTGACGGCATTTAAAAAGGTAAATAATAAAAGAAAGAATGTATTGTCTAGAAATTAAAGTCAATTGATTTGTCTACTCTAATGGTTAAAAAATAAAATCATAAAATCATATTTTGATTTGAGTTATACTTCATGTGGTGTGGTGTCCCACAGATCAACTCTATTTATTCAAACGAATGGCATATGATTTTTTTATAATTCATTCTTGTTAATTTAACATAATATTTCATGTTAGGCTGTTTAGAGATCTGTCATGATTAGTTTGAATATTTATGTTTGGTAAATGAATTTTAAAATATTATATAAATTTGATGATCCACACCTTGTACTACGGTTATCAAAGTTGCACACTATAATTTTAATATTTATTGTTTTTAATGATTTGGATAGAGTCATTATTTTGGTATTATTTGTGAATATACGAGTTAAAAATTATTAATATGTCCAAATATACTTAATATTATTAATAAGAATCATGAAAAGAGATTTTCCACATATATTGTAATCATCTTTAACAATTTTGTTTTATTTGATCTTACTGTAACCATTGTTATTTTAACTTTTATGTTTATCGGTGTTCATTAATCGGTTTTATTTTATCTTACTGTAACAATTGTTATTTTAACTTTTTATTTACTGGTGTTCATGAATCGAGTGACATATACGAAGAAGATTGAAAATTAATTGAATCCGGGTGTAAGTATTTTCTCTCTTTTGTTATATACAAAGTTTCTTTGACTGGATACTCGATCAAGGACATAATATATACACTTTTTCTGTTAAACCCTAGGTGAAGTCCCTTTTATTTCTTTAACTGAATCTGCTTGCTTGTTGGCTGTAAAAGAAAATAAAATATTAATGTTGATCGTAATTAATTGTTTTCATTAGTCATTGTTAATATATAGCATGCCAAAAGACTTTTACACAATTAGATATAGATGACTTTTAAATAAATAAATAATAACTACTAATTTCATATTTGTAACTTCCTTAATGTGTATTAATTTCATATTTGGATTTATTGTTTGAAATATAAAAGGGCTATAGGTTTTAATACATCCCGACCGTTTCTAGTTTATCACTAAATGTCAATTGTTATGTTTTCTTTAATACCCTAATAATCTTGGGGAAGATGATTTGTGGGTGATGACGTTTGATCCGCCTATCTCTTAATTAGACAACTACTAGATGAGAAAATACAAGGGAAACAAATTAGTTATCTTATTAATATAAATTAATTTAGTCATCAAATGCAAGTTTGTTTTCAGTTTAGTTTTATAATCCTTACAAATGGGTTTGAAATGTTAGTAAATGATTTTCAAGAAAGTTATATTTCTTAAATGGTAATTATTGTTTTTACATCATTTTAAAGATTTATAAGTCTTGATAAATAATGAAATTCAAATTCAAATGCTGTTTAAGGGATCATGAAATAGTAATCGTTATCGTGAAATTTTTAGTTGTTTAATGTAGTGCTAAAATACTTTTTATGTTTCTACTTGAATTATATAAATATGCATTTAATTTCCAAAGAATACTATGAAGTATCTTAGATACGTGCTCCAACGTGTGGTTTGTATGATTATAAATACTACACAAAATTTAAGAAATACAAAAGGTTTTTATGGTGTAGTGCTTTAAAAATACGGTATTACTACAAGATCAAGATTAACAAGTAATGTTATTAATATTTTGATTTAACATATGAATTTGTATTTTATACGAATACTAATTTGTACAAACGTTTTTGGTCTTGTGGCCGATTTCGATGGAGATGACTGAACCATGGATACAATAGAATTAATGAATTTTCTATCTTAAATGATGTTATCAAAAGTGAAAATTTTAATTGGTTACAGGTAATACATATGATTTAAATATTTGTTTTTAAGTGTGATGAAAACGCATATTTCATAAAGTTTTCATACCAACTTTTCATGTGGTCACATATTGTGATAATAATAAATTGTTTTATGTGGTCACATATTATATTATGATGCCATGTATTATATAATTCGACTTTATTTTATATTGTGTATTTCATATGTTATCATATACTCATTTGTAGTATTCAATCGATCATCTAAATTGATTTAATATCTCTTATGAAAGGAAATTAAAAGTTTAGACATGACACCCGAGATGTCATACTCCCTAAATCTCATATTGAGTTTGTAGAAGGTCATAAGATGTTAGACCTTATATGATTTGGACATGTAATTACTTCTCTATGGTGTAATGCAAAGAGAAGATTCTTTACAAGGTAGAATCGGATAAAACAATTTTCATTTGTCGTTCTCATATATGCTAAAGTAGCAATATTATGTAACAAGGATAACAACTTTGAAACGATTTCATATCCGTTTGTCCGAACCATGAAACTTGGTTGGTTTACATCATTCCTTGAAGTGAATATGATTATAAGATCTTTGAAAATGTTGGGACAATGGGTGTAATTGAGAAACTTATAATGCTGATCATGTTACTAATGAGATCCTGCTATCAAAAGTTGTAAGATAGCCAAATTAATAATGAGACAGACTATCAAAATTGTAATAATGGTCACAATGAGATTGACCACTTATAATAATGGTCACAATGAGATTGACAACTTGTAATAATGGTCACATCTTATGATATTGATCATAAATCAAAATTTTATGAATAATGATTATTTGATTAATTGGCATGATCGGTTAGACCACACCGAGTCGATAATGATGTGAAATTTAATGAAGAACTACAAGATTATTCTTGTTAAGTGCATGCAATATTTGCTCTCAAGGGAAGTTAATGATATACCAACTAAAGTATGGTTTAGATCCCTAAATATTTTGGAAATAATAAGGGAATATGTGTATCCCGACATGATACCATTTAGTATTTTGAAATCGATGCATCGTCTAAATGGTTATCAAATCTACAACCTGAAGCTTGTGTGATCGTGGCTTAGCTAATGTGATAGCAAGCATATTGATCCAGATTACTATTGGTTACAAAGCCAATGATCATGAGAGGAGCAAAAGTTCATTTAGGTATATGTAATTTTATATACAGTATCATCAATTCACATCAAGCCAATAAGTTATAGTTTTCCCTACACAGTTGGTTTTTGGTCAGGAACCAAATATGTCTCATCAAAGATTTTGGTTGTGCGACATATATTGAAACTCATCCACCAAACCGCACAAAGATGAGACTTCTAAAAAGTTTAAGAATATGTTGGGTATAATAATCATCTATGATTGAATACTTAAAGCCATTTGTTAGAAATTTGTTTATGGCTCATTGGTTTTTCACTTTAGTGAACGAATGTTCCCAACATTAGGGGGAAATAACAAGCAGTTGGAAAGTGGAAAGTGAAATGAATTATCATGTCATCTTGATCCTCAGACTATAAACTATGAACTATAAATTTAAAGTATAATTCATTTACCAATATTAGAGAACAAATTACCAGACAAGTTCACTGACCTAAATAGAGTGACTAAGTACTTCACATAATCAACTACTTATGCTCCAGTTATATTTGTGTCCAAGAGGACAACCACATATTTTGTAATGAGTCTATTGCACGCCTGAAGCGTGGTAGACTAGTCGATTCCAATAATAAAATTCCTCGAAAATTGGAGCAAGTAATTACGATGGTCAAGTCGAGGTTATAGTAATAAGATCTACTGAAGAGACAATAGACATGATGGTTCAAGAAGAACCTCAGGTACCTGAAAATAAAGAGATCTCGATAAGTTATATCATGTCTAAGATATGTATGGAATCGAAATAAAAATCGACGTCGTTATACTTTTGTATATAATGTAGCGCTTAAAATGATTAAATGATGAGGATCAGATTTAAGATCTGCCTATGAATGAATAGTAAGAAATGATTGGCCAAAATAGAAAGACGCAAATAAGGCAGAGTATAGTTCTCTAATGAAATGGAAAGTTTCTGGAACAACAGTCCATACAACTGAAGTTGTAAAATATGTTGGATACAAATGTGTCTTTTACGCGAATCATGTGAAAATCAAATTAAGTGATATAAGTCAAAATTGGTGGCACAAGAATTTTTGCAAAGACTTATGACTGATTATGAGGAGACATATTCTCCCGTGGTGGATGTTTTGACATTCCAATATCTTATTAGTCTGGTAATATATAAAAGAGAATTGACATGCGTCGTATGAAAGTTATGTATCACTTGATACTAAGTCATAAAAAATAAGTTCTCGAGAATATTATGATTATTATTTAAATTCGGATCTGAATACGTATACATGTTGTATATGTTATTGAATTGAATATAACTGGAACTCCCCATGAGTATCCTAAAGCATTTGAGTGCTTAAGAGGTTAATTGAAACACCTTATGCATGTAATTATTGTGCACCAATACTCCAATAAAGATACATAGAAAATGTGTACCTGTTTATTATGGCATCTCAATGTACACAATGTATAAACATGGTACAATATGGATTTTACAAATGAAGCAAGTGTTTAAGATATCCTTGCATATAATATAAAATCAATGAGGAGGTTTGCGTGTCAACACTCCTAAAGAGTGTATGCACAAACATTGTTGGTCAAAGTGGAAAGGAGTACGAGAATGTATATTTATAAAGTGAAAAAAGATAGTATGGACTAAAATTGTCGATTCAAATGTGGTATCATCGACTTACTAATGAGCTCAGCAAAGAGAGAAATACATAAATTGTAGTGAATCCATTTGTTTTCATTAAAAGAACAATATGAGGTTTATGAGTATTCTAATATATGTTGATGATATCATTGAATCTCCTGCAAAGATAAAATTAGCTCAATTATTAAAGGAAGAATTTGCAAATTAAAGATGGTATTGCAAATATGTGGCTTGATATGTAGAATAAGCATTTGTATTATTATTATCCATCAACCATAATACATCTAGAAGATGGTGGACATTTTCATACGCACAAAGCTTATAGTATACGTACATTTTATGATGTCCAAGTAGTTGGTATAGAAAATGAATCTTATCATCTTCTAACAAAGAAGTAAAGATCATTGGTCCAGAAGTACTATAGTTAAATACGAATTATATATCTTGCTAGTATTTATACACAGACACATGCCATGAAATTCATTGACAAGATATAACTCGTGTATAGTGAGGAGATAATGTAACGGGTAAAATATATATTTTTATACCCTTAAGGTACAAAAGATATGGATTCATATTTTACTAACCCATCAACAAGTTTGGTTAGTTTTGTAAGTGCAGGGAATGTAACAAAACATATTCATGGATCTTATGGTATCTACTTACAAGTGAAGGCAATTAAAATTTCGCATGAAGATCATACATCAATGCTCATTGAAGGATTTGACATTAATGGATCAAGCAACATACCAAGCTGCGCATCAATGGATTACGAGGTTTGAGCAAGTTTCAAAGAAGCCGGACCTAAGTCACTTATAGGATACATGTAAAAATGAGAGGGAGCATTATACAAGTTGCACTCTTTTTTCCTTAACTAAGTTTTATCCCAATGGGTTTTCTTAGTAAGGTTTTTAATGAGGCAACATGCCTGATCCAAAAGTATCAGGGGGAGAAAATACACGCTGCACTCTTTTTCCCTTAGCTGAGGTTTTGTCCCACTGGGTTTTCCTAGCAAGGTTTTTAACGAGGCAACACCACCAAGTGTATAATACATTGTTTTCTTTTATTACGTGGATAGTCAAGGGGGAGTGTTATAAATAAACCATATTAAAGTGACTATCCACATCCTAACTCCCATCTCTTCATTTCCTTTGTATTAATGTAAGAACCATATATATATAGGTTTCTTTGTATTGCATGATGATATCTTAATGAATAAGAATTCATGTTCTCTTATTCTCCATATTCTTGTTCTCTACATGATCTTTATAGTCTTGTTCTCTCATATTTATTAGAGTTATATATTGGTTGCTAATAGACCATTGATTTACAACAATGTAAAACATAATTCATTTTAATTACAACTAATTTTTTAGTTAAATTTATATTGAAATATTATAGAAAAAAAACCCTTCATATTTAGTTTTTGAATAAAGTACAATTTGTGTTTTTGTGATTTAGGGGCGGGATCAATACGAGTCTCTCCTTTGAAAATTTTGCTCCCCAAGTCTCTTGTGGTTTTTTATTAACAATCTGAGTCCCTCTATCAATTTGTTTGATTCGTCAAATAAACCATAACACATTTAAACCCCACTACACTTCTACCACCGCCACACCACCAGTGCTACCCCTCCCATCTATCACCACCATTGACTCCACCAACCACCAATCCAACTAACGCCTAAAATTGAGTTGTCCGACTATGGACCCTATTTCTACAAAGTCAACCAAAATTGTTCCTTTCCCTTATTTATGCTGACCGTCTTTTCACACATGTTTCAGGTCCTAATGTTTGATGATTGTGAACGCATGCTGCACATAGGATGGACTCGGGCCTTAGTTTACTTTAAAACTTAAAGACAATTGTTGGGTTTTGTTTGTTTTTGTACCAAGACAATGTAATACATTAATTTAATAAAACAAAACCTTGTGTACCATGTGTTGTGAAACAATTTCCTATAACATGACTCCCCGATGTTTCCGCCGATTTGTTGTATTACGCGATCGGGGTGCTACAGTGAAACTTCAAAGACAGAAGGGGATGTTTGTTGAAAGGGAAGGGATTGTTTCTAAAACAGAGGATTATTCTAAAGAAGGAAAGGATGCCGTCACTTCAAGGAAAGGTTTCCTAGGGTTTTGGACAACATATCTATTTATACCAAGGTTGCAAAAGTCGCTAGGCGCTCCCTAGTCGTTCTACCGGGGAGTTGAGAGTACTCGGCCTAGGCGGAGAGTGTCACACCCCAACCGATGGCGGAAACATCGGGGCGCGACACTGAGCGAAACAGATTGTCCAAGAGAAATCCATAACAACTAACATTACCGAATATTTAACGTTAAGTCCCATACCAAACATATTCAGTAAAATAATTATTAGAGACATATTATCTCAAAAACAAATAAACTATTTCGACAACTCAGATTTAAAGTATTTGTTTCTAGACTCTAACCTAGCTCAATTCCATCAAATAGCAAGCATAGCATCTTAAGCACCTGTCACATACGTTAAAATATGGGTCAATACACATAGTGTAAAGGTGAGCATACAAGTTTAATAGTAATAGTAGAGTTCGAAATTATTTACGCATAACCAGCATGTAACATGTATAATGCAAAGCTAGTAGGTTATCGACAATGAAATATGCACAGACTAGACTGCGAGTTGTAGAATGCGCAACACGCACCACCGTGACACGTGAAAAGGTAACCTTAACAACCCCTGTCCACGACAGGTGCTGAGTCCAAACAAATAGTACTATCGTTGCTAAGGCATCAGGCAACAATCACTATGTTAACATAACATACAAGCATTCATCGAGTAACACATAACATGTAGTAACAGTCAGCGTATAAATGATGTTTGCGTTATGTGTTCGATTGTGTTTTAGAATACGTAACGTATGTAACACCCAAAAGTGCATAAAGCAAAAAGGGACCGAGTATACTCACAGTGATGGTAATGGATTGAAGGGAGCGCTAGCGTGATTAGCCTGAACAGTTAACGATAGCATAAGCGAAGAGCGGTGCGTAAAACGGTGAAAAGTGACCAAGTATCAAACGGTAATCCGATCGGATGGCAATCTGATTGGATGGTCATTCGATCGGATGTCAATCCGTTCGGATGGTCATCCGATCGGATAGCCATTCGGTCGGATTGACATTCGTTTGGTAACGATGTGTTTGTGTATGATGGCTTTGAAGTTTTCGTTGTAGCATTTTGAAAACAGAGAAGTATCTCTACCCTTTAGGTCGATCGATCGAACGGTCGTTCGATCGAATCGTGATCCGATTGGCAGGACACTTAGTGAGAACAAGTTCACAGCAGGATGGTCACTCGATCGGATAGCAATCCGATCGGATGGCAATCCGTTAGAACTACTGAACATTGAACATGTTGAAAATTGTTTAAGTGTTGGAACCTCAAGTGCAATCCGATCGGATGACAGTTCAATCGGATGGCAATCCGATCGGATGACACTCCGATCGCAATCCGCCCCAACGAATCCAATCATTTTGAACTTGATTATTTTGAAAGTTTGCGGTTTGTTCGAGACGGTTTGACAACGTACTAAACAACAGAACCTCGTCAAGTCCCTAGTCGTCCGATCGAACAGGAATCATCCAAATCCAATCAGTTTATTGGTTTGTAACGGTTGTTCTTGTTTAACCCGAAATCGGTTGTCTCCTTGGTAGTAACCAGATCTTGAACCAACTCACCACCAAGAAAGAGTAGAAGATCATAACGAGCTCCGGTTCTACCGGTTTTGAGTGCATTGAGGGTAAAAGAGTTGAAAGAAAGTTGGAAAACCATCTTTCAATCCTTTCCACTTTGAAAATGTTTAGATCTATGCAAAATTGTTGTGAAATCCTGTGGTAATCCTTCAGATCTGAGTTGTTCGTGGTGGAATGAAGCCAAACCTTGAAGTTCATAAGAACTCCATGATGACGTCATCCTAAAACACCTCAAATCCGGTGATTTCACAGTTAAAAGTTGAGATTTAAAGGTAAACAAGATGAAGGAATGCGTGTAGATCATAGAAGTACAAGATTTGAGTTGAAAACTTACAAGAATCGCAAGAAATCGAGAGAAAGAAGGCTTGGAATGAGCTGGTCGAGTGAGAGGGCTGTCACATCACAAATGATGTGACATGAGGGTATTTATAGGGTTTCCAAAAGAGGAAAGTGTTGAAGTGTCAGATTGGTCACCGATCGGATGTCGGTTCGATCAGATGGCAATCCGATCGGATGACCACTCGATCAGTTGGCCACTCGATCCAAGTGTCCGGCGTGTTGAGTTTTGTCGTTTCGATTCGCGTGTTGAGCGTTGCGATGTGATACGAGTGAGCGATGCGATAGTATTACCCAATAGTCACATAAACAACCTAACTACTATATCTAACATACAATCACTATAAATAACTTGCGTTTATGTTTGCGATTTAGATTGCGATGCGATAAAATTGCAAATGCGATTGCGATTAAACACCTCAACATAAACATAACATGCACAAGTAACACATAAAAGCACACACACGTAAAACAATATCCAGAACACATAATTCGAGTTGCGAATGCGATAGCGATTAGCGATAAGCATGTGATTAAATAGATATTAAACCTCGATTATTAATAGATACTCCACATAATACAACTAAAGCGATTAAATAATACAATTCGATTACAAGTCAAAAGTACGATTTAATGGTCAAGCAAGGAGTGACAGATCGCTATTAGCAATCTTTTCTTCCTTTGACTTTGACTTGTACTTTGACTTTCCCAAAAGCGGGTTGTTATAGCCTCCCCTACTTTAGGAAATTTCGTCCCGAAATTAATGAAGTAGTCGTAACAAACAATTGCGGGTACTTTGCCTTCATGTCGCTTTCAAGTTCCCAGATGAACTCGGCGCCTCGTTTGCCTTCCGAGCGAACCTTCACAATGGGAATGCGTGAGCGTTTGAGCACCTTGGTTTCTCATCCCACGATCTTGACAGGCTTTTCCACGAAGTGTAATGTTTTTTCCACTTGTAAATCCTCAAGAGGGACATGTAATTCCTGGTCGGCCAAGCACTTTCTAAGGTTCGAAACGTGGAAAGTCGGGTGGACGTTACTAAGCTCCTCTGGTAGTTCGAGTCTGTAGGCCACTTTTCCAATCCTTTCCAGAATTTTAAAGGGTACAACATATCGAGGCGCGGACTTTCCTTTCTTGCCGAATCTGATCACTCCCTTCCGAGGTGCAACCTTTAGGAGTACGTGATCGCCAACGTCAAATTCAAGGGGCTTGCGGCGTCTATCAGCGTAACTTTTCTGTCGGCTGCGAGCTTTCAATATATTGTCTCGAATTTGGAGGATTTTGTTAGTCGTTTCTTGCAACAGCTCGGGACCGGTAATTTGCGCGTCTTCGATCTCGTGCCATACAATAGGCGATCGACATTTCCTTCTGTATAAAGCCTCAAATGGTGCCATTTGTATGCTAGAATGATAACTGTTATTATACGAGAATTCGACTAAAGGTAAGTGCGCGTCCCAATTACCACCGAAATCTATGACACACGAGCGAAGCATGTCTTCAAGGGTGCGAATCGTTCTTTCAGTCTTACCGTCGGTTTGGGGATGGAAGCGGTACTTAGATTTAGAGTAGTACCGAGAGCAGATTGAAATGTTTCCCAAAGACGTGAGGTAAACCGACCATCGCGGTCAGAGATGATGTCACGAGGCGTCCCGTGTCGACAAATGATTTCGTCTGTCTAGATTCGGGCTAATTTTTCTACTTTAAAGTCTTCTCGTATCAGCAGGAAGTGAGCTGACTTGGTCAAACGGTCAACTACAACCCAAATGCTATCATGACCAGATTGAGTACGCGAAAGTTTCGTTATAAAGTCCATAGCTATACTCTCCCATTTCCACATCGGGATTTCGGGTTGAACGAGTAAGCCAGAGGGTCTTTGATGCTCAGCCTTGACCTTGGAATAAGTCAGGCATTTCGAAACATAAAGGGCCATATCCTTCTTCATGCCCGGACACCAGTACTTGTAGCGCATGTCCTGGTACATCTTGTCATCACCGGGATGAATAGAATATCGAGATTTGTAGGCTTCGTCCATCAGGAGTTGTCGTAAGTTGGTGCGCTTGGGAATCCAAATTCGGTCCAAATAATGAAAGATACCATTCGATTTAATCTCGAGTTGCGAGCCATCATTTAGAATCCTTTCCTTCTTCAAAGTTCGTTCGGTAAAACAAGCATACTAAGCGTCACGGATAAGAGTTTCGAGATGATACTGGGCTTGAACGTTACGAACGCTATGCAGATAGCTTTGTCGACTAAGGGCATCAGCAATGATGTTCGCTTTGCCTGGATGGTAACGAATCTCACAGTCGTAATCGTTGAGCAGTTCTACCCACCGGCGTTGACGCTTATTCAGTTCCTTCTGGTCAAAGATATGTTGTAGGCTCCTATGATCGGTGAAGATCGTACACTTGGTACCGTAAAGGTAGTGTCGCCAGATCTTTAACACAAAAACAACTGCACCAAGCTCGAGGTCGTGTGTGGTGTAGTTCTTCTCGTGGATCTTGAGCTGTCGAGAAGCGTACGCGATAACCTTGTCTCGTTGCATAAGAACACAACCAAGACCAAGATTCTAGGCATCGCAGTAGACTACGAAATCGTCGTTTCTGTCGGGCAGTGAGAGCACGGGAGCATTGCAAAGCATAACTTTGAGAGCTTGAAAGGCTTCCTCTTGTTTAGTTCCCCAAACAAAAGGTTTGTCCTTTTGCGTAAGAGAGGTAAGAGGCAGAGTGATCTTAGAGAAACCTTTGATAAATCGGCGATAATAGCCTGCCAGTCCGAGAAAAGAACGGAATTCAGACGGGTTCTTGGGTGTAACCCAACTCTTAACAGCTTCGATCTTTGCAGGGTCAACGTGGATACCTTGACTATTGACAATGTGACCTAAGAATTGGACCTCCTCCAGCCAGAATTCGCACTTAGAGAATTTGGCGCAGAGACGGTTTCCCTGGAGTAACTCAAGAACCAAACGTAGATGCTGCGAGCGGCTTTTGATTTGGAATAGATCAGGATATCGTCGATGAATACGATGACGAAGAGGTCGAGAAAGGGTTTACACACTCGATTCATTAGATCCATGAAAACTGCGGGAGCGTTGGTCAAACCAAAAGGCATGACAACGAACTCATAGTGGCCATAGCGGGTTCGAAAAGCGGTGTTGGCCTGTTGGGTATATCATCCTCTTGAATGCGTAACTGGTGATAGCCTGAGCGTAGGTCGATCTTAGAAAAGCACGTAGCACCCTGTAGTTGATCAAACAAATCATCGATTCGAGGCAAGGGGTAGCGATTTTTGATTGTCAGCCTATTCAACTCCCTATAGTCGATGCACATCCGAAACGATCCATCCTTCTTTTTGACGAAAAGGACAGGTGGCCTCATGGAGAGGTGCTAGGGAGAATAAAGCCTTTATCAAGAAGTTCCTGGAGCTGACTCGAGAGTTCGCGCATTTTGGAAGGAGCCAGATGGTAAGGCGCTTTAGCAACAGGATTTGCTACAGGAATGAGGTCGATTCGGAAATCGATATCACGAGCGGGTGGCAATCCGGGTAAATCGTCGGGAAAAACGTTTGGGAATTCACAAACAACGGGAACGTCCTTCACTTCTGGGCTACCTTTCTTTTCCTTCTCCGCTACTATGATGTTAGCCAAGAAAGCTCTGTATTCCTTGCGGAGATACTTGCTAGCTTGGACACATGACATGAGTTTGAGACCTTTCGAAGGAGTTTTGCCATACACACAAAGTTGATCACCATTAGCGAGCGAAAAACGAATCATCTTTTCAAAGCAAACAACTTCAACATGGTTTTCACGAAGACAGTCTATGCCTACTATGACTTCAAAACAACCGAGCTGCATCGGAATAAGATCGATAGGGAAGACGTGATTGTTGAGTTTAAGCGTACAATCACATAGAACAGATTTTACAGCGACGGGTCTTCTGGTGGCAACTTCAACATCGAACGTCGAGCGGAGATGAGCGCGCTTACGATTGAGGAGCTTCTTGAATTCAAACGATACAAAACAGTTATCTGCTCCAGTATCAAACAAACACGAAGCATATATGCCATTTACAAAGAACGTACCATTAACCACATTGTTGTCTGCTTGAGCCTGACGGGTGTTAATGTTGAATGCACGTCCGCGCGCTGCTGGCTGTTGCTGAGGCTGCTGCTGTTGTGGCTCTTGCTTCACCACTCGATTGGGGCACATGTTTGCGAAGTGGTTGGGATCACCACACGCAAAGCAAGCTCTAGCATGGATCACGGGTGCAGGAGCCTCTTGATGGCCTTGAGGAGCAGTAAGTAGAGCTTTTTGAGCAGGAGCTTGATCTTGTGCTGGAGCTGGAGCTTGACGTGGACCTGTACGGCAGTTTGTGGTGAAGTGGCCGTACATATTGCAATGAACATAGAACCGACATGCGATACCCACAGGGTGATGATAAGTGCAAGTAGGGCAAAGCGGGTGTGGTCTAGTGTATGCACGCTTGGTAGGCGGTGCATTAACCACAGGCGCCGCTACTTGGCGGTGTTGAGGTTGCGGTGGTGCTGGTACTGTTTGGAGCGGAGCTGCGGAAATCGCACAGTTCTTGCTGCTGGAACTGCTGTTGTTCTTCCTCTTGGGTCTCGAGAGCTTTGATGACTGTGGTGCGGCAGTGGTTTCAGCGGTGGCAGCGACTGTGACTTGATGCAGATTCTTAGCAGCTTTGTCAAAATAACCTGCCCTGACTCGCTTATCGTTTATCTCTACAGCGAGCAGGTAGGTTTCCTCAATCGTTGTAGTCTTTACAGCCTGAACAAAATCTGCGACGCAGTCTGGAAGAGCACAGATATACTTCTTGATTGTGATATATGGGGTAGTAACCTGACCAGGACAGATAATACTCAACTGCTTGAAACGGGCAGTCAAACCAGTGTTATCTGCACCATCCTGCTTTATGTGCCCGAATTCATCCTCAAGCTTTTGGAGTTCATGGGGAGGACAGAAATCTTGCATCATTATGTTCTTCAACTCATCCCAAGACAATCTGAAAGCTGCATCGCTTCCTCGTTTGTTCCTCTCGGCCGTCCACCAATCAAGAGCGCGGGATTGGAAGACGCCGGTAGTGTTGACGGTGCGCAGGTTTTCTGGACAACCACTCTGGCGCAGGGTGACTTCGATAGAATCAAACCATTGAAACATGGCCGTAGGACCATCTTCGTCGGTAAACTCTTTTGGTCCGAAGGCTTTGAACTGCTTGAAGCTAAAAGCAGCCTTAGGAGTATCAGTCCTGGACTCTTCCGAGGACTTGCTTGCATTCTCGTTCAGTTCACTGACGATCTGGGGGATGACTTTCGCCATTTGCTTAGAGACGAGGGCGACGATGCGTTTGTCATCATGGTTTCGGCGAGCGGCACACGAGTGAAATGATCCAAACGACGACATTGACTACAACAGACATCGCCATAGGACTCAAACATAATTTTTGATTAATCCTAGTATAGTCTAGCGATTCACCATAAAGCTCAGGAACACAGTCATTTACAAAATTCACATAAGGACAAAATCACATAATCGCATAAGCACATAAGCACACATAAGCTAACCTAACACATATGTTGCACGTATTCACCTATCCTTCACAGCAGCGTATATCGATTAAGTATAGCGATTGCGATTAGCGAGTACACAGCGAGTAACATAGCGCGATTTGTTAACGTTTTGAGGTAAAGGTGCAGTGCAGTGCGAGTGGTGCGTGTTGATCAAAGCGAATAGCGAAAAACGTGTAAATCACCAAAATCGAAACACGTAATCACATAAAAACACATAAAATCCACATAAAATCGATAAATCACAGAGTCAGCGGCGGCAAATCCAGAATCGTAACACATAAAATCAAAGATAGATTGTCTCGGGTGTGTGTGGACATTGACTACCCAAAGTGGTTTAACTATTCTCAAGGACTTTAAGTGCGCACTTTGGCCTTCGGAACTGTGCTCTCGCTTCAATTCGAGCGATTGACACGCATCCTTCCAGTCACAGTGTGACCTCTAGTCGTTGGAGTCCGTCAAGACTTTGGTGAGAGTTTTGTAAAACCACATTAGAGAGTAGAACAAGTCATCAAGGTTCGGGTTTCACCCCTAACTACAACATTCCTGTTTGTGTGATGAAATCACGATATAGATAAGGAGATATGCGTCGAAGTATGGATTTCACTCCTATTTCAACGCAATTTCTCTTGTTTATAGTAAAAATAGTGAATTAAACAAATGATTTGCTCGAGAGTTTGCGGTTTTCACACCTAATCTTAACCAAATCATTCGTTTGAGTATGTGTCCAGCCTTAGGAAAGGCTGATCTTGCGTAGAACTGTAGTATGCGATGTTCGCGCAAGTGTGTAGTGTATAGTGAGTGTGAGCGAAAAATAGCAAATAACCTCGTACCAAACCCACACTGGGTATGCACAAGTCAGTCTGTTGGTACTTAGACTATAGACTAGGTCGTTTCTAAGACATCGACCCGGACTAGGTCGAGTCTTGCCTAATTCCCTATAGTTATGGCTCTGATACCAATCTGTCACACCCCAACCGATGACGAAAATATCGGGGCGCGACACTGAGCTAAACAGTTTGTCCAAGAGAAATCCATAACAACTAACATTACCGAATATTTAACGTTAAGTCCCATACCAAAACATATTCAGTAAAATAATTATTACAGACATACTATCTCAAAAACAAATAAACTGTTTCGACAACTCAGATTTAAAGTGTTTGTTGCTAGACTCCAACCTAGCTCAATTCCATCAAATAGCAAGCATAGCATCCTAAGAACCTGTCACATACGTTAAAATAGGGGTCAATACACATAGTGTAAAGGTGAGCATACAAGTTTAATAGTAATAGTAGAGTTCGAAATTGTTTACGCATAACCAGCATGTAACATGTATAATGCAAAGCTCGTAGGTTATCAACAATGAAATATGCACAGACTAGACTGCGAGTTGTAGAATGCGCAACACGTATCACCACTGTGACACGTGAAGAGGTAACCTTAACAACCCCTGTCCACGACAGGTGCTGAGTCCAAACAAATAGTACTATCATTGCTAAGGCGTCAGGCAACAATCACTGTGTTAACATAACATACAAGCATTCATCGAGTAACACATAACATGAAGTAACGGTCACCGTATAAATAGTGTTTGCGTTGTGTGTTCGATTATGTTTTAGAATACGTAACGTATGTAACACCCAAAAGTGCATTAAGAAAAAATGGATCGAGTATACTCACAGCGATGGTAATGGATTGAAGGGAGCGCTAGCGTGATTAGCCTGAACAGTTAACGATAGCATAAGCAAAGAGCGGGGCGTAAAATGGTGAAAAGTGACCAAGTGTCGAACGGTAATCCGATCGGATGGTCATTCGATCAGATGTCAATCCGATCAGATTGACATTCGTTTGGTAAGGATGTGTTTGTGTATGATGGCTTTGAAGTTTTTGTTGTAGCATTTTGAAAACAGAGAAGTATCTCTACCCTTCAGGTCGATCGATCGAACGGTCGTTCGATCGAATCGTGATCCGATTGGTAGGACACTTAGTGAGAAAAAGTTCACAGCAAGATGGTCACTCGATCAGATAGCAATCCGATCGGATGGCAATCCGTTAGAACTACTGAACATTGAACATGTTGAAAATTGTTTAAGTGTTGGAACCCCAAGTGCAATCCGATCGGATTGCAGTTCGACCGGATGGCAATCCGATCGGACGGCAATCCGATTGGACGGCAATTCGTCCCAACGAATCCGGTCATTTTGAACTTGATTATTTTGAAAGTTTGCGGTTTGTTCGAGACGGTTTGACAACGTACTAAACAACAGAACCTCGTCAAGTCCCTAGTCGTCCGATCGAACAGGAATCACCAAAATCCAATCAGTTTACTGGTTATTGACAATTGTTCTTATTTAACCCGAAATCCGGTTGTCTCCTTGGTAGTAACCAGATCTTGAACCAACTCACCACCAAGAAAGAGTAGAAGATCAGAACGAGCTCCGGTTCTACCGGTTTTGAGTGCATTGAGTGTAAAAGAGTTGAAAGAAAGTTGGAAAACTATTTTTTAATCCTTTCCACTTTGAAAATGTTTAGATCTATGCAAAATCGTTGTGAAATCATGTGGAAATCCTTCAGATCTGAGTTGTTCTTGGTGGAATGAAGCCAAACCTTGAAGTTCATAAGAACTCCATGATGACGTCATCCTAAAACACCTCAAATCCGGTGATTTCACGGTTAAAAGTTGAGATTTAAAGGTGAAAAAGATGAAGGAGTACGTGTAGATCATAGAAGTACAAGATTTGAGTTGAAAACTTACAAGAATCGCGAGAAATCGAGAGAAAGAAGGATAGGAACGAGCTGGTCAAGTGAGAGGGCTGTCACATCACAAATGATGTGACAGGAGGGTATTATAGGGTTTCCAAAACAGGAAAGTGCTGGAGTGTCGGATTGGTCACCGATCTGATGGAGGTTCGATCGGATGGCAATCCGATCGGATGACCACTAGATCGATTGGCCATTCGATCCAGGTGTCCAGTGTGTTTAGTTTTGTCGTTTCAATTTGCGTGTTGAGCGTTGCGATGCGATTCGAGTGAGCGATTCGATAGTATTACCCAATAGTCATACAAATAACCTAACTACTATATCTAACATACAATCACTATAAATAACTTGCGTTTAGCGTTTGCGATTTAGATTGCGATGCGATAGAATTGCGATTAAACACCTCAAAATAAACATAACATGCACAAGTAACACATAAAAGCAGACACACGTAAAACAATATCCAGAACACATAATTCGAGTTGCGAATGCGATAGCGATTAGCGATATGCATGCGATTAAATAGCGATTAAACCTCGATTATTATTAGATACTCCACATAATACAACTAAAGCGATTAAATAATATAATTTGATTACAAGTCAAAAGTACAATTTAATGGTCAAGCAAGGAGTGACATATTGCAATTAGCAATCTTTTCATCCTTTGACTTTGACTGTCCAAAAAGCGGGTTGTTACAGAGAGTACTCGGGGAGTACTCGGACATGTTAAATTATAAAGAAATTAGTGTTTGTAAATTAAATACATGTCAAATAACATAAATTTACTAATATCTATAACAAAATACGTGAAAATAATATTCATTCTTTAATATGATTGGCATAGAAATTATGTTTTATTATTTCTAAAGTCAAACTCGGCCCAAGTTGACCTACTAGATACGATTTTGGCCTCGGTTGACCGCGTTTGACCGATTTCGAGTAATTAGGCGGAGTTAAAGAAAGTCGCCTTGGCAGCCTACCTTGTAGCGACTACTCGGGGAGTACTCGGCCTTGGAAACCTTGTCTTACAACCATGATTTATACTAATAGGAGGGAGGTGCCGTATTTGTGAGTGTGTGGTCCAAATCACATTCTTTTGGACTGTGTTGGCCCAATCATTGAAGAGGTGTACGGCTCGGAGATCGCAGACCTTGCGATCGGCATACAAACTCAAAGTGCCTAATGCGCACCATGCCCATGGGGCTCAACTGTGAAATATGAAAGGCATAATAGTGTAGAATCGAACCCAAAAAGTGGGTGGCCGGCAGTCAGAAGTTGCCATCCCCGAAGAAGTCGGAATAGAGTGTGATATACCCCGGTGGTGCATCAGCGGCCGTCTGCCCATGAGTCCCTAGCATCCCACTCCTCTACAAATTGGTGGCCCCTGACCACCTGTTTGAATAAGCCCTGATCCCACTTCAACGGTGGCAAACCACTGCCGGTATCTTCCACTGTTACCTTCTCTTCTGTCGTCAACATCTCAAGATGAAAACTTGAAGAAATTGAAAGAAGAATTTGCAGAAACCCTAAGAACAAGTTTGAAGATCTGCTAAGAACCTTCGAAGGTTTGAAGATCTACTGAAAAATCTTGAAGATATGAAGATAAGAAGAGAGAAAGGGAAGAAATTCAAAGGAAAGGTGTTTCCCAACGTTTCCTCTTCAGGAATTTATACCCATCACATTGAATGCGATGGGTAATTGTGCAAAAGCAGCCGCACGCGTTTCCAACCAGGGGTTGACACGCCAGGAGGGAAATACAGAGCGACGGTTATCACGCGCGCATGAGCCTCACTCTCCTGACACCAGACGAAAAGGCGCGCCTGATGCAGTGACAACATGATCGTCACTGTTTCAGCGGTCAACTCAAACGTCGCTGTCATCACCAACTTCCACCAACCTGTCAGTTCGTGCTTTTTCAAATTTCAAGAATTTTCCCGTGCAACTACACAGGTTACTTCAGCAACAAGCTAGATAGTCGCACTCTTTCAAAAGCAACAAGGCATTTCAGCAGTAAGCTAGATAGTAGCGCCGCGTGAATTGCAACACTCTACACGCGCCAACTCTTCTAGCTTAGAAGATGCTTTCTCATTAACAGAGCAAGCGCATACTTCGCTCTTTCAAAATTCAAGAATTTTTCAACAAGAAGTAGCATGTCACTTCAACAACAAGCTTGATAGCTACGCCGCATGAATTACAACACCCTACTCGCACGCCAGCTAGACTGCTGCGCCACAGGGAATGGTGGCACATTCCACACACGCTAACTCATCTAGCTTAAAAGATGCTTTCTAAGAACCCGAACGGGCGCTGGCTTAACTTTTTACTTTTTCTAGTCCAGAGCTCCAACCACTTGCCTCACGCATGGAAGCAATACTGGACTGGGGACTTGAAGGGGTATGGTCCCAAAACCTGCGTCAACCAAACTGGTCGCGCGAGGGACCATACTCTTATCTGACTAATTTGGTAGCTTTCCTAGCCTCGCGCCGGCTAACTAGGTGCAACCTAGGTCGCGCACAAGGTCAGGGCCAATACAAGACCATATTTTACACCTAGCACCTTGGATGAAAACCCTTACTTCCTGGATCTTGCGCCGGCTACACGGGATATCCCCGTTGGCCGCGTGGAGAACAGAAGCGCAGGTAATCCTAGGACAAGTAGAGCAGTGGACCAATGAGTGTCCAACAGACTGTATCCGATCATGCCCCACGATTAAAAATCGTACAGGAGAAAAAAGGTACACAAGGACGCATATGTGGCACCAATCAGCGTGCGCCGACAACTGCTCCACGATCTCCACTTAGCCGCTAATGACAGACCAGACAACTAGGATAACGATCAGGCCATGTGGATCCATTCAGCGTGCGCCAACTTCCCTCTTTCCCAAAAGCACCAATGGTCGTGGTAGAGGGGACAAAACGGATATTCGTTTTTGTCGACTACAGGCCCAAGGCCCATCAACCCATCTCCTGCCCACACATCTCTGGCTATAAATAGTGAACCTCACCTATAGGTTTAAGGATCGATTCCTTGTTTTCTCACTCTTAATCACACACTTTTATCCTCAAAGCATATACTTATTCTCACGCCGGAGTGTGGTTACGAGGAGAACCCCCTATTCCCCTCCTCGTAACGAGTTTAACGGTGTGTTTAGTGTTTTGCAGGATCATCACATCACAGCTTGGGCGAGATAAAGAAGATTAACCTTATTTGTTGAGACACAAACCATAAACTAATCACTAGATTAGTTTGGTGTTTCTTCACCAACTATGAATCATAAATCCCCAAAAACACTCATCAACATGAACCTAGCCTCTATTGCAAGTAAACCATTATATTGATCATTGTTAACAACACCCACGTTAGATCTAAGCATATCATATTTCATGAATTCATCATTTTACTAACATCAGTACTAACATCATATTGCATGAAATCATCAATACATAGAGTAACCATAGCATCAGATCTAGAAATTTAGCCAAGGAAATATCAAATCCCAATTTCTAGCATGAACCCTAAATCTTGGACAAATACCCAAGAATGATACCACCAGACATATAATCAGATTTATGAATCATCATATCAAATCTTTAACACACTAACATCAAGAAAATCATATTTTATACATTACTAGAACCAAGAATAATAACTTATAGCAAGAACACCAATCCATAACTCATTTTTCATACAAGTCATTTTAGTGAATATGAAGTGAAATAACATAATTTATAAGCAATATAATTGTCACACCCCAACCGATGGCGAAATCATCGGAGTGAGACGAAATAGTGTCACACCCCGATATTTACAGCTCAGCCCGGTGGGCCCGGTGGGGAGTATCGTGACGTAAGATTGATATCGTCATAGTCAAACATACACATAATAGGACAACAGAAGTCTTGGAATATAAAATATTACTACAAACCCAAATGTCTGAAAATACCGAAAGGATAATTACATACAAGCTTGCAACATTAAATCCACAGGCGGATCTATATAAAATGTACAAAATGAAGTTTAGCAGACTTTTGGGCATCCAAAGGATTCGCAAGATCCTTTATTAACACCAAGCAACTCCCAACCTATTTGCGTATAGTACCTGTCACTAAGTCTTTTGAAAATACGTCAGTTTACACTGGTAAATACAAATAACCGACACATTTGAAAATGTTTATGAAAATTTGTTTAGGTGCACAAGGCACAGAAATATTTTATGAAAATTTATTTAAATGCACAAGGCACAAATATTCTTTATAACTTGGGACAATTATATTAATAACAATATTGTATCAGATTTACATGTTTGTCCAACATTTAGGGCCGATATTAAATAAACCGAACAAGATTAAACAACACACCACGAATATAAACTCACGGCAGGTTACCCCAGCAAATGAGCATATCTTTTACATACACAGCTGACAGGTGTATGCCTACACTCCGTGCTTAAGTCGTGGCCATTTACGCTTTTTAAATGAGCCAAGGATATCTAGGACACAATCGTTAACCCCCAATGTTATATGTTATGAAGCAATACTGATTAAAACGGGAATATACAATTTAATAATATCCAATTAAAAAGGTTTCTACACCCGACCAAGCGGTAATAATTTACTGTATCCCAAGCCTGTATAAGGGAAAATAAGTTAAAAGTATTTACCTGAGCTAGCTCCTGTCTTAAATTGCAAGATTTATAATAACTCAGCCGTATTCAATTAAGTAAGCATAGGTACAATTTACCAAAAGGCTCTAGTCTGGAATGATGGTATAAATAACCAATTAGAATGCTAATGGGTCTTAATTAAGTCATAGACTTAGACCGGCTAGTTTTTAAATATGAAAACGGTACGATACGCTAGATTAAGCGATGACCGGAATGGAATGTAATTTAGACCCAACAAGTATGAAGACTTGTATAATATGGGTAAACTAAATACATTCTGGATTTTGAAGTAAAAATGATAAGGTTTGACCCGTTTCGGTTAATTTATGCAAACTAGTTACACAAACCGTATCGAACGCGTATATGCATAACGGGTAACCGGATAAGTCAGGTACAAGTTCCATAAGTTATTATGCTTAAAATATGTGTGATATCAGTAGGATATCTTCAATTAAGACCAAAACAAATTTAAAACCAATTTAAGCCATGTAAGGGTATTTTGGTCATTTAAAAGTTTATAAAAGAGATTTAGTAGTAAACTGAGGTTCTGGTCTAAAACATTTAGTAAAAATATTTATTTTATCAAGTTACATCAGTAAGATATCATACATATGTGGGGTTTATCATTTATGGCCAAACTATGCACCGTAGGGGCATTTTGGTCATTTCACATATGTTTTTAAGGTCAATTTTGGAAGCCTGAGTTCAAGACTTATACCTACTATTAAGGTATTGAAATTTATTTTTAAAATCAGTCGGTAACAATAATTAGGTTCTAAATATGGTTTTAAACCATACTACGCGCCTAATTCGCATAAAAGTCGATATTTGACGATATTTAAGATGTTTATAAAATTCTGAGATTTTTATCAGTCTTGAATGCTTAAAATATTCTATTTAATATATAACATCAGTAGAAAAAGGTTTGACATGTAAATGATGTGTAAAACTCATTTTATTAATGAAAATGACATTATCGTCAATTACCGAGCTCATGCAAGAACTCTATGTTATGGTCAGTATAAAATTTGGAAAAAATTTCCAAAATTCCCTAAAAATTATATCAAAACAGTAGGTAATGAGTTTGGTGCCAAAATTTGGGTTTAAATATAATTTATGCTAAAAATGCCGTTTAATTAAAAAAAGTTTCATTTTACGCTATCTTGCATAACTTTTGTTTGGGACCAGAAACTGATGTCAAATTTTATGGACAAACTTATATATCAGTAATAAAGCTTTTTGTCCTCTCACATTTTTAAAAATCTCGTTTTTATAATATAAGGGCATAATAGTCAATTTTTAAGCATTTAACGGAAACATGCAAATGAACTATGATTTCTAATGGACCATGAAGTATAACCTCAGAGGGTTATTCTGACATATAACATGGTCACAAAGGAAACCTAAGGCACAAAGAAACTAAGCTAAATCGGGTCAGAACTGAAAGTTAAAGCAAAAGTTAACTTTTGCGACTTTCGGTTGCGAACCGAGCCTAAACTCAGAATTGTCGGGTTGAACATGCCTAGACATGTTCAATTAATATTTACCAAGTTATGAAAGTAACAAAACTGATTTTATAGCTTCTCCATCATTAGTTATTAATTTTATTTAAAAACTGACTCGTTTGACTTTTATTTTAATTACTTTGACCCGACAATTAACTAAGTAAACGTGATAATTAGGAGGTGCCCTTTTGAGGGTTTAATACCTACCTAATTACGATCACGTAGCCATGTTCGTTGGGAACAATGGCTCGACCGTTTATGGTCTAACTAAAAGTCAAAGTGTTTATCATAAACGCTTGACTTTTCGGCTTTTAAAGCCAAATACAATAAACTAGTCACGAAAGGACACTTACAAATGGTCCTATGGACTGAATAGAACTCAAAAGAGGTTCCAAATGTTTAGGATCCTATTAGAATTGAGAGAGATATCAGATTTGAATTGAAGGTGTGAGCTGCTCAAATGAAAAACAACCCCTATTTATAGTTTTTTTGAAGTGAACAAGATTTTGACAAGTGTTTAGTGAATCCATAGGATGATCACAGGTGTAATCTGTTTTTAGAAATCAGTAGGTAAGTCCCTAGTATAAGTTTAATGGTTTTATATGTGTGAAGATTAAACCAGGACCCAAAACAGCAGTTCAAAAACAACTGCTGTTGTTGTACTGCTTGTTGGCGGCCCGCGAAGGCAGCAGGCCCAGCAGTCGCGGCCCGCGAGCTAACTGGCCCAGCTCAAAAATGTTTTTCAGATCTGCATAAATGGTCCCTGTCTTATTTACTCAGCCCTTTTAGTGCAGAAATAATTAAAACAGCAACAAAAATTGTTGTTGCAGCTGTTTATGGGCTGGCAGCCTGAGACAGCAGGCCCAGTGGGCTTCGCGACCTAATGCTCACCCAACCCAGCCCCAATCAGTTTGACAGATTGTCACATAAGGTCCCTGTCCTTTGTTCTAGCTTGAATAACTTTCAATATTTACATTTTGAGCACATAAACATCAATATCGACTGATGTTGCTGTTTGCTTTCTACCGGCACACAAAGGGCAGTCCCTGAGTGCTCGTGGCCTGCGAAGCAGCCTTGTCTAGGAAACAATTATGCTGGTTAACAGTTCTGGTCCCTGTCTTATGTTCAGCTTTTTAAAACTTTCATAAATGACATTTTTGGCGCATAACTTTCTAAAATCTCATAACATGTTAATACAAGGTTCAAAACCTCTAACGATCAATCCTAGGCATCCCTAGAGCTCGACCGAGCATTACGAAGGTCTCGGTTTGTTTTAAAAGATCCTCAAAGGCGTAGTTTCGCTTATTGCTGCTTTTAGTCCTTTAATCGCACAAGGTAGCGCGTAATATCGTTTAACGATGTCTAAGCCTTTCATTACCCATATTGAGTATTCCCGAGCATATTCTTAAATATTACGACGCTCCCGTTCGTCTAAATGGTCACCAAAGGGTGCAGTTTTAAAAGTTGACGCTTTTGGTCCCTCTAACGCGTAAACTTGATCGTATCATCGTTTAATAGCATCAAAGCCCTGTGCAATCTATATTAAGAATTCTCAAGAGTATAATTGCACTTCATAATACTTTGGGTTCGTTAAAAGGTCATTTAGAGGTATAATTAAACATATTGACGCTTTTAACCCCTTTAACTTGCAAAGTTGCGCGTAACGTCACTTATAGGCATAAAAGCCTTAGATGACCAATATTGGGCATTTGCGAGAGTATAATCATTTATCGTGAAGCTCTCGGCTTGTTAAAAGGTCACTTAGAGGTAAAAATTAACACGTTGACGCTTTTAACCCTTCGACACGCAAACTTCCAAATAATTATGTAAATGGATCCTCTCGATCAACAAGTGGCTTATTTGTGAGTATGAATTCCGTGTAACGTCATTCGGAGGCTTAGTTTAAGCATGTTTACACTTTCAGTCCTTTCACATTCAAAAGTTTTTGATTTTTCGTAAAAAAATTAGTCCCTAATAGTCAACGTTTGACTTCATTAGAGTTTAGTACACGTGTCGATACATCATTGGACGTGGTTTTACGAGGTGTTACATCTTCACCCACTTAAAAGAAATCTCGACCTCGAGATTTGCTTAAAAAGATGGAAGTAATTTATGTCGTATAATGGACTTAACCTCCATAGTATATTAGGGGCCTCTTACGGCATCCCGATTGACCTATACAATAGATACATACTTTCTTTCCGGAGCTTCTTAACCTGTCGATTCTCAATTGATGATGGTTTCTCCACAAACTACAGGTTTTCATTAATCTGCACATCATTATGTGGCAATGCTATTGACTTATTGTCTAACCATATCTTTTAAATCACATGTGTGGAACACATTGTGAATTCCACCAAGCTCATTAGATAAGTTTTAGCCTATAAGTTACTGATCCTGACGTATTCGATTTTCTCGAATGGTCCTATTTATCTAGAGCTTAACTTGCCCATTTCATCAAGACACAGCACACCTTTCCAAGGTGGTGCTTTCCGTTGAATCTTGTTCCTTAAATTGAACTTAAGAGGTTTGTGACTCTTATTAATATTGATCTTCTGCCAATTATTGGCCGTCTTCAAATGATCAGGGATTCATACGATCTTATCCAATGTCTCCAGGGTAATTTTAGGTCCTGATAATTGGACTTACCAAACTTCTGTCCATCAAGTGGACGTTTGACATTTCCATCTATACAAGGTCTCCAAAGGAGCATCCTTGATGCTTATATACTAACTATTAGTTATAGAAAAGCTTATTTAAGGTGAGATGGTTATTCCAACTACTGCTTAAACAAATCTTAAAGAATAGCTAACCTCACGGTTAGTCGAACAAATCGACGATTCTGGACAGCTGATGGTGATTCTTAATTGTTGCCTAAATAGGGTTGCGGTAAGCAATGCATAAGCATAATGAACCATTTTTCTTAATTAATAATACCGGAGCTCTCAGAATTTTGAATTAGGCTTTATGAAACCTTCTCTAAAAGCTTATCTAATTAGCTCTTAGTTCTTCCATTTCCGTCGGTACTAACCAATATGGAGATTTTTCAATAGATGCAACCCTAAGTGGGATATTAATCTTAACTCTACTTTCCTCCCAAGAGGTAAACAGGGTAGTTCTACTAAGAGGACAATCGAGATTCACAGAGATGACATGAAAATTCTAAATCTCAGGCTTTAGTTTATCTATCGATACCCGTGTCATACAAATGACACCTTTTCTTTACGAACGAACGGATGCCTTATTTAGTGACACTTACTTGGACATTTCTATACTGGATATCTTCTTTGAATACCATTAGCTGACTTTTGTACAATATGACCATTGGGATATTTCAATGGTTCCATGCATTAAACCTCCATACTGATCAGGTATGGAAGCAATCTATGGGACACACTAAGATACACCAATCCTCATATGGCGCTTTTATCATACAGTCTGGCATTCGCAGTTGATAGAAATCAATGAAGTAACAAAATAAAATAACATATATTGTCGTACTCTATCTGGAGAAAGAGTACTTAAGATTTTATGAATGAAGTGTTTCCGACAAGAATAGAAGAAATAGTTCCTATGATTTTCATCGGTAAGTTTTACCTTATACTTAATATCTAGAGTTCTTATGGGAACATTCTCAAAAGTTTGCTAAGCTTATGATCTATGAAAGACTTAGTAGTACTTAAGGCAAAACAAAATTCTTAACAATTGATTTATGATAAGGGATGTACCTGGTGTCATTATTGATATGAACTGCCTCTGGCATTCATCAGGAGGGTTTAAGCGCCTCCATTCTTAGTCTCTCTATACTTAGCTATACTTATCCTTGACAGTTTTAGGGCAGTTAGTTCTGATGTGACCCTTAACGCCACAACCGAAACAGATTGCCTTCTTCATGTTTCTACATTCAGGGAACTACAAATGCCACACTGCATTGACCTTCGGTTTTCTAGACACTGTCCAAGTGCCTTTTGTTGTAGATCTTACATACAGGCTTCTTAGATTTCTGGGAGTTATCCTTCTCCCTTTTCCTTTTTCTGGCAGTCTCAACTTTGACCAATTTACTTCCTAACCCATCTAATGTGAGTGGCTGAGATAGATCCATAATGGATTTATAAGTAGCAGGCTTTGAAGCCTTAATATGCCTTCTTATTTCCGATGCTAAACCACCAATATATAGTGCATTAAGCTTAGATTCTGGGTTAACCGAATAAGGCACTATCCCAGACAATGCATTAAAGTCTGTATCATACTGTCGAAAGTCTAGAACTTTTATGGTGAGAGTCAAAAAAATTTGATTTCACATTTTTCCATTTTGTGTCGCAGACAACAGGTTTTTCTGATAAGGTCCATAAACTCGGACCATCCTATATTGTATAAGAGTATTTTTCCTGCGACTTTATTAATGTCTTCCATCAACTAAGGGCATCGCCATTGAATGAATGTGATACATAACTCACAATGTCCTTTCCAGCATAACCGCTGATACGCATAATGGTTTCTATTTCATCCAACAATTTCATGCAATCAATGGCCCCTTTTTCGCCATTGAAGTCTCTTCAAGAGACGAAGTACTTTTAAGTACATCCTTTAGAGGAAGGGGCTCCTTGACATATGTGATCTTATTTGGTTTATTCTTTGCATTCTAAGTATGAATAAAGCTCTTCTTATGAGCAGAGGAATGTGTTTTAGAGCAAGTAGCATTCGGCTTTTTGAACCTTTTCACGAACTTTCTCATAGTCCTTCTAACAGTTGTGTCAATCACAGCTTGGAGATTAACTCCATTAATATTGAGGTTCACATTTGTTGCATCACTAGCATTTGTAGCAACTTTAGTATCGCGACTATTGTTTGTCTAATCCGAGTTTGCCATACTCGAAGCTTAGTACTAATATCAAATTAAACAATCGCTTAATTGCATTACAATAGCTAGTCATCGTCCTGATGACCAAACATACATTAGCCATGGTATCATTAAACCATATAGGCTAATAGGTTATGAACATTCCTAATGAATGTTATTTGTATGTTTATCAATTACATTTAGCCTAGGTCACAAGAGGACCATCAATGGCATTTAGGGTTTGGATCGAGTCCATTACCTTTTTGGCAGGGAATCAAATGTCACAATTGTCTTTGTTATGTTGACAATTTTGGATAGCTCAAAGGCTCGCCTGGAGGACTTTTAAATATGGAACATAATTCCATCATGAAGGCCATATAAATGTAGTACATAGGCTTGTCACGAAGGACATTAATAGCCATATGGCACGAAGGCCTTTTCGCAAATGACATATAGGATATGGCACAAAAGGCCTGTCATAGAGGACATTAATATATAAGCCGCAATCTTATTTGATCAGGGAATTTAAGGTTTGAACATAGTTCTTCACCTTTGGGCAGAGAGTCATAGACTACTTCTGTCATTACTTTTGAAAGATGATTTATTTTGCCACGTAGGCAAATCAATGGACATCACTAATGGATGTTTATACACACATATATATATATATAATTTTTTGTATTTGAGGATATTAGTCATGATCTTATCGATCTTATAGACTATAAGGCTTGGGCATTGCCCATTACCTTTGACGGTGAACCATAATAGTCACATTTGTCAATGTCACTAATGGACAATATAGTATATAGCCCATAGGCGAAACATCATTAAAGGATGTTAATAATATGATCATCATATCAGATGATATTAGTCATGATCGTATTGATCATATAGACTATTATGCTTGGACATAGTCCAATATCTTTAGATAGGGGGTCATAGACCACAACTGTCATTGTCTTATTGGACAACAAGTTTAGCCCGTAGGCACTTCATCACTAATGGATTTTTATATTATGATCATCATGTTGATGATACTTTCCATGATCTATTTTGATCATATAGGCTTTAAGGCTTGGACATAGTCCAAATACCTTGACGGCTGGTGTGGTTTCTCAAGTCACACTGCCAGGAGTGTTAACATGTTCTTAGATGTTAACAAGGATTAATTTGTCTTAATGGTTACACAATATTACCATGATCACATTGATCATATAGGTTTGGAGGCTTGAACATACTTCACCACCTCTTGATAGAATGGTATCTCCCTTAACTATCATTGTAGAAGGAATAATTATCCTTAACTACCGAAAGTTTTGGCCAATTAGTGTGGACTTGCCACTTGGCAGGGGTAAACCATTAAGAAGATCTTTTGAAATTATTTAGCTGATCGATAAAGTTCGAGTAAAATTATCTATTGTTTGATAAAGGACGAAATGAATACCTATATAAATTTTCAAAGCTTCCCATAAATCATTAGGAAATTTACAACAGTGCCTTAATAAGGACTTTTAGTATCTTATTTGTTCACAGAGGACTAGAAGAAAATTATAAGTCCGTTTGGGGACTATTAAAAAGATTATAAGTCCTTATGGGGACTATTAAAATATTATAACTCCATATGGGGACTATTAAAATATTATAAGTCCGTATAGGGACAATATTGAAACAATTTGCCCACGAAGGGTCTATAATGAAATGTCATGTCCGCTAAGGGACTATAGTGAAATCTCATGTCCACATCCCAAAAGGGATTTTAATAAAATAACATGTCCATAAAAGGACTATATTGATACAGTGTGCGCACTAAAGGGCTTTGCTGAACAGATGTCCTCACAGGGACTCAAATCGTAAGATATGTTCATATAAGGATTATAATAAACAAATGTCCATACTAGGAAAATGTAGAAGAGATAGGTCCTTATAAGGACTTTGAAGCAATACATGTCCAAACAGGGACGAAAGGAAAAAATATAAGTCCGTTTAGGGACTATAAGATATGTCAACATTGGGACAATAGTAAAACGATATGTCCTAGAAAGGACTATGATGAATTAGTATGTCCGTGAAAGGACTATAATGAAGTATAATGTCCATGAAAGGACTATTTTGAAGTATGATGTCCATTATTGAAATATCAAGTCCACGAAGGGACTATTTAAAATAGTGTATCCACAAAAGGGATTTAAATAAAATCACATGCCCATGAAAGGACTATATTAAAATAGCATGCCTACCAAGGGACTTTATTGAAATATAATGTCCACGAAGGGACTATATTGGAACAAAATTGTCCACCAAGGGAATATATAGAAGAGATTGGTCCTTATAGGGACTTAAAAGACAAAGAATATTATGGAAGAAGGATTCTGTAACGCCTTCCTTGCTTCATTTTGATTGTTTCTCTTCTTTGTTTACCGTATATGGTAGGGATACTGAAGTGTCACACCCCGATATTTCCACGTATTACCGGTGGGCCCGGTGGGGAGTATCGTAACGTAGTTGATATCATCATAGACAAGTGATCAAAGTTTAATGCACAGCGGAAGACTAAACGTAATATTAAAAACCGAATTGAAAGTATAATAAAATATTATACAAACGGTCGATAAGTGGATCCACATGCGGATCTAAAACATAAAGTAAATATTGTTCAACAAACTTAAAGTATTAAGAGCTTGGAAGACTCTTTAACTAATACTCAGGAGCTTCCAGCCCATTTCGTGTAGTACCTGTACTTAATCTTTTTGAAAAATACGTGAGTTTACACTGGTAAATACAATTAACTGACTCTTATGAAAAGTGTTTATAAAATTGGTTTGGATGCACAAGGCATAAATCTTTTATAACTTGGGACAATTATTAAAAATAATCTTGTATACAGATTTATATGTTTGTCGTACGTTTAGGACCCGATATAGAAACCGAGACAATATTAATAGACACACCACAAGTTTAGGCCCACAAGAAGTTTCCTTACGAGTGAGATACCGTTTTTCATACGCAACAGTCAGGTGTATGCCTACACCCCGTGCTTAAGACGTGGCCATTTCAAATGAATGAGCCGAGTATATACAGGACACGGTCATATTAACCCCCAAAGGCTTTGTATCAAACAAAACAGATTAAAACGGGTTATCTCAATGATTTAACCACTAATCGATTAAATATTCAATACCCGACCAAGCGGTAATAATTTACCGTATCCCAAGCCCGTATAAGGGAAAATAAGTTAAAAGTATTTACCTGAGCTAAAAATGTAAATTAAACTCAGCCGTATATTCTAATCAGCAAGTGCATGGAGCTTTTACTGAGCTCCTAATCTGGAACGAAGGTTTTAATAACCTATTAGATTCCTAACGAGTCTTATTTAAGTTATAACTTTGACCGGTTAGTTTTTAAAGTAAAATTTACGGTACGAAACGCAAGATTAAGCGATGACCGGATTGAAATGTGATTTAGACCCAACAAGTATGAAGACTTGTATATAATGGATAAACTAATTACATTTTGGATTTTGAAGTAAAAATGATAAGGTTTGACCCGTTTCGGTTAATTTATGCAAACTAGTTACATAAACCGTACCGAACGCGTATATGCATAACGGGTAACCGAATGAGTCATGTACAGGTTCCATGAGTTACTATGCTTAGAATCTATTGTGATATCAGTAGGATATCTTCCATTATGCCCAAAACGAATTTAAAATTAATTTAAGCCCGAAAGGGTATTTTGGTCATTTTAAAGTTTATAAAAGAGGTTTAAACATAAGCTGAGGTTCTAGTCTAAAATATTCAGTAAAAATATTTATTTTATGTTGTTATATCAGCAAGATATCATACATATATGTGTTTAATCATTTATGGCCAAATTATGCACCGTAGGGGCATTTTGGTCATTTCACATAAGCTTTTAAGGTTAAATTTGGAAATATGAGTTCAAGACTTATACTTACTGTTAAAGTATAAAAAATTATTTTTAAAATCAGTAGGTAATAAGTATTAGGCATTAATTATGGTTTTAAACCATACTATGCGCTTAATAAGCGTAAAAGTCGGTAATTTACGGTATTCAAGATGTTTATAAAATTCTGAAGTTTTGATCAGTCTCTAAAGTTTAAAGTATTTTATTTAACATATGCTATCAGTAGGAAAAGTTTTGGTATTCAAATCAAATGTTAAACTCATTTTATTAACAAAAAAGGCATTACCGTCATTTACCGAATTTATGCTAGAACTCTATGTTATGATCAGTATAAAATTTGACAAAAATTTCCAAAAATCCCTAAATATTATTTCATGACAGTGGGTAGCAAGTTTGGTGGCAAAAATTGGGTTTAAATATGGTTTATACTGAAAATGCAATTTAATTAACAAAAAGCTTTAGTTTTACGATATCTTGCATAACTTTAATTTTAGACCATAAACTGATGTCAATTTTTTAGGACATACTTATAAATCAGTAATAAAGATTTTTGTCCTCTCACATTTTTAAAAATCTCGTTTTTATATCAAAAGGGCATAATGGTCCATTTTTAAGCATTTAACGGGAACATGCAAATGATTCAGATTTCTATGGAACCATATAGTATAATCTCAGAGGGTTATACTAACATGTAATGTGGTCCCAAAGGAACCCTAAGGTGTTAGTGCATTCATCTGTCGACTTCGTCTTATATCGAGTCTCAGTTGGTTGCGGATTTGAACAAGCATGATGTCATATTATACAATGATGACATCATCAAAGTGACATCATCAATTGCATCACTTCACAATAGACAAAACATATTTGAAGTTCACATGAGGTTTCGCTTGAAATCAGAATGATATATCTGTGGGTTTCGCTTGAATAGTTTATAGGAGGTTTCGCTTGGGATGGTCATGTGTCTTTCAAGCGAAAGCTTGAGTCCTATAAATAGGATAGTTGTCATTTCATTTGTAACGAATTCCAGAATTGATACCGAGGTGCTGCCGGTGTTCATTGTGATTGTAATCGATAGTAAATCAATACACAAGACGTTTATAGTGATATTCAAGCTGTTTTCACATCCGTTTCTCTGTTTCCGCCTCTGAAACGGACTAGAGCTTTTCCGAACGACTCGTTTGGGTCACAATCCGATCCTACAAGTGGTATCAGAGCTCAGGAGGAGGAGTTCTATACGATTCAGCTTGAAAATTTCTGTTTTTCTACACCTTCTTTCAAAATTGAAAATTTTTACGGTTAAAATCTGCTCAAATTCACACATATTGTGCGTAATCATGTTTTAACGAATCCTGGAGAGTTTCATCATTAAAATCGATCCAAAACTTGATTTTTTCGGTGGTTTCGCTTGAAATTCGTTCGACATTTGTTGACATCATCGACTTTCGCTTGAAAATTGGTGGTATTTGAAGAGAAACACAGGCTTTCGCTTGAAAATACGTTAGCATCCGTTTGACTCTGGCATTCGCTTGAAATCTTGTTGAGTCCTCTTGAATCTGGCATTCGCTTGAATCTGGCATTCGCTTGAATCGTATTCTTATACAGGATTGTCAGTTGGTTGGAAAAGTGATCATGTGATTTGTGTATGTGATATAGTGGTTCATCGATTCATGTGATTTGTCAGGTCTTGTTATTTGAAGTGCATGTGAACATATTAAAAAAAAAAACTAGTGACAGTCGCATGAGATTCTAGTTTCATCGGTCCATGGGAAATCTTAAAAGCACCGATTGTTGTCAGCTGCATGTTGTCGGGTGCATGTGATGTGTAGCTTTGTCTGATTGTTTATTTAAAAAAAAAATTTCACGTGATTAACATTGAAGATGTCAACACGGTGAATATATTTGGTCCAATCGGTATTGATCAAGTGGTAGTTGTTTCTAGAAGTTGTCGATTTGTGTGGTATAAGTCCAGTGAATATTAATTGTATAAACAAGATCCTCGGCCCATTCATCGGCTCATTTGAATCCATATCCTATTGATTAAGCCCATTCATTCCGTGATCTCACTTAAACAACATCGAAACGAGTTCGCAACGAGTTCACAAATCTTCGACAACGAGTCTTAAATTGATTTCATCAACACACACTTTTACGTATTTAATACGTTTAAACTGATCGTTTGCTTGTTTGTTTTTCAGGTGTTTTCCTGAAGTATCTCAGATTACTGAAACATGGATGAGGAATTCTACAATGCTTTTGCCACGCCAGTCGCTCCAGTTACTGCTGCTGAAAATTTATACAGTGAGAATGAAATGGGAACGCATCAGAAACCACCGAAACTGATGTATATTGAAGACTTCAAAGGTTGGCAAAATCGTTTTGAGAATTGGGTGCAAGCTTATAAATTTGATGCATGGTGTTCATTGTTGAAAGAGTACGAGAAACCAAAGAATGAACGTGGGATAGAAAAAGATATTTGTGACTATTCAGAGGGTGACAAACTGAAATTTACAAGTGAGAAAATGATGATCAGTATTCTTCAACAGGCAATTACAGAAGATATATTTGTTTTGCTTCAACATGATAATACAGCTAAGTCAATTTGGGAAGCATTGATTCAGAAATTCAAAGGAAGCGCGGATATGATTAAAAACAAAAAGGCGTTATTGAAGAAATCGTTTGATATGTTTTCAGCTTTTGACTATGAAACAACAAAGCAGACCATTGATAGATATTGTCATCTAGTTTTGGAAATGAAAAGATTCAATATTGAGAAAGAAGATGATGAGTGGGTTGATAAACTAGCTGAAGCATTACCACAACAAAAGTGGGGAACTTATTTGATGATTTTAAAACACACAAGAAAGTCTGAGAGTATGAATCTGGAAAAATTTATTCA
This sequence comes from Helianthus tuberosus, assembly GCA_030545235.1. Taxonomy (NCBI): domain Eukaryota; kingdom Viridiplantae; phylum Streptophyta; class Magnoliopsida; order Asterales; family Asteraceae; genus Helianthus; species Helianthus tuberosus. The sequence continues at coordinate 122,117,011 of CM060354.1, forward strand.
AAAGATTGAAGAGCAGGAGTTGGATATTCAGAAAACGGCTATCATGACAAATCCAAATGCCAAACAAGATGTCAGTTTGTATTATCGAGGAAACAAGTTTGAGGCTACTCCCAGTCCTAGCCCGAAGATTCAAACTGGTTTTAGTGCTGATAGTTCGTTTGGAACAAAGAGTAATGTTACTCAAAGTGGTGGATCTTCATCATTCTCAAGTTTTGATCCAAACAGCACAACATCAAGTTCTCAACGACAAAACGCAACAAACCTTCAGTGCAATGTTACCTTAAACATTCAAAATGGTCAGAATCTGTCTCCGGAAGTTGCCAAGCAACACATGGCATCACTGGTTGCTATGTTAGAATCTTACGAAAGTTTGATCGGTGGGAAGATTGGTAATCCGATGCTTACCAAAGAGGATTACGACCAAATTGATGCTGAAGAACTTGAGCTGATGGATATAAAATGGTGCTTAGCGAGTGCTTGGAGAAGAGCTGAAAAGTTTCAAGAGATTACTGGCAGAGATGAATTTCGAGGAATGGCTACTTCTCAGTTGGGTTTTGATAAATCGAAAGTTACCTGTTTCCGTTGCAAAGGAAAATGACACTTTAAAAGAGAGTGCAAAAGCAAAGAAGCAACCGGGAATCAAGATAGGAACAATTATTATCAGAAATCAATTTTCCATCAGATTGCTCAACAACCACAAACTGCACATGCTCATGCTATTGAAGATGGAAAGAATAAAGCTTTACTTATTCATCAAGATGATGAAAAAGTTGCAGAGGGATTTAGTTGGGATAAATACATTCCATCAGATTCAGGCTTTGTTGCTCGAATACTAGGTGAATATTAGGCTAGTGAGAAAAGAATCCCGATATTTCCAGATCTTGGAAGTGATGTGGATACCGATGATGAGGAAGAACATCTCAACAAAGCTAGAAAAGGCATTGATCCTACTAGTTTTAATTTGTTTTTTGCAGATAAAATGGAGATGCTGTATCAGAAGAAGATGGCAAGATTGAGGAAAGAGCTGGAAGCAGCAAAAATGCAAGCTGATGAAAAGACAAAGACATAAGCTCGAGAAAAAATGTTGAACAAGCAAATGTTGATCAAGTGATTGAGAAAGTTGTGGAGAAAATTGTTGAAGTAGAGAAAGTTGTTGACAAGATTGTTGAGATCGAAAAGATTGTTGAAATTGAGAAACTCGTTGAAGTTGAAAAGATCGTTGAAGTTGAGAAAATAATCGAAAAAGTGGTTGAAGTTGAAAAACCATGTTTGAAATGTTCAGAATCTTGCAAAGCTTGTGAAGAAAAAGACATGAAGATTGCTGATCTGGAGAAGATTAAAGAAGATTTGTTGTCTGATGTGAAGTATGTAAAGGAGTCATATGATGTGCTCAACAACACATTTGATCGTCTGAAAAAGACGAATACAAAAATTGAAAAGGCAATGGAGAAAATGAGCGCAACATTAATGACAAAGCAGAGTGACATAAATGATTACATCGAAGACTGTGCTAATCTGAAGAAGGAGTTGGAGCTTGAAAAGATCGAAAGTGAAAGGATTAAACGATTGTTGCTGAGTTATACTACTTGTGATTATTTGATTGATCGTGTTTATCCTACTGTTGCAGGTCTGGAAGCGTTCATGGATAAAAAGACTGAAGATACTGATACTGGTAAGAAACCAAGTGTCAAGTATAACAGATGTCCGCCCCCGATCCATGAAACTTATTCTCCCAGAAAGCCAAATGAGGAGCGTTTAACTAAGGCTCTAAACATCAAGTTAAAGTCTAAAACCATTGATGAGTTACCAGATAACATTGATGTTACATTCACAGCGTCTGACACTGATCATGAGTCTGAGTTAATAAAGAAAGTTATCGATCAGGTGTTGGATATGGATGAAGAGTTAAAGTCGGAGTCTAAATCTGAGAGTTCGAGTTCGTCAGAAAAGAGTTTGAGTTCGTCAGAAAAGAGTCCGAGTTCACCAGTTAACAGGGTTTACAATAGAGAATTCCTGTTATCAAAGTCTAATTTGAATGATGGGTCAATCAAAGTGGCTTATACTTTGTATGATTCAGACAAATTATATTCTGATGAGGAATTTCCAATAAGAAGTGTAAAAACTGAAATGATCAAACAGGTTTTCAAATTAACAGAAATTAAGATTTATGAAATAAAAGATTTAAATCTTCATGAAAAACCTAAAAAGTACACTTCAAGAGTTCACCAGAGATTGAACAAGAAAAAAGGTTACGGTTTTGGTTATGGTTTTCAAAAGAAATCAAACCATAATGGTAATCTCAAAAAGAAAGGTCTTAGATTTAATTCTTCAGAAAATGATAAAAATGAGAAAAATTATAAACCAAAAACAACATTTGTTGCAGGAGGAAGTGCTGAAGATGAGCAGAAGAAACCATTATGGAAATAATCAAATCAAGAGTTTCTTGCTCAAGTAAAGAAGAATGCGAGAAGGTTTGCTGAAAGAGCTGACAGAAGAACTTGTTTCAAATGCCAAGAAGTTGGTCACATAGCTTGGAATTGCCCCAAGACCAACTATCAAAAACAAGAAGTTTCTTCTAAATCTGTTTTGAGAAAGACTTGTGTTGATAAGAAAGAACAACCTGTAAAAATGTTAAAAAGTTTGAAAATTCTACTTCTGAGGAAGGAGAAAGTTCAAAACGGTTTTACAAAAAAAGAGGTGATTTGAGTAAACAAAAGTGGGTGGTTAAATCTGAGGGTAATTCTGACAGTGAATCTGATTCCATAAAATCAGAGGAGTCTTTGGTTGAGAAAAAGGTTGTGAATTCCGTTCCAGAGGTGAACGATGAGGATTTTCCTCCATTGTCAAAGGAAAATTTGATGAAGAAAGTGGGAAAGGTAGAGATCTCAAATCAATTCTTCGCTGATAATGGAGAATTTGATGTTGAGAAGGCTTTCAATGGGAAAGTCAAACATATTTTCGGGAAGATGGTTGACAGGAAGGTGAAAGGTGCAAAAGAATTTTATAGAAGAAAAGCAGGATGGAGTGATGATGAGGTAGAATCACCCAAGACTGGTCAGACTTGGGTGACAGCAGTTTCTAACTGAAAATCCTGACTTGCCGGAGCTCCCAGGTTGGTAAGAGTGGAGCAGGTATCGGCATCTTTCTTAGCAAATGATCCTACATGTGGTACAGTTGGTAAAGTACAGGTGGTATCTTTAAATTGTTATATTTTGATTTACAAGTGATTATAGTTGGTGAGTGAACTTGTAAGTGGTTGAAAGAGGTTTTCATTGACAAGTGGTTAATCAAGGTCATTAAGTTGAACTTGATTGGACCATACTTACATGTGGTATTTTGGAGAACAATGTGATGAACCCCTAACCTACAAATGGTTTCTTAAAATCAACAAAACTTATTTTCCGGAAAAACCATTTGATTAAAACAAACTTAAGTGTTTTGAAATCACAATGGGAAAATAGTTTGTTGTGAGGGGGAGTTCTGATTGTTTATGCCAAGTAGATGGCGATCTGAAGCGATTTGATATCAGTTGTCACTTTATTGTATAGTTTGATTTCAAATTTCCTAAAATGTGTTTGCATTTTAGGGGGAGTAAAAATTTTCAGAAAATCCAAAAACATTTGAAAATTTGAAAAAAATACAAAAACATGATAAAATTCAAAAATGAGTTTTGTTGTATAAAAGAGGAAATGATAGTACATCAGTGGACTATCACAGCATGCTAAAGAATTGGAAAGTCAAATGTGATAAACGATCTCACTGTGGATGTGTGAGTAGGTTTTTGCACATTTAGTAGATTGTGACGAGATATAAACCTAAATTCAAACTTGCTTAATTCGTGGGTAACATCTCTCGGATATATGGGTAACCCCTGAAATCTCGTTTGAAAGATTCCTTTTTCTGATATACTAGGTCTTTATACTCAGTGATATCTGGGGTATTATTCCTGGATTTCTGCTGAATGGAAGTTCTGACCTAGTCCTCGAATAATACTTTCCGCAATGCTTGAAACATAGCATCACCCTCAGCATATATGATAAGACAATAAAATTGCTTAGCAATGCTGTTGTAAAAAGATCCTCTAAAGAGGACACACCCAAAAGTCGATTCGTGATCTCTCTGCTGAACGGTAGTTCTGACCTGAGCTCTCACGATGTCGATCATAAATCAAGTTCCAAGTCTTCATACTTGTCGGTTCTAAATCAAGTTCCAATCCGGTCACCGCTTAATCTTGCGTTTCGTACCGTAAGCTTTCCTTTAAAACTAATCGGTCAAAGTTATAACTTAAATAAGACCCGTTAGGAATCTAATAGGCTATTAAAACCTTCGTTCTAGATTAGGAGCCCAGTAAAAGCTCCCTGCACTTGTTGATTAGAATATACGGCTGAGTTTAATTTACATTTAGCTCAGGTAAATACTTTTAACTTATTTTCCCTTATACGGGCTTGGGATACGGTAAATTATTATCGCTTGGTCGAGTATTGAATATTGAATCGATTAGTGGTTAAATCATTGAGATAACCCGTTTTAATCTGTTTTGTTTGATCTAAGCATTTGGGGGTTAATATGACCGTGTCCTGGATATCCTCAGCTCATTCATTTGAAATGGCCACGACTTAAGCACTGGGTGTAGGCATACACCTGACAGTTGCGTATGTAAAACAGTATCTCACTCCTGAGGAAACTTCTTGTGGGCTTATACTAGTGGTGTGTCTATTAATCTTAACCCGATACTTCTAACCCGGGCTACGAACGTACGGCGAACATATAAATCTGTATACAAGATTATTTTAAATAATTGTCCCAAGTTAAAAAGAATATTTGTGCCTTGTGCATTTAAATCAATTTTCTTAAATGTTTTCAAAAGAGCCAGTTAATTGTATTTACCAGTGTAAACTGACGTATTTTTCAAAAAGATTAAGTGCAGGTACTACACGAAATGGGCTGGAAGCTCCTGAGTATTAGTTAAAGAGTCTTGCAAGCTCTTAATACTTTAAGTCTGTTGAACAATACTTACTTTCTGTTTTAGATCCGCCTGTGGATCCACTTATCGACCGTTTGTATAATTTTATTATACTTTTCAAATTCGGTTTGTATTATTATTTTAGAGTTCCGTTGTGCATTAAACTATGATTACTTGTCTATGATGATATCAACTACGTCACGATACTCCCCACCGGTCCCACCGGTAATACGTGGAAATATCAGGGTGTGACAATATGGTATAAGTTTAATCCAACAAGAATCTCATATAAGTCATGCAAGGAGGTAGCAGGATAAACCTTCCATTTAAGACCTCTTTTATATTTTCACCATTGCACAAGTTGTTAAAAAACAACAAAGATGGTCATGAATGAATTAGAAATGAAATACACACACTATACTAAGGGGAAATCTTCAAGTGAGGTGTGGATTGAAAGTAGGATAGCCAAAGCTCTCTAAGTAATCACACTATAGAAGCTCAAGTCTTTTTTAACACTTGTGGGTTAGAAACCCTTACAAAACAGAAAGTTTAGAGGAGTAAAACCTCTGAATTGTTATGTAACAACCTTGTTTTAAAGCACAATAATCATAGACTTGATTAATGGCATAAGGACATAGGCTTGTTGAAGAAAAACACAAATTTAACGTATGTTTTATAAAGTTTTTATTCAAAACAGAAAGTTCTTACACTTTTAACCTCAATGTGGTGATGTTCCATCTTTGGTTTTCCATGGAGAACCTATGGAAACACTCCTAGAGGTGTTCCAAGTGTTAAGAAGCAAGAAGAAGTGAAAAAGATGGAAGATATGTGAGTTTAAACTCACTTTTATAAACTGCCTTGAATCTGACCTTTGCTACTGATTTGAAGTGTTTAGAGAGTGACAATGAAGTGTTTGTAAAGTGGGAGAAGTGTGGAAATGAGTTGGGATTTATAGGAGGTGATTAGGGTTGAGTTAGGTGACATTAAATGGAGAAAACACAACCAAATAACACAAAAGTGACCAATCTCGGAGCTGGAAACAAGCTTCTGCCGGATTGGGGTGCTCGCGTGCCACGACCACAATGGGGCCTCCTCATCGCGCGACGCGGCGTGCCTTGGTTCCTGAAATAACTTTTGTTTTTGGCAGATTAGGTCCCTGGTGTTTATAATAGATATGTTTTAGTGTATTTTAGGGTGTTTTATGTAATAAAAGCATATTATAAGGGTTTTTAAGTATCATTAACATAGGAACAAGTATAAACAAGTATGATTAAGTATATGAATTACGAATAAGTATCGTATACGTTCAGATGATATATAATTCACTTATGTCACGTGTTTGCAAGTTTATCGCATGTTTTCAAGAGTTATGAACAAAGTATTATATGTATAACGAATTCAAATGTACGAACATGTATGAATATGCAAAAAATGAATTGTAAGAAATACGAAATTTATTTATGATCCAAGTCTCGGATTTTACAAAGATACAATGAGAATACGAGATACAAGAATACAAGATTCCAAAAATAGAAATACCAGACGATCTTTCTAATTAAGGAAGGTACGAAAAAGCAGGGCGTTACAATAATCATCCAACAAGCATACACTAACCTGGAAATGTGAAGCAAGGAATGTGTAAGAGTAAGAGGGAAATCTTCAACAGAAAAGGGAAACTTCTACAGAAATATCGCCATGAAACTTCAAACAACAGAAGGGAATGTTTCTGAAACAGAGGATTATTCTGAAAAGGGAAAGGTTGTCGTCAATTCAAGGAAAGGTTTCCTAGGGTTTTGGACAACATATCTATTTATACTAATAGGAGGGAGGGGCCGTATTTGTGAGTGTGCGGTCCAAATCACATTCTTTTGGACTGTGCTGGCCCAATCATTGAAGAGGTGTACGACTCGGAGATCGCACAATGGTGTGCGGCTGGTATTTTGTGGGTGTGTACAAGAGTGTGCGGTAGCACACTATATCTGTAATGTGCGGCTAGTTGAGTTTTATCACAAACATGTCCACTAATTTTAATATACTAATTAAAAATATTAACTTTCATAACCAATCGAATATATTAACTTTCAAAATACTAACTTTATTAATTACACAATTACAAAGTAAATGCGAAAGGAAATGATACGGAGTCAAGGGTACGAGTTGTCACAGATTATATGTGGAATGGATGAAAAGGCATTTGGTATGTGTTCTGAGCTAATACGTACATACATGCATTTAATTCACCTACATCGTACATGCCTTTAATATGTCCATGCTGGCACAGCCTTTGTCAGTTCGTTTTATTCTATACGGGCCGTATAAGGTTATACGACCCGTATACACAATTTTAAAATAAAATTTTACCATGTATGATTATTAGGAACTAAATAAATGCCGATTACTTTTCTATAGTGAATTACAAATTATACCCTAGGGTCTTTTGTTAATCTTGAATCAACTCTTATCTCAACCATTATAAAAAGGAAAGGTTTCAGAAACTCACAATAAATAAATACCAAAGACTTTTCTGTAGAAAATTACAAATTATGCCCTATGGTCTTTGTTAATCTTAAATTCACTCCATAAATCATTTTCTTTGCATTGTTGATCTAAGACTATGAAAGGAAAATCAAAAAAACTAAAACCAAAAAAAAAAATAGTGTTAAGGTGTATTTCTTTCATGTCTCTTTATCGATCAATATTGATATAAAATAAATACTGAAACATGCTAACCAAGGATAGAAATGAGATGGGTTCAGGACATTTATTGGTAATCGCAATCCTAAATGGTAGTAAAATTATATCAAATATATGTCAGATAGTTACATGTTGAGTATCGTATATACCCGCGAGTATCAGGTTTACTCTTTAATTTGTTAAAATGGATTTTTAAATACATTTTTTCTTTTACCAAGAAAATTAAAACATAAAAGTAAAAGTTTGTGAATTAGTAGATTATTCTATTGCTAAAGACAAAATCAAATAAAATGTTTATATGTATGATTCAGGTGAACGAATATAAATGTTTAGGGCAATTAATAATGGTATCACCTCATTCTATGTTCATTTTATGCTTGTAAAAAATTAGAGTAAAATGTAAAAATCGTTTCTAAGGTTTAGTCATTTTTGCTTGTTTCGTTCAAAATGACTTTTTTGTGCATTTGAGTGCTTCAAGTTTGCGATTTATTGCCATTTTCATCTTTAAGTTTGACAATTTATTACAACTTTCGTCCCTCCAAAATTTGACCTTCAGGGATAAAAATAGCAAGATTTCAAACTTTTTGAATGAAAATGACACCTTAAGGACAAAAGTGTCAAACCTCATAGACGAAAATGCCATTTTTTTAAACTAATGTCTGTCCTTAATGCAGGGGCGGATGTACCTCTTAATAAGGGGTGACTTACGTTGCCCCTTGACGCTCCGACGGTAGTGTAAATTTAGTGTAAATTTTGAAAAATTTAGACTTTTTTGGATTTCGTTACCCCTTTTCTTTGAAACGTTGCCCCTATAAGGGTTTTCTAGTTCACTGGCTATTTGGCAACTTCTGAATGGTTAAGTGCTGAACCAATAAGAGGTCTGAACCATTAAGCACTGAATCAGTAAGAGGTCTGAACTAGACATGGAAATTAGGGCCCATATGCCTAATTGTGACAACTCGTATTTCAGAACCCCTTATATTTTGATGTAACCAGTGTGGACGTTATGTGATTATGTGACTATGTGGTTTTAATGGAATGTATGCTTTATCTTTTATGTGGATTGTGCAATGTACGTATATGTAATGTGATTTCACAACACGAACCCAACCGCACAACTTCAACTCGATTGTACAAGCCCTTTTGGGCCACACGCTTTGCACTCGAACCACAAGGGCAGCCCGTAATGGGTTCGGCCCACTCCAATTGTTGCGCATAACCTCATGAGGAGGGGGTATACTCCTTATTATTGCAAAACACAACACACACCAAACCCTAGTTCTCTCTTCTCTTTCTCTCTCTCGAAGCCGACGGCATCACATCCCCTTCTCTCGAAGTTTTCTTGATTCGGATCATCCTTGTTCTACCTTCTAACCGGTTAGTGTCTCATGATTATTGTTATGTTAGATGATATGGTGATTTACATGTTTCCACACAATGATATGGGGATGATATATGATTGATTATGATATAAATTGTTAAGGTTGTTCATGTAGATCGATTCACTTGTGTAGTAGGTTTAGATTTATATAGAGTTGATAATCATGTGATGTTGATGATGATCTGGAACCGAATGTACGATAACCGGCTGTGATATGTTCATATTCGGATGATTTGTGGGGATTGTTATGTAGGATACATGCTAGTGATCAAGAACATGAGCCGTGTTAATATGTTTAAGTGTTATGATCGCCGTTTATGTTTTGTACATGATTAGGGTTCATAAAAATGTGATGTTGAAACTCTAATTTGATCGATTTTGGTAACATTAGAAACTGTTAATTTGATCAAGAGAATTAATTGGAATTAGTAACTGACTTGCATGATTTAAGGAGATGTATTTCCAGTCGCACAAGTCTGTCGGTCGCACAAGATCAGATCGCACAAGATCTGATCTGATCGTACAAGCACTGGTCGCACAAGTGTAGTCGCACAAGCTAGATACAACCAATAAAGCACAGTGTACAACCTAGAACTGCATGATCGCACAAGACAAGTGGATCGTACAAGGTGGTGCCGATCGCACAAGTCTTGGGCCACACACATCGGTTGAACTTTATTATGATTTTGGGCCTTAAAGCCCAAAACTCAGTCGCACAATATAATTGTAGACGTACAAGTTAATCCGGGTCGCACAAGATGAAATGGACCGCACAAGTTGATTTCTGTTTATTTGTTTGGGCCGTATGAATGTTGGGTTGCTTATGTGATTGGGCCGGGTTTTGTTTCAGTCGCACAACCCATTGTGAGTCACACAAGTTGTACTGGACGCACAACAGGTTGGGCCACATACTGTTGGGCTTCAATTAGTGAATAACACAAGGCTGTCGGGCCATTGAACTTATGCGAGCCCAATCAATTGAGTCGCACAAGTTTGGATATGTTGTGTACTTGTCTGTTAACGTGTTGAATGTGATCTTACGTGTTTGCCATGATCAGTACGTGTTCGTAACCTGTTAGTTTATGTGTAAACCTATGTGCACTACTTGAACCTAGACCTGACTTGTATGGTAACTATGTTAGGACGTGGTTGACCACTAGCAGCTCGATTGACCTTTCTATGTATCTGCCGAGCTAACCGAAGGTGAGTTCACATTTTGCTCAAAGCATGGTAATTCCCGGTGGGTTGGGAATGAGTTAAACAATATGGATTCCTCGTCCTTCTTGGGTAGGACAGTATGGGTTAAGGAATATAAATTCCTCATCCTCTTGGGACAGTCTTAAGCTTACTAGACAAAACTCTATCATGAAGTCCCTCATTTTTATATCGACTTAATCGTCGGGCCAATGGCGAGCGGGTCATTAGTTAAATAGCGCTATTAGGTTTGACAAGCCTCACACCGTGCCGCAGAGGACGGGAGTGGACTAATGGATCTGGGCACGTCTATGATGATAGACATCGACGCAGGGCACATAAACATGACTCCAGTCAGTTGTCGATATGGTAACGAGTCTAGTAGTATAAACATGGGGTAGCCCCCACGACTGGATAGCCGGAGTAAATGGGATTAACCAACTTACGTTTTCAAACATGGGTTAGCCCCCACGACAAGTGAGCCAGTTAATGAGAAACTATGGTTTTTAGAACAACTTAAAATGAACACCCAACTGTGAACTCGCTCAACTTTGTTGTTGACTCGTTACTACATGCTTTGCATGTCATTAGTACTTAGCTGGAGCTTGCATGGGGAAGAGTCGTTGTGGGACATGGACTGTTGAGTTCCATGTTAAACATTTGAACTTTAAAACTTATGTTTTGATTTTACACTTAATGCTTCTGCTGATAACTTGAACTTGGTTAAATTGTTTTGGACACCAATTATATTGTGGTTGGTTTTATCTTTATTATTATACATTGTTCAATATGATTGGTGGCTTGATCCTGGTCATGTCACGCCTCCTGCGGTGATACTCTGCTTGTGTATTTTGGTGGTGTGACAGATTGGTATCAGAGCCATTGGTTATAGTGAACTTGGTTTTAAAAAGGGAAAAGTTTTTTGACAAAACCAGACTATAACCTGTACAGTGCTCAATGATCCATAACGACACTTCACTCCACGTGTAAGACTCAACACTATAGGTAATATGGTTTGTGTTTGTATTACCTGCCTAATAGTTTAAGTGGTGCATTGATCATGGTATGCTTAGTTAGTGTAACAACTATTGCTTGAAACCCTGTGTGCTTGCTCTCTTCTGTCATTCCACACTTACGCATTTTCGCGACACCTTTCTTACTTGTGTTTCCTTCGATGTGAAGATCATGAGTGGACGCCTGAACTTGACTCAAGCCCAGCTAACGGCTCTAATCAACGAACGAGTTGCTGAGGCACTCGCAGCAGCTCCAGCAGGCGGTATACCCTGCCATTTCGACCTAGCCTAGGATGTTAGATCCTACTCTCGCGAACCAACTCTCGTGATTAATCTTGTCTTTTCTTTCTCGTGCGACAGGTCAGCATGCTCAGCCTCCTGTGTGTACGTTCAAGACCTTTATGGACTGTCGACCTAGTACCTTCAGTGGTACAGAAGGAGCTGTAGGTCTCCTCCATTGGTTCGAGAAGCTCGAGTCTGTCTTCGAAATGTGTGAATGCCCTGTTTCTAGTAGGGTGAAGTTTGCTACGAGAACTCTTGAAGGAGTTGCACTCACTTGGTGGAACTCTCAGGTTCAAATGTTAGGGTTGGCAGCTGCTAATGCCATCCCATGGAATAACTTCAAAGATTTGATCAAGGAAGAGTATTGTCATCGTGATGACATTCATAAGTTAGAAGTGGAGTTCTACAATTTGAAGATAACAGGGTCTGAGATTGAGGCGTATAAGAAGAGGTCTAATGAACTAGCTGCTTTATGTCCTACTATGGTGGACCCTCCCTGCAAGCGTATCGAACTTTATATCAAGGGTTTAGTGCTAGAGATTCAGAGTATGGTGACATCATCTAACCTCCTCATGATTTAGCAGGTCATTCGACTATCCCACAGTCTCACTGATCAGGCAGTTGAGCGAACAGGCTGCCAAAGCGTATTAGTGCTACCACTACACCTGATGCTCCAAGAGACAACAAGCGCAAGTGGGATGGAAATTCAAACAAGGGTTCAGCTTCTGTTCAGTCTCAGTCTCAGCAGCGAAGGACAGACGACTACAAGAGCCCTGGTCAACAAGGAGGGTACAATGGAAATCAGCCCAAGTGCAACCATTGTAACTTGCACCACAGCGGGCCATGTACCAGGAGAAACTGTCATCGGTGCAACAAGCCAGGTCACACAGCAAAGGATTGCAGGAGTTTGTGTCCCGCGAATCAGAATCGTCAGCAACAACAAGCCCCACAGAATCAACGTCGGCAGCATCAGCAACAACAAGGCAACAACAATGGGTGTTTTCAGTGTGGTGTTGAAGGCCACTTCAAAAGAGACTGCCCCCAGCTGAACCAGAATCAGAACAACAACAACAACAACCAGGGGAATGGTAACAACGGGAGTAACAATGATGGTAATGGTGCCAGGGGACGTGCTTTCGTGATTGGTTAAGGTGATGCGAGGAACGATCCTAACGTTGTGATGGGTAAGTTCCTATTGGACGACTTCTATGTTTCTGTTTTATTTGATTCGGGTGCCGATACTAGTTATGTGTCCCTAAAAGTTAGTCTGATGCTTAAGCGTGCCCCAATCCCCTTAAACACCAAGCATGTTGTAGAACTAGCAAATGGTAAAAGTCTCGAGGCCACGCACATAGTTAAGGGTTGTAATCTTTTTCTTGCTGGTCAGACCTTCTCTATCGACCTTAATCCTATTGTTCTTGGTAGCTTCGACATCGTCATTGGGATGGATTGGTTATCCCAACATCGAGCAGAGATCCTTTGCAAGGAGAAAATCGTTCGCATTCCTCGTTCTAGTGAAGAACCTTTCGTTATTTGTGGCGACAAGAGTGGTGCTGTTGTGAGCATCATCTCTTTCCTTAAGGCCCATAAGTGTTTGCGAAAGGGCCACACTGCTATTCTAGCTCTTGTTACTGAAACTTCAGCGAAGGAAAAGAAGATAGAAGATATCCCGATTGTACGCGACTTTCTTGAGGTATTCCCTGAGGAATTACCTGGTCTTCCGCCTCATCGTCAGATCGAGTTTCAAATCGAGCTAGCTCCTGGAGCAGCGCCTATAGCTCGTGCACCGTATCGTTTAGCCCCATCAGAACTGGAGGAACTATCTACGTGTCGCAACCCCCCCGATCCCTAATCCCTGGGAACGGGCGGCCGCGAGCCAGTTTTGGTGGTATCGCATATTGTCTAATTTTGGCAGCGGAATTTTCGTTAGGACCGTAGTTAGGAAATACTGAATCAGAGTAAAATACCACAATTTCATAATATTAAACACATGGGATAAAACCCAAGTTTGCAGTACACACATTTTCATAGGAATAAATCCTATTTTATTTAATAAAAACATCTATTTTATTTTTGGTAACTTTATTGTCACTTTTCCAAGCCTTCAGTGCTGTCTAGCTGGCTTCTGTTTGGCTTTCACAGTTTGTTACCTGAAACGCGTTTAAAAGTATTTTGTCAGTGGGAAATACTGGCGAGTGAATCCCAGTTTAATCAAGTTTGATAAAAACCATTATACAGTATTGAGGGCGATCTCGCAATTATATTTGTTTCCAAGTCATATCAATTATCACCCGTGGTACTGTCAGACCCGACTTGTGGAAATGTTACCCCTCCAGTAACAAATTTTGTATACAAAACCCCAACATACCCACGATAATTGTATCCTTACAAATACTCAATAACTGTTATATAATTAATCGTATGAGGTTTTGTAAAAACAGTTAAACAAAAGTTTATAAAAAGCGGATCAACTCACATTGTTGTCTTAGATTATCCTTTAGGGTTTCCTGAGAATTATCTATAATTTACACAAAAGCACACGTGTTAGTATAATAACCCATTTTAACATTAGTAATATTCTCCCCGAGGCGGCATTTCAACAACTACGTCGGGCAGAACCATGACAGCCGTTACGGAACCCTAGATCAATCGGGCAGAGTATCTAATACGTATCCAGGGGTTATGATACTTACAACGGAGCAGAACTTCGTTATTTAGGGGGGTATTAGACCCGAGTATAATGCCTACACTTCAGTTTTGAGATTAAGAAAAGAAATTTGAACGAACTCGACTGAAGGCCCGATGCCTTCTAATATAGGGGCTGAGTTCGACTTTTAAGCTGCCCGCGTAAAGAGAGACAAGGGCCTACGCGGCCAGCGTCAACTCAGGTCAACAACATAGCTCGTCCGGGTCAGCAGGTAGGGTTGCCGGGTGTTGGGCCACGTGGCGGCCCAGGGTTTCGCCACATTTTACCTTGTTGCGGCCCGCGTAAGGATGAGCCCAAGGGCTACGCGGCCCGCCTCAAGCCCAAAAATCTGATTTTTGATTATTTTTAATAATATTTAAGGTATTCGGGGCCCGTTTTCACGTATGTGGTGTATTTTGGGACATATTGGGATATTTTAAAATATATCAGGGTGTCGGAAAATTTATGAGGGTTGTTATATCCTCCCCACCTTGTTTTAGAGCTCTTCCTCGAGATCTACTGAAACAAGTGTGGATATTTCCTTTGCATTTCTGATTCAAGCTCCCATGTGTACTCAGGTCCTCTTTTGGAGTCCCACTTCACTTTGACCAGAACTAATCTCTTATGCTTGAGGTTCTTAACTTTCCTGTCTTCAATCTGTAGAGGCCTTTCTACAAACTTGAGTTGTTCATTTACCTCTATATCCTTAAGAGGTATTACCAGTGATTCATTGGCTAGACATTTCTTGAGATTAGATACATGAAATACATCATGTATTCCTGCCATTTCTTCTTGCAGTTGTAGCTGATAGGCTACAAATCCTATTCTTCTAATAATCTTAAAAGGTCCAATATACTTGGGACTTAGCTTTCCTCTTTTGATGAATCTTACTACTCCTTTCCAAGGAGAGACTTTTAACAATACTTTATCTCCTACTTGAAATTCCAATGGTTTGCGTCGGTTATCAGCATAGCTCTTCTGTCGATCACGTGCTGTTTTTAATCGTTCTTTGACTTGAATAATCCTGTCGGTTGTATCTTGCACTATCTCAGGTCCAGATAGTTGTTTTTCCCCAAATTCTGCCTAACAGACTGGGGTTCGGCACTTTCGTCCATAAAGTGCTTTGAATGGTGCAGTGTTGATACTTGTGTGATAACTATTATTATAAGAAAATTCTATTAAAGGTAAGTGATCGTCCCAATTACCTCCGAAATCAATTACACAAGCTCTAAGCATGTCCTCCATTGTTTAAATCGTCTTTTCACTTTATCCGTCCATTTGAGGATGATAAGCTGTGCTTAGATTCAACTTGGTTCCCATTGCTTTTTGGAAACTTGACCAAAAATGAGAGGTAAAACGGCTATCCCTATCAGAAACAATTGATAAAGGAATTCCATGTAATGAAACTATTTCATTTACATATAATTTAGCTAGCTGTTCATACTGAAAGTTTCCTTCATTGGTAGGAAATGAGCTAACTTGGTTAGCCTATCTACAATCACCCAGATTGTATTATTACCTTTTTTTGTTTTGGGTAATTTGGTTACAAAATCCATTGTTATCAATTCCCATTTCCACACTGGCATTTCTAACTGTTGTAATAGACCTGAGGGTTTCTGGTGTTCAGCTTTGACTTGTGAACAGGTTAAACATTTAGAAACATAGGTTGCTATGTCCTTTTTCATTCCTATCCACCAAAAATTATTTCTTAAATTCTGATACATTTTATCACTTCCAGGATGCATTGTATATTTGGACTTATGGGCTTCTTCTAATATACGATGACGTAGGTTTCCTAATTTAGGTATCCACATTCTCTTTTCATGGAATCTCCAAATTCCATCTGTTCCTTGTTCTAATTCCTTAATCATACCTTTTAATTTTTCAGTATCATCCTTGATTACTGATTCTTGTGCTTTTCTATCATTTAAATCTACTTGTAGATTTAATTTAAGAGAACGTACCCTTTTTGGCTTTTCATGATACTTTTGGCTTAAAGCATCAGCCACTACATTTGCCTTTCCTTCATGATACTGGATATCATAATCATAATCACTAAGCATTTCCATCCAGCGTCTTTGTCTCATATTCAATTCCTTTTGCCCGAAAACATACCTTAAACTCTTATGATCAGTGAATATGGTAAACTTACTACCATAAAGGTAATGTCTCTAAATCTTAAGGGCAAAAATTATAGCTCCTAATTCTAGATCATGTGTTGAATAATTATCTTCATGATTTTTAAGTTGTCTAGATGCGTAAGCTATAACCTTTTGGTGTTGCATTAATACACATCCATAACCTAGTTTGGAAGCGTCACAATAGACTACAAAGTCTTCAGTTCCTTCTGGTAACGCTAGTATGGGTGTATTAGTTAATCTTTGTTTAAGAATTCTAAAAGCTTCTTCCTGTTTTGGTCCCCATTCAAACTTAATGGATTTACAGGTTAACTTAGTTAAAGGAATGGCTATTCTAGAGAAATCTCGAATAAATCTTCTATAATAACCGGCCAATCCTAAGAAACTTCTAACCTCGATTGGTGACTCAGGGGTTTTCCACTTAGTAATCGCCTCGATTTTTGTTGGATCCACATGAATTCCTTCATGATTTACTAAATGTCCAAGAAACTGTACCTGTTCTAACCAAAACTCGCACTTTGAAAATTTAGGGTAAAGCTTTTCTTTTCTTAATAGACTTAAAAGTGCGTGCAAATGCTTTACATGATCTTCCTTACTTTTAGAGTAAATGAGAATATCATCAATAAAAATAATTATGAATTTATCCAAATATGGCTTACATATTCGGTTCATCATGTCCATAAATGCAGCTGGGTCATTGGTTAGACCAAATGGCATGACAGTAAATTCATAATGACCATACCTTGTTCTGAAGGCGGTTTTAGGAATATCCTCTTCCTGTACCTTTAATTGATGATATCCTGACCTTAAATCGATTTTGGAGAAAAATCGAGCTCCTTGCAGTTGATCGAACAGATCATCGATTCTCGGTAATGGGTACCGAGTGTTAATTGTGACTTTGTTCAATTCACAGTAGTCAATGCACATACGCATTGATCCTTCCTTCTTTTTAACGAATAAAATTGGTGCTCCCCAAGGCGATGAGTTTGGCTGTATGAATCCCTTCTCTAATAATTCATCTAACTTTTCTTTAGTTCCTGCATTTCGGCGGGTGCCAAACGGTAAGGTGCTTTGGCAATTGATGCTGTTCCTGGTAGCAGGTGAATTCTGAATTCAACTTTTCTGTCTGGCGGTAATCCTGGTAATTCTTCTGGAAATACATTTGAAAACTGAGATACGACTGGAATGTCTTTTAGTTCTTTTCCTTTAGTGTTAGTGATTGTAGAAATCAAATACACTATAGACCCTTTTCTTACATAACTTGTAGTTTTCATCACAAAGATGAATTTAGTGGACCTAGAGGGCTTATCTCCTTTAATTGTAATCTTTTCACCTTTTGGTGAATTTACTTGGATGGACTTTTGATCACATAGAATATTGGCTTTATTAGCTATTAACCAATCCATTCCTAAAACGACATCAAATCCTTCCAGATTCATGGGATAAAGGTTTGGCATAAACTTTTGGTTTACAAACTCTATTTTTGCTCCCTGCACAATTTCAGAAATCCTAACCGTTTCTCCATTTGCTGTCTTTACTAGACATTCTTGTGGTAGTTTAGTTAATGGCTGATTTAGAAGTTTGCAAAACGAAGTATTAATAAAACTTTGGTTTGCACCAGAGTCAAATAATACTTTAGCAAAAACATCATTAACTAAAAACGTACCAGCTATTACGTCTGGAATCATCTTGGCTTCATCTGCAGTCAAAACGAATGCTCTAGCATTTTTAGTGTTCCTGTTATTCGCAGCTGGAGCCAATTTCGGACAGTTCGGCTTGATGTGACCTTTTTCTCCACAGTTGAAGCACAGTCCATTACTGGATTTTCTTCTGCAATCTTCTTCCTTGTGTCCTGGTGCCTTGCAGAAATTGCAATGAGTGGAGCATTTTCCCAAATGCTTTTTCTTGCAGACCTTGCAGAATGGTGCAGAGGTAGAACCTATATTCCTACGGTTGAAATTCCCAAAACGGAATTCTTGGGTAAACCTTTGGGCTAGGTTTCTCCTCTGATCTTCTTCTCTAGTACGGACTAATTCATCTGTCAAGGTGTTGGCTAGTTCTACAGTTTCTTCTATAGTTTGGGGTCTAGCTGCCTTGACTACATGTCTAATCTCTCCAATTAATCCCCATATGTAGCGGGAGATTAATACTGGTTTAGGTGATGCAAGTGTTGGTACTATTCTGGCATATTCAAAGAATGTAGTAGTATAACCCTTACTATTTACCCCGGTCATTCTAAGATTCAGAAACTTATTAGTTATATGTTCCTTTTCGTTGGGAGGGCAAAATTTCCTTTCTGCCATATTCTTAAATTCCTCCCATTCCATGTTATATACCCTATCACTTCCTCTTGATTGGAGGATAGTGTTCCACCATTCTAAGGCTGAGTTTTTAAATAAATTAGAAGCAAAATTATTTTGTCTTCCTCAGCACACTTGCTTATTTTTAAGACTGCCTCAGTCTTTTCTATCTAGCGTAGAGTTGCAATAGGTCCTTCATTGCCCGATAATTCTATTGGTTTGCAGGACCAGAATTCTTTGTAAGAACAACCATAAGGCATGGTTCTTCTTCTTTTGGGAATGGGCACTTGAAGTACGGGTCCATTGTTCACGCTGTGTTCTGGCTCAATTGGTCGTTTACTGCTATGTTTACTTTTATTATTCGCTTCCTGAACATTTTGAATAATAAATGGCATTGCATCTATAATTCCTTGTGCCACTATGTGTTGAATGGCACTATTATCCACTTGGTTTCCATTGTTATTGATGCTTGGATTCTCATTAACCAAGTTAATGTTACTCTGGTTGTCGTTATTCATATTTTCTTGATTTCCTTCGTCGGCCATCTGAATTTTAAACAGTTACCCCGTATTAATATCACAAAATAATATTTAATATAGTCAATCACATGAGATGCATTTTGGTCAAAAGCGTCGATCATTGCGACTTTACTCTATTCATATAATATGCATCTATTACACACCAGTACTGAAATAAAAATTACAATACCAACTGAAATAAAATTACACTAATAGTCGTAGGCATCCGTACACACATATTTTATTATTATTTAATTACTATTTTATTATTATTTTATTATTACTACCTTCTCCACCATCACATTCATGGATATGGATTCATCCAGAAATCCATATTGCGCTCGTCATACTTCCAGACGAGTCACTCTCCCACCTATCTCATTCGTTCACTACTCTCTAAAATTTCCTCACCAAATGTCCTAAGCTCTTGTACATTGTCTGCACTCATTGGGGTTGCAGGTTCTAGGACTGGGTTCGGAATCTGGGGTGCGGGTTCCTAGTATGGAGGTGTAGGGGCCTGGAATTGGTAAGGATTTTCTAAAATCTCCCTAATGTATACATCATGGTAATAGGGATCTAAAGGATCCAAACCTGGGTAAGCTCCTATGTTTGGCATGGGCATGTCTTCATGTATCGGGTAACGTTGCACATAGTCCCTATTGTCGTCCCACCAGGGGTCGTAATTTGGTTCTAGGAGGTTTGGTGCTGGTACCCTAGGTATTTCCTCCGGGTCGAAATCATGCATTTCTACTTGGTTTTCAGGGTTTTCTATTTCCATTGGTTGGTCAGGGATTGGTAGTTGTGGTTGGGGTGCTATCATTTGTTCCAGATTAGGGTCAGCTATAGTGGTTGCTAGTATGTGGATGTTGGCTATACCCCTATTAATTATTTCCTGGGCATAGGCATCGGTTTCTCTTTTGGCTGCTGCTAGTGCTCTCTGGTCTTGTAACTTTTTCATACGCTTTCTACGCTCGTGTGCCCCTTGACTGAACCATCCTCTCTTTTTTCTGAGGGAATGGCTCCTCGGATTTAGCCTTAAACACGAATATTCCTTCTTCCATATCAGCAGAGTACCCTGAGAGGGCAGGCTGAGAAGAGGAGGTGCCTCGCTTCTAGGCGAACCAGACAATTGACGATACACGTCAGATGGTCCTTGGTCGCTCATACTGTAAACTAACAAATAGTCAAATAACACATAACAAGAAATATAATTATGCATGTATTCCCGTAATTTATTTCCTAACAGATTGAATTTTGATGTCAGCAGAACACTTCTATGGCTGAATTAGTGGCTTAGCTCTGATACCACCTTCTGTCGCAACCCCCCCGATCCCTAATCCCCGGAAACGGGCGGCCGCGAGCCAGTTTTGGTGGTATCGCGTATTGTCTAATTTTGGCAACGGAATTTTCGTCAGGACCGTAGTTAGGAAATATTTAATCAGAGTAAAATACCACATTTTCATAATATTAAACACATGGGATAAAACCCATGTTTACAGTACACACATTTTCATAGGAATAAATCCTATTTTATTTAATAAAAACATCTATTTTATTTTAGGTAACTTTATTGCCACTTTTCCAAGCCTTCAGTGCTGTCCAGCTGGCTTCTGTTTGGCTTTCACAGTTTGTTACCTGAAACGCGTTTAAAAACATTTTGTCAGTGGGAAATACTGGTGAGTGAATCCCAGTTTAATCAAGTTTGATAAAAACCATTATACAGTATTGAGGGCGATCTCGCAATTATATTTATTTCCAAGTCATATCAATTATCACCCGCGGTACTGTCAGACCCGACTTGTGGAAATGTTACCCCTCCAGTAACAAATTTTGTATACAAAACCCCAACATACCCACGATAATTGTATCCTTACAAATACTCAATAACTGTTATATAATTAATAGTATGAGGTTTTGTAAAAACAGTTAACAAAAAGTTTACAAAAAGCGGATCAACTCACATTGCTGTCTTAGATTATCCTTTAGGGTTTCCTAAGAATTATCTATAATTTACACAAAAGCACACGTGTTAATACAATAACCTATTTTAACATTAGTAATATCCTCCCCGAGACGGCATTCCAACGACTACGTCGGGCAGAACCACGACAGCCGTTACGGAACCCTAGATCAATCGAGCAGAGTATCTAATACGTATCCAGGGGTTATGCTACTTACAACGGAGCAGAACTTCGTTATTTAGGGGGGTATTAGACCCGTGTATAATGCCTACACTTCAGTTTTGAGATTAAGAAAAGAAATTTGAACGAACTCGACTGAAGGCCCGATGCCTTCTTATATAGGGGCTGAGTTCGACTTTTACGCGGCCCGCGTAAAGAGAGACAAGGGCCTACGCGGCCCCCGTCAACTCTGGTCAACAGCATAGCTCGTCCGAGTCAGCAGGTAGGGTTGCCGGGTGTTGGGCCACGTGGCGGCCCAGGGTTTCGCGACATTTTACCTTGTCGTGGCCCGCGTAAGGATGAGCCCAAGGGCTACGCGGCCCGCCTCAAGCCCAAAAATCTGATTTTTGATTATTTTTAATAATATTTAAGGTATTCGGGGCCCATTTTCACGTATGGGGTGTATTTTTGGGACATATTGGGATATTTTAAAATATATCAGGGTGTTGGAAAATTTATGAGGGTTGTTATACTACGCAACTACAAGAGCTCTTGGACAAGGGTTTCATTCGTCCTAGCTATTCACCCTGGGGAGCTCCAGTTTTGTTTGTGAAGAAGAAGGACGGTACCTTTTGAATGTGTATTGACTATCGCGAACTCAACAAGGTGACCGTAAAGAATTGTTATCCTCTTCCTCGTATTGATGACTTGTTCGACCAGTTGCAAGGGTCGAGCTTCTACTCAAAGATTGATCTGAGATCAGGCTATCATCAGCTGAGAGTCCGAGACGAGGACATCTCCAAGACAACGTTCAGGACTCGTTATGGACACTACGAGTTTCTGGTTATGCCTTTTGGGTTAATTAACGCACCTGCGGTCTTCATGGATCTTATGAACGGGTGTGCAAACCCTACTTGGATAAGTTCGTTATTGTGTTTATCGACGATATCCTAATCTATTCCAAGAGTCAGGAGGAACACGAGCGTCATCTGCGACTCATTTTGGAACTTCTTCGAATAGAACAGCTGTATGCTAAGTTCTCGAATTGTGACTTCTGGCTTCGTGAAGTCCATTTTCTAGGCCACGTGGTTAATGAGGATGGGATTCACGTTGATCCATCCAAGGTTGACTCGATCAGAAATTGGCCTGCACCTCGTACACCAACTGAAATCCGTCAATTCTTGGGTTTGGCGGGTTACTACAGAAGGTTCATCAAGGACTTCTCCAAGATTGCGCAGCCTCTCACTGTTCTTACTCAGAAGGGTATCACCTACCGTTAGGGTGATGCTCAGGAATCCGCATTTCAGCAGCTGAAGTTGAGGCTATGTAGCGCACCTATTCTCTCATTGCCTGAGGGCACAGAAGATTTCGTGGTTTATTGTGACGCGTCAATCCAGGGACTTGGTTGTGTGTTGATGCAACGTGAAAAAGTCATTGCTTACACATCATGGCAACTTAAAGTTCACGAAAAGAACTACACTACTCACGACTTAGAGTTGGGAGTAGTGGTGTTTGCTCTTAAGATATGGAGACATTACTTGTACGGTACCAAGTGCACCATTTACACCGATCACAAGAGTCTCCAACATATCTTCGATCAGAAGGAGTTGAACATGAGACAACGTCAATGGGTCGAACTCCTTAACGATTACGAATGCGCCATCAAGTACCATCCAGGCAAAGCCAATGTTGTGGCTGACGCCCTCAGTCGTAAGGAAACAAAACCTAAGCGTGTACCTGCGTTACAACTTACCATTCACTCTAGTCTCCCTTCCCAAATTCGTGATGCTCAGGTCGAAGCATTGAAAGAAGAAAACATCAGGGTTGAGCCCATGCGGGGATCGAAGAAATGGTTAGAGCTAAGGGAAGATGGTGCTTACTACGTGGCGAGGCGCATCTGGGTCCCATTTTATGGTAATCTGCGTGAGCTTGTGATGGATGAAGCTGACAAGTCTCGTTACTCGATACATCCCGGTTCAGATAAGATGTACCACGATCTCAAGACTACGTACTGGTGGCCCCACATGAAAGCAAACATAGCGACCTATGTTAGTAAATGTTTGACATGTGCGAGGGTCAAGATTGAATACTAGAAACCATCAGGCCTACTTCAGCAACCAGAGATCCCGACATGGAAATGGGAGAAAATTTCCATGGACTTCGTTACTGGCTTACCTAGATCTCAATGAGGAAACGATACAATTTGGGTGATAGTGGATCGATTAACTAAGTCTGCACACTTCCTGGCTATCAAGGAAACGGATAAGTTCTCCACTCCGGCAGACACCTACCTGAAGGAAGTAGTTTCGAGGCACGGGGTGCCAACCTCCATCATTTCCGATCATGATTCACGTTTTACCTCTGATTTGTGGCAAGCGATGCATAAATCCTTTGGCTC
This sequence comes from Helianthus tuberosus, assembly GCA_030545235.1. Taxonomy (NCBI): domain Eukaryota; kingdom Viridiplantae; phylum Streptophyta; class Magnoliopsida; order Asterales; family Asteraceae; genus Helianthus; species Helianthus tuberosus. The sequence goes on from CM060354.1 coordinate 122,140,698, forward strand.
ACGCTTAGACATGAGCACAGCGTATCATCCACAGACGGATGGGCAGTCTGAGCATACCATCCAAACTCTCGAGGACATGCTTCGAGCATGTGTCATCGACTTTGGTAACGGCTGGGAAAGACACCTACCTCTGGTAGAGTTTTCGTATAACAACAGTTGCCACACTAGCATCCAAGTTGCTCCATTTGAGGCATTGTACGGATGAAAATGCCGATCACCTTTATGTTGGGCAGAAGTTGGTGATAGCCAAATCACTGGCCTAGAACTCTTCGTCGACACAACAGAAAAGATTGCCCAAATACGATAACGAATGGCGGCAGCTCATGACCGTCAGAAAAGCTACGCTGATAAGCGCAGGAAACCACTCGAGTTCCAGGTTGGGGATCGAGTACTACTCAAAGTCTCACCTTGGAAAGGTGTGATTCGTTTTGGTAAACGAGGCAAGCTAAATCCATGTTATGTTGGACCTTTCAAAATCACTGAGAGAATTGGCATGGTGGCCTATAGATTAAATCTACCTGAAGAACTCAGCGGAGTTCACAACGTATTCCATGTGTTGAATCTGAAAAAGTGTCTGTCAGATGAGACCCTCATAGTTCCTCTCAAGGAACTCACCATCGACGATCAGCTGCGATTCGTGGAGGAACCAGTAGAGATTACTGACCGAGAGGTAAGGTTCTCAAACGTACCAGGATACCCATTGTTCGTGTTCGTTGGAACTCCCGTCGTGTCCCAGAGTTTACCTGGGAACGAGAAGACCAAATGAAACACAAGTATCCCCAGTTGCTCGAGAAAAGTGAAACCACTACTGAGGCTGAAGCTACTGCGGAATTTCGGGACGAAATTCCAAATCAACGGGGGAAGGATGTGACACCCCAGGAAAACCAGGAAACCATGCAACTTAACTAGCTTCCTCAGTAGCAACGTGCTAAATTTCAGGACGAAATTTCTTTCAACTTGGGGATGATGTGACAACTCGTATTTCAGAACCTTTCTTTATACTTTGATGTAACCAGTGTGGACGTTATGTGATTATGTGACTATGTGGTTTTAATGGAATGTATGCTTTATCTTTTATGTGGATTGTGTAATGTACGCATATGTAATGTGATTTCACAACACGAACCCAACCGCACAACTTCAACTCGATTGTACAAGCCCTTTTGGGCCACACTCTTTGCACTCAAACCACAAGGGCAGCCCGTAATGGGTTTGGCTCACTCCAATTGTTGCGCATAACCTCATGAGGAGGGGGTATACTCCTCATTACTTGCAAAACACAACACTCACCAAACCCTAGTTCTCTCCTCTCTCTCTCTCTCTCTCTCTCTCGAAGTCGACAACATCACATCCCCTTCTCTCGAAGTTTTCTTGATTCGGATCATCCTTGTTCTACCTTCTAACCAGTTAGTGTCTCATGATTATTGTTTTGTTAGATGATATGGTGATTTACATGTTTCCACACAATGATATGGGGATGATATATGATTGATTATGATATAAATTGTTAAGCTTGTTCATGTAGATCGATTCACTTGTGTAGTAGGTTTAGATTTATATAGAGTTGATAATCATGTGATGTTGATGATGATCTGGAACCGAATGTATGATAATCGGCTGTGATATGTTCATATTCGGATGATTTGTGGGGATTGTTATGTAGGATACATGCTAGTGATCAAGAACATGAGCCGTGTTAATATGTTTAAGTGTTATGATCGCCGTTTATGTTTTGTACATGATTAGGGTTCATAAAAATGTGATGTTGAAACTCTAATTTGATCGATTTTGGTATGATTGGAAACTGTTAATTTGATCAAGCGAATTAATTGGAATTAGTAACTGACTTGCATGATTTAAGGAGATGTATTACGAGTCGCACAAGTCTGTCGGTCGCACAAGATCAGATCGCACAAGATCTAATCTGATCGTACAAGCCATGGTCGCACAAGTTTGGTACAACCAATAAAGCACAGTGTACAACCTAGAACTGCATGATCGCACAAGACAAGTGGATCGTACAAGGTGGTGCCGATCGCACAAGTCTTGGGCCACACACATCGGTTGAACTTTATTATGATTTTGGGCCTTAAAGCCCAAAACGCAGTCGCACAAGATAATTGTAGACGTACAAGTTAATCCGGGTCGCACAAGACGAAATGGACCGCACAAGTTGATTTCTGTTTATTTGTTTGGGCCGTATGAATGTTGGGTTGCTTATGTGATTGGGTCGGGTTTTGTTTCAGTCGCACAACCCATTGTGAGTCGCACTAGTTGTGCTGGACGCACAACAGGTTGGGCCGCATACTGTTGGGCTTCAATTAGTGAATATCACAAGGTTGTCGGGCCATTGAACTTGTGCGAGCCCAATCAATTGAGTCGCACAAGTTTGGATATGTTGTGTACTTGTCTGTTAACGTGTTGAATGTGATCTTATGTGTTTGCCATGATCAGTACGTGTTCGTAACCTGTTAGTTTATGTGTAAACCTATGTGCACTACTTGAACCTAGACCTGACTTGTATGGTACTATGTTAGGACGTGGTTGACCACTAGCAGCTCGATTGCCCTTTCTGTGTATCTGCCGAGCTAACCGAAGGTGAGTTCACATTTTGATCAAAGCATGGTAATTCCCGGTGGGTTAGGAATGGGTTAAGGAATATGGATTTCTCGTCCTTCTTGGGTAATACAGTATAGGTTAAGGAATATAAATTCGTCGTCCCCTTGGGACAGTCTTAAGCTTACTAGACAAAACTCTATCATGAAGTCCCTCATTTTTATATCGACTTAATCGTCGGGCCAATAGCGAGCGGGTCATTAGTTAAATAGCGCTATTAGGTTTGACAAGCCTCACACCGTGCCGCAGAGGACGGGAGTGGACTAATGGATCTGGGCACGTCGATGATGATACACATCGACGCAGGGCACATAAACATGACTCCAGTCAGTTGTCGATATGGTAACGAGTCTAGTAGTATAAACATGGGATAGCCCCCACGGCTGGATAGCCAGAGTAAATGGGATTAACCAACTTACGTTTTCAAACATGGGGTAGCCCCCACGGCAAGTGAGCCAGTTAATGAGAAACTATGGTTTTTGGAACAACTTAAAATGAACACCCAACTGTGAACTCGCTCAACTTTGTTGTTGACTCGTTACTACATGCTTTGCAGGTCATTAGGTACTTAGCTGGAGCTTGCATGGGGAAGAGTCGTTGTGGGACATGGACTGTTGAGTTCCATGTTAAACATTTGAACTTTAAAACTTATGTTTTGGTTTTACACTTAATGCTTCCGCTGATAACTTGAACTTGGTTAAATTGTTTTGGACACCAATTATATTGTGGTTGGTTTTATCTTTATTATTATACATTGTTCAATATGATTGGTGGCTTGATCCTGGTCATTTCACGCCTCCTGCGGTGATACTCCGCTTGTGGATTTTGGGGGTGTGACACTAACTTTGGGTTAATTTTGGCTCTTTTATTAATAATGTCATGGGTTGATTTGGGTGAGCAAATATTCTCCACGGGTCAGGATGGGTAATCTTATAAATTATAAAAAGGGTATTGCGGGTTAGAATGGGCTGAATCTAAAGAAGGAGTGGGTTGTTATAGGTCAATTTATGTTCTGGTTGTTTTCTACTCTTCCTCACATCTGGTTGTCTTCCTCCCATCAAAAACTGTTCTCTCAATCAAAAACTCACGCCTACACCACTCAAATCGAAGACCTACACTTTTGTTGTATCATCTTATCTATCGATTCCAGTATCTTACATCGATTTCAGGTTTTGCTGTACAAATCCTGATCATAAAAAGTGTTTTTACATACAAAAATCCCTAACTTTTAGCCATTAAGAGCCAGTATAATGCTTAGCCGTTTTGAGGCAAATGTCTAACCAATTAAGATTAGAGGTCTTAACTATTCAGACTTAGGGGCTGTTTAGCAACATCTGAATGGTTAAGTGCTGAACCAGTAAGAGGTCTGAACCATTGAGTGTTGAACCAGTAAGAGGTCTGAACTATTAAGAGCTTATATAATGCTTAACCGTTCAGAGGAAAATGTCTGACCAATTCAGATTAGAGGTCTTAACCATTTAGAGGCAAATGTATGAAACATTCAGCATTAAGAGGTATTGTAGGGTTCGGGTTTGTTCTCCGAGTATTTGAAAAAAAGCCAAACTTGAAGGCACGTTGCGTAACTTTGGTTCCAAAAACAAAATAAGAGTGTATAAATAATTGGCCCACCTGCAAATCACAACAACATTCATTCATTCATCAATGGCTGACGACAGAGAAACTGAAACACTCGTGACAATCAGCAATGGAAAGTCAAAGTCAAACTACTGGATCATCAACACACTCGAATCAAGAAGCTTCTCATGGATATTAATCGATCAATCAAACCCTTGGAAATCTGCTCTGTCATGGCTAATCTTCTTCATCTTCTCCATCTGCGTTCCAATTCTCGCACACATCGTCTACCAGTGCAACACATGCGATTACAGTCACCGTAGACCTTTCGATTTGATCGTCCAGTTGTCGCTATCCATCTGTTCTACTCTTTCCTTCATCAGTTTATCGGCCTTTGCTCGCAAATACGGCCTCCGCCGCTTCCTCTTTCTCGATAAGTTGTCGGATGTTAGCCTCAAAGTTCGTGATGCATATTCTCATCAGCTTCATGTACGTGTTTGTGCTTGCTTTTAGCTTGAATTTTAGTTATTAGAAGCATCATTTGGCTTAATCTTATCATTTTAATGCTTTTATTAACGATTATTAGTAAATTTGACCTAATGATTTTGCATTTCAGTTCAATTTAGGTCAAATTATTTCAGCTAATTTCATCGTTTGAATGTTTTCAAAACGTTTTATTAAGTTCGATGTTTTTATCAACGTTGATTACTGAATTTGACCTAATGATTCTGATAAAAAAAAATATATATATATATATATATATATATATATATATATATATATATATATATATATATATATATATCTATTACTATATATAATAGATATAAGAGAGAGAAAATTAGAATGTTGAAAATTAAGAGTTTTTAACTTTTAGTGAATATGTTCAGGCTTTTTGTATGTTGAAAGATGTTAAAAATGGCGGCCAGCCCAAATCTTTGAAACCCTAAAGCCATTTCAAAATTCAAACATGCCGCTTCACTTCCTTCTCAATATCCCGCTCTCAAAACCATCTCCATCTCTCAGTTGGCTTCTTATGGATCCCTCATTTGCTAACCCTAATCATATTCCCCTCACTAGCTTTCAGGAAATTACAAGGGCTTTGATTCTACTTTACCTCTTCGAATCTGGAATTGCAACCATGGAAAGACAAATTACAGGAGAACACCGATTGGATGTAAGTCTCTTTCTTTATTGCTTTGATTCTACTAACTCAGTTAAGATTACGAGGCCCTAATTTAGGATATGGAACCTTGTTGGTGTGATTTGAAGCATAAAACGCTTGATAGATCCCTCATGATGATACTGAAAAGCAGGTGGAGTTTTGACATTTGTATATCTATGATGTCCATATTAGTCTCTTCTTGTTTTTAAAAAACTATTGTTCATTCGTGTGATTGGATGCTTTGAATACTCTATCCGAGAGATTTTTGTATTACTTGGGGGTTATTGGTAGTTCATAAAAAAGCTAAAACTACATATTATTTGTCCGCCTACTTTAGGCTTTATAATTGGTGCTTTTTATGAAGTGGTGGTCATAATATGTTCAGGTGATTGTTCCAGTAATGTTTATGGTGGTTGTGGTAGTGTTCAACAATCACAAACTGGTAGTGGTCATAATACATTTGTTTGTACACTCACAAAGTCTCTGTGTTTATGTTTGTGTGAATGGTTGGTTATAGGGTTAATTTCATAGTTATTGAATTATTTGGATTATATAATTGTCAAAGCTTTTGTCAGATCATCCAAATATGAATGTATACTATATATTAAGCAATCTAAGCAGTTTATTATCCAATTTTTTTATCATAAAAAAATGTAATTCTTGATCTTGCTAATATCTTTGAACTTCATAGGTTGTTGTGATTGATGATGTGGATAACTTTCAGAAGGATAAAGCATTAAATATGCACTTGCTTTTTTATAATATTCCTATAATGAGAATAAATGAGCAGATTATGACCAGGTCAAATATGCATTTACTCTTTTCTAATATTCCTTTGATGCTCTACTCTACCTTGTTGATTAGTGTTTGTTATATTTACCTTTTCTGTGCTGGATTAAGGGTTTTATAGGTTGGTCATGCAGCTTATGAAATAAGTGTTAATGGTGGTGGTCCAGATGTTGGTTCATGGGATAATTCTTTCCACAATTTTGAAGATGTAAGTTTTATCCAATTGTTTTGCTCATCATATGAATCTACTCTTTTAGTGTATTTGCCTTGTGTTGGGTTGTTCTGGTAAGGGGACATGACTCATATATTTAATTTATCTAAACGGGTCAAATGGATTGAGGTGTTGTAAAGTAGGGATGAGCACGGTACCCGTTCGTTATCGATACCGAAAAACGAAGAAAGTGAGTACCGGTACCGGTACCGAAAGTACCCGGTACGGTTCGGTACCCGGTACCAAATGCTCATCCCTAAAACAGTCCAAAACAACTTTTATAATCGTAACAGCATGGCTTTATAATTTTAAAAAGAAAAAAAAACTGTAAAGATTTCAAAGCGAGCAGGTCGGATAACGGGTCAAACGTACAACTGTCAAAATGGGTAGTTTTTATAGCATGTTGGGTTAAGTTGAAACTTTTTTCCTAACCCAATTTAATGGATCGCCAACGGCTGCAGTTGCTCGGTGTTGGTTGCATGATGGTAGCATCGTAAGGCACTTTTTAAATTTATGTTATTTGATAATTTGCATATTTTTAAAAAAAAAATTTGAAATAGTTGGAGAAAATTGCAGGAAGTATGAGGAAATTTGTGCACCCCAAGTGGAAGAGTTCTGCTACATAATGGCCCAACTTCCTTTTGACCCACACAAAAATTGTTATACATTATTTGTAATGGATCACATGGGTATATTGAACTTTGGCTATAATGAAACGGGTCAAAAGTCCTTCGTGAAAAACCTTTTAAATCATTTTATCATGTTAACGAAACGATTAAGTTTTGAAATTTCGCTTGGCCCGAACATGTATTTACTCAACCCTTCCAATTTTCAGGCTCCATCCATGCATTGAGAGTGTTTAGCAAGCTACATATCCGAGTTATCTCTTGTGGAGTATAACATGCTGCGATACGCTCCTTCTCTTTTCGCTGCATCCGCCATTTTCTTAGCAAGATACATACTTTCTCCATCCCAGAATCCTTGGGTATGTCCCATTCCAATCCATAATTACTGTCTTCTTCGATTATGTCGTACTAAAGTTGGAATAAATTCATGATAAATCTACAGAACTCGACGTTGAAGCATTATACTCAGTACCAGCCATCAGAACTCTTCGAATGCGTCAAATCGCTGCATACACTTGTTACTGAATGCCCAAATTCGAGTAACCGTTAAATGTGTTTTTTCGGGTCGGTTTGTGCAAAAGGCAATATTGGTTAATTTTGGGTCGGTTTATGTTCTAAATCTGTTTAATGTTTTTTTTTGGGACAATTTAGACCCATTTGCATACAATGGGTTAATGTAGCACAATAGTTATATATGCATTTGTATAGATTTGAAAAAAAAGGCATTTTGTTGGGTGACCCGACTTAGCGCAACCCTTTTTGACCGGGACTAAACATTACCCATTTTGACCAGTTACGGTAACTTATCTGAGAGAGATTCTTTTGTATCCATTAAAAGATTTTTATATTTTTGGAAATTCTTACAGTGATAAGAATACGAGATGAGACTATCTGACTATAGGATCACAAGGATGTGGGCCAAAATAGAGTGTTATGGCAACTCACACCACCAGCTTACAAGGTAGTGAACATTTCTGAAGAACATTTCACTATTTCCTAGCCATGGGGTTGTAGATTCCCTTTCGATTGTCAATGATGTGAATCATTGTAATTATAAGGTAGCAATGATGGAAGTGATGTAAATGCTCTAACGACTTTATTTTTTTTGGTATTCTTTTTTGGATGCAATAACAAAAAAAAAAAAAAAACCAAACCGATATTGATTTAAATCCGCCCACGTAAAGCGGGGTATCCCAATATAATATTTTAGTTCCAAGTACGTTTCTAATCTTTTAGTTACATGTGCTATTACATTTACACTTCTATTTAAATTTAAAAAAATGGCATGCCCGCCGCAAAGCGTAGGTAAACCCACCTGAGAATTGATAAACTAACAGAAAAAAAGTACCGCATTGTATATTGTCGCTGCCCTAAGCTCTAAGCTGTCTTAAACTTGTATTTTTAAAAGCTTTAATGTATAGAGGTCAAAATTTGACTTTTTTAGATTTCTCTTTCTAAACATCGAAATTTTTGATGATATAAAGGTTAAAACATTATGTACTTATGATTGATTTAATGGAAAGATTGATAAACTAATAGCTAAAAAAATTAACAAAAGTATATAGTCAAAGAATTGATAAACTAACAGAAAAAACGAGTGCCAACATATCACGAAAAAGAAAATTAACTTAAGTACTATACAATATATCACGAGACAATTGATAAACTAACGGTAAACGAGTATCATATTGTAAATTGTCACCTCCGCCGCATCGCGCGGGTCTCCTACTAGTATATATATATATATATATATATATATATATATATATAAAAACAGAACACAATTTCACCTAATCTCAGCATTATACTCTTTATATTGTTTATTTCGTGTGATTTGTAATTTTTATTATTAATAAGTTGGATCATTTTATCAACGATGGAGTAATTTTGACCTAATAGTTTTGCTTCCAAAGTTGGGGATTTGTTTTAGCCTTTTCAAAACTGAATATACGTGTAGTACAATAATAGATTCATGATTATGAAAGCAGGTTGTGAATTGATTGATTTGAAGTTTGGTCCATAATTTCTATGATTTTTTGGATTGCGTGATGAACATGTATTTGTTTTGGGACGAAGGCATCGTTTTCGTAGGGTCCAGATGTTGCCTTTCCTAATTTGCTACTTTTGTTGATCAAAATTAAATTTATAACTGGAATGATTTCTGTTCAAAGTGATTAATTTCATATATTTGGACAACAAATGGCCTATTAGATTTTATCACCCCTAACTATTAGCTATTGGCCGCTGCCACCCCCAACTTAACACTATTGTGTTCTGTCACCAAGTTGTTAACTGATTACTAACTTTTGATCTCGTTACTATACTTTGGGGTGTCCTAAGATCCCTAAAACCTTCCTAAGATCCCTATGACACCCTCAAAAGTATAGTAACATGATAAAAAATTTAGTGGTTAGTTAACGACTTGGTGACAGAACACACTAGGTGTTAAGTTGGGGGTGACGGATGTCAAAGTGATATTTGAGGGTTGTAGCGGCCAATAGCCAATAATTGGGTGTGATAAAATCTAATAACCCTTATTTTAATTCTGGTTCTGTTCAGATTCAAATTTAAAGCAGTATTTGATGGGGTTCATTGATGATAAATATGGTAATGAGTTACATTTTTGATCAGACATGTGAAAGTGGGTTAGGGTCTTGTTGAATTTGACCCATGACTCATGAGATTGAGACGTCTGTATTTCTCTATTTTTGAATCTTCTAGATAACCCGTGCTGTAAAAGCAAACAAAATGACACTAAAGTTTATACAATATAAAACATAACTTTATGTAACCAGACAACAAGAATTTGATTAGAGAGATAAACCCATGATTATTGTTTTAATGCTGGTCAAACTAACACGTTGACCACATGACTTGTTATCACTATGCAGAGATCAATGAAGCTACTGTGTTCATTCATCATTCCATGCTTTCTCGCCGACAGTGCATACAAGATATGGTGGTTCAGTTCTGGTGGAAACCAAATACCATACATTTATAAAATTTACATAAGCCACACGTTGGCGTGTACTCTGCTTTTGTCTTCTTGGTTATACAGAACATCACTCTTCTATCTTGTGTGTGTTTTGTTCAAACTCACCTGTTCTCTGCAAATACTTAGGTTAGATGATTTTGCTAAAGTGTTTGAAAGAAAAGCAGATGTCGGTTTGATATTGATGGAACACCTTGCTATTAGAAGAACTCTTCGTATTATTAACCATAGGTTTCGTGCTTTTATTTTGTCTACTTTGATTCTGGTTACGGTCAGTCAGTTTGCGTCTCTGCTTGTTACAACGGAGACGGGCTCACTTGTCAATCTTTCCACTGCGGGAGAACTTGCGGTAATCTTACTTTAGTATTTGCATTTGGTGTTGATACTTGGAACGAGTGGTGGTAACTTCGACCCGTTTGTGGGTAAACAGGTTGACTTGTGTATGGATCATACTTTTAAAAATTTGGTAAAACTGGGGGGGTTATGAACGGGTCGAATGCCATACGTGTTATATACAAAACGTCTAATTCCACGTAAAATTGTTTTGTTTAGAAGCAAATATTTCTACTACTGGAAAACTTGCGATAGTCTTACCATAATATTTGCATTTGGTGTTGATACTTAGAACTAGAAGTTGCCACTTTGACCCGTTTGTGGGTTAAACGGATCGATTCGTGTATTACTTTATGTCCAATGATTCAATGAATCAGATTGTAAAACAATGGTTATTTATAATTCCATGTAAAATGGTTACTTTAAAAATATATATACAATCATTGTAACTTTATACTTAAAAAAGAATGAAAAAAACTGGTTCTTATTGTGACAGAACTTTATGATTATCTTGCAGCTGTGCTCCGTGACACTCGTGAGTGGTCTATTCATATGCTTACGTAGCGCTGCAAAGATCACTCATAAAGCTCAATCTGTGACAAGTTTAGCAGCCAAATGGCATACATGTGCCACCATTGACTCATTCGATGATGTGGGTCCCACTGAAGACACCCCAGTGGCTAACATCTCCGATCGGGCTAATTACAACTTCAATGCGCATATGGATTCAGACATGGATGAAGGAGAAGAAGACGAAATAGATAATACAAAAATGGTTCCAATTTATAGGGATACAATCTCATACCAGAAGAGACAAGCCTTAGGTAAGTTGCAAATTGCAATAATAACTTCAAACTGAAGTTGGGAATTTTGACTCATTTACCTATATATGGGTTGATTTGATTTATGTTACGGTCAAATGCGTCGAAAGTCATTTGAAGTGTTTTGAATTGCAACTGCTTAAAACACTTTCTTAGAAAATAAATTGATTATTGTTATATAAATCTGGTTTTTTTTATCAAAGTAAATTTCAGAAATTGGGAAAAGTTTTGCAGGTGGGCATGACCCAACGCGATCCATTTTGACTGAACCCTATTAAGAATCTTATCTTTTGGTTTCTTGCAGTGAGTTATTTTGAGAACAACCGAGCCGGGATCACTGTCTTTGGATTCATGTTGGATAGAACATCACTGCACACCATCTTTGCAATCGAAATGTCACTCACGCTTTGGTTGCTTAACAAAACAATCGGTTTCTCATGAACACGATCCATTTCAGCCCAATACAAATTAGTTTGTTGATCAAGATCGGCTCGAGAAAAATGCCTAATTTCAAAATGTGAGTGTGGTGTGTTTCTCTACTTGTGTAATGTTAACTTGATAGAGATCAACTTGTAAAATCATCGCCGTAGCGCCACTTGGAGTCGTGTTGTTGGTCACTCAGTAATCAAGATTCTGCTGTCTTTATTGCCACGTGGCTTATCTGGTGCATTCTATGATTGGTGGAGTGATCTAACGTGTCATTAGTAATAAAGATATCTCGTATACTGTTGTGAGCGGTCGTATTTTATTAATTGTTTTGTGCATATGTCTGTATACCTGCATGGATGTATAAGAAGTGTTAGAAAATTTAGTTGAAATTTTGATATCTTACCACCTATATGATAAATATTATAATAAATTGATGACTTGTTTCCTATGTTATGAGTTTGGCTACAAGTTAAAGATGTGTTCAAACTAGAGTTAATGAGTGAATTAGATATGATAATATGTATTGTTATGTTTCTTGTAATCTATTTTGTACAGACTATACGGTACGATTTCCACACTATAAATTATAAAGGAAAGTATGACACTTCCCCTACAATAAAGCCATGATTTTCAATAAAATAATAATATCATTATTATGACTGAAACTGCATTATATAACATATTACTAAATTTCAAAATTCAAACAAACTACTTCATAACGAGTCGCAGTCAACCGAGGGACTAATGGGGATGTCGAATGGAGTGATTCGGGCCGCATTAGACAAGTTAACGGGGATTGTCTGAACCGCGTTCTTGAGACACCGACACGTAGCCTTTAGGACATCTTTTGAAGCATTAGCCGCTTGCACCAAGTCTTGTGCACTAGCACAGCACTGCGTGTAAGATTAAATATATTATGTTTAATATTTAATCTAGTAGCTATTATAATCATTTACATTATATAGATCAAAATATATAATAACCTATTAAATAATTAGTTGGTAATTGTTGATAGACCATATTATGTCACACCCTGAATAATTGCGGAAGCGTGATTATGGTGTGACTTCTTAATACCATTGCATACAATCATAACAACACTATATGATTAAAACCAGAGATGTTCATCCATAATTAAGTTTGAAAATACCACAACATAATTGTCTGAAACGTAGACTCCAAATTTAAGTTACAAACCATAACATGTTTTAAAGAGTTCACGAAGACTCGACAAAAGTCCTTAAATAAAACCGAGTTTAGAACCATGTATCTCGTCCAGGATTAAGATACATCTCCTAAACCCCAATGACTTCGGATAACATCTTTTTATTCATAACGCAGCTTGGGAACATGCAAACACCGCCAGATCCACTTAATTCCCTGAAATACATGTAATTTGAAAACATCAACAAAAGTTGAGCCAGTTCATGTGTTTGTCTGTGTATATGAGTAACCTTTAAAGTATGTCTGTATGTATGTATGTAAGTCCTGGTATGAAAGCAATACGGAAAAAACAGATCACCAATGGTTTGCAAGGCCAATGGTATGTGTGAAGTGATGCAGGAAAACTCAAACCTAGCGGATTTTGCCACGGCTTCAGTATGTGGACAGAGTCATCACATGGGCCACCCTGGTCCTCATGGGTGTGGGCTCGCTACACCCAAATAGATCTATCACTCATGTCCCTCGGTCCTACGACGATGATTAATGGCCTTAAGTGTTGTACCCACCACTCACATGATCAAGCAGTAACATTCCTTAGCTAACCATACCATGTATAAAATGTTTGTAAACAATTGTAACATGTATTTCACCCCCGAAGTTATAAAACTGAAAACAGTTAAAAGAAAAGGGGGACATGAACTCACAGTCTTGCGTCTTCAGTACTCGTAACTCACGTTCCTTCGGCAAACACGACTACCTACAATGTACTAACGTCTATTAGACGGACGAGTCGTGCCTTGTCTTAGTATTAATGTTTTTGAGTTACGTCTCTTTTATTGACTTCAAAATTATTCCAAGTTATATAACTTATTTGTTAAAATAATTAATATTTTAACTTAAATTAGTTTCTGGAATAATTGTTAAAACAGTATTTCTGTAATAATACTTCTCAAGTATTTATTCTTGTACTTCCTTCCCAACGATGGGTATATCTTATAATTGTGTATTTTGTCATATTTTGCGGTCGTATTCCGGTGTGTGTTTATACGTACGAAAATACGTATTTTCTTGTAATTGTTAAGTATTCTTATACTTAATTTTTGTGTTAAACTTTCAGGAATATTATTTCTAATAAAAGTCCACTAATATATATATTTCCCAGAATATATATTTAGGAATTATTACTTAGAAAAATTATTCATAATTTTTCCTTTTGGGAAAAATATATGTAGTTCCAAAATAATATATTTTCAAGTCTAACTTTAGAAAATATATATAAACTTATTTTTTTTAAATAATGTATTTCAAGCTTATCCAAGAAAATATATATTTTTCCAAAAACAATCATATATCTTCTAAATATTCCAAGAAAATATATTTTTACTTCCCAAAAATAATATATTTTCTCCTTTTCAAAAATATGATATAACTTTGGGATATTCATAAAAATCATATTTTCATTTCTTGTGCCCAAAATATTATTTACCAAAAATATACTTATAAAAGTATTTTCCGGAATATTTTGTAAATTACATTCTTTCGTTCGGTTTCACAATGTTATGTGTGTAACTTATATATTTATCCCTTGCGATTTTTGGTATTATTTTGGATTGTAATTTCTTGGTATTTTGTTAAGTTATATTAATTCAAGTCCTAAATAATATAACTAACACACAAAGTATACAAATAATCACACATGTGTGTCTTTATATATATTTATCCATTTGTATTTATAAAAACCAACCTTCAATATTTGTATTTTCGTATAAAAAATTATGGCAAAGTTTATATGGAAACTCATGGCTAAAATATACTTGTAAATATTTGTTTGAAAATATTTTTCTAGGTGTTTACATTTTTAGAGAATTTTGTCATAGTTTCCCCTAAAAATGGAGGTTCCCATGCTTTCAAAGCATATCATTTTCTTTTTAAAATCATCCCAAACAATCAACAATTGAATCAACACTTACCAAGTGCCAAAATCATGCAATTTATACAACAACATGAACTTGAACTTTTATAAAAACTAGTAGTAACTTACTATGTTGTTAAGTAAGCCTTGTTACCCTTAAAAATATGGTTATTTGTTTGTAAATCTTATTCTTGTAAAACTTAGTCTTTTACAACTTGTATGATGATTTTTCAAAAATCAATCTTCTTGTATTTTTCTTGTTAACAATGTATTTCTATACTTGATTCACCACTAAAAACATGGTTAGTTTCTTTAAAATCCATGATTTTGTAAATCTTGTGATTTAACTTAGTTTATTGAGAAAACTAGTTTTGAAATCATCCATGTTTATGGCCAATAACATGTTACATACTTCATCATTCAAGAAAACACTTCATATTTCAAGTTCATGTTTACACATAAGGATGATCATCTTGATCTTTCACAAGATCATCACCTCAACTTACTAGATCATGTGTTTAATCATAATCTAGTAAGTTTCATATGATGTCTAACATCATAAACACAAATAATCAATCATCAAGAAGCAAAACAACACTAAACAATATGTATTCTTATGTTATTAAGCTTTATGTGAAGGTTCATCTTCTTGTTCATTAGTGTTCTTCATGATTTGCATCATACATCATCTTTTAACCAACTAAATAAGAAGTAAATTCAAGTGACAAGAGGCTTACTACTAGCACAAGGGCTAGGGAAGAATCAAAGAAGATGAAGATGGTAAATGTGATGGATAAAAGCAAATGGAAGTGGTCCTTCAATCTCCAAGAGCTCCAAGCTTCTCAATCTTGCTTCTAACACCTTGTGATGAGCTTGGAATGTATGAAAATGAGATGGAAGTGATGGTGGTGTGAGTGGTGGCTCACGGCCGTAAGGGAGGGAGAAGGAGGGAGAGAGTAAGTGTGTGTTGAGTGTGTGTAAGATAATGAGTTCATGATCTTCAAGTTATACTTATAATCCATGTTTAGGTGTTAACCATTGTATAAAGCGTTCCCAAAGTACCAAACAAATCTTACTAAACAAATCAAGAAAATCAAGGTGGGGTGGCCCACCTTGTAACCGTAAGTAGGGGGTGTTTAGTTGGGTTTCAATGGTGGTTAAGCAATCTAGTTAGATTTCAAGTGCAATATTATATGTTTTAGTTACTAGGTATTTTTAATGGGTGTTATGATGTTCGGGGATCATAACTAGCTTGGAAATATTAAAACAATGCTTCTAGTATAATTTTGATGTTTCGGGTAGTGTCTGGTTGTTTGGTTAGATACTGGTTCGTTAAAGTGCTAAACTATACCGTTTAGTGTTCTTTATGTACCCTTTTTGTGACACTTTTAATTCCCGACACTTAGGAAAGCATTCAGGACCATTTAGTCATATTTTTGCATGTTACTAGCTTGTTAAAAAGCTGATTTTTACTGATTTATGCTGAATTCAGCACTTTGGGTGAGTTTTAGGCACTTTTCGCCACTTAAACTATGACTTAGGAATGCAGTTTTGTGGTCCTTACTTCCCTACACACCATACTAGTGTAGTACTTAGCCTCTGGCCCATACTGGGTCTCAAAACACTGTCTGTCTATGTACTAAACTTCGTCAGCATTTTTTCTGAGTTATCCGCAAACTATGCTAACTGTGCTTTGTGCAGCATTTATGTCAATATGGTTTGCATGTAATAATGATGTGACATTATGCAATATGTGATGCACATGTAAGTATGATGAAGTAATCAGAAAATAGTTAATTGTAATTCAGCACAATCATTAGACACTAATCATGGTTAATTAATTGTACGGATACCTGTATTTTTGGCAGTTGTCACATCTCCCCCTGTTAAGAAAATTTCGTGCCGAAATTTAAGCTCTGCTACTAGCTGTAGGGGAGTTGGGGAACAAGTGTGGATATTTCACTTTCATGCGGTCCTCACGCTCCCAAGTGAACTCTGGGCCGTGTTGCGCGTTCCATCGAACCTTGACGAGTTTAACACTACTCCTACGAGTCTTGTTAACCTTCCAATCAGTAACCTCAACAGGTTCTTCGGTAAAGTGGAGTGTGTCGTCAATGTGAACTTCGTCGGCAGGAATGACAACTGTTTCTTGAGTTGGACTCTTTTTCAGATTAGATACATGAAATGTATCATGAACTCCATTCATTTCCGCGGGTAGATCCAACTTGTAAGCTACAAGACCAATCCTCTCTAGGATTTTGAACAATCCAATATATCGTGGGTTCAACTTTCCACGCTTCCCAAAGCGTGCCACGCCTTTACAAGGTGAGACTTTTAGTAAAACCATGTCTCCCACTTCAAACTCCAAAGGTTTCCTTCGTGGGTCCGCATAACTCTTTTGTCGATCACGAGCCACCTTGATGCGTTCTCGGATCTATATAATCTTATCTGTTGTCTCTTGAACCAATTATGGACCAACAAGCTGTCTATCACCCGCATCTGCCTAGCATAACGGTGATCGACACCTGCGTCCGTAAAGGGCTTCAAACGGTGCAGCTTGAATGATTGCATGGTAGCTGTTGTTATATGAGAATTCTACCAAAGGTAGGTGAGTGTCCCAACTACTACCCAAGTCCATTACGCAAGCTCGCAACATATCTTCTAGCGTTTGAATCGTTCGTTCGCTCTGGCCATCTGTCTGTGGGTGAAATGCAGTACTCAGATTCAACTGAGAACCAAAAGCTTCTTGGAAGGATTTCCAAATCCTTGACATAAATCTTCCGTCTTTATCGGAAATAATTGAGATAGGCACTCCATGTTGTGCAACTATCTCTCTGAGGTACAGCTCAGCAAGCTTACTAGTGTTATCCTTTTCCCTGATCGGCAGAAAGTGTGCAGATTTTGTCAGACGGTCTACGATTACCCAAATCGTGTCATGACCTCTGGGTGTCCTTGGCAACTTTGTTATAAAATCCATTGAAATCTGCTCCCATTTCCACATGGGTATTTCAGGTTGCTGCAGAAGACCTGAAGGCTTCTGATATTCGGCCTTTACCTTGGCACAAGTCAAACATTTGCCAACATACGTTGCAACATCACCTTTCAATCTCAGCTACCAGTAGAAATCCTTCAAGTCCTGGTACATCTTATCCGCTCCGGGATGGATCGAGTACCTTGATTTATGAGCTTCATCAAAAATAACGTCTCTAAGACCACCAAAGAGGGGAACCCAAATTCGTTTCATGAAATACAACGTTCCTTCCTCATTGGGTATCAACTGCTTCTCCATCCCACGGAGATATTCATCCTCAAGATTCTCCTTTTTAAGAGCTTCTCTCTGTGCAGCACGGATGCGCAATGAGAGGTCCGTTTGTATAATCATTTCCAAAGCCCTAACCCTTATGGGCTTGATTCTTTCTTTCCGACTCAAGGTGTCTGCTACGACATTCGCCTTCCCTGGGTGATACTTGATTTCACAATCATAATCGTTTAACAGCTCCACCCATCGGCGCTGTCTCATATTAAGCTCCTTTTGATCAAATATATGCTGTAAGCTCTTGTGATCAGTAAAGATCGTGCATCGCGTACTATACAAGTAATGTCGCCAGATCTTTAATGCAAACACTACTGCGCCTAATTCCAAATCATGCGTAGTGTAGTTCTTTTCATGAACCTTCAACTGGCGCGAAGCATAAGCGATGACCTTCTGTCGCTGCATCAGTACACATCCCAATCCTTGACGCGAGGCGTCACAATATACCACGAAGTCGTCGGTGCCTTCGGGTAGGGATAAAATTGGTGCATCACAAAGCTTGTTCTTCAGCAACTGAAAAGCTTCTTCTTGTTTATCTCCCCATTCGTACTTCTTATCCTTCTGAGTAAGGGAGGTCAATGGTTGAGCGATTTTCGAAAAATTCTCAATGAATATGCGGTAATAACCAACTAAACCTAGGAACTGTCGGATCTCAGTTGGCGTCTTCGGAGTCTCCCAGTTCTTACTCGCTTCTATCTTTGTGGGATCCACATGGATTCCATCTTCGTTTACCACGTGACCAAGGAACTGAACCTCGCGCAACCAGAACTCACACTTTGAGAACTTTGCGTACAATTTCTCTTTCTTGAGCAGCTCTAAAATAGCTCTTAGGTGTTGCTCATGCTCTTCCTTCGTCTTTGAATAGATCAAAATATCGTCGATAAACACAATCACAAATTTATCGAGATATGGCTTGCAGACTCTATTAATCAAATCCATAAATACTGCTGGCGCGTTTGTCAACCCAAACGGCATTACCAGAAACTCGTAATGTCCATAACGAGTTCTGAAGGCAGTCTTTGGTATGCTTTCTTCTTGAATCCGCAACTGGTGATAACCTGATCGAAGATCGATCTTGGAGTAGAAACTCGAACCTTGTAGTTGATCAAACAGGTCATCAATCCTCGGCAGAGGATACCGATTCTTAATGGTCAACTTGTTTAGCTCGCGGTAGTCGATGCACATACGGAAATTACCGTCCTTCTTCTTGACGAACAAAACTGGAGCTCCCCAAGGCGAGAAGCTTGGTCTTATGAATCCCTTGTCCAAAAGTTCCTGGAGTTGCGTCGACAACTCTTGCATCTCGAAAGGCGCAAGTCGATAAGGTGCCTTGGCTATAGGTGCGGCGCCTGGAACCAAGTCAATATAGAATTCGACTTGTCGTTGAGGCGGAAATCCTGGCAAGTCTTCAGGAAAGACTTCAGGTTATTCCTTTACAACTGGGATATCTTCCAGCTTTGGCTCAGCGGCTTCCTTGTCCACAACGTGTGCCAAGAAGGCAACACATCCTTTCTGCAAACATCTTCGGGCTTTCATACAACTGATGATCCTTAAAGGCGTATCATGCTTCTCTCCATGCACCACAATTGTTTCTCCATTCGCCATCGGAACGCGAATGATCTTCTCGTGGCATACGATCTCCGCTCGGTTACTTGATAACCAATCCATTCCAACCACCACGTCAAAGCTTCCCAGCTCGACTGGCAGAAGATCAAGCGTAAACTCATGCTCCCCGAGTTCTATTACACAGCCTCTAATTACTTCATTTGCTTCTACTAGCTTTCCATTAGCTAGCTCTATCGAGTACGGAATATCTAGCTTACTAGCTACTAACCCAAGCATATTCTTAAACTCTAGGGATATAAAGCTATAATCGGCACTAATATCAAATAATACAGATGCAAAGCGTTGGTTGATAGGGAACGTACCCGTGACTACGTTCGGATCTTGGTGAGCTTCCCTCGCTCCAATGTTGAAAACCCTTCCCTGAGCTGGGTTGTTTCTTGGGCAATCACGCTTGAAATGCCCAACGTCTCCACAGTTAAAGCAACCTGGTCCCCGACCATTTCCATTTCCATTTCCACCCTGGTTGTTGTTTTGGTTGCGGTTTCCACTTCCAGCTTGGTTTCCAAAACCACCACGATTTCCATTACCGCCATTTCCTCCTTGATTGAAGTTTCCATACCCATTTCCACCACGGTTATTGTTTCCATTCCCGCTGCCATAACCTCTCTGACCAACACTATCACGACCAGTACCAGCCTAGCACGTCTCTTTCGAATGACCATTCTTTCCACAAGTCTCACATTTCCTAACCCTGCACTGGCCGGCATGACGGTATTGGCACACATCACATTTGGGCAGAGTGCCCATATACCCTTTTCCTTTGTTTTCAACACCAGTCTTGACTTCAGCTGGTGGGTACACATCCTTCTTCTTGTTAGCACTGCTGGTACCTTTCTTGAAATTTGAGAACTTCCTTTTGTTCTCACCTGACGACTCAACGTGAGTCTCCTTCTTCTTCTGGTCAGAGATTGAAAATTTGTTCAACCTGATCGCCTCTTCAGTTAGTGCCACACTCAGATCAATAGCCTCAGTGATCGTGGTAGGCTTTGACGTCGTCACCATGCTCATGATTTGGGGTGCCAATCCCCAAATAAAACGCTCAATGCGCTTGAATTCCGGATCAACCATGTAAGGAACGACGCGAGATAAGTCATGAAATCTCTGCACGTATTCAGCAATCTTTGGGCCATCCATCTTGAGGTTCCAGAATTCAGTTTCCAGTTTTTGAATCTCAGCCCTTGAACAATATTTCTTGTGCATGAGTTCCTTCATTTCATCCCATGTCAAAGCATAAGCAGCCTCTTCTCCCAAGGTCTGAACTTGGAGATTCCACCATGATAGCGCTCCATCTAAGAACAATCCAGAGATGTAGGTGACTTGGTGCTCTGGCACACACTTGCTCATTCTTATCACATAATCAGTTTTCTCCGTCCATCTAACAAAAGCTACAGCACCACCGGTGCGGTCGAAATTCAGAGGCTTACAGTTTAGGAACTGCTTATAGGTACAGCCTGTACAAGCAACATCATTCACAGAAAGCATTAGCGAACGCACATGGAATATCCAATGTAACGTAATGTGTCTTTAGTGACTTAAACATTACCAAGAGGTGGGTTGCTTCCCGAGGTACCTCCGCTATGTTCAGAGCGCAAGGCCTCGTGTTGTGCTATCGCTCGTGAAATCCGTTTTTGTAGCTCAGCCTCTGCTGTGGGCAACTGGTTGTCTCTTCGAGGAGGCATCTTCTAAAGAAGATTGTATAGGTCAGGTCTTATGCATATAAGTATGTAGTACGTGTATGTAATAACATTTATTAACGCAAGTAAACACATGACATCACATTCATATCACCAATATATAATTCAACAATGTATATAATGAGAATATTGCGATTGAGCTTGTATAAATCATCGACCACGAATACAGTTACATGTTCTACAAATGTATCATATCACATCAAAAGGGACTACAGGGTCACACTACCCTTGTCCAAAAGTGTCTACCAATCTACAACAGTCATAATAATCAAAATGCGGTCTTCAAAAGGCTTCGTAAGCTAGGCTTAATAGCGACACTCTCATCAAAAACTGGCTACCTGCATAAAACCAAAAACTGGCTATGCTGATGGTGGAGGAGGAGGAGGTGGAGGAACGAAAAATAAACTGCGCATATGCGCCAACTCCTCCTCAAGAGCATGAACGCGACGCAGCAGGTAACTAATCTGCTGCTCCATGGTAAGAAATCGAACGTCAAAATATGGATAAGGCAAAAGTGGAGCAGGTGGAGTCGCAAAAGGTGACTGACATGAACAAGGTGGAGGACGTGGAATCCTCTCTAGCTCCATGACTCTACGACACAAGATCTCTTGCTGAAGCTGCAATGACAGGAGTAAATCATCCCTCGTGCAGCCAATAAAGTGGGAGAGATGGTATGGATCAGAAACTGGCATAGTGTTAGGCGGAAACCATATGAGTGGCTCGCCTGACGGTGCAGAAGTAAAATGAGTAGCAGGTGTAAACTGTGGAAATGCGGCTGACATGTGTGGAACATGGCCAGGCTGCTGGCTGGATGGACCTTCCCCTGGACGGGGTGGAGGGATATCCTGCAAGAATGTGATCGGCAGGTCAGCGCGGTGAACATCGGATATAATCGGGTGAAATGGGGCAACATCAACAGGTGCATGTGTAGGTGCAGGTGCAGGTGGGGGAGTAACAGGCTCGACAAAAGGGGGCATATCATCATCATCCTCTATCCACCCATTGCTGGTGAATGCGTATCTGGGGTCTATCTAATCAGCAAAAGCAACATGGTCAGCAGGTGCAGGGATCGGATCGGGTACAAGTGGTGCAACAACAGGTATGCCAACAGGTACAGGGTCATGGTCAGGCAAAGGATCAGGAGCAGTTATAGGCTCGGGTGTTGGCATCGGGTCAGGATCAGCTGGTATCGGCTCAAGATCAGCGGGTGCATCAAAAGGCTGATCGTCGGGAACAAAGTCAATCACATGTCCATGCTCAATATCATGATCAAAGTCGTGTGGAATAACAGGTGCAACAGACATGGCTGTGTCAGAATCAGAATCAGTGGGGTAACGCTGCAATCCCAGTGCATGCAAAGTGGTGGATGACACAGACTCGAAAGAATCCGGACCAGAATGATCGGATGAAACCTCAATGATAGGAATCTCAATGAATGGAACAATAATGACATCATCAGCTAAAACTCCATCTCCCTGAGCAGCATCAGGGGGACCATCAATGAAAAGATCGACATCATCATCAGACAAGTCATCAAAAGGAAAATCCTCGAGAGGAAAAGCAGCAAGAGGTAAAGGGGCGAGGATCGGAACCACGGCATGCTCATCATCGGGATGTCCGAGGATGAGATGGTCCTGGTCAGGAATAGGAATAAGAAAGGGATCGTCGTTGAGTAAACCATCAGCATGCGGTACATTGTCGCCAAAGTCAGGTAATGCAAAAGGCTGGAAATCATCATCATCATCACTCTCAGTGTCGGAGGTAAAAATATCAGGGTCTGGGACAATCTCATCGTCCGAAACAATGGCCATAGGATCGACAGTATCTGACAGTCCACTCTTAGATGAGGACATAGTGTCTGTAACAAAACATTCACAACATATGCACATATATCAACAATCATCAATAAGCATGAAAGTAATAACAATGTAAGCACGTATTCATCCTAATCTTCCCAGACTATCCCACCCAGCCTCTCAGACTAAACTACTTAGTCTCTCAGACTAAACTCCCCAGTCTCTCAGACTGTCCCAACTAGTCTCTCAGACTACCCAGTCTCTCAGACTGAACTACCAAGTCTCTCAGACTGATCTACCCAGTCTCTCAGACTGAACTATAAATGAATTCCTTGAAATGTGTTTCGTGTCTTTTGTTTGTAAAAATGTTTGTTTCCTGGATCTGGGAGTTTCGTGTATGCAATGAAAGTATGTTATGAAAACATTTTCGTGAGAGCCCTAATGATCGTAGTCTAGACTCGAAAGAATCCTAGTTCGCTACGATCGAAGCTCTGATACCAAGCTGTCACACCCTGAATAATTGCGGAAGCGTGATTATGGTGTGACTTCTTAATACCATTGCATACAATCATAACAACACTATATGATTAAAACCAGAGATGTTCATCCATAATTAAGTTTGAAAATACCACAACATAATTTTCTGAAACGTAGACGCCAAATTTAAGTTACAAACCACAACATGTTTTAAAGAGTTCACAAAGACTCGACAAAAGTACTTAAATAAAACCGAGTTTAGAACCATGTATCTCGTCCAGGATTAAGATACATCTCCTAAACCCCAATGACTTCAGATGACATCTTTTTATTCATAACGCAGCTTGGGAACATGCAAACACCGCCATATCCACTTAATTCCCTGAAATACATGCAATTTGAAAACATCAACAAAAGTTGAGCCAGTTCATGTGTTTGTTTGTGTATATGAGTAACCTTTAAAGTATGTCTGTATGTATGTATGTATGTAAGTCCTGGTATGAAAGCAATAAGGAAAAAACAGATCACTAATGGTTTGCAAGGCGAATGGTATGTGTGAAGTGATGCAGGAAAACTAAAACCTAGTGGATTTTGCCATGGCTTCAGAATGTGGACATAGTCACCACATGGGCCACCCTGGTCCTCATGGGTGTGGGCTCGCTACACCCAAATAAATCTATCACTCATGTCCCTCTGTCCTACGACGAGTATTAATGGCCTTAAGTGTTGTACCCACCACTCACATGATCAAGCAGTAACCTTCCTTAGCTAACTATACCATGTATAAAATGTTTGTAAACAATTGTAACATGTATTTCACCCCCGAAGTTATAAAACTGAAAACAGTTAAAAGAAAAGGGGGACATGAACTCACAGTCTTGCGTCTTCAGTACTCGTAACTCACGTTCCTTCGGCAAACACGACTACCTACAATGTACTAACGTCTATTAGACGGACGGGTCGTGCCTTGTCTTAGTATTAATGTTTTTGAGTTACGTCTCTTTATTGACTTCAAAATTATTCCAAGTTATATAACTTATTTGTTAAAATAATTAATATTTTAACTTAAATTAGTTTCTGGAATAATTGTTAAAACAGTATTTCTGTAATAATACTTCTCAAGTATTTATTCTTGTACTTCCTTCCCAAGGATTGGTATATCTTATACATGTGTATTTTGTCATATTTTGGGGTCGTATTCCGGTGTGTGTTTATACGCACGAAAATATGTATTTTCTTGTAATTGTTAAGTATTCTTATACTTAATTTTTGTGTTAAACTTTCCGGAATATTATTTCTAATAAAAGTCCACTAATATATATATTTCCCAGAATATATATTTAGAAATTATTACTTAGAAAAATTATTCATAATTTTTCCTTTTGGCAAAAATATTTGTAGTTCCAAAATAATATATTTTCAAGTCTAACTTTAGAAAATATATATAAACTTATTTTTTTTAAATAATGTATTTCAAGCTTATCCAAGAAAATATATATTTTTCCAAAAACAATCATATATCTTCTAAATATTCCAAGAAAATATATTTTTACTTCCAAAAAATAATATATTTTCTCCTTGTCAAAAATATGATATAACTTTGGAATATTCATAAAAATCATATTTTCATTTCTTGTGACCAAAATATTATTTACCAAAAATATACTTATAAAAGTATTTTTCGGAATATTTTGTAAATTACATTATTTCGTTCGGTTTCACAATGTTATGTGTGTAACTTATATATTTATCCCTTGCGATTTTTGGTATTATTTTGGATTGTAATTTCTTGGTATTTTGTTAAGTTATATTAATTCAAGTCCTAAATAATATAACTAACACACAAAGTATACAAATAATCACACATGTGTGTCTTTATATATATTTATCCATTTGTATTTATAAAAACCAACCTCCAATATTTGTATTTTTGTATAAAAAAATTATGGCAAAGTTTATATGGAAACTCATGGCTAAAATATACTTGTAAATATTTGTTTGAAAATATTTTTCTAGGTGTTTACATTTTTAGAGAATTTTGTCATAGTTTCCCCTAAAAATGGAGGTTCCCATGCTTTCAAAGCATATCATTTTCTTTTTAAAATCATCCCAAACAATCAACAATTGAATCAACACTTATCAAGTGCCAAAATCATGCAATTTATACAACAACATGAACTTGAACTTTTATAAAAACTTGTAGTAACTTACTATGTTGTTAAGTAAGCCTTGTTACCCTTAAAAATATGGTTATTTGTTTGTAAATCTTATTCTTGTAAAACTTAGTCTTTTACAACTTGTATGATGATTTTTCAAAAATCAATCTTCTTGTATTTTTCTTGTTAACAATGTATTTCTATACTTGATTCACCACTAAAAACATGGTTAGTTTCTTTAAAATCCATGATTTTGTAAATCTTGTGATTTAACTTAGTTTCTTGAGAAAACTAGTTTTGAAATCATCCATGTTTATGGCCAATAACATGTTACATACTTCATCATTCAAGAAAACACTTCATATTTCAAGTTCATGTTTACACATAAGGATGATCATCATGATCTTTCACAAGATCATCACCTCAACTTACTAGATCATGTGTTTAATCATAATCTAGTAAGTTTCATATGATGTCTAACATCATAAACACAAATAATCAATCATCAAGAAACAAAACAACACTAAACAATATGTATTCTTATGTTATTAAGCTTTATGTGAAGGTTCATCTTCTTGTTCATTAGTGTTCTTCATGATTTGCATCATACATCATCTTTTAACCAACTAAATAAGAAGTAAATTCAAGTGACAAGAGGCTTACTACTAGCACAAGGGCTAGGGAAGAATCAAAGAAGATGAAGATGGTAAATGTGATGGATAAAAGCAAATGGAAGTGGTCCTTCAATCTCCAAGAGCTCCAAGCTTCTCAATCTTCCTTCTAACACCTTGTGATGAGCTTGGAATGTATGAAAATGAGATGGAAGTGATGGTGGTGTGAGTGGTGGCTCACGGCCGTAAGGGAGGGAGAAGGAGGGAGAGAGTAAGTGTGTGTTGAGTGTGTGTGTAAGATAATGAGTTCATGATCTTCAAGTTATACTTATAATCCATGTTTAGGTGTTAACCATTGTATAAAGTGTTCCCAAAGTACAAAACAAATCTTACTAAACAAATCAAGAAAATCAAGGTGGGGTGGCCCACCTTGTAACCGTAAGTAGGGGGTGTTTAGTTGGGTTTCAATGGTGGTTAAGCAATCTAGTTAGATTTCAAGTGCAATATTAGATGTTTTAGTTACTAGGTATTTTTAATGGGTGTTATGATGCTCGGGGATCATAACTAGCTTCGAAATATTAAAACAATGCTTCTAGTATAATTTTGATGTTTCGGGTAGTGTCCGGTTGTTTGGTTAGATACTGGTTCGTTAAAGTGCTAAACTATACCGTTTAGTGTTCTTTATGTACCCTTTTTGTGACACTTTTAATTCCCGACACTTAGGAAAGCATTCAGGACCATTTAGTCATATTTTTGCATGTTACAAGCTTGTTAAAAAGTTGATTTTTGCTGATTTATGCTGAATTCAGCACTTTGGGTGAGTTTTAGGCACTTTTCCACACTTAAACTGTCACTTAGGAATGCAGTTTTGTGGTCCTTACTTCCCTACACACCATACTAGTGTAGTACTTAGCCTCTAGCCCATACTGGGTCTCAAAACACTGTCTGTCTATGTACTGAACTTCGTCAGCATTTTTTCTGAGTTATCCGCTAACTGTGCTAACTGTGCTTTGTGCATCATTTATGTCAATATGGTTTGCATGTAATAATGATGTGACATTATGCAATATGTGATGCACATGTAAGTATGATGCAGTAATCAGAAAATAGTTAATTGTAATTCAGCACAGTCATTAGGTACTAATCATGGTTAATTAATTGTACGGATTCCTGTATTTTTGGCAGTTGTCACATATTACCCTTATTAACTAATTAGGTTTCCTCTTGGGTGCTTATATAAGGAGAATTATGTAGAGGTTAAGGGGTTACACAGTTACACACTTAGACATACCCTATAATCATAACATCATTATCATCTACCTCTTCTCCATAGCCGATACCCTTTTCGGTTTAGTCATCACCATCATTAGTCAGCACCCTAAGGAGGAACCAGATCACCTTGACAAAGATGTCGAACTCCATGGCTTCTTCCATCACTGGATTCTCCACTAGACTGTCTACGGCGACCGGTATGTTTTCATGTTTTCCATTATGTTTAGAACAGAACTGATCCAACATGGGGTATCAGAGCATATGTTGATTAGTCGGCTCTGTTTTCATATCCATCAATTCTGGGATAGAAATCTGGAAAACATAATTTTGATAACTTAATACAACTAACAGCCGGTTTCGAGTCATAAAGGTCCACTCGAA
Organism: Helianthus tuberosus; assembly: GCA_030545235.1. Lineage (NCBI taxonomy): Eukaryota > Viridiplantae > Streptophyta > Magnoliopsida > Asterales > Asteraceae > Helianthus > Helianthus tuberosus. The sequence goes on from CM060354.1 coordinate 122,168,657, forward strand.
ATCACTGTTTTCGGATAAAGATTGATTATATGTTTACTCGAAATCAACTGGGTTATGTTTATGACCGAAATCTATTTAAAAGTCTTAAAAATTCAGGTTTCGGGTTCCAGAATTATGTTTTATTTTTTAGGGTTCATCACATGTTCTAAGAAAAACTCAAAAATTCCTTAAGTTTTGGAATGAAATCTGGATTAGTGGGTGTTTTTACCGTTTTGATCTAAATTTTATCTATTAAAATCTTCGAAAACTGTTAAAAGATAATCATTTATAATTTTCGAAATCTTTTGATAAGTTTAGATCAGCAATAAAACAGGAAACACTATCACACAATCCCTTAAATTTCGAGTTTTCAGTTATTATCACAATAACAGCTGTTAACAGTGGACTCGAGACCATCAGGTTTCGACTCGAGACCAAGATCTCGACTCAAGACCACAAGGTCTCGACTCGGAATCATAAGTGTTCTCAAATCTTTACAACTCGAGACAACGATTTCGACTCGAGACCATAAGGTTTCGACTCGAGACCACTAAGGTTTCAATTAAGGGCTTAAATCTTCACGACTCGAGACCATGGTTGCGAATCGAGACCTCATCAAGGAGACGAGATCTCATAAAACACAGCAGTCGAGACCATGATTACGACTCGAGACACTGAGGTTGCGACTCGAGACCTTAATGAGTCGAGACCTCATAATGTTGCGAGATAAGTCGAGACTTGACTCGAGATCTCACTCGAGACCTCATAACTGAGTCGAGATCTCACTTGAAACCTCATTATTTTAAGCTGTTTAATGTGAACTAAAATTTATTAAATAACTAAGTTCGATCCGCGCTAACAGGTGGTTTGTTATTAAATAATTGGTTTTTGTAATTACTTAGTTAATTAATCAGAATCAGATAATGTTTTACAAAACCAAAATAGCTTAACTTGAATGAGCTTCTGATGTATCATTTCTGGCCAAAGCTGATTTGATACATCTACTTATCATTCAAGTATTACGAAAGCTATGTTAAGTGTGCATCATAAACATGAATGTCTTAATATCTGGCCAAAGCTGATTTAATTCCTTCATAGATGGCATACTTAACAAGTGCATAACTAAAGTGTTTGTCTCAATTTCTGGCCAAAGCTGTTTTGTTACAATCACTTTGCATGCATGCTTAAATGATTACACTTCTGGCCAAAGCAGATTTGTCTTTGTTTAAGTAGAATTTTAACTAAGTCTATTATTTTGATGTTAGTAATAGACAATATCACAGCTTCATAACGTAAAATGGTCATTATTCATGCCTGCCTTAGTTTAACATGCCCTTAGATCACATTAGGACTTCTTCCCTAGTATAATAACTTGCTCATCTTATTTCCACTATCAGCGCCCAATTGCGGGATTCCACCTTTGACTGGTGATAACTTTGCTGCATGGAAGGATGCTCTTATGCTTACTCTTGGGTTGCTGGATTTCGATTATGCCTTAAGAGAGAATAAGCCAGCGGACCTTACTACTCAAAGCACTGCTGCTGAGCAGTTGACTCATGAAAAGTGGACTAGGTGTAGCCGCATGTCTCTCATGTTCATGAAGCAGTCCATAAGCAATGCAATTAGGGGAGCCATTCCTGATTCTGAAGATGCTAAAACCTACTTGGCTTCTGTGGAGTCGCAGTTCAAGGGGACGTCTAAAGCACACGCTAGTACCCTTATCCTCAAGCTGGTGACAACTAAGTATGATGGGAGGAGCGGCATTCGCGAGCACATCATGATGATGAATGACATGGCCAATAAGCTGAAGGGGCTGGAAATGGAAATCAGTGATGGTTTCCTCATTCATTTCATCATTACTTCGCTTCCTTCGTCCTTTCAAGCATTCAAGATCAATTACAACACTCAGAAAGACAAATGGACAATGAGTGACCTGGTCGCTATGTGTGTACAGGAGGAAGAGCGTATGAGGATGGATCACACTACTGATGTTGCTAACTTCACCACCTCCAACTCTAAGAAGAGGAAGAACAATCATCAGAGGAAGGATGCTTCTAAAGTCCAAAGGCCCAATCCTAATACAAGTGCACCTTCCAGCTCTAAGAACTCCTTAGGCAGAATCCACTGCAAGTTCTGTAAAAAGACAGGCATATGCAGAAGGAATGCCCTGATTTTAAGGAGTGGCTGGCTAAGAAAGGTAACGATTATTTTATGATACTTGAGTCCTATAATTTAAGTGTTCCTGCTAATTCTTGGTGGTTTGTTTTTGGTTCTATGGTTCATGTTACCAATTCAACTCAGGGATTCCTTACAATTCGGAAGCTGGAAAGAAACCAAAGAACGCTTAAGGTTGGGGATGATCGAGAATTAGAAGTGAAGGCCATTGGAACATTACAATTATTTATGAAAACTGGTTTATGTATTAAACTTTATGATACCTTATATGTTCCTGAGGTAACTCGGAACCTTGTATCAGGACCAAAGTTAGACATGGACGGTTTTATTGTTTCCCATGCTCATCGCAAACTCTCTATCCTCTATGATTCTGTTCTTTATGGTACAGGTATTCTGGATGGTGGTCTCTATAGATTAGAACTAGATGATAATTTTTCCAAATCTTTGTTGTCATATAACATTAATGAATCACTCACAAAGATGAAAGAGAAACGAGACTTAGAAACTTCATCAATGTTGTGGCATCAACGTTTAGGCCACATCTCAAGAGAACGATTAAATCGTCTCGTAAAGGATGAAGTCTTACCTCCTCTCGATATCTCTGATTTTGGAACATGTGTCAAATGTCTTAAAGGTAAAATGACATTAGCGAATAAGAAAGGTGCCACTAGGAGCTCTAATTTATTAGAACTCATTCATACTGACATTAGTGGTCCCTACCAAATCGCTGGCATAACAGGACATACTTCATTTATCACTTTCATTGATGATTATTCTCGTTACATGTACTTGTATCTAATTAAGGAAAAGTCTGAATCTATTACAACTTTTAAAGACTATAAGGCTGAAGTTGAAAAGCAATTAGATCGTCAGATTAAAGTTGTGAGATCAGATAGAGGCGATGAATATTATGGAAGACATACTGATGTGGGTCAAGCTCCTGGTCCATTTTATGAGTTTTGTAAGGGCCAGGGGATTGTGAACCAATACACCATGCCTGGTACACCTCAGCAGAATGGTGTCGCTGAAAGAAGAAACCGTACCCTTATAAGAAACCGTACCCTTATGAACATGGTGCGCAGTATGTTAGCCAACACTAATTTACCATTATTCCTCTGGACTGAAGCATTAAAAGCAGCTGTTCATATACTCAATAGAGTTCCTTCTAAGTATGTCCCTAAAACTCCTTATGAACTTTGGACAGGAAGGAAACCGAGTCTTAAATATATGAAAGTATGGGGCTGCATTGCTGAAGCAAAACTTTACAACCCTTTCCTAAGGAAACTTGACCCTAAAATAGTTACCTGTTTCTTTATCGGGTATCCTGATAATTCAAAGGGTTATCGTTTCTATTGTCCTTCTCATGTCACCCGTATTGTTGAAACCAAGCGTGCTGCGTTCCTAGAGGATTTCAAGGTCAGTGGGAGCAGTACCAACCCTTATGAAGAATTGCAAGAAGTACAAGACGCGGGGGGGAGAGACTCGTCGCTTACCATTACTCCGATTACTCCTCTTGTACCCAATGCAACTACTGCACCTGAAGCTACTGCACCAACACCAAATCTACCTCTACAATCAGAACCCATTATACCTCATGACGAAGTCACATCAAACGCTCAAAACCAAGACAACGCTGAACCCGGTAATCCACTTAGGAGGTCATCTAGGCAAAGAAGGCCTACTAATTGGGATGATTATGTTACCTACCTGACTGAAATGGATCCCGGAAAGCTTAATGATCTTATCTCTTACAATGAAGCCATTAGCAGTGATCAGTCTTCTGAATGGAATAAAGAAATGATTGATGAGCTTGAATCCATGAAGAAAAATGACGTTTGGGATTTGGTAGAATTACCTAACGGTGTCAAACCTGTAAGATGTAAATGGGTGTTCAAAACAAAACTGGATCCGAATGGGAACGTTGAACGCTACAAAGCGAGATTGGTTGCAAAGGGCTACACTCAGAAAGAGGGAATTGATTATCAAGAGAATTTTTCACCTGTCTCTCGTAAAGATTCATTAAGGATCGTCATGGCCCTAGTAGCTCATTTCGATTTAGAGCTGCATCAGATGGACGTTAAAACCGCTTTCCTTAACGGAGACTTGGACGAAGATGTTTACATGAAACAACCTGAAGGTCAGGAGCATCTATTCTGTAAGTTGAAGAAATCCATTTACGGTTAAAACAAGCATCACGACAGTGGTACCTTAAGTTTGATGAAGTCATGAAGAAATAAGGTTTTATGAAGAATCAAGTGGATCAATGCACCTACCTCAAGATGAGTGGGAACAACTTTACTATACTTGTCCTTTACGTAGATGATATTCTATTGGCAAGTAATAGTTTAGACATGTTGCATGAGTCGAAGCGGTTACTCTCGCATAACTTTGACATGAAGGATCTCGGAGATGCTTCTTACGTCATTGGCATCGAAATTCACCGAGATAGACACAAAGGGATCTTAGGATTGTCTCAAAAGGCTTACATAGATCATGTCCTTACACGTTATAACATGCAACAGTGCAAACCCTCCGTCGCTCCAGTAGTTAAGGGAGATGTTTTCGGTTCATTCCAGTGTCCGACAACAGAGGTTGAAAAGGAGCAAATGAGCCAGATACCTTACGCGTCAGTAGTCGGGAGCTTGATGTATGTTCAAGTCTGTACTCGCCCAGATATCGCTTATATTGCTGGAATGCTAGGCCGTTATCAGACTAACCCTGGCCCAGATCACTGGAAAGCAGCTAAGAAGGTACTTCGATATCTGCAAGGGACGAAAGACTATAAACTGACTTATAGAAGAAGTGATCATTTAGAAGTGGTGGGCTATTCTGATTCTGACTTTTCCAAATGCAAAGATGACAAGAAATCCACTTCGGGCTATATCTTTATATTAGCAGGCGGCCCTATCTCTTAGAAGAGTCATAAACAACAGTTGACCACAACTTCCACAATGATGGCAGAGTACATTGTTGTTTATAACGCAACCTGTCATTAAATGTTGCTTAGAAATCTGATCACTGGACTCAAAATTGTTAATTCCATTTCTAGACCATTGAAGCTTTACTGTGATAATTCAGTTGCCGTTAGTTTCTCGAACAGTAACAGTTCGACTGGAGCTGGTTTATATCTCGATACAAAATATCTGTTCGTACGTGAACGAGTTGAGGAAAATAATATTTGTATCGAGTATATTAGTACTAAAGATATGCTTGCGGATCCGATGACTAAAGGTCTCCCTCCTAAGGTTTACGAAGAACATGTTCGGAATATGGGATTTAGTAAAGACCTTATTTAAGCATATTGTACTAGCTTATGTTTTATGATTAATGAACTTTCCTCAGTTTGATTTTGTATGTCTCTTAGAATATGTTCAACCGGTATAATGGCATATAGACAAATAAAGTTACAAATCAAACAAAGGGCTTATGCGTATTTTGATCATGACGATTAGGTTTTAAAATAAGGCTATAGTATGACTAATGGGGGTCCTGAGTCGCATAATGATTCAACGACTGTTGTAACACCCTTGGTAATATTTTACGTTTTTCATAAAATTTAAGTCCATAATCATGTAATCACGGTCGCAATTACAATGAAAATACGGGTTTATTAAAAACTTTTACAATCTAAAAAGATACAACATAATGTGAATTAATTCGTCGTATTAGAATAACGACGAAACAACTTGCGGAAGCTTCATTTAACGCGTGTTCGGTTCTTGCTCGACGCTTGATCTTCATCCGGGGCTCTCGACATTCACCTGTGTTCAAAACCAACTTAAAAGTCAGTTTTGATAATTAAATAACTAGTATCACAAGGAAAATGGGTCGAATAATCGAATTAAAGAAAAATCAGGAAATCCCAACATTAATCTCTAGATCCCAGAAACAAGGATTCGAATCTGGCCTCCACCGTACCGTAAGTTACGGTGGCCCCTGATTTAAAATGCCCCCACCGTAAGGCAGTAGATATCTGGCGTAACGATTTCAGCCCCACCGTAACTTACGGTGGGCACCGTAAGTTACGGTGGCCCTTGTATCAGACCCTTCCATTTTTGCCGTTTTTGACACGAAAACTTTCGTATCTTTCAATCCGCATATCCGTTTGATCTCCCATTTCTTCCTACATGATCGAAATTTGATCCTTCATCATATGGAATTAAAATCCAACATCCGGATTAACAAAATTTAAGACTTTTAAGTGTTTGGCTTATTACCCTTTTTACCAAATTTTGACCCGTTAAGGGCATTTAAGCACTTTTACGCATAATTCACACTCATTTATTTCTAGCCTCTTATTTCCACATTGTTTATCAAATGATCTTCCATCACAACTATATTTGTGATGGGTTTAATGTGGCGATCTATATAATCCGAGTTTTACCCCTCGGATTATCATTTTACGGCAGAGACTCATATAGAGTCTTTTGACCAAGGATTTACATCTTACGCTTTTATACTTATTCTAAGTATTGACTCGATTATAAAAATCGTTTTCAAGTGACTTCTAAGGATCGTTTGCCTAATTACGCTTACAAGGGCATTTTGGTCATTTTAACCTTTCTTTTACGACGAAGGGTTTGCTTAAGCCATGCACGCCCAAAATCTCATTTTTAACCAAATCTTGTTTTCAAAACATTCTGTCTATAATTTAAATCCTTCGGTTTACCCTTTTAAGGTAACCCAATGTCTCTTTTACTTTGTCTAATTCTCATAGAACTCCAAGTTCTAAATGAAGAGTTGATCTATTATACATACCTGGCTCGGATCAACTTATTAACCCATTTCCATACTTTGCCTTAGTGGCCGCTAAGTAATAGGAATGTAAACACCCGTGTGCTATTTATTCCTAAAATCATACAACTCGACAAACCATTAGTCAATATTATCAAAGGGTGATAATTTCACCTTTCGACCCGTTTGGTCTAAATGACCGTGAATCTTTATAAGATGATATTATTTACCATCTTAACTACATGACTCGTTCCTGTTTACACCATATAGTCGTTTTTCTTATAAATCATTTATTGATTCTTTTGACCCATTATAGCTTACGCTATAAAGTGTCTTTCACAAACTAACGGTTATTGTCAACAAGTGACCAAAACACCGTTTTTCCCTTATTAATTGCATTGGTTTACCTTGTAAGGTAATCATTAAAAAAACTCGTTATCTTTTAACCATTTCATGATTAAATAACCGCACTAGCTCTCTTTTAACCATTAAACATGGTTTATAAACATTGTCTTTTGTTCCGAACCACACTTGTCGTGTCGGAAAATCATAATTCAAACAAGACTTTACATTCATCATGATCTATAAAACCAATAAGTATTACATAAAAAGGTGTAAGCTTTACTTACCTCGTATCCGAATACGCTTTTCCGTCATTCTTGACCCATTTGACCCGCTTCCTTCCCAAGCTTCCACCTTGCTTGTCAAGCGTCAAACTAACATCATAATTCGTAAGACGGTTACATTAATCATTTTCACATACGACTATCCCATCTTATGAATCCTATGTCGAAACTACTATTCGACTTCATCATTGGTTAGTTTAACTTTCCAAAAGTTAACTACCTTTGATCACATGATATGCATAATTAAGTTCAATCACTCATTTTGGCATTTTAACAAACACTTCGTGGGCATAAATTTTATACTATTAACAATCAAGTTCATGACTAAGTATTTAGCCAAGATTAAAGGTCATTTTCAAGTTTGTTACATCTAGCATGCATAACAACACCTAGATTCATTTCATAAGGATTAATAACACTCGTTGCATGATCAAGATTCCAATGTTTTACATCATCCTACAAAACCCACTTAACACCTAAATGAGTGATTCTCAATTTCACATGCATGAACATCAATGCATCAAATTATTGATTAGGGTTCATTCCTAACCCTGAATTTATCATAATTTCATTCAAACATCAATCAATCAAGTTCAGATTTCGATTTCACAAGTATATCAAGAATTTGAGATGAAACCAAATTGTGAATTTTGACATACCTTGTGATCTCTTCACTGAGGTGATCACTAATTTGTGCTTGAATTTCGATTTGGGTTTGATTTGCCCTTCCAATTTCTTGATTTTGTGCTTGTTAGGGTTTTTGAGCTCAAGAGTTCTTGGCTCCTGTGGATATCTCGACCTGAAGGGGTAAGGTCCCAAACACCTTGTAACAAGTACTTAGGACCATACCACAACTGTCGATCAGCCCTTCTGATCTTGCCCGGCCGCGCATTGGTCCTACAAAGAAGGCTTAAGAGACAGATAGCAGACAACACCTGCGCGCCAAAAGGAAATCATAAATCCTTGCGCTGTCCTCCATAAATAAAGGATGAAAATCCTAAGTCAAGCACTTCCGCTTAATGATATCCGGACTTAGATATTATTTACTTAACTGATACCACACAATAAAGAGTCGTACCAGATTACAGCAGTAATTTTCTAGAAAGAATTCAATCGTGCACCACTAGGACGGTTATAACCGTCTGGACACGTGTCATCACCTCAGGCATCCCTGAAATCACAATGATAGCATGTAATTGGAGAGAAACCTCCACTTGATCACTTTCCACGTGGCAAACCCCCAGCCATAGATCTAAACAGCGATCCGTGTGCACTCACGTCGGATCGAGAAGCTTAACGGAAGGAAATGTAACCGCTTACGGGGTTAGCATCTTCCGTCAACATTTCACCAACGAGTTTTCCCGCCCAAAACTCTCGGCTATAAATGTTAGAACAATTCAGGTATGAAATTCAAGTTACACACGCTTCGTCAATACCTCTTCTTCTTCATAAACACATACTTATTCTCACGTCGGAGTCGGGTCAAGGAGAGAACTCCTTTCTCCCCTTGACGAGGCTAACGGTGCTTTGTTTTGCAGAGTTTACCGAGAAGAAGAACTGTTCCATCAGATCGAACGAGAGGAAACCAACCTTTTTATGCAGATCCAACCCCCCTAGATAATTTGATTCCGGTCAATTATCTAGTGTTTCTTCATTGGCGCCCACCGATTTCTCTGTCTCATCCAATTTTCTCTCGTTTTTTTATCTACCCTGTTGATTCCATCTGCATATGGAAGAAACGTCGTCTCATCGGCAAACCGGCCCTCGGCCGAACGTCGGAAACAACTTTCAGGTGGAAGGAATTCCAGAGGATGCCTCGGATGACAACGAGGTTCAGTCCAATCGAGTAAATGAACCTGTCACTCCAGGGGTGCTACCTGTCACACCCTGACCACGTAAAACATCAAATTGTGGCGGAAACGTCGGGGAGTGTTGTAACAGAATTATTGTTCCACAACCATGGTAATTAAAAGTTATGTTTTATTCAACAAACAAAGAGTTACATTGTCTTAGAATAACTGAAACGAAGAGTTCATCACATAATTAAACTAGTTCCATCTTTATTTTAAGTCTCTAAGGCACAGGTCCGCCCTAGTGTGTAACGAACATCCTAAGCAACAGCTCCTGAAAACACATGTGAAAATAGGTACGTCAGCATAAAAATGCCTGTGAGATACATAGGTTTTATGAAAATAGGATTCATGACTTGAGTTTAAAGAAATGATTAATAAAAGTTAGTCATGAACCTTGTAAATTGTTTTGTTAACCAAGGTCTTGTGAAAAATATATTGTTTGTGTAAAATGTATAAGTCCAAATTGAATGATCTAAATAACGCTACGACATGTAGTACAATACAAGCACTTATATATAGGAAGTACCAGCGGCGTATCCACAATGATTGTATCATACTACACACATCTCGTTACTTAAGTCACTTAAACAAACCACCAGTGTATAAAGTCCATGTTTAAACCAATTGTCAAAAAGTCCTTGTATAAACCATGTCAAATGTTAAAAGTCCAAATGTAGTCAAGTAATGTGTAACAAATGTTATGTATGGTAAGTAAAGTGTAGTCACATAAACCAAATATAAAAATGTACAAAACAAAGTAATTCGAATATATCAAAAAGTTATGTTTTGCAAAGTAAAAGCATGTTTTACTGATACAAACACTTATGTGGTAAGTTAACGCATACATTCAAGCCTTGAGACAGCAGGATAACCTTAGAATAAAGATTACCAAAGTAAAATGTTTTCGGATTCAGTCATTCTTTACATCCAAACAAACCTAGGATGTTAGGAACGGGATTTGTCAAGTCCTATGGTACCATTACTTACTACCGAGTGGCGTAGCTAATGTTAATGAATGTGTTTTAGTCCCGTTGTACAAACCAAATGTCATATCAAATGTAAACTTGTTATGAGAAAGCAATGTACTAAGTATGCTAAGTTAACATACAAAGCAGAAAAGTCATGTAAATCAATGTGCTAGCATGTCAAGTAAACATACATAGCAAAAGAAGATGAAATTATGTATTAATAGTGTACTAATGAACATAGCAAGTATATATTATGAAAACATGGAAAGCATGAAAGTAACAAGTAGGCACATGTGTTTCACCCCAAAATGTTTGAAAAACGGTAAAAGAGGGGACTATGTACTCACCTTTGGATGCGTTTTTATATGTTAACACAATCCCACAATTTGTTTATTCGTCCTAAATTAAATAAGAATGATTAAATAATCAAAACTCACAAAAATACATGAGTTTCTCCGATACTTGGAATTTTCACATAACTTTGAGATTTCTCTAAAAGTTATTATTTTTGATTATTTTGGTGTATTTGTATATATGTACTCGAGCGTAACACACCTAATATTGTCAACACTAACACATGATCATACACATATTGTAAAACACGTAGCACATTGTAACACATAAAATAACCCATGAACAACCCATTCTAGTGTATGTCGAAAAACACTTATTTTAGCGATTCGGTGACATTTTTGGGCGTCGGAAGTCACGTATGACTAACCAAACACCGAGTAAACTTAATATTAGTTAAAATAATTATTTTTATATAAAAAATATCAGTTTGGTTACTGATCTAAAACAGTGTAGTAAAAATCCTCCGAAAAGGCGATTTTTGACCGTTTTACTGCATAGTTTTGCATCAAACGTTACCCGAACCATTCCAAATAGAAACTACTTGAAATTTTGACACAACCCATGTTATTTACTGAATAAAATAATGGTTATACTCATGATAGTGCAGGTCTTAAATAAAGCACATAAATCATGTAAATTTCACATAATTTACCACTTTTTAAGCTATATGTACAACATGCAAAGCTATCAAACCTATGTCAAAGTTTCATGCCACTATAATACATCAAATAATATTATTTTTAGTGTTTATAACCAGATCTAAAACAGTTTTTGTCATTTAACCATTTTTCATCACTTCTTGAGTCTTAAATCAACATATTTTCACATGTACAAGTGCCTAAAGCATACTATCATAACATCAACATTTTATATAGGTTTAGATGCATCAAATATAAGATATATTCAGGTTTATTTGCTGAAGTAATTCACATTTAACATATCCTACATAAATCACCAAATACTTGCATTTTTACCACCATTCAAGAACATGTAACAACATAAACAAGTGCTTAACAAAAATAAAGCTCAAAACTCATACACACACATACATATATACGGTTATACATACATATATGTACATCACCATTTTTTTACTTGTTTCAAGACCCATTTCATTTAGATTTCAAGTTTAGTGAAAATCCCAAGATTCAAGAGAAACTTCAAGTCATCAAGAACAACCAAGAATCAAAGTATGATTTTAACATAAATGTTATACCTTCAAGATTCAAGTAGGTTGTTGGATGAGATTTTGATGATACGAAGCTTGTAATCACTTGACAACACTTTGGAATCACCTTAGATCTTCACACCACTTGAAACATGCTTGGAATAGGACTTGAATGTGAAGAACAAAGCTTGCAAAAAGATGAAGATGGAGAGAGAGAGATGAGGGGACGGTTGGTAGGAGAGAGGAGGTTGAGTGGAGTGTTGTTGTAAGTAAGAATGATCTTGTGGAGATTATAAGGAAGATGTGAAAGGATTTGGAGCTAGCATGCACATACAAGTGTCACATAAGATCAATGGAAAATATTGTGTGATCTTGCAAAAATATTGGTGGGGCGATATGAATATTACAACCGAAAATTAGATGGGGGAGGGGCCAAAGTGTAAATTTTTATATAAACATGCCATATGTAGGCTAAAACGGGTGTTTAACTGGATACCGGGTATTTTATCTAGCGTTTAAATCCCGATTTATGGCGTTCTAAATTATTTTTATTATTCTATAAAAATAAACCTGCCAAAATATTGCTGAAATAAATTTCAGTTGCCGAGATTTGGCTGCGTTGTCTGCGTTTTGCTGTAGATGCACTGTGTCGCGCAGAAACACACGGTACGCGCTTAAACTTGAAAAATAACGTTTTTAGGCGTTTTAATTTATTTTTCAACGCGAACCTGATTAAAATAGAATTTTAATCATAACAAAATATTTTTGGGATTTAAATATTATCCGGGCGGTCACCAACGTTTGTTTCGCAGTTTTGTCGTAAATAGTTCTTTAGTTCAAATAAACATGTTTTTGCCATACCGAATCCTTCGAAACTTATTTCTAAGTTATGTAAAGGATATTTAGGGTATGTTTAGCTTACGTCATAGTTCTGGAGTGTACGTCGCGTTAAACTGATTGCGTTTATGCACCAGTTTTGCGTATAACCCTCCAGAAAGTGATTTAAAGCTTGAAATCAGAATCGAATCAAATTGTAAAGTCATCAAACACAATAACACATATAATAACACCAAAGCACATTGTTTTATTGATAATCCATATTGTTTTACATTGTACGATGCTTACAGAACACAGTTGTCACACTACCAGAGAACCCTGTTCACTCAATTCTGCCTCCAGGAGAAACTCCAATCTCCTGGTATGTCAGGTCTCAAGGGGCTCTGAATGCAGTATACACACAGCTGTGTGCACAGACTGCACCTCAAACTCAGTCGCGAAGGCCTGGATCTCGTGCTCATGCTTCTCAACGTGAAGGCCCATCTCACATCGAGGACACAGAGGTATATTCCAGATCTCCGTCGAGATATGAATATACCCAATCTGGGATTCGTCAACGAGAGCATCGAGACGAGTCACATTCCCACCGAAGAGCATCAGTTCACACTAGGTTGGGTTCTCAACGAAATACCTACCACAGTGAAGAGGATCCAACCTATCGCTTAGGTGACAACGTCAGTGTGTTTAGTCGGTTGAACTATAACAAATGTAAACCCCGTGCGGTTTACAATCCCGAGGTTGAACACAACTATGATTTGATTTACCGCCCTGCGGAAGCAGTGGAAAATTCAAAATTCATCATGGAAATAGCTTTGGCTCCGCTTGAGAAAGCTAAACTACCGTACAACGTGGGTAAATTTAATGGGCTAACAGACCCTGACGACCACTTGAGGGTTTTTACAAGCGCAGGGCTAGTAGGTGGCTGGACTTTACCATTATGGTGTCATCTTATCGTACAGACCCTTACTGGCGCTGCAAGAATCTGGTTCGATAATTTACCCATCGGGAACATCACATAATGGAAGGATCTGCGCAAGAAATTTCTGACTCATTTCAGTCAACAACGACGATCTATCCGAGACACATCAGATGTCATGAACATTTGGCGTCATGACGACGAAAGCCTAGAGGACTTTATCACCTGATATAATAAAGAAGTACTAGAGATCGGGGAAGTCCACGAGCAACTGATCCGCGCACAGTTCAAATATTCAGTCAGATGTGATGATATGATCAAGGTCCTGTCTGGGACAGAAGGTCTCCCGAAAAGCTGGGAGAAAGTGATGGCAGCAGCTAAGGTTTATGCACAAACAGAAAAGAACCTTACCACTAATAGGCCGCCACCACCGCATAACCGACCCTCCGACTTAGGCTCTAACGGCGGGAGGAAATTCAAGAAGGGATGGCGCGATTCTGGCTCGGGAAACCATTCATCTGAAGATGCTCGGTCAACGATCAATAAACTTACCGCGCAGAGGGAACTCAAACAGGAGAACAGGGAGAGACAATGGACTCCCTTAACTAAAACCCCCGCGGAAGTTTTGAGCACTGAAGATTATCAGTTCAAGCCACCGATCCCCATGAAAAACAAGCGCGGACAAGATCCAGCCCAATATTGCGAATATCACAAAGACAATGGACATACCACCAACAACTGCATTTCCTTGCGCATCGAGATTGAGAAAGCCCTTAAAAGCGGCGAGCTCACACATCTGCTACAAAACGTGCGCAAGGAAATAAAGCAGATAACTTGAGGCGACAAAGGCCCAAGCAAAAGGGCGAAAAACTAAGAAGAAATTCTATGGTCTCCGCGCAGAAAGACATGATTTATTAAGACAGAGCGGGAGAATAGAGTAAGTTAAGTCCCGTATATTTATTAGCAAACTTTGTAATGGCCTCTGTGCCCTATCCGGAAATAAACAGCAAAGTTTCTATTATTCTTGTGTTTTTTTTACAAAATGCATGCAATTTCTTTCAGTAAGCGCAAAAACATTATGGTAAATATAAAATAAAGCCTCATGAACGGTCAGTGATTACATCACAAACGACCATACGTTCACACATGAGCTTTATACCAACTTCATTCGCCTTACTTAATCAAAGTAATTGTACTCATGCAAAAAATTGTAAACTAAAAAACACGACATACTATTCTCAGCGTACAAAATACGCCTTAGAAACTATCAAAACACGGCAGTGTTTTAGTTACTTGCGCAACAGCGCACCAACAAAGAAAGGGATATACATCCCAAATATTACAAAAAATTGTTCAATACAATTTCAAAAGAACCTACACTAAATCTTCACCTTCATCCGAAAAGATTTCCTTTAGTTGTGCCACGTGATCATCAGATTGCAGCGCAACATTTATAAGATCCATAGCGGGAAGCTGCAAGTTGTTAAATTCTGCCTTCAAAGCAGAAAGCGCAACACCAGTATCAACGCCATAAGTCGTGGATTTGCTGACATCCCAATCAACCTTCAAAGCGCTATTCACATGCTGAGAGCACTCAACGTATCCTTGGGCGTACCCATCCTTTCGCGCAGCAACAACTAAATGTGCAACAGTTTTATCCAACTCCTCTGAATTCAACACAGATTCAGCAACCTATGAAAATAAGAAAGGGTAAATAACAAGAAAGCACAAAAACATTCCCGCAACGAAAGATAAGAAGCAACTTACACAGGCAATCCCACGATCTTTCAGCCATGACATATCACTCTTTAAGGGTTCAAGCTCGCTTTCCGCTGTCGCCCGCGCCATTTCAGAATTTTCCAATTTTTCTTCGGTTTTACTCAAACGGCGAGAGGTTTCAGCCCTTTCGGAATGCGCAAGTTCCAAATCCATTTTAAGTTGTTCCTGGTCAGAAAGAAAAGCAGTAAGACCTTCTAAGTCTTTTTCTCTAAGAGCAAGAGTGGCGCAAGCATGTACCTCTCGTTGCTCACTGCGCTCCCTATGAGAACGCGCTTCTTCTAGCGCAGCTTCTGCATCGGTTTTCTCCTTTCTCAACTTTTCTACCTCCGCATCCTGTTTCTTCAGTTTTTCAATCTCAGCCTTGAGATTATTGATGACATTACGGAGATTTACCTTCTCAGCATTATCTTTTTCGCAAATTTTCTTCCAGTTTTTGCGTTCTTCAGAAAGGAGGGCTGCTTCGGCTTCCGCTTTCCTCTTCCAACCCGCAACAGACCATTCTTCGGATTATCATTTTACGGCAGAGACTCATATAGAGTCTTTTGACCAAGGATTTACATCTTACGCTTTTATACTTATTCTAAGTATTGACTCGATTATAAAACTCGTTTTCAAGCGACTTCTAAGGATCGTTTGCCTAATTACGCTTACAAGGGTGTTTTGGTCATTTTAACCTTTCTTTTACGACGAAGGGTTTGCTTAAGCCATGCACGCCCAAAATCTCATTTTTAACCAAATCTTGTTTTCAAAACACTCTGTCTATAATTTAAATCCTTCGGTTTACCCTTTTAAGGTAACCCAATGTCTCTTTTACTTTGTCTAATTCTCATAGAACTCCAAGTTCTAAATGAAGAGTTGATCTATTATACATACCTGGCTCGGATCAACTTATTAACCCGTTTCCATACCTTGCCTTAGTGGCCGCTAAGTAATAGGAATGTAAACATCCGTGTGCTATTTATTCCTAAAATCATACAACTCGACAAACCATTAGTCAATATTATCAAAGGGTGATAATTTCACCTTTTGACCCGTTTGGTCTAAATGACCGTGAATCTTTATAAGATGATATTATTTACCATCTTAACTACATGACTCGTTCCTGTTTACACCATATAGTCGTTTTTCTTATAAATAATTTATTGATTCTTTTGACCCATTATAGCTTACGCTATAAAGTGTCTTTCACAAACTAACGGTTATTGTCAACAAGTGACCAAAACACCGTTTTTCCCTTATTAGTTGTATTGGTTTACCTTGTAAGGTAATCATTAAAAAAACTCGTTATCTTTTAACCATTTCATGATTAAATAACCGCATTAGCTCTCTTTTAACCATTAAACATGGTTTATAAACATTGTCTTTTGTTCCGAACCACACATGTCGTGTCGGAACATCATAATTCAAACAAGACTTTACATTCATCATGTTCTATAAAACCAATAAGTATTACATAAAAAGGTGTAAGCTTTACTTACCTCGCATCCGAATACGCTTTTCCGTCATTCTTGACCCGTTTGACCCGCATCCTTCCCAAGCTTCCACCTTGCTTGTCAAGCGTCAAACTAACATCATAATTCGTAAGACGGTTACATTAATCATTTTCACATACGACTATTCCATCTTACGAATCCTATGTCGAAACTACTATTCGACTTCATCATTGGTTAGTTTAACTTTCCAAAAGTTAACTACCTTTGATCACATGATATGCATAATTAAGTTCAATCACTCATTTAGGCATTTTAACAAACACTTCGTGGGCATAAATTTTATACTATTAACAATCAAGTTCATGACTAACTATTTAGCCAAGATTAAAGGTCATTTTCAAGTTTGTTACATCTCGTATGCATAACAACACCTAGATTCATTTCATAAGGATTAATAACACTCGTTGCATGATCAAGATTCCAATGTTTTTCATCATCTTACAAAACCCACTTAACACCTAAATGGGTGATTCTCAATTTCACATGCATGAACATCAATGCATCAAATTATTGATTAGGGTTTCCTAACCCTGAATTTATCATAATTTCATTTAAACATCAATCAATCAAGTTCATATTTTGATTTCACAAGTATATCAAGAATTTGAGATGAAACCAAATTGTGAATTTTTACATACCTTGTGATCTCTTCACTGAGGTGATCACTAATTTGTGCTTGAATTTCGATTTAGGTTTGATTTGCCCTTCCAATTTCTTGATTTTGTGCTTGTTAGGGTTTTTGAGCTCAAGAGTTCTTGGCTCCTGTGGATATCTCGACCAGAACACACACTTTAAGTGTGTGTTTTGGTGTTTAACTTTTGTTTTAATAAAACAAGTTTCCCACTTGGCAATATTAGTCCCTCATGTTTTATTTTGATTAAATGAAGCTATAACTCACCGTTAGTCACTTAATTACATGCTACTAACTAGGTTAATTATTCCTAGTTACTTTAACGGGTTCGGGAAGTTATAACCCGTTATGTTTTATGTCCCGTTAATTTGGGCTTTTTATATACTTTGTTTTCTCAAAGTATTTATTTTCCTTTTTAATTAATATTAGGTTTATTTATTTAAGTCCTAATATTTACCGGGTTAAATTTTACCACTAACGGTATTTTACCCGTTCATCACTATTAACGAGGTTTGATTACTAAACCCGTTTTCGGGGTGTTACAACTGTATTTCTCTGCTATAGTACTTGTTTAAGGCTAAAATGAGTGTTAACTCCTGATCATGCTTATCTAATACTCATAGTAAATGATTACTCGGCTAAGTGGGAGAATGTAAGATTAAATATATCATGTTTAATATTTAATCTAGTAGCCATTATAATCATTTACATTATATAGATCAAAATATATAATAACCTATTAAATAATTAGTTGGTAATTGTTGATGGACCATATTACCCTTATTAACTAATTAGGTTTCCTCTTGGGTGCTTATATAAGGAGAATTATGTAGAGGTTAAGGGGTTACACAGTTACACACTTAGACATACCCTATAATCATAACATCATTATCATCGACCTCTTCTCTATAGCCGATACCCTTTTCGGTTTAGTCATCACCATCATCAGTCAGCACCCTAAGGAGGAACCAGATCATCTTGACAAAGATGTCGAACTCCATGGCTTCTTCCATCACTGGATTCTCCACTGGACTGTCTGCGGTGACAGGTATGTTTTCATGTTTTCCATTATGTTTAGAACAAAACTGATCCAACACTGTGGGCTAGGCTGGTTCGAGTATCCAAACAAGAAAGACTCGCAATTGAACAACTTAACCATCACATTACCACAGTCCACTTGCGCGCTTACATGATGTTTCGACAACAAAACCATGACGATCAAAATCAACCTAAGCTGGATCATGCTTATAGCCATTTTTTCTTCAAAATCAGAAATTAAGACAATTCGGTCAAATAAAATGACCGAATCACCCTTCTCGTTAACAGAAATAATAGATGAAGTTAACCCAGTGGACTAAAATAACAACAGTCAAACATTTTTGGACCCACAAACAAAAAATGAAACATTTAAACTAAACTAGCAAAAGGACACAAACCACAAAGACTAAAATGACATTTAACTCATTATAAAAAGAAATACATTTATTTTCTTCATACTTAAGTACATGGAATAAATTCAGTTAGTTTTTCGAGTGGAAAAAATAGTTTGTAACAAAAGTTATAAAAAAAATTGTGTATAATTAAGTATGTAATAAAAGAGACAAAGTGGATTAAACTATCTAAAAATTAAAGAAAATACATGGCAAGGGATTACTTATGAAACTTGGTTAATATTTAGCAAAACACACCTAAAATAGTGCTTCAACTGCGGTAAAGATAGAAGAAGCTGGTACGGAAAAACTTTCTATATAAGGTTCGAAATGATGAATTGAGGTAGAGTAGATATCCTGTAGTCATTTGAGCGGCTATTGAAAAAAAAAACTTGCATCTGCTCCCCCTATTATAGAAAATTTAGCTAATATTTCCCAAAATACACCTTCAAAATTTTTTTTCCCTAAATACATAGAAAGGGATTACTTAGACCGTGCGTAGTGGTTCCATTTTGGGGCTTTTTTTTGCCAAGATTAAAGGTCATTTTCAAGTTTGTTACATCTAGCATGCATAACAACACCTAGATTCATTTCATAAGGATTAATAACACTCGTTGCATGATCAAGATTCCAATGTTTTTCATCATCCTACAAAACCCACTTAACACCTAAATGGGTGATTCTCAATTTCACATGCATGAACATCAATGCATCAAATTATTGATTAGGGTTCATTCCTAACCCCGAATTTATCATAATTTCATTCAAACATCAATCAATCAAGTTCATATTTTGATTTCACAAGTATATCAAGAATTTGAGATGAAACCAAATTGTGAATTTTGACATACCTTGTGATCTCTTCACTGAGGTGATCACTAATTTGTGCTTGAATTTCGATTTGGGTTTGATTTGCCCTTCCAATTTCTTGATTTTGTGCTTGTTAGGGTTTTTGAGCTCAAGAGTTCTTGGCTCCTGTGGATATCTCGACCAGAACACACACTTTAAATGTGTGTTTTGGTGTTTAACTTTTGTTTTAATGAAACAAGTTTCCCACTTGGCAATATTAGTCCCTCATGTTTTATTTTGATCAAATGAAGCTATAACTCACCGTTAGTCACTTAATTACATGCTACTAACTAGGTTAATTATTCCTAGTTACTATAACGGGTTCGGGAAGTTATAACCCGTTATGTTTTATGTCCCGTTAATTTGGGCTTTTTATATACTTTGTTTTCTCAAAGTATTTATTTTCCTTTTTAATTAATATTAGGTTTATTTATTTAAGTCCTAATATTTACCGGGTTAAATTTTACCACTAACGGTATTTTACCCGTTCATCACCATTAACGACGTTTGATTACTAAACCCGTTTTCGGGGTGTTACAAGTCTACCCCCTTAAAGAGGTTTCGTCCCCTAAACCTTATTTATGTTGTTTATTAATTTAAACGAATTTTAGTTTCGTTTTCAAGGCATTCATTCATTCCTTTCGATTAAACGTTTTCCTTTAAATTGATGCGTACGTCTTTCACGTGTAAGGCCTCGCGGGCCGTTACTTTCAGCTTATAACCCCTTTATCTTTATTGACTGAGTTGTCACTTGACCACTTAGTCTGGCTTGTCTTTTAACAGGTTTATCCCGCGCTTGTGTTATATTAACAAGCGCTTGTATTTGTCATGTCGCTTTCTTAACTTTGAATAGTTTTACCGGCTAGACTAATTAGTCGCCGTCACTTCATACCCCGTAACCCACATTACAGCGTGATCATTTTCTATATTTCTTTTCTTTTCCGTGAGCGTGTCACGTCACGTTTAAGCTTAATTCAACTTTTCTTTATCATACTTCTTCTTTTCGAATGTATCGTCTCGCACCTATTGATGTTAAGACCCATACTCTTTGATATTTGTTATTTCCGAAATCGTCCTATAGTATTCATATTTGTTAAAACGTTATTTCTTACTAAAACTGAATTTTAGTTTAACGTTTTTCTCTTTAACTATGTCAATTGCTCATATCAAGGAAATTGATAACCCATAATTTATTCTTTCCCGTTCTCGTTTTACGCGGGAAATCGTAACAAGTTCCCTCACCTTACACTATTGACCCGTAGGTTCCTTCACTTAACCTCGCAGGCTATTTCCTTAAGCTTTCACCTCTTTAGGGCGAGGCCCTTACGATTCATTTGCTTCAATTCATGATTCGTGGGTCATTTTGGCCCCGTAGACCTTTACACTAATTAATATCCCGTTGGTTATGATGATCCCATAGATCATCTTTCATTAGAGTATTATTCAAATGTGTATATGTTTATATACGCATATGGCGTTAAGGCACCCCCTTTTTTTATGTTTAGAATTATTCACTTTTACTTTTTGGGTTTCGTTTGACCTTGACCGTAGTCTAAGGCTACATTGTTTTCTTTCGAATTATCCTTCCGACTTTGTGACTTCTAACGTCAATTACACGTCGGTTTGCCCTACACTCACCGTTACCCGGTTCTTACCTATACTTCTTTACGTCCCATTACCCGCGTTCTTTTGTTTTAATATTTTTAACGCCTATAACTCCGTTACATAGGTTTATTAATGTTTCGCACTTTTATTTATTCGGTTTGCGCTTACTTACTTTAGCAAGTGTCATCCTTTATTAAATTCGTCTGACTTGTTCGTGTGAAAATTCATCACTTATGAATGTCAAACTTCAATCTTTGTTCGACCCGTTCAACTTTAGAATAGTTGAACATGATTTATCAAAACTTCTATTTACTTCATCTTGTCGTCTTTTAGTCATGACTCAAAATCCAAGTCTTTTAACTTTCCATCCGAGTTCCCGTTTCTCGGTCTACGCATGTGTTTAAATCCTTACCCATCAACCGGGTGTTTTACCGAAGTCGTTATTATTGCAACCCTTACGGTATGCATTATGACTTCGTTTCGCTTTTATATTCCTACTTTGTTCTCAAGTTTGGCGTTTTACAAAATCGGCCCGTTAAGAGTCATATTTGCATTCTCCGGGTTCGAGTGTAAGCACACCCCTCCCAATGCATACCTTAATCGTTTTACATATTTGCATTTTCCGGGTTCGAGTGTAAGTACACCCCTCCCAATTCATATCTTAATCGTTTTTACATCAATCTTTGTCCCTTCACTCGGGCTCATCATCCTAATGTAATACGCTTCCGTCACCCGGCTGTGCGTTTACGTTTATTATCAAACATTTTGTTTATTTGATTTCTTTGGGTACCATTTTAGTTAGTCCCATTCACCCCTCCCTTACTACATCGGACGTAAATGTGTTCGCCATAAGAAGTTCATGGTATCATATGCCACTACTTAATTGGCCAGAGTAGGCGATTAACACATGACACACATGACCTGTTTATAGTTTTCACATCACGCTTTATGTAAGTAACGCCTATATTTAGTTTTCTTGAAAATATTATCCTGGATAGGTATTTCTATTCAGGTTTTCCAAGTTTCTAATTTACATATGCAACAATCATTCTCTACTTGTTTATTGCATATTGCTATTTGTGCGATTATATTTAAAAGCGTGCACCTGGTAATGCTTTCCCTGTCGGGCGTTCCTTGCCATTAACCTTGTTCGCGGTCGTTACGCGATTTAGCCCTTGGTGAGCATGCTCCTCTTGTCATACTTCGGACCGTTCCTCTATCATATCTGTAATTTGTTCAACTCTTGTCATCTTTAAATGCAAGTGTCCTTCAATTAAGACATTCACAAAAGTTAGTAATGTCAACTTTACTAAATGCCCGTATCATAATACAAGGCTTTTCTACTATATGTGTCAACGCATGAGATTTTGTTAGCTATATCTATCGTTTAATTGGGGTAACGTGTATTACACGATAACCCTATGTGTTGTTTACAACACTTTAGTATGCTAAACGATTAACATACATGCACTTACCGGATTTGTGATCAAGCCTCGAATCGAACACCAATCTTTATTAAGAGCATAAGGTTTAAGTCCAAGCATAGTTTTTCTCCACCATACTTGAATCCCTTAAACCAAGGCTCTGATACCAACTTGTAACACCCTTGGTAATATTTTACGTTTTTCATAAAATTTAAGTTCATAATCATGTAATCACGGTCACAATTACAATGAAAATACGGGTTTATTAAAAACTTTTACAATCTAAAAAGATACAACATAATGTGAATTAATTCGTCGTATTAGAATAACGATGAAACAACTTGCGGGCGCTTCATTTAACGCGTGTTCGGTTCTTGCTCGACGCTTGATCTTCATCCGGGGCTCTCGACATTCACCTGTGTTCAAAACCAACTTAAAAGTCAGTTTTGATAATTAAATAACTAGTATCACAAGGAAAATGGGTCGAATAATCGAATTAAAGAAAAATCAGGAAATCCCAACATTAATCTCTAGATCCCAGAAACAAGGATTCGAATCTGGCCTCCACCGTACCGTAAGTTACGGTGGCCCCTGATTTAAAATGCCCCCACCGTAAGGCAGTAGATATCTGGCGTAACGATTTCAGCCCCACCGTAACTTACGGTGGGCACCGTAAGTTACGGTGGCCCCTGTATCAGACCCTTCCATTTTTGCCGTTTTTGACACGAAAACTTTCGTATCTTTCAATCCGCATATCCGTTTGATCTCTCGTTTCTTCCTACATGATCGAAATTTGATCCTTCATCATATGGAATTAAAATCCAACATCTGGATTAACAAAATTTAAGACTTTTCAGTGTTTGGCTTATTACCCTTTTTACCAAATTTTGACCCGTTAAGGGCATTTAAGCACTTTTACGCATAATTCACACTCATTTATTTCTAGCCTCTTATTTCCACATTATTTATCAAATGATCTTCTATCACAACTATATTTGTGATGGGTTTAATGTGGCGATCTATATAATCCGAGTTTTACCCCTCGGATTATCATTTTACGGCAGAGACTCATATAGAGTCTTTTGACCAAGGATTTACATCTTACGCTTTTATACTTATTCTAAGTATTGATCGATTATAAAACTCGTTTTCAAGCGACTTCTAAGGATCGTTTGCCTAATTACGCTTACAAGGGAGTTTTGGTCATTTTAACCTTTCTTTTACGACGAAGGGTTTGCTTAAGCCATGCACGCCCAAAATCTCAATTTTAACCAAATCTTGTTTTCAAAACACTCTGTCTATAATTTAAATCCTTCGGTTTACCCTTTTAAGGTAACCCAATGTCACTTTTACTTTGTCTAATTCTCATAGAACTCCAAGTTCTAAATGAAGAGTTGATCTATTATACATACCTGGCTCGGATCAACTTATTAACACGTTTCCATACCTTGCCTTAGTGGCCGCTAAGTAATAGCAATGTAAACATCCGTGTGCTATTTATTCCTAAAATCATACAACTCGACAAACCATTAGTCAATATTATCAAAGGGTGATAATTTCACCTTTTGACCCGTTTGGTCTAAATGACCGTGAATCTTTATAAGATGATATTATTTACCATCTTAACTACATGACTCGTTCCTGTTTACACCATATAGTCGTTTTTCTTATAAATCATTTATTGATTCTTTTGACCCATTATAGCTTACGCTACAAAGTGTCTTTCACAAACTAACGGTTATTGTCAACAAGTGACCAAAACACCGTTTTTCCCTTATTAGTTGCATTGGTTTACCTTGTAAGGTAATCATTAAAAAAACTCGTTATCTTTTAACCATTTCATGATTAAATAACCGCATTAGCTCTCTTTTAACCATTAAACATGGTTTATAAACATTGTCTTTTGTTCCGAACCACACATGTCATGTCGGAACATCATAATTCAAACAAGACTTTACATTCATCATGATCTATAAAACCAATAAGTATTACATAAAAAGGTGTAAGCTTTACTTACCTCGCATCCGAATACGCTTTTCCGTCATTCTTGACCCGTTTCCTTCCCAAGCTTCCACCTTGCTTGTCAAGCGTCAAACTAACATCATAATTCGTAAGACGGTTACATTAATCATTTTCACATACGACTATTCCATCTTACGAATCCTATGTCGAAACTACTATTCGACTTCATCATTGGTTAGTTTAACTTTCCAAAAGTTAACTACCTTTGATCACATGATATGCATAATTAAGTTCAATCACTCATTTAGGCATTTTAACAAACACTTAGTGGGCATAAATTTTATACTATTAATAATCAAGTTCATGACTAACTATTTAGCCAAGATTAAAGGTCATTTTCAAGTTTGTTACATCTAGCATGCATAACAACACCTAGATTCATTTCATAAGGATTAATAACACTCGTTGCATGATCAAGATTCCAATGTTTTTCATCATCCTACAAAACCCACTTAACACCTAAATGGGTGATTCTCAATTTCACATGCATGAACATCAATGCATCAAATTATTGATTAGGGTTCATTCCTAACCCTGAATTTATCATAATTTCATTCAAACATCAATCAATCAAGTTCAGATTTCGATTTCACAAGTATATCAAGAATTTGAGATGAAACCAAATTGTGAATTTTGACATACCTTGTGATCTCTTCACTGAGGTGATCACTAATTTGTGCTTGAATTTCGATTTGGGTTTGATTTGCCCTTCCAATTTCTTAATTTTGTTCTTGTTAGGGTTTTTGAGCTCAAGAGTTCTTGGCTCCTGTGGATATCTCGACCAGAACACACACTTTAAGTGTGTGTTTTGGTGTTTAACTTTTGTTTTAATAAAACAAGTTTCCCACTTGGCAATATTAGTCCCTCATGTTTTATTTTGATTAAATGAAGCTATAACTCACCGTTAGTCACTTAATTACATGCTACTAACTAGGTTAATTATTCCTAGTTACTTTAACGGGTTCGGGAAGTTATAACCCGTTATGTTTTATGTCCCGTTAATTTGGGCTTTTTATATACTTTGTTTTCTCAAAGTATTTATTTTCCTTTTTAATTAATATTAGGTTTATTTATTTAAGTCCTAATATTTACCGGGTTAAATTTTTACCACTAACGGTATTTTACCCGTTCATCACTATTAACGAGGTTTGATTACTAAACCCGTTTTCGGGGTGTTACAACTGTATTTCTCTGCTATAGTACTTGTTTAAGGCTAAAATGAGTGTTAACTCCTGATCATGCTTATCTAATACTCATAGTAAATGATTACTCGGCTAAGTGGGAGAATGTAAGATTAAATATATCATGTTTAATATTTAATCTAGTAGCCATTATAATCATTTACATTATATAGATCAAAATATATAATAACCTATTAAATAATTAGTTGGTAATTGTTGATGGACCATATTACCCTTATTAACTAATTAGGTTTCCTCTTGGGTGCTTATATAAGGAGAATTATGTAGAGGTTAAGGGGTTACACAGTTACACACTTAGACATACCCTATAATCATAACATCATTATCATCGACCTCTTCTCCATAGCCGATACCCTTTTCAGTTTAGTCATCACCATCATCAGTCAGCACCCTAAGGAGGAACCAGATCATCTTGACAAAGATGTCGAACTCCATGGCTTCTTCCATCACTGGATTCTCCACTAGATTGTCTGCGGTGACAGGTATGTTTTCATGTTTTCCATTATGTTTAGAACAAAACTGATCCAACACTGTGGGCTAGGCTGGTTCGAGTATCCAAACAAGAAAGACTCGCAATTGAACAACTTTACTATCACATTACCACAGTCCACTTGCGCGCTTACATGATGTTTCGACAACAAAACCATGACGATCAAAATCAAACTAAGCTGGATCATGCTTAGAGCCATTTTTTCTTCAAAATCAGAAATTAAGACAATTCGGTCAAATAAAATGACCGAATCACCCTTCTCGTTAACAGAAATAATAGATGAAGTTAACCCAGTGGACTAAAATAACAACAGTCAAACATTTTTGGACCCACAAACAAAAAATGAAACCTTTAAACTAAACTAGCAAAATGACACAAACCACAAAGACTAAAATGACATTTAACTCATTATAAAAAGAAATACATTTATTTTCTTCATACTTAAGTACATGGAATAAATTCAGTTAGTTTTTCGAGTGGAAAAAATAGTTTGTAACAAAAGTTATAAAAAAAATTGTGTATAATTAAGTATGTAATAAAAGAGACAAAGTGGATTAAACTATCTAAAAATTAAAGAAAATACATGGCAAGGGATTACTTATGAAACTTGGTTAATATTTAGCAAAACACACCTAAAATAGTGCTTCAACTGCGGTAAAGATAGAAGAAGCTGGTACGGAAAAACTTTCTATATAAGGTTCGAAATGATGAATTGAGGTAGAGTAGATATCCTGTAGTCATTTGAGCGGCTATTGAAAAAAAAAACTTGCATCTGCTCCCCCTATTATAGAAAATTTAGCTAATATTTCCCAAAATACA
This sequence comes from Helianthus tuberosus, assembly GCA_030545235.1. Lineage (NCBI taxonomy): Eukaryota > Viridiplantae > Streptophyta > Magnoliopsida > Asterales > Asteraceae > Helianthus > Helianthus tuberosus. The sequence continues at coordinate 122,196,011 of CM060354.1, forward strand.
CCTTCAATTTTTTTTCCCTAAATACATAGAAAGGGATTAGTTAGACCGTGCGTAGTGGTTCCATTTTGGGGCTTTTTTTTTGCCCGAAAACGTCCAAACACGCCCAGACTCGGCCCCCGGGGAGTTTTTTTGAAATTTTGTTGTTTGGCGTTGTAAAAAAACGTTGTTGCCCGGCGGTTTTTTCAAGATTTGACCTTTGTGCATGATCAGTTTGGTCGTTTTGCATTGCCGGAATTCCCGCTGGAAAAGTCGGTCGAAAATACGAAGAAGAACATGAAGTGCAGAAATGTTTTTAAAAGTTTTGAGTTTTGACAACTTTGGTCCCTGTGATTTAGATATGGTTTTAAATGATTTTTAAACTTTCAAAAACTAACTTTTTAACTTTATAAACTTCCAAAGAGGACATTTTTGTTTATCAACTTTTATATATGTATTGTTTTTTTTATAAGCTTAACTTTTGAATTTTTTTTAACAATGTAATGTTTTTTATTTAATGAAATTTTATTAGTTTTAATTAAAAAATTTAATAATTGTGTAATGATTGACGGGGCATTATTGGGCGCTATCACCACTACGCCCCTTTGTGAATAACGGCTCTTTGATGACTAGGATTACACGTGGCGCAAAACGCCCTATGATGGGGCATTATTTGATGAAACCACTACACATGGTCTTATGAAATTTAGTTAATATTTACCTAAAATAAAACGGTTGTATATCATGACTGCTATAATTTAGAAAACATAATTTTAAATTTACTTTATACATTCAAAAACTGGTCATTAACATTGTGTTATTTTATCCATCACTTGTGGTCTAGTGGTTGGAAAGACTTGGGTTCTTCTTGAAGACCCAAGTTCAATCCCCACTAGTGCCATATTTGGTGGATAAAGGCAATGAAGGCTAGTTCTCCCAGACCCTAGGTCAAGAGTTCGTGCCCGAGCCACCCCGTGTTTTAGTCCACCGTGCGTTACGCCAAAGAGATTCTCTCTTGTGGCTGCGCAAGCCCCTGTCACTGGCAGTGGTGGTATGGTTTCCCGTGGAATGCCGTTAGCCAAACTATGACGCAAACGTGGACCCGGTTAAAACAACATAGTCTGGTCAGAGTAGTGTTAGAACCCTCTGTTTAGGAAGGTGTGAGATATTTCTCACAACAAGTTAAACATTATCACCGTTAAAAAAACATTGTGTTATTTTCATACATTTTTTCTACTATTTGCAATAAGATGGATAAAAATAAAATTTCAAAATTAATAGCATTTGTAATTGAAGGTGCACACTTGGATAAAAATAAAATTTCAAAAGTAATAGCATTTGTAATTAAAGGTGCACACTGATATATGGAATAACATTTTTTTTTTTTGGAAGGCGAATTTCACAACAGACGGCGATACCGCTCACTACCATCGGTAGCTACCATCACCCCACTCCCGCACCAAGACTTATATATGGAATAACTGTAACATATTTCTTAAACTTAAAAAGAACCGTTTTGAAAACAAGGTTTAAATAAGAAAATTGTGAAACAATTAAGTGTTAGAAAATTTAGCTGAAATTTTGATATCTTACCACCTTTTGAAGGAAAATAGTGTATTACTATATGAGAAGTATTATAATAAATTTGATGACATGTTTCCTATGTTATGAGTTTGGCTACAAGTTAAAGATGTGTTCAAACTAGAGTTAATGAGTGAATTAGATATGACAATATGTATTTTTATCTATTTTGTACCGACTATACGGTAAGTTTCCATACTATAAATTATATAGGAAGGTATGACAACTTTCCCTACAATAAAGCCATGATTTTCAATAAAATAATAATATCATTATTATGACTGAAACTGCATTATATAACATATTACTAAATTTCAAAAGTCAAACAAACTACTTCATAACGAGTCGCAGTCAACCGAGGGACTAATGGGGATGTCCAGATTAAGATGACACAATGGAGTGATTCGGGCCGCATTAGACAAGTTAACGGGGATTGTCTGAACCGCGTTCTTGAGACACCGACACGTAGCCTTTAGGACATCTTTTGAAGCGTTAGCCGCTTGCACCAAGTCTTGTGCACTAGCACAGCACTGCGGGCTAGGCTGGTTCGAGTATCCAAACAAGAAAGACTCGCAACTGATCAACTTTACTATCACATTACCACAGTCCACTTGCGCGCTTACATGATGTTTCGACAACAAAACCATGACGATCAAAATCAAACTAAGCCGGATCATGCTTAGAGCCATTTTTCTTCAAAATCAGAAATTAAGAAAAGGGAAAATTTGTGTGTAATGTAATTTTTGATTTGATGTGTTGCAAGGTTTATGGTGAAGGGTTTTTATAAGGGGGATTAAAGGTGGTTAAATGGTAAGAAATAAAATGCATTTAATGTATGGCAATCTCTTATGGCGTTACAAAAGGTCTCATTGAGCAAATTCGAATATTTTTAAAGTGATATTGGAAACCTTTTTTAATTGGAAAATTTATTAAGAAGGTAACTGAATATCTAAATTCTGATTTTGTGAGAAAATAAGGAGTGGCGAAGCTTGAAAATTTCCATTGGAGGGTCGGAAGTCACCGGACCTAAAAATTATTTATAAGTAAATTCTTTTATAAAACTAGGGGGTCGAAAACGTATATACCTAAAAAATTCTATACGAAACGTACATACATAACACTACGGAGCGAAAAGTTCGGGAGGTCATGACCACACCCTTAGGGTAGTGGTTTGAATGGTGGCTTAGAGGTGAGTGACATGACACTGACGTAGAGAATCATGGTGATTATGAGGGTTATTACCACACCATATAGCCTTAATACATTTATTTTCACATACATATATTTGGAATAGGTGAGACCTAAAGAATCTTCTACTTATAAATATTTAGATTTATTTGGAATTATATATTGTAAAAAGAAATACATTTATTTTCGTCATATTTAAGTACATGGAATAACTTCAGTTACCTTTTCCGGTGGAAAAAAAAAAAATAGTTTCTAACAAAAGTTATAAAAAAATTGTGTATAATTAAGAAAATACATAGCAACTTATGAAACTAAGTTAATATTTCCCAAAACACACCTTTTTAGGTGCTACAAGTGTGGTAAAGATAGAAGGTGGTCAAAAACTTTCTATATAAGGTTTGAAATGGTGAATTGAGGTAGAGTAGATAATTCTGTAGTCATTTGAGCGGCTATTGAAAGAAAAAACTTGCATCTGCTCCCCTATTATATGAAATTTAGTTAATATTTCCCAAAATACACCCTTTCAATTTTTTTTCCCTAAATACATAGCAAGGGATTACTTTATGAAATTTAGTTAATATTTACCTAAAATAAAACGGTTGTATATTATGACTGCTATAATTTAGAAAACATAATTTTAAATTTACTTTATACATCCGAAAACTGGTCATTAACATTGTGTTATTTTCTTACATTTTTTTCACTTTATGAAATAAGATGGATAAAAATAAAATTTCAAAATTAACAGGATTTGTAATTAAAGGTGCACACTTGGATAAAAATAAAATTTCAAAATTAATAGCATTTGTAATTAAAGGTGCACCCTGATATATGGGATAACTATAACATATTTCTTAAACTTAAAAAATTTTTTAACATTGAGGATATTTTCAGGATGGAAGCAGAGGAAGCTAGGGGGCAGGAGAATTGTATTAGAGGTTCGCCGATGCCGGAGCAAAGTTCAGATGCAGGAGCCGATGTTGATAATGAAGTTGTGATGTAGCGTGTGATACGAAAATGAAGATCAAACACGTTGATTCTACGAATACCCGTGTAGTTCTTCCCCAACCCCAAAATTCAACCCAAAGGGCACGGAATTTGAAGTGAAATATGAGTTTTCTCAAAATTAAAATCTGATTGTTCAAATAACTAGAGGGACATATAAATAAGAACAGAAATTCGAAATGGGCCTAAAAAAGATAACGGGCCAAACACAAGCCCAAAAACAAAATGCCCAAAATACCTCAAAAAACATAAAAATGCAAATAACTAATAGAAATAAGCGTTTTTTGGCCCGGACGATGACCCAAACCGCCGTCGGCATTTGCAGCAAGATGGATCTCGTTCTCACGTTCGTTTCGCCTGGTCACACGCCCAAAACGGACCCCCGTAGCCCAAGTTACAGCCATTTTAGTGAAGCCCCTTTTGTTACGCGATCTTGGGCCTCCAAATACAAGATGGCCCGCTCCTCCACACTTGGGCCCGCATCAAGTTGCTAACACGCTTGATTTTGGTACTCGAATTGGCATAGAGGTGAGCGGCTTCGAGAATCATGTGAAAAAGATTGTGATTGGGGAATTGGAGGCCTCTGTTCGCCAATGAATTTTCTATCTATCAACATGAATGGGGTTGCAGGGATTAATAAAAGTTTTTGGGTTAGAAATTTGAAGTCCAAATTGAAGGTGGATGTGATTGGTCTTCAGGAGACTCACCAGACGGGTCTGTCGGACATCGACCTTCGTCGATTCTGGGACAGTTCGAGTTTGCAGTCCTGTGTGGTGGATTCGATGGGAAGATCGGGAGGTCTCGCTTTGTTGTGGAATCCGGCCATGTTTTCGATGGATTTTACCCTGAAGAACCAGAGATTTGTGCTCGTCTCTAGTAAAATTAGAGGTATCGATGGAAGAATCAACATTCTTAATATTCATGCCCCTAACGAGGCTAGTCAAAGAAGGTTGTTATGGCCGGTTATCTCCGAGTTGACCAGTCAACGGAACGGAGTGTGGGTCTGTTTCGGTGACTTCAATGATGTTAGGGCAGACTCTGAACGGGTCAATTCCAGGTTCGACAGTGGAGCGACGGAAGCTTTTAATGAGTTCATTCATGGTGTTGGCCTTCTTGAATATCCGATGATAGGTGGTAAGTTTACTTATGTGTCAGGTCAAGCTGAAGTTAAAATTGAGTAAGTTGGACCGGTTTCTAGTGAATGATGAGTTTATGTCCCTCTGGCCTTTGGCTAAAGCGGCTGTTCTGGACAGGGGCACCTCGGATCATTATCCGATTTCTCTATCTTGTAACCAAGTAGACTTCGGTCCCATTCCACTTAAATTTTTTAACACTTGGTTGGGAGATAAGAATGTTGAGAAGATTGTGCATGATGCCCTTGCCTCCACTGTTGTGGGGGATAGGAAGGATGTTGCCTTGGTTTTAATTCTTAAACGCATTAAAGATGGGTTAAAGAAATGGAGAAAGGATGTCGTTGCCACCGAAGAAAATGATCTTAAAGAGATGAGGGAGAGCATTAATCTTGTCGAAACCGAAGCAGCCTCTGAGCAGTTATCGGTTTCGGAAAAGAACAGGAGGATTGAGCATAGAGTTATGTTGAATAGAATGGAGCAGACGAAGTGCAAAAATGCACAGCAAAAGGCCCGTGTAAATTGGTTAAGGCTCGGGGATGAGAACAGCTCGTTTTTTTCACAAAATGGCGAAAGTTAATACGGCCACGAACAGAATTAACGGCCTTATTTTCAAAGATAATCTTGTGTCCGATCCCATGGAACTTAAAAATGAGATCTTGAGTTGGTTCAAAAAACAATTCTCCGAACCTATTAATCGGCGGCCCACTTTTTCTGGAGACGAGTTGCCAAAACTTTCGAATCATAGTGACTCGTTGCTGGTAAATGTTTTTTCAGAATCGGAGGTTTGGAGAGCCATTAAAGATTGTAATGGAGGAAAGGCTCCCGGTCCGGACGGGTTCACTTTGAAATTCTTTAAGGTTTTTTGGAATGTTTTGAAGCCTATTATAATGGGGATGTGCAGCGACTTTTTCAGCAGTGGTTTTATCAACAAAGGGTGTAATTCCTCTTTTGTGGCTCTGATTCCAAAATCCAAAGATCCTCAAGAGCTCTCTAATTTTCGGTCGATCTCCCTTGTCGGGTCTATATATAAAATCATAGCTAAAGTTCTAGCTAACCGGTTAAAACCTGTCCTAAATGAGGTCATCTCCCAGACTCAATCTGCCTTCGTCGGGGGAAGAAACATTTTGGATAGTCCTCTCATTATCAGTGAAGCGGTTGCTTGGGCAAAGAAAAATAAAACGGATTTGCTTATTTTCAAAGTTGATTTCGAGAAGGCCTGCGACTCTATCAACTGGAAATTCCTTCTGCAAATGATGTCTCACATGGCTTTTTCGGATAAATGGATCTCGTGGATTAAAGGTCGCCTCCGGTCTGGTATGGGATCGATTTTAGTTAACGGTTCTCCTACCTCAGAGTTCAAATTTAAGCGCGGATTGCGTCAGGGAGATCCCCTGTCCCCTGTCCCTTTTCCTTTTCATTATTGCTATGGAAGTGATTAACCTGTTCTTGAAGAAAGCGATTGCCGATGGCCTTTTCCAAGGTTTTCAGCTCCCCAATGGTGGGCCACTTCTATCTAATCTTTGTTATGCAGACGACGTCCTTTTTATAGGTAAATGGTCAGATCAGAATGTGGTGACTCTAACCCGTTTGCTGAGGTGGTTAGGGCTGGTTACGGGGCTGAAAATTAATAATAGGAAGTGTAAGCTTTTCGGAATCGGTGTTCAGGAAGAGGTTGTGGCTCAAATGGCGTCCAAATTGAATTGTGAGGCTGGGGTGCTGCCTTTTATGTATTTGGGAGTTCCAATTGGGGCTAACATGAAGAGGGCAAAATTCTGGGATCCAGTGGTGAACAGGGTGGGTGCGAGGTTATCAAAATGGAAAGCGAGACATTTTTCTTTTGCGGGTAGACTAACTTTAGCTAAGTCGGTATTGGGGAATATACCGTCGTACTACCTGTCTTTGTTTTTGGCTCCTAAGTGTATAATTAATAAGATTGATAGAATCAGAAGGGATTTCATTTGGGGTATAACGGACATGAGAAAAAAATTAGATGGGTCAGGTGGGAATCTATGTTGCGTTCGAAGAAGTCCGGTGGTCTGGGGGTTGGGAGAATAAAATATTTCAACCTTGCTATGTTGACTAAGTGGTGGTGGAGATTCAAAGTGAATCCGAATCATCTCTGGGCTCGTGTGATTGGCTCGATTCACAAATTCAACACTGTGGACCAACTTATTCCGGTGTCCAAATCGATCCCCGGGGTTTGGAAGGATATCAGCTGCATGGACCCGGAGCTTCATAAGATGGGCATTGATATCAAGCAGAATCTGGTCGAGAGCAATGGTTGTTGGAAATGGCGGTCTAGTTCGGATGACGCGTTCTCGGTCAAACATGTGCGGAGCAACATGGAAGACACGCTAAGGGCTGATTTGGGTTGTATTCCAGGTTTCGAATGGATCGATTAGGCTCCTCCTAAAGCCAATTACCTTCTCTGGAGGGCAACTCTCGGGAAGATAGCATGCCGGGTCGGTTGCGGTCTTGATATTGAAGATTCTAACCATATTTTCATTAACTGTCTTTGGGCAAAAAGCATTTGGTGGAATGTGCTTTCGTGGGTTCGGATTCGGTTCCCCGTGCACTGCGAAACTATTGCCGACTTGATGAGTTACGTTAATGAGGCTCCAGGAGGAAAGGTTTGGAAGAAATTGATTCGTACTATTGTTCTGGCTACGTTTTGGAGAATCTGGAGTGCTAGAAACGCGAAAGTGTTTGAAGATAAGTTCATTCCTATTATGAAGACTGTGAAGTTCGTGAAAGAAGACGCCTTTCTATGGATTTGCAATCGTTCCAAACTAAAAAACCCAACCTGGAGTAACTGGAGGAGTTTTGATATTGTTGACATTTTGTAATGCGTCTTCTCTGTTTTTTTTGGGTTCTTTTTCGTTTGTTTGTTGTATCTCAGCTTCTTGCTGGCTCTTTATATTCATGTATAAAGTGATTTTGCCATTCAAAAAAAAAAAAAAAAAAAGAACCGTTTTGAAAACAAGGTTTAAATAAGAAAATTATGAAACAATATTCTAATAATGCGTTGGGACTAAGATCAAATAAAACCACATTTCGTATACAAATTGTAAGAACCATTTAAAAAGTGTCATTTGACATCCAACTAATTATAGGGAAATGGTAAAATGATAACCTAAATAATATCAATTATCTTGAATTCCTTATAATTATGCTAACAAGCAATTACTTCTTTATTTGAATCTTCCTTTTGCTGATAAAGAAAAATGCTGATATCATTTCACATATGTGCTAAAATCAATGAGCTTGATTAATTTCATGTGCTAATATAATTCAAAGTGCTACTTTTATGTATGCATTGGTTTAGTATGTGCTAATTTAACTTTTTAAGTGCTAGGATCTGTTCTTATGGTTTGTAGGATAAATATGATTTGTACCGTAACCAACCCCAAATGCGTTGTGTCCTATATATATTTACTACATTTGTGGTTCATGATAACCAAAATCATATTTCCTTATTTCAAGAAATTAGTTTCCTAATGGGAACTTCCATCAAGATTGTGCTAATTCTCTTGTTTCTTTTGCAACAAGACCACTCTTTTATATAAGCATCGACACCACAAATAACACATTCTTTAGCCCTGTCAAGCCCAAGTTTAGGTGTGCATGAACACGGGACCTATTTTTATCGTGAACCGTATGTCCAGTCGTTACAAGAAGTATGAGATGGACAATTTTAGACCAACAAATCCAGGACCAAGCCCAGGAGCCTGCCATGGAATTCCACTTGTCCCAAGCTTACAAAAAGAGCCCAATATTCATTCTACAGATGCTTCCATGTTACAAATTCATAAGAAGGAAGGACAGGTCTGGAAGCTTGCCAAGTTTAAAATTTTAAAGTATGCATCACAAAGCTGAACCTTCACATTACGTGTTCAATCGTTACAAGAAGTATGAGACGGACCCAGGTCCAAGCCCAGGAGCCGGACATGGAATTCCACCTATCCCAAGCTTACAAAATGAGCCTGATATACATTCTATAGATGCTTTCATATTCCAAAGTCATAAGTGGGAAGGACCAAGCCTGATTGTTAAGTATGGAAGCTAACCTAGTTCAAAATTTCAAAATATACATCACAAAGTTGAACCTTCACATAACGCGTTCAATCATTACAAGAAGTATGAGACGGACCCAGGTCTAAGCCAAAGAGCCAGCCACGGAATTCCACATGTCCTAAGCTTACAAAATGAGCCCAATATTCATTCTACAAATGTTTCCATGTTCCAAATTCATAAGAAGGACCAAGCCTTCACATAACGTGTTCAATCGTTACAAGAAGTATGAGACGAACCCTGGTCCAAGCCCAAGAGCCGGACATGGAATTCCACCTATCCCAAGCTTACAAAATAAGCCTGATATTCATTCTATAGATGCTTCCATGTTCCAAAGTCATAAGAAGGATGGACCAAGCCCGATTATTAGGTATGGAAGCTGGACTAGTTCAAAATTTCAAAATATACATCACAAAGTTGAACCTACATAACGCATTCAATCATCACAAGAAATATGAGGTGGACCCAGGTCCAAGCCAAGGAGCCGGGCATAGAATTCCACTTGTTCCAAACTTACAAAATAAGCCCAATATTCATTCTACAAATGCTTCCATGTTCTAAATTCATAAGAGGGAAGGACCAAGCCCGATTGTTAGATCTAGAAGCTTGTCTAGTTTAAAATTTCAAAATATATATCTGAGGTGTCGGAGTGTGTATGGATTTTTAATTTGTTTTTAGTACCTTTTTACCCTTTAGTCAAGCTTTAAATTTATAAAACACGATATAAAATTATCACTCTCTACAACAGGCTAGGGCAAGTGCACCCATCGTTGGCGTAGTATAGTGATGGTAAGATACTGAGGTCGTCCAAGGACACAAGAGCTTTTAATACCGGAATATCGTCGACGTCTAATCTAACCAAATATAGAGAAAATTTTGTTTTTTGCTTTTAAATAAATATAAATGAAGAAATAAAATAAAATAAAACAGATAGACAAGATAGAATCACTTGGATCCGACTTGTCATTTATGTATCCTTTGATGATTTCCTCGTTTTGGTTTTTTAAGATATTATCTTAGTTATTGTGGCATGTCCCTCTTTTGGAGGCAACGCTACCCTCGGCCATATTGGTCTGAGTCAGCAGGGATACAGTCCCGCAAGGCTGGTTTAAAGTTTTAATAGTAGTTAATTTATAAGGGATTACAAGCCGTTCTTACTTCCCCCAATTTGATGCTATCTGCCTCAAGGGAAGTCCTAATAAGCTTGAATCAGGTCCTCGTAGGATCTATACACTGAAAGAGGCAAGAACTTTACCCAACCACCCTTCTAACCCCCTTCCAGGCAGTTAACACGCTTTATATAGACCGTAAAGACACGAATGAGTGAATCAACAAAACAAGAAGAAATGATTAAATAAAGTTCACATTCAATATAAAAAACTAGTTATTAAAGTCATTAATACAAACCCAAATAAAAAGTTACCAAAGCTAGGAAATCAAAAGTAATACATAAATGATTTTGTCTTCACCAAGTGATGTAAGAGAATAGCCAAGCATGACCTTTGTTTGACAAAAACTCTTACTATCAATCTTGGATCCCGAGACACACTCTAAGGATGGATGATGGATGAAAGTGATGGTGGTATTGTGGTGGTGGAGTGGTGGCAGGTGTGAGAGAAGTGGTTTGCTAAGGGATGGTTTACAAATGAGCCAAGCACCTCCTTTTATAGCTGAAAACAGTAGCTTCACACGGCCCCGTGCCCACCAGGCATGGCCCCGTGTCCTTCCCTTCTCTGTCTTCATTTAATGCTGGTGTTAGCTCTTCTTCACATACGGCCCCGTGTGTCAACGGCACGGCCCTGTGTCTTCTGTACTTGTTGTACGAACCCAGATTTGCGAATCTGAGTCTGAGAGTTGACCATGGCCCATGCTTAGGGAACACGGCCCCGTGTCCCTTGTCGTTTTCTGTTTGTCTTTATTCTCTGGGAATCTTGAATGGGGACACTGCCCATGCCCGGATGGCACAACCCCATGCTTGGGTTCTGGTCTTGTTATTTTGTCTTTGGGGTGAAGCTTGGAAGGTCGGTACAGTGTGCCAACTTCTTTTCTTCATATTTATGTTGGTTTTCACCATTAATTTGTTCCTTTTGTCCGTTTAAGCTCCTTTAATCCTGAAATTCAAAAGTAAACAAAGAAACACACTTTTTCCAACATTAGTACTAAAAAGGGTTGTTTTATACCTCATTTGATATGATTTATATGTTGTATTTTGTGCATATCAAATACCCCCACACTTGAATCTTTGCTTGTCCTCAAGCAAAACTCTTATATATTTGCTCACATTCCCAAATAGAATGGATAGAAGAGAAGTTTTTGAGTCTTGTGTATAGAGTGTCGGGAATCCAAGTTCATTATTTATTCTTGTTTTTATTTTATTTACAATCCTATTCGACATGATATTTTAGAACTTTTTTAAGAAAAATAAATATTTTAAGCATAACATATATTTAAAATTTCATTAAGTTATATATACATTCATGTAAGGACTCTCAAAATTATCCTAAAAATACCCGTAAGTATAAACTCGGACCCCTGAAACCTTACCCTACATAAAAAAAATCAAGAAAAACCAAACTTATAGGTTTCAGGCGGGCCGCGTAAAAGACAAGCTTGTCTTACGCGGGCCGTGTCAAACATGCGTTGACCGGATAAGTGTTCCAGATCCACGTAGTGACTACCTGGCTAACCTACTCGTGACTGGTCAAGCCTACTCGTAGACTGGGCGGCTAGGCGGGCCGCGTAAGGTTAAGCTGAAGGCTTACGTGGGCCGCGTAAGGCCCTAAATTCACCTATAAATAGCCCGTTACTTGCACAATCCACTGGTGTCGATCAAAACTTTCAAAAACGAATTCATATCACTCTGAAGTCGAAATTTCATATATAATTAGCGAGGTGCTACTCCGATACCGGGTATTAACTCGATCGCTGCTACGATTCAATGTCCGATCGATTAAACTATCCAATGGATGTTTAAGTGCTGCCCACATTAGGGTTTATGCTTTGTCATTCGTCGTTAAAACGATGGATGTTTAAGTATCGCACTTTGTCATTCGTTGTGAAGGTTTTTATCTCGTGAGTTATCGTAAATGCTGTATTAGTTACTAACCGAGTTCGTGTGCATATTATTAATTTAGGTTAAAAGGCTAATCAGTAGGCTAAGCTCTGCTCATATAAATCTGCAATGTGAGTCATTCTCTTTTTATCAAATTTATTTTAAAAGCATGTTTATTTTCAAAGTTATAATTACAGGGATTAAGTCTTTGTAGTCACCAAATTACAACCGGTATGTGGGGTTTTGTATACATTACTTGATAATCTTCACCATTGGACAACGAGTTTGCCAAGGGGTGATATGACCATAGTCACAGACACCATTGGACAACGGGAGGGCCAATGGGTCGAGTGACAAATACCGTGGGTATATGGTTGATATAGAAACATTGTAATCGCTCTTAATACTGTAAATTATAACAAATGTGTCGTTTTAGTAAAAAGAATGATTCACCAGTATTTCCCGCTGACAAAACCTTTTTCAAACATGTTTCAGGTGATCTGTTGTAATCCAAGAAAAGTGCCGCGAAGCACTACAAGCTTAAGGAAGTGGCTCAATATGAAATAAAGAAACATGTTTTAGTAAAATGAAGATTTCTCCGTGAAATCTTATGATTGTAAATTACCGGGGTTTTATCCCGAGTTGTGAAATAAAATAATCGGGAAATTGCAGTTTTAAAAAGATCCTGAAGAAAACTTCCGCTGTCAACTTAATTAAATAAATACCACAGGATTTTCTGTCCCGCGGCTCCTGAAACGGGTCAAACCGGGTCGGGGGCCGTGACAGAAAAAGGTGGTATCAGAGCCACTGATTTAAGCCAATTAAGTATTTAGAAAATACTTAATTTTACTAATTTCTATTCTGTGATTATGTGTTTTATTATTTGAATATTTGTGTACAGTATGGGTAAGCAAAAGCTTTCAAACATCTATCTTAAATTAGATAGGTCATCCAACGAGAAGGGAAGTTCATCCCAAACAAAATCCTCAAAACCCTATGTAAATCCTGAAGAAGGAATATTTGTCCGTAAGGCCCAATATGAGGAACCACTTTCTCCTAATAAAAGAAGTTTGATTATTAGGAAAAGTCAAGAGAAACTAAAGAAATCCAAAGGAGGGAAAGTTAATCAGAAAACCCAAGAATTAGGTAGTAACCCACCATGGGAAGACAAGTTAGATGAAAAATGGGCAGATCTTTATATGCTAGCCACTGTAGCAGTTAATGCAAATCTTTAAATAATCTGACTCAAGTTTTAGTACCTTTATCACCTACAATCCAGAAACCTTATCCAGTAAATAAATAAGTTTACAATAAACCCTAGTGTGTTTTAAATTTCAGTTGTTTTGTAGTTACCCAGTATGAAATAATATTTAAAGGTTATCTATGAAATTTTGTTATAAAATTTTTAACTTAGTATTTGTGTGTATTTTTGCATGTATACTAAACAACATGAGTGACTTGTCTGACGCCCTTCAGAATTTAAATCTCTATCCGGTAAAAATAGAGGTTTCCAGAGATTTCAATAGGTATATACCCGACATAGAAGAACCTATGGAATTCAATGCTCCACCTTCGGAGAAACCTAAGCCCAAGAAAAGGAGAAGATTCGTGGGAAGGAGGCGTGTGCGTAGGAGGAAACCCGCCACTAGAAAGATTCCCAAAATAGAAAATCCCTTAGACAAAGGGAAGGGGATTGAAGTCGGGGAAGAGTCTAGGCAGATGGGAATACAGTTTGAAGAATATTCTAAGCAAATAGAAATGGAGATTGGAGGAGGTTCTAAACAAACCCAGATAGAAATTGGAGAAAGCTCTAAGCAAACCCAGGAAATGACATTGCAGGAAAAGCTAGATTTTATATTGGCAAGCTGTGATACTATTAAGCCTGTCAATAAAACTATTTTTACTCATCCTATTGAAACTCAACTTCCAATGAATTTGGAACCAGCAATCCCAGAACCTATAATTCACACCCAGCCTTTAGGAATGGACGAATGGTGGACCAATGATTGGCAGTTCCAAAATCTACTCAACAGTCCTTATTCCTTTCTCCCTCAGTTCGACCCAGAACCCATCCCAAATCCACCTATGAGTAATGAAAACTTAGCTGAACTCCGCCACTTTGGCGAGGAGCTGGTGGATGCAGGAAATAGGATCAGGGAGGTAGGAGAACAGATCTCCTGGAAATACGACGAGAGGGAACGTCGTTACTGAAATACCAACTGACGCATGATAGTGGGGTTTATGAAACTGTGGTTGTATAATAAATAGAAAAATATAATCTTGTAAAATAACTACAAATAAAACTTTGTAAGATAATGGTGTGTATTGATGCATACTATAATATATAAAAATGGAAATCAAGAAATCGATAGTTTTGGCTATATGTGTTGTAAAAATTGTATGATTGTTTTGTATATACTTGTTATTTATTCGATATTAATAAATTATATATATTAATTATCAGATGGAAAACGCTAATAACGAACCAGTTAATGAGGTTAATCAATCTGAGCAACATCCGGAGGATCAATTTCTAAATAGGCAAGATATAGAAAACATCGTTGCTCAAGGAATAGCCAATGCTATTCCAGCAATAGTTGTTGCTGTTAGAAATCCTATCGAACCTCAACAAATCGTTCCTAGCAAACGTATTTCTGAAGATAATTTCAGTAATAGTGTAAACGGAGGCGGTAATAATCACGACAATGATTCACGGCAGGCTCCAATCCCTAAGAAAATGAAAGCTGCAACACCTGGTTGCACTTACAAAGAATTTCTTGCTTGTAAACCCGCTGAATTTACAGGCAATGAAGGAGCAACTGCAGCACTGCGTTGGTTAGAGAAAACCGAGGCAGTAATTACAATAAGTAAATGCACCAAGGACGATCAGGTCATGTACGCGTCAAATCTTTTTAAAGAAAGGGCACTAGAATGGTGGAACACGGTGTTACAAGTAAAGGGAAGGATGATGGCATATGCTATAAATTGGGAAGAATTTAAGAGTCTTGTAGAAAGAAAATTCTGTCCCGAATATGAAAAAGATCAAATGGCAAATAAGTTCCTAAATCATCGAATGATGGGTGTAGATTGTCGCGGTTATACTTCGACATTCTTTGAATATGCTAGAGTGGTACCAACACTGGCTTCGCCAGAACCGGTACTCATTTCTCGCTATGTTTGGGGACTGATTAGCGAAATCCGTAACATCGTTAAAGCTGCGAGACCTCGCACTATTGACGATGCTGTGGAATTAGCTAACACCTTAACCGACGAGTTGGTACGCACCAGAGAAGAAGACAGGAAGAAAGAATTAGCTCAGAAAATTTCCCAAGGATTTCGTGTGGGTAATAATAGTAGCTTCAGGAGAAGAGGAACAGGGCAATCTTTAACTCCGCCTTTCTGCAGGAATTGCAAAAGGAAACATTTTGGAAGATGCAATATAACCTGCAATTTTTGCAGAGCTGTAGGACATCGGGAAGAAAACTGCAGAAAGAAATCCACAATTTGTTACAATTGTGGAGAAACTGGACATTTCAAGACAGAATGCCCTAAGTTAGCCAAACCAGCAGACAATAAAGCCAAACCGGCTGACGGGACTACCAAAAGAAATGCCAGAGCATTCCAGTTAACTACTCATGAGGCAGAACTCATTCCAGATGTGATAGCCGGTACGTTCCTAGTTCACAACATTTACGCAAAAGTATTATTTGACTCTGGTGCAAACCAAATTTTTATAAATACTTCATTCTGCCAAGCTCTTAACTTACCTTTAACCAACCTTAGGCAGATTTTTACAGTCGAAACAGCAGACGGGAATTTTATTAAAATAGATAAGGTTTTGCAAAAAGAAAATATAGAACTCTCAGGTCATAAATTTCATGCAAACCTATTGCCCATGGAATTAGCTGGGTTCGATGTGGTGTTAGGAATGGATTGGTTAGTAGCCAACCATGCTCGAATCCTTTGTGATAAGAACTCTATAGAAATTCAGGCATCTACCGGAGAAGTAATCATGGTTACAGGAGACAGGCCACGAAAACCCATGAAGTTCATATCAGTAATGAAAGTTGCTAGTTATGAACGAAAGCAAGGAATAGTATATATGATTTCAGTAATCATTAGTACTAAGGGTAAAGAACTTAAGGAGATTCCTGTAGTCTCAGAATACCCAGATGTATTCCCAGAAGAATTACCAGGATTACCACCTGATAGGGAGGTAGAGTTTAGAATTCATCTAATTCCCGGAACTATACCGATAGCCAAGGAACCTTATCGGTTAGCACCCACAAAAATGTTAGAACTAAAAAAGCAATTAGATGAATTACTAAGTAAAGGTTTCATACAACCTAGTTCATCCCCGTGGGGAGCACCAGTATTGTTTGTTAAGAAAAAGGATGGTTCAATGAGAATGTGTATTGATTATAGAGAATTGAATAAGATTACAATTAAGAATCGATACCCATTACCTAGGATTGATGATCTTTTCGATCAACTTCAAGGAGCTAGATATTTTTCTAAGATTAACTTACGCTCCGGATACCATCAGTTGAAGGTACAAGAAGAAGACATACCTAAGACTGCTTTCAGAACTAGGTATGGTCATTACGAGTTTACAGTCATGCCCTTCGGATTAACGAATGCACCTGCAGCATTCATGGACATGATGAATAGGATTTGTAAACCGTACTTGGATAAATTTGTAATTGTTTTCATTGACGATATACTTATTTATTCCAAAAGTCAAGACGAACATTGTCAGCACTTGCATGCACTCTTAACTTTGTTAAGAAAAGAAAATTTGTACGCCAAATTCTCGAAGTGTGAATTTTGGTTGCAAGAAGTGTAATTTCTAGGTCATATGGTGAATCACGAAGGCATTCATGTAGATCCTGCTAAAATAGAAGCAATTACCAAATGGAAGGTTCCGCAATCCGCAATAGAAATTAGAAGTTTTATAGGTTTAGCTGGATATTATAGACGGTTTATTAAGGATTTTTCCAAGATAGCTGTACCATTAACTAAGCTAACCTGTAAAGCAGTTAAGTTTGAATGGGGACCTAAGCAAGAAGAAGCTTTTAGGATTCTAAAGCAAAGATTAACAAATGCCCCAATCCTAGCTTTGCCAGAAGGAACTGAAGATTTTGAAGTTTATTGTGATGCTTCAAAACTAGGATTTGGATGTGTGCTAATGCAACGTAAGAAGGTAATTGCGTATGCTTCAAGACAGTTGAAAAAGCACGAAGAAAACTATACGTCTCATGACTTAGAATTAGGAGCCGTAATTTTTGCCCTGAAGATCTGGAGACATTATCTGTACGGAAGTAAGTTTACTGTCTATACAGATCATAAAAGTTTAAGATATATATATTTGGGCAAAAAGAGTTAAATATGAGGCAAAGGAGATGGATGGAAATCCTAAGTGACTACGACTGTGATATTCAATATCACGAAGGAAAGGCAAATGTAGTTGCAGATGCCTTAAGTCGTAAGTACCATAAGAAACAACGATGAGTTCGTGCTCTCAGGTTAAATCTACAGTTAGATTTAATGGAACAACTAAAGCATTTTCAAGAAACAGCAATCAAGGATGATGCTGAAGGAATGAAAGGACGCATAAAAGAATTAGAACAAGGAGCTGATAGAATTTGGAGATTCCACAAAAGTAGAATTTGGGTACCTAAGCAGGGAGAATTAAGAAATAAGATTTTAGAAGAAGCCCATAAATCTAGGTATACCATGCACCCTGGAAACAATAAGATGTACCAAGATTTAAGAAATAACTTTTGGTGGATAGGAATGAAAAAGGATATAGCTCAATATATTTCTAAGTGTCTTACTTGTTCACAAGTTAAGGCAGAACACCAGAAACCTTCAGGTCTACTACAACAACTGGAAATGCCTGTATGGAAATGGGAACTCATAACAATGGATTTTGTTACTAAGTTACCCAAAACCAGAAAAGGTAATGATACAATTTGGGTAATTGTGGATCGATTAACCAAATCAGCTCATTTTCTACCTATGAAGGAAACCTTTAGCATGGAAAGGTTGGCAAAGTTGTATGTAGATGAAGTAGTATCCTTACATGGAGTTCCACTCTCCATTGTATCGGATAGGGATAGTCGTTTCACTTCCCATTTCTGGACTAGTTTTCAAGAAGCAATGGGAACTCGACTAAATCTGAGTACTGCATATCATCCACAAATAGACGGGTAAAGTGAACGAACGATACAAACTCTAGAAGACATGCTCAGAGCATGTGTAATAGATTTTGGTGGAAATTGGGACGATCACTTACCATTAATTGAATTCTCCTATAACAATAGTTATCATTCAAGTATTGAAACTGCCCCATTCGAAGCACTGTATGGAAGAAAGTGCAGAACTCCAGTTTGTTGGGCAGAAATAGGAGAAAACCAATTGTCAGGTCCTGAAATAGTGCAAGAGACGACAGACAAGATTACTCAAATCAAGGAAAAACTGAAGACGGCTCGAGATCGTCAGAAGAGTTATGCAGACAATAGACGGAAGCCGTTGGAATTTCAAGTAGGAGACAAAGTACTATTGAAAGTTTCTCCTTGGAAAGGAGTAGTTCAATTCGGTAAGAAAGGAAAGCTAAGTCCACGATACGTAGGACCATTTTCAGTAATCCAACGTATAAGACCGGTTGCTTATCGCTTACAACTACCAGAAGAACTAGCTGGAGTACATGATGTATTTCATGTATCCAACCTCAAGAAATGTCTATCTGATGAATCGTTGATAATACCTCTCCAAGATATAGAGGTAAACGAAAAGTTAAAATTTGTTGAGAAACCTCTTCAGATAGAAGACCGAAAGGTGAAATTCCTTAAACACAAACGGTTAGTACTTGTCAAGGTCAAGTGGGATTCAAAGAGAGGACCTGAATACACTTGGGAGCTGGAATCAGAGATGAAGCGAAAGCATCCTCACTTGTTCCAATGAATCTCGAGGACGAGATTTTAAATAAGGTGGGGAGGATGTAAGGACTCTCAAAATTATCCTAAAAATACCCGTAAGTATAAACCCGGACCCCTGAAACCTTACCCTACATAAAAAAAAAATCAAGAAAAACCAAACTTATAGGTTTCAGGCGGGCCGCGTAAAAGACAAGCTTGTCTTACGCGGGCCGCGTCAAACATGCGTTGACCGGATAAGTGTTCCGGATCCACGTAGTGACCACCTGGCTAACCTACTCGTGACTGGTAAAGCCTACTCGTAGACTGGGCGGCTAGGCGTGCCGCGTAAGGTTAAGCTGAAGGCTTACGCGGGCCGCGTAAGGCCCTAAATTCACCTATAAATAGCCCGTCACTTGCACAATCCACTGGTGTCGATCAAAACTTTCAAAAACGAATTCATATCACTCTGAAGTCGAAATTTCATATATAATTAGCGAGGTGCTGCTCCAATACCGGGTATTAACTCGATCGCTGCTACGATTCAATGTCCGATCGATTAAACTATCCAATGGATGTTTAAGTGCTGCCCACATTAGGGTTTATGCTTTGTCATTCGTCGTTAAAACGATGGATGTTTAAGTATCGCACTTTGTCATTCGTTGTGAAGGTTTTTATCTCGTGAGTTATCGTAAATGCTGTATTAGTTACTAACCGAGTTCGTGTGCATATTATTAATTTAGGTTAAAAGGCTAATCAGTAGGCTAAGCTCTGCTCATATAAATCTGCAATGTGAGTCATTCTCTTTTTATCAAATTTATTTTAAAAGCATGTTTATTTTCAAAGTTATAATTACAGGGATTAAGTCTTTGTAGTCACCAAATTACAACCGGTATGTGGGGTTTTGTATACATTACTTGATAATCTTCACCATTGGACAACGAGTTTGCCAAGGGGTGATATGACCATAGTCACAGACACCATTGGACAACGGGAGGGCCAATGGGTCGAGTGACAAATACCGTGGGTATATGGTTGATATAGAAACATTGTAATCGCTCTTAATACTGTAAATTATAACAAATGTGTCGTTTTAGTAAAAAGAATGATTCACCAGTATTTCCCGCTGACAAAACCTTTTTCAAACATGTTTCAGGTGATCTGTTGTAATCCAAGAAAAGTGCCGCGAAGCACTACAAGCTTAAGGAAGTGGCTCAATATGAAATAAAGAAACATGTTTTAGTAAAATGAAGATTTCTCCGTGAAATCTTATGATTGTAAATTACCGGGGTTTTATCCCGAGTTGTGAAATAAAATAATCGGGAAATTGCAGTTTTAAAAAGATCCTGAAGAAAACTTCCGCTGTCAACTTAATTAAATAAATACCACGGGATTTTCTGTCCCACGGCTCCTGAAACGGGTGAAACCGGGTCGGGGGCCGTGACAATTCACATACCTCACAAGTGGTCACTCAACACTCGGCCAAACTGTATAAGTGAAACACTTGGTCCCGGTATGGAACTTACTCCTACCATAAGTTTGACAATCAATCAAACCTCCTCCTTTTTGACTTAATCTTTGCAAATATCATGAGGACTTTGAAAGGGTAGGTTTTTGGTTAGGGTAGGGTAGGTTTTATTTAAAAGTGGCTAAAAGCGTAAAAAATCGGTTTCTTCTGAAAATTTTATTTGTGACTTTATTAACTAAGCAAGTGCTTTTTAAGCAATGGATTTGCTTATTTATTTCAAACACTTTAAAGAATAGTTGTGTTTTTTTTATAACCTTAGTCACATTTTTTTTCGTTTTTCCAAAAGAACAAATTTTTATTAAAATAAAAGGGTGTAAAGATAAAAATATGGTTTTCGGGTGATGGTGTCTTGTTCGTTTTGAAATGAAAGGGTTTAGCCTCAAAGTGCTTAACTAGGGATAATTTTTTTGTATTTTTTGGGAGATAAAAATAAAAATAAGGTTGAAATGAAAAAGGGTTTAGAATCCTAATGCCTCAATCATATACTTATTTGGATTAGTCGGTAAGGACCAGTAATGTATTGTTTTGTCAAGTTCTAGATTTGTAGGAACCGTACGGGTTATTCACACAAGAAATGAAGAATAAGCATATAGTATAGATGTGATAGTGGATGCTTGTTAAAGGCTCAAACTCACAATTTTGTGGAAAAAGGTAAAAATGTGAAAATATATATACAATCAAATTTTAAAAATTTTTCATGCCCTTTTTATAAATTTTTCTTGTATGGTTCCTTTTTTATCATGGCGCTATCTGTCACACCACAAAAACGTCGCAGCAGAAATACAAACGTGGCAGTGACGGAGGTTGGTACCCATAAATGTTTTAGTGGTCGATGCAATATTTATTATGGACATTTAGCTTATTTAAAACTTAACGTTTAGAGTTTCAAACATACACCACAACCACATCATAGTTGTTTGACCCTTATGGGTCTTAGTACACATGGTCCCAAAAGAAGTTTTAAAAGTGTCCAAACATTATTTATTTAACAATTGCATCAAACAACCACATGACAACATAAGCTAAAATTCCCGTTGTTGGATTCCTAATTTGAAACTTATGTATTAAAACTATTAATTAACTAATCGTATTCGTAGTGTTGATTTTACTTTAATTAACTTAATTGTTCAATATGATTGGTGGCATGATTTGGTCACTCGCACGCCTCGCGGTGACACTCCGCATAGTAGAAAATGAGGGTGTGACAGTTCTAGATTGAAGGAGAACAGAACACATTATAGTTGATTGGGGGTTTGGGGTGAGAAGGAATTAGGGTTGGGACTTGAGAGTGGAGCTAGATGGGGAAGAAGGGTGGTGGGTCCCACATTTAGTTTTAATATATCTACTTCTTAATGTTTTAATTTAATAACAAGGGTATTTTAGTCATTTTACATGGAGTTAACGGCGAAAACTAACGGACATCCACTACAGGGGCTATCCAAGTAACAACCTGTCAAACCACAGGGAACACTGTTGTAATTTTCAAAAGTGGGGACTAAAGGTGTTATTTTGATAAACCATAGGGACTATCCATGCATTTTACTCAATAATAGCCAATTATATTGTTTTCAGCAACCGATCCACAACCGACTCACTATAAACTTCAAAACCACATAGCTGAAACCGCCATAACAATAAATTTACTAATATTTATAACAAAATACGTGAAAATAATATTCATTATTTAATATGATAGTCATATAAATTAGGGCTGATCATATTGCAGAAACCGACCCGAAACCGAATAATGAAGAAAATAGGAACCGAGGACTGGATCAGATAAAATCGGGTTTCGGTTCTTTCGGGTGTCGGTCATTTGGTTAATCAGTACAAAACCGAGACCGACTGTTATGTATTTGGCCCATGTATATTTATTGATGGAAAACGAAGAAAAGATAGGCCAATCAAACAGGTCATCTGATGATATCATGCTTCATCTTTTTCTGGTTCTTCTTTCGTTGATAATTTGTTTCATTCCTTTTTTTAGGGTTGTTCTATTTCCACACCCCTATAATCTTATTTTCGCATCCCTATTTGTATACGGGCCGTATAGAATGTTTATGCATAAAATTTAATGTGGTGGAATGTTTTTTTTTGTTTTTATATGTATACGGAACGTATCATTATATACGGGCCGTATACATATTTGCATAATTTTGTTTCGAAGGTTTGATAAGGGTTTTTAGTTTTGAAATCTGTACACGGGCCGTATAATGTTATACGACCCGTATAGCCCGTATAGAAAAGTTATTTTTTTGTTGCAATCGGGAAACCGTTTAATAAATTTTGTAAATTTTAAAATAGTGTTATATATATCGGATTATGTTACGAGTTTCCACTTTGTAAAACGATAAATATGTATAGAAAAGTTAATTTTTTGTTGCAATCGGGAAACCGTTTAATAAGTTTTGTAAATTTTAAAATAGTGTTGTATATATCGGATTATGTTACGAGTTTGTAGTTAAACGTATTTATTAGAGTAAAATGCACGGATAGTCCCTGTGGTTTTGCAAAATAACACCTATAGTCCCCAACTTTTGGAAATTACACTGGTGCTCCCTGTGGTTTGACAGTTTGTTACTCGGATAGTCCCTGAAGTGGGTGTCCGTTAGTTTTCTCCGTTAAGTGAATGTGAAATGACAAAATTACCCTTCATCTTCTCCACCTTATATAAACAAAATAACCCCACCCCAACCCCACCCCCTTCTCTCTGTTTCCCCACCATTAACCACCAACCACCACCCACAGCCAACTCAACGGTTTTTATATTGAAAGGCACCGGGGCAGCAGCGTTACTTCGCTGCAACCTCTTCCCATTGCGGTATTCTGTCAAACACT
This sequence comes from Helianthus tuberosus, assembly GCA_030545235.1. NCBI lineage: Eukaryota > Viridiplantae > Streptophyta > Magnoliopsida > Asterales > Asteraceae > Helianthus > Helianthus tuberosus. Next base: position 122,219,300 of record CM060354.1, read on the forward strand.
CGAAACACTTCCAACCCCTTTGCACTTTCCTAACCCCTAAATACTCAACATGAGACCTTCTCCCACAACCAGTACAAATCACCATCGACCCTTCTACCTCACCACAGGACAAACACCGGCGCTCCGGCGGCAACCCACCGGCGCTGGTGAATTCTCGAGGGGAGGGTAAAAGGGCTTCGTTTAGATCGATTTCTAACGCTATTGAAAGCCTACTGGTTCCGGCTACTGATCAATTACCCGAATGTTGTTGTTCCATTAAAAGATTCGAACTTTGGGCTTGATTACAAAACCCACAAATTGTTTTTACTTAAATTGTACGAAGAAGTGAAGACACGTGAATCTTTATGATTGTTAATTAAAGAAAGACACGAAGAACAAGTGTTGAACAAGATCATTAGAAAGGGTTTGAGTGAAATCGGAGAATGTGTGTTTGTTTACGGTGTTGAAGATGAAGGAACATAAGGCATGTGATGAGATGGGTCAACGGTTTTTGAGTTGGTTGTGGGTGGTGGTTAATGGTGGGGGGAAACAGAGAGAAAGGTGGGGGGTGGGTGGGGTTGTTTTGTTTTTATAAGGTGAAGAAGATGAAGGGTAATTTTGTCATTTCACATTCACTTAACGGAGAAAACTAACGGACATCCACTCCAGGGACTATCCGAGTAACAAACTGTCAAACCATAGGAAGCACCGGTGTAATTTCCAAAAGTTGGGGACTATAGATGTTATTTTTCAAAACCACAGGGACTATCCGTGCATTTTACTCTATTTATTATGTTTAATAAGTTTCCACTTTGTAAAACGATAAATATGTATAGAAAAGTTAATTTTTTGTTGCAATCGGGAAACCGTTTAATAAATTTTGTAAATTTTAAAATAGTGTTGTATATATCGGATTATGTTACGAGTTTGTAGTTAAACGTATTTATAATGTTTAATAAGTTTCCACTTTGTAAAACGATAAATATGTGATATGATTATGATAAACTACGATAACAATTATTAAACAAACAACTTAACATCTAAACATAAGATTAATATTTAGAATGTTTTACATCTAAAACAAACAAAAAGATAAATTTTTACAATGTTTCAAACGTAAAATAACAAAAAAAAAAAACAAAACAAAACAATAAGCAGCTAAGACGGTGGTGGTGGTGGTGGTGCAGCGCCAGCTCGTGGAGGTAGGGGCGCGCCAGAATGCATAGCCACAATCGCCTCAACCATCCACTGTACATCCCCTCTGACTGCAGCTACATCCGACTCGACCTGAGTGAGTGTCGACTCGACCTGAACGAGTCTCTCCTCCACCCCTGGTGGAGGCATCACACGCTGTCTCACGCTCCGTCGAACGTACGGGCGATCACCCCGTAAATCCTCTGCAGCTACCTGTGACCGATCGATAGTATGATCGACCCCCTCATGTACCCCGCCTCCCTCTCACTCGCCCTCGCCTCCCTCTCCATCGCCTCTCTCCCCCTCGCTTCCCTCTCCCTGGGGTCCCTCACCCACACCATACGCCCAAACCAGCCGCCCTCCGTCGACCTCATGAGCCAAACCCATCGATTGGGTTGTGTCCCTCCCAACCCTGTCAAGCTGGAGTGTTAGGGTCATACCCTTTGCCACCTGCGGGGATAAGAGGCGAGGGAAATGCTTCGCCAGACGGGTGACGAAGCCCCCACAGCTGATGTGGGTAGAGGTACGCTTAAAAGCGTACTCGACGAGATATGCTGACACAGCCTTTGTCGGTTCACTTTATTCTATACGGGCCGTATAACCTTATACGGCCCGTATCAACCATGTTAGAATAAGATGATTCCATGTAGATTTATTACTACCTTTTTTATTGCAAAATGTTAGTTTGAGTTTGTAAGCATGATTATCAATGTTGCAGAGCAGCATAATTTCCATTACTATAGATTACAAACATGGAATTGTTACAAACAGAGAATCATATACTTATAACATATAATTTTGTTGTTGATTAAGAAAGAATAAGAAATAAATTTTCATCTACCCTTGTGCGGAAATCATCGGTTGTAGATAGAAAGACTTTTATTTATTTTGGCTGGGGCTGTTTATGAGCCGAGTCGAGCTGAGCTAGGGCAAGCTCGGGCTCGGCTTGGTTTTAAACCAAGCTGGCTCGGCTCGGCTTGGTTTGGTTCGATTTTAAAAATAGAAATTAATACATGACTCTCAAAATTCAGTATTCTAAAATATTATTCAATACTTCAAAAGAATATATTCAAAATAAGTTCACCTAATTAATACATTACAAACCAAAATTACGTTCAACAACGCAAAATAAGTTTTATATTTTAAGTAAATACAATATTTGTTCATTAGTACGGCAATCAACCTTTAAATATGTCATAGATATCAAACTACAAGCCTAAATACATGTAAATAATAATCACTTTTTTGTAATATATTAGATGTATATAAAAATAAAATATATTATAAGTAAAATAATTCGAGCTATGCCGAGCCGACCTACCAAGCGAGCCAAACCGAGCCAATTTGGCTCGTCACGAGCCAAGCCGAGCTAGGCTCACTTTCTAACCGAGCCGAGCTGACTTGGCTCACTTTCAAACCAAGCCATATCGAGCGAGCTTTTTCCGACCTAAATTCGCGCGAGCTCCGAACCGCGAGCTTTTTGGACAGCCCTAATTTTGGCGTGTGACTCAGAAGAAACACAAACATAAGAGCGGTGAGGTGTGTATTCTTGGTATATAAAGAGATGTGACATCAAATCACATGCTTGGCCGGGTAGATAACTAAAGCAAAGGATTAAATTAACTTTAGAGTAAATTGCCATTTTAGTCCCTGAGTTTTGTCCAAATTTGCCACTTTGATCCAAATAGTTTTTTTTTTGCCTCTGGGTCCCTGATTTTTACATTTTGTTGCCATTTTGATCATTTTGTCTAACTCCATCCAAAAACCCAGTTTGTAACAGGGGTATTTTGGGGATTTCCTTAAAAAATGTTTTCAGTTGCCATTTTGATCCAATTCTAAAAAAACAAAAAAAGAGAAAAATGCCCGGATAGTCCCTGTGGTTTCACCTTTTTTCAGCTATAGTCCCTATCTTTCTAAAACTACTTGAATAGTCCCTGTGGTTTTCCGTTTTGTTCTCGGATAGTCCCTGGCTCTAACTTCAGTTAGTTTTCTCTGTTAAGTGACCCCATGTGCATATCACGTGAGGGGTATTTTGGTCAGTTTATTTGTTTCTTTTCTCCTGCCTATTAAATAAGACCCTTTTCCCACAAACCTAACCACCAACAGCATCGATTCCATCATCTTCTCCACTGTTCGTCTTCTTCCTCAGGTCGTCTTCCTCAGCAGCCTCGATTCCATCATCCTCATGGTTCTCTGCAATTGTGGCCAAGATGCAATCATAGTTACGTCATGGACTGATCTCAACCCTGGTCGCCGATTCTACTCTTGTCCAACCATGGTAATGTATACTTTTACCGATTTTAATAGTCTAGGGCTTAAAAAGTTTGATCCTTTCTTCTTTCTCTGAAGAATCCCAACTGGGTAGACCCACCAATGTGCAGTCGTGCAGTGGCAATTATTCCTGGGCTTTTAAGACACAGAAACCAAGTTGATGCTGAGTTAGCCAAGATGCGGGAAAAGAATCGGCTGAAGAACAAGATCATTACGGGTCTTTTGATACTTTTAGGGTTTGTGTTTTGGATGTATGTTAAGGGTTGAATGTATTGGATATTGTAATGTTTTTAATGTGAAGGATGTTGTAATGTCTTCAATGCAATGGATATTCCCAATGTTTTTTGAAAATCTGATGCATATTCATAGCATTCAATGAGTAGGTTGTATGAATTTGGTTGTTTGGAAGTAATTATGTCTTAAATGTGGTTGGTGAAATATGGATAGCATTCAATGAGTAGGTTGATTCAATGAGCAGGTTGTTTGAATGTGGTTGTTTGGAAATAATTAGGTATTGTGCAAAATGTATCGTGCGAAATGTGTCGTTTAAATCCATTGTGCATGACCTGTTGCAACAAATGAACATGTATAACCTGTCCAAAGTGCATCACCTGTTGCAACAAATGAACACAATAACCTGTCCAAACATAAGTGTCCAACATTTGGACCAGATTTAACATTCGACAAACATGAAACTAAAACACAAAATAGTAAACCACAAACTTTTAACTACTGACCATTAAACATCCAACCATACACAATATCCTACATTAATATCATCAACATAACAAGTCCAAAATATGATGATAATTGTCATAGTGTTTTAATAAGCTAAATAGACACAAAAGACTGCATGATTGTTTTAAGACAACCCAAAAACCATAACCCGACAACCCGAAGAACCATAACCCTTAAACACTTGGACCTGCCTAACCAGCCTCAGTAGCTTGATTACCATCTTTCTTCTTCGTTCCTTTCCTCCCTTTCTTCGGCCCGACAACTTTTTTGGTCCTTCCACAAGTTCTTTGGTTGTGGCCCTTTTCACCACACTTCTGGCACTTCACCGACTTCCATTTTCTTGTGAATTTGCCACCAACCACAGCCTCCTCGTTATTAGCTTCAGCAGCCCTGTTTCTCTTGTTTCTTACTTGTGAAGCCCTTTCAACTTCATCCTGCAACTCCACAGCATCCTTCCTTCTTTTCTTCTTAGGTCTGCCGATAGGTCTGTGGTGCAGAGGTGGGGTTAGGTTGGTTGGAACCTGTGATTTTGGCCACAATTCTCTGCCATTAATGGGACCAATGGTATGACTGTAAACCCTCTTCCATGTTTCAAGATAATAACATTCATTACCTGCATTACCCTTTGCATTACCTGCATTATCAGCAGCCTCTAAACCATCTACATCAGTTACATCTTTCCATTGAAGTAAGGGATTTTTTGATACCCTAAGTTTCTTTCTTCTAGGCCTTTGAATGGTATTAACAGCACCCCCCTCATTTTCTAATTCTTGAATAACTACCTTCGACGCATGTGTAGGACTAAAGTAATTTTTAACCTTGGTTTCACCATGTTCTATAAACACCTTAATAACTTTGTTTTTTGCAACATATTTGGCCAAAAGCCTAACATCACCATCATTACCTAAAGGACATAATCCAACATCTAAATCTAAATCAGGAATCTTAAAATGGTAATACAACTTCACATCAGGAACATATAGTTGAAGATCTCTCATCATCCAATCGATTTCATGCACTGAAAATTCCTCAATGTTGCAGTAGTCAACAAAAGCAGCTTTACCAAAAGCATATTTTCTTCCTGGTGACGGAGTAAACACACCACCATAAAGAAGTTTTATGCTGAAAAAGTTCTCAAAACCATCTGCACATACATTGAACTCACATTAGGGTATAAAATTAGGGTTTTAACATTTTATTTGTCTATATTGCATGTTGTTGAACCTGTACCATTCTTGCACAATGAAGCTAGGGTTTTAACGATACATACCGTAAACACTCTCTGGTACAAACTGCTTCACATACTCAGAATTGGACCGGAAATTCCACTGACGGTTGTTGTTTGGATGTTGAGGATCGTCGTCCTTCATTTTCGTGGGAAGATTCTGATGATCAATCGATCAGATTTAGCGTTTAGATTGTGTGAAGAGATTAGGGGAAGATGATGAGCCGGATTCGCCTTAGGGAGGGAGGGAAAACAACTGACAATTAGGGAGTAGGGATGCAGGCATACTTTTAAATGCTAGAAACAAATAAACTGACCAAAATACCCCTCACGTGATATGCACATGGGGTCACTTAACAGAGAAAACTAACTGAAGTTAGAGCTAGGGACTATCCGAGAACAAAACGGAAAACCACAGGGACTATTCAAGTAGTTTTAGAAAGATAGGGATTATAGATGAAAAAAGGTGAAACCACAGGGACTATCCGGGCATTTCTCTCTCAAAAAAATTCCAAAAAATCAAAAAAATTCCAAAAAAATCTAAAAATAAAAAAAATTCTAAAAATCATAAAAATTCTAAAAAATTCAAAAAATTCTAAAAATAAAAAAAATTCTAAAAAATCATAAAAATTCTAAAAAATCCAAAAATCATTAAATGTTTCGGCACGAACCGTTTCGACCTGTACCGTTTCGAACCGTACCGTTTCGACCCGTACCGTTTCGAACCGAACCATTTCGACGCGAACCGTTTCGAACCGAACCGTTTCGACCCGTACCGTATCGAACCGAACCGTTTCGACGCGAACCGTTTCGAGCCGAACCGTTTCGACCCGAACCGTTTCAACCCGTACCGTTTCGAACCCGAACCGTTTCGACCCGAACCGTTTCGACGCGAACCGTTTCGAGCCGAAGCGTTTCGACACGAACCGTTTCGACCCGTACCGTTTCGAACCCGAACCGTTTCGAGCCGAACCGTTTCGACGCTAAGCGTTTCGACCCGTACCGTTTCGACGCGAACCATTTCGAGCCGAAGCGTTTCGATCCGTACCGTTTCGAACCGTACCGTTTCGACGCGAACCGTTTCGAACCGAACCGTTTCGACCCGTACCGTATCGAACCGAACCGTTTCGATGCGAACCGTTTCGAACCTGTACCGTATCGAACCGTACCGTTTCGACCCGTACCGTTTCGACCCGTACCGTATCGAACCGAACCGTTTCGACCCGTACCGTATCGAACCGAACCGTTTCGACGCAAACCGTTTCGAACCGAACCGTTTCGACCCGTACCGTTTCGAACCGTACCGTTTCGACGCGAACCGTTTCGAACCGAACCGTTTTGACGCGAACCGTTTCGAACCGTACCGTATCGAACCGAACCGTTTCGACGCGAACCGTTTCGAGCCCGTACCGTATCGAACCCGAACCGTTTCGAGCCGAACCGTTTCGACGCGAACCGTTTCGAACCGTACCGTATCGAAACGGTTCGGCTCGAAACGGTTCGGGTTCGAAACGGTACGGGTCGAAACGGTACGGGTTCGAAACGGTTCGCGTCGAAACGGTTCGGTTCGATACGGTACGGGTCGAAACGGTTCGTGCCGAAACATTTAATGATTTTTGGATTTTTTAGAATTTTTATGATTTTTTAGAATTTTTTTGATTTTTAGATTTTTTTGAATTTTTTAGAATTTTTATGATTTTTTAGATTTTTTTTGATTTTTTTGAATTTTTTGGAATTTTTTTGATTTTTTGGAATTGGATCAAAATGGCAACTGAAAACATTAGTGATTATGTACAAACTGGGTTTTTGGATGGAGTTAGACAAAATGATCAAAATGGAAACAAAATGTAAAAGTCAGGGACTCAGAGTCACAAAAAAAACTATTTGGATCAAAGTGGCAAATTTAGACAAAACTCAGGGACTAAAATGACAATTTACTCTTAACTTTAACCGTAAGGTAACTAAAAACAAAAAAAAGTAAAAAAAAAAAAAATAGAAATTGCTTTGTAAGTAGTGTCTACTTCGAAACCACAAAAGCATGCATATCTAAGAATTTTAAATTTTATTATGCATTATAATTAGTTTGGGAACCACAATAGACGAGTAAAAAGCAAAAAAAAAAAAAAAAAAACCATTTAAAAATATACATGTATGCAATGTTGCAGAAGTCGTTTTAGGCGCCCGATTAATCGCCGCCTAGGCGGTAATCGGTGAGCCATCGCTTAAATAATGGCAAATCGGTTAAAAAAATCGGTCTCAGTCAAAGACGGTCAAAATTGGACCTAGTCGGAGAAAATCGGAAGAAATCGATGGAAATCGGACTAATCGGACCTGGAAATTTATACTCACTTAACCTGTTTTTTCGACCCGATTCATGGTTTTAACGGGTTTTATGGCATAATCTAAAGAAACTTACCATTGCACACCTCATTGCCGACACTCACATGCGACGGCGGCCTTAGCCTTCTTCTCCGGCGACCTTAGCCTTCTTCTCCGGCGGCCATGTATGTAAAATATGATTCTTGTTGTTTATTGTTTATGAAAGAGACTCATTTACTTTATTAATCAATATCATTTAATGTTGATGCATGATATATATGTATATGTATACTGATATATCGAGAGAAACAATTTTTTAAATATTTTATTCTTTCAATGTTATTGTCTGCCTAATGGGTTACACACTTGGTTTAAAAACTTATTTTATTGAATGAGTTTATTAAGTTTTTTAATTTAACTAATTATAATGGAATAATTAATATTATCAATAAATTCTTGCTTATGTTTGGACCATACTATTTGAAACTTGAAGTATTTATGTGAATTTTGAAGTAATATTTTTATATTATTGTGTATGTAAATATATATTTGAAAAATTACATATAAGAATTCCCATTCCGATTAATCCCGATTAATCCCTAGGCGGTACCTCACCGCCCGACTAGCGCCTAGCGCCTTCTACAACATTGCATGTATGCATGGAAAACAGCTCTCACATTGAAAATTTTATTATGTTTCAATGTCTCTAGGTCATTTTCTTTTTTCTTTTCTTTTGCTCATGGAGAACCGGCAATAAAAAATTTGCACATGTAAAGCAAAAGTTGCAGAAGACGAGACGCATTCATCTTGTGCGAAATCACCTTCTTCTTCTTCATGTGAAATCACTTTTTTCTTCCTGGAACAAGCTGCATCGGGTCGGTTTTGTATTTTTCGGGGTTTTTGGTTCCAGACCCGAGAACCGAACCGAACCCGATAATTACATAATCAAGGAACCAACTACCAACCGAGTTACAATATTACGGGTCGGTTTCGGTTTATGTTCGGTCCCAATTTCGGGGTTTTTCGGGTAAAACCGAATTTTGCTCAACCCTACATAACAGATTGGTTATGATTATGATTATGGTTTTAAGCCAAAAGCAACCCAAATGAACCAATGCACACTCCTAATGATACCTCAAGTTATATAACAAATATTAAAAGCGTTAAAACTGTTGGTACTGTTTTTAATATGTTTTTGTTTCTGAAATTAACCTCTTCGCCCCTTACATGTATTTTACTTTACCCATGACCTGAGTCCACAGTGGCGGACGTATGATTTTTTTTTCAACGGGGTCCATTTTTTTCGGTGTTTAAAATTTTCATAACAAAACGTTAAAATTTTCGGGTCGAGTCATAGCGAGGTTTGAACTAAATTTAAAAAAATAAAAAAACAGGAAAACGAGCTATACAAGGATTGAACCATGACCTCTTGTTGGTAAAGAGAGGGATTTACCACTACACCAGGTTTCCTTTACTTTCTATGGTGTCCACTTAATTGTATTTATGAGGTACTTAAAGAATACAATTTAATATGCCGAATCTACTAATTTTGTTTTTTAAAACATTGGGGTTCGGGGACCCTGACCCACTCTATGTGGGTCCACCATGCCTGAGTTGACGAGCTCGATATCGGCTCGTGTATTATTTATTAATTAATTAATTTGTATTAGTTATGATTATTTTTCGAGTTAAATGTCTGGTTGGTCCCTGTGGTTTGTAAATATTGCAGACTTGGTCCTAGTGGTTTACTAATTACAGAGTTAGTCCCAGTGTTTCCAAATTTTGCACTTGGGTGATCCTTATCACTAACCCATGTTGATTTTCTCAGTTAAATGTATGCGAAATGACTAGATTGCCCCTAAAAAATAAAAAAAATAAAGATTGCCCTATCATCTTAACAATCTTCAACTACATCTCCGACATCAAACTCACTCTTTCCGACCAACATACTCACTCTCATTCATTCATGGAACCGTCACCAGAAAACATCTCCGACGACTTCGACCGGTTACCTGACCCTATCATCTTAACAATCTTCAACTACATCTCCGACATCAAAACCTTAATCCGCTGCCGATCCGTTTCTCGCCGTTTCAACTCACTCGTTCCTCACTCCGACTCGTTCCTCCTCCGAGTTGACCGAGTCATCTCCGCCGCTGACTCCGGCGACGACGGCGACACTTCCTCCGTCATTGGTTTCTTCAAATCCATCGTTAAATCGATCCAAAACCTAATTTCTTCTCCTCCACATCATCAATTACAATAGCAATCGCAATATTCTCCGATGATGATTCTTCGAACATTCGAGAGGATTAAACAGCTGGAGATCGAGTTACCTAACGGAGATTAGAGAAACGAGCGGCGATCAAGTGGAGAGCGGAGTATGGTAAGACGTTGAAATTGATTATGGGTGTACCTATTGGCACACCAATACCAATGTGCCTATATGCACACCAAAAAAGTGGTTTTTTGTCTTATATGCACATCCTGCAGTGTCGAGCTGTGGCCAAATCGCGGCGTTTTGGTCCGGTCAATCAGACAAAGACTGACGGGTGTCTGACGGGTCTGTTGACCGGACCAAAACGCCGAGCTTTGGCCCCGTTTTGGTCCTGTCAACCAGACACCCGGTCAGTCTTTTGTCTGGTTGACCGGACCAAAACGCGGCCAAAGCTCGGCGTTTTGGTCCGGTCAACAGACCCGTCAGTTTTTGTCTGGTTAACCGGACCAAAACGTCGCGCTTTAACCACAGCTCGATACTGCAAGGTGTGCATATAAGACAAAAAACCACTTTTTAATATGACTATCTACACACTTGGTGTGTAGATAGTTTGAGCCTTGATTATTACACTGTGTTCCAGAATTTACTAACGGAAGAAAATGAAAATAAAAAAAAAAAGTAAAAATATTTTGTGTTTTAAAGTTTCATTTAAGGAAAAAAAAAAGAAAGGAAATGAAAGGAAAACTAGGCTAAATTTTTTAGTTTTAATTTTCTTCCGATTTGGGAGGAAATGCTGGGAAAGACATTTTTTTTTCTTTTTTCGTCATTTCCTTTCTCACATTTACTTTCTTTTCTTATCCCTCGTTAAGTTAACTCGGGAATAGAGCGTTAGAGATAGAGAAGATAAAGGTACTGTGATTATGAATGAATTAGGGTGGGCTATCTTTATTTTTTTTATTGTTTAAGGGTAATCTAGTCATTTTGCATACTTTTAACTGAGAAAATTAACATGGGTTAGTGATAAGGATCACCCGAGTGCAAAATTTGCAACCACTGTGACCAACTCTGTAATTAGTAAACTACTAGGACCAAGTTTGCAATATTTGCAAACCACAGGGACCAACCAGACATTTAACTCTTACTTTTCTATAAACTTTATATATAACATAATACACATTAGGGGGCCGCTAAAATGAAAATCACCCCCAGTTATGAGAACCACGAGAACTATTTTCCAACAATTGATCGTTGAAGATGGATAAATGAGATTAAAAGTTATAAAAACAATATTAAATTCATTTTGTCTTATTATGTTTTTTAATATTTTAATGTCAAAAGGGCAGTTAAGTAAATTTGCTTGTGTTGTCTTATTGTAAATATTATTTTTTATTACTTTTTTTTGTCTTTTTAAATTAATTGTTTTTTTATTAAAATCAGATTTTTTAATTAAAAAACATTTTAAAATCTGATTTTTTTTACAAAAAATAATTTTTGTCAGGATTTTTTTACAAAAAACGTTTTTACGAGCCGCTTTTAACGCCCCGTTTTTTACACGCCGTTTTTAACCGCCGTTTTTATACCCGGTTTTTAAGCGCCGTTTTTTTACGCCCGGTTTTACAAGCCGTTTTTTAGTGCGCCGTTTTTTACGCCCCGTTTTTACACGCCGTTTTACGCCCCCGTATTTACGCATCGTTTTATCACCCGGTTTTTTTACGAGCCTTTCTTTACGCCCCGTTTTTTACGTGCATTTTTTACGCCCCGTTTTTTTCGCCCCATATTTACGCGCCGTTTTTTTTACACGTTTTTAAACTTTTTTTACGTTTTTAAACTTTCTTTTTACAAAAAAAATTTTACCGAATTTTTTTTTCATAAAAACTTTTTTTACAAAAGACAAAAATTTTTACGAAAACCTTTTTTACGGTTTTAAACTTTTCTTTTATAAAAACTTTTTTACAAATTTTTTTTACAAAATAACAAAAATAGGAGAGAGAAATGTGAAGAGAGAGTAATTGAAAAGAGAGAAATTGAAAAGACTTTAAAAAAAGACTTTAATAAGAGAGAGATGATTTGATAGTTTTGATTAAATGACTATATTACCCTTTTGGTTGTCATTATCTGATTGGTGGAGAGTAGTTCTCGCGGTTTTCGCAACTGGGGGTGGTTTTCATTTTAACGGCCCCATACACATTATATACCATAGTTATTTTTATTATAATTCTATAACTAATAGACTCGTCTAAGCTTTTGAGCGAGCTCAAGTTTAATGAGTGAAACTTGTGGCTAGACACATCTACTAAACAAACTTATTTTTAAATTTGAAATCGTGAAGCTTGCTCGTTTACACCCTGGGCTTTGGCTAAAGTAAAAAAAGCCATCTATGGGACTAGGGGTGGTTCACTAGTGATAGAAACTATCACTCACACTGTCCAATAAGATCGTGCCATGTCATCAACCAAATTTCTATCACTAGTGATAGAAATGTAGGGGGGGTGGTATCACTAGTGATGGAATTATATCACTCCCAAATTTAATTTTTATTTTTAATTTTACACTAAATGAATGGTTATAGAATTCTGCCACATTACACGTGTTGCAAATGCATGTGAATCCCAAAATTAATGTGTGGGGTGGGCGGCAACATGTACACGTGTTGCAAATGCATGAACTATCAGAGCAGGGGTGGGCGGCAATATGCAGCCTTTTCAAAAGTTCAACGCGTTTTGTTTACAACGCGTTTTGTTTATAACGCGTTATTTAAACGCCGGCGGCGGTGTAGCGTGATAGTTTAACGCGTTATCGAGCTCCATCACGTACCGCCCCGAGTCAAGTTGGAAAAATCATTGCATTCAGCATCTTGGAAAATTCAACCATTAAAGATCCTATGTGGGGAAAAATCCGAAAATCATAGTAGTTCAGTGGCATATGCTATCATCATGCTGATGGTGACTTTTCAATATCCAAATTGGGGAATGGGGTTTCTGTTGCATCCATAAATTCACGATCAAAAAGTCAACCAGTGATCCATTGATAAAAAAATGGAGAAATCGATGTTTGGAAAACGATTTGAAGGAAAAGTTGCAATTGTTACAGCTTCAACTCAAGGCATAGGCTTCAGTATTGCTCAAAGGCTTGGGTTTGAAGGTGCCTCTGTCGTCATCTCTTCTCGCAAACAGGTTTTTCAATGACTGATTATGATCTCGATATCTGATGATTGTTGTGAGTCAAAAGCATGGACTTTTATGGCTTACTTAATTCATATATTGATTGTTTCTTTGGTTTCTTTTGATTGGATATCAATTGAAGAAGGTATGCTGAACGGGTGATATATTTTCTTGTATAATTTTTTTTTGAAGTTAAGTGGTTACATTTTATTTTCTTTAACTTGCTCAGTTATAACTGCTTATCTTTAAATCATTATACGATTATTTGTTGAGTTGAAGCCGTTCAAAAAGAAAAAGAAGAAAAAAAAAAGTGAATTGGTTGAGGTGGTGTTTGGTTAAAATCAATGCTTGAGCCTTTGAGAATGTGTTCACGACTTGCTTATGAATGTTTGGGTCAAATTGATGGTCATTTGGTCTTGTTTCTGCTCCAAAAGCGCAAGTTTAAGGTTACGTTTGTTTTTGGTAACCATGACAACCCGTTAAGGGAAAGTTACGGGCCCACCAATACCCTGCTAACCAGTGGGAACAGGTAAAAAACCAGTGAAAGTTGGATTTGAACTAAGAGTGGAATCAGACGCTTACCACTGTGCCAGCCCAGTCCTTGACGGTTAACTTAAAGCTTACATGTGCCGTTAACATTTTTGATTCTTTGCACAAATTGGATGTAAATTCGATCTGTTTCTTGTTTCCGTTGATTGAAATATCAAATCGTGTTTAAAGATGAAACATTTATGTATAGAAAAACGTTGATGAGGCGGTTGGAAAGCTCAAAGCACAAGGAATTGAAGCGTTGGGGTCCGTATGCCATGTTTCTAACGCGCAACAGAGAAAGAATCTCATTGAGCAGACAGTTCAGGTGAGGATGAACGTGGACCCATATTCTTATATTCCACTTGCGAGTTCAAAAAGTTGAACTTTCAATTTTGGGATGAAACATATGTTCTTTCCAACTTTCTAAGAGGGCACGTGAGCATTCAAGTTGGTTATGTAGTTATTTTGATCTCTTTTTCTTTGTTATGTATGCAGAAATATGGGAAAATAGATGTAGTAGTGTTAAATGCTGCGGTTAATCCGTCTGTTAATCCCATTCTCCAAACTAAAGAACCAACCCTTGACAAACTTTGGGAAGTCAATATTAAAACCTCCATACTACTTCTTCAGGTAAACGTTAGTTAACCATCTCTTTTGACCAAAACGTTAAACTTTTGGAAGAGAGATATTTTATGGGCTCAGCTGAGCAGTGTTTTCTTCTTTGAACAGGATGCATCCCCTCACTTATCCAAAGGTTCATCGATTGTTTTCATTTCGTCTATCAGTGCTTTCCAACCGCCACCTGGCATGGCTATGTACGGTGTCACAAAGACTGCTCTTCTCGGTCTTACCAAGGTTTCAATACCCCCTTCTTTTGCGTTTGTTATTGTCCTGATCGGGCTCAATATTCGGGCTTAGGCCTAGATCTGGCCAGATATAGGAAAGGGTGTGGGCCCCGTTTGGCCAGATCTCATCCGGGCCTAAGCCTGGATCTGGACATACGTCATTATTTATAATAAAGTCATAATTTTTCTTTCTTTATGATATTTGTTTAGGCTCTTGCGACTGAGTTAGCCCCACATACGCGTGTTAACTGTGTGGCCCCTGGGTTTGTGCCTACACACTTTGCTTCATACATTACCAGCAGTGAAAGCAAGGTAAGCATTTTCTACTTCAGTAGTGTCTCTGCGTCTTTGACTGTAATCGTATGTTTGACCTTTAACAAAATGTCTAAAATACCCTTCAGAGAAGGGAGAAGGAAAACATGACGTCTCTCAAAAGGCTTGGGACCACACAAGACATGGCTGCAGCCACCGCTTTCTTGGCTTCTGATGATGCTTCGTATATAACCGGTGAGACTATTGTGGTTTCTGGAGGAACTCCATCAAGGTTATAAACGTCTTTTGTTAGTTGTTTCATTTTGCAAACGTGTTCACTTGTGACTTCTGATAAGCTTTGGTATAAGTGTAACCTAATAGATCATTTCTCAGGTTAAGGTCACCTGTTCAGTTTAATCTATTTTTAATCCTTTTGACAACTATGTTTTGTTGATTTTCCTTTTTGATAAAATGACTTTACAAAATAAAAATAAATAACTTGAAAAAATCCTACCGTCACTCCAGTCCGGCGAGGGCCAGCAGCCGCCCAAACACGATAGGAATCAAACACGATACAAACCCTATGCCCGGTTCATTTAACAAATGAGCTTAAGCCTTAGTAGTGAGATTTGTATGCCTGTTTTCAAAAGTACATTTAAGCAAAACCAACCTTTGTTGAATGTGATACCTATTGGATGAAGGAACCGTGTGTCTCCTTCTAAACATCTACTATTCTACACAAAAGCAGATGGGCATAATGAAGTGGGAAAAATAGTTTTCTAACAAAAACTTATTGGAAATTGGTAAAAGATTTTAAAATTGTAAGAACGCCCGTAATGGGCGTTTATTTTTCGAAAATATTGCCCAAACACGCCCCATATCACCCCTTCGCCGCCCTCTCGGCGTGATCGGGCGTTTTTCGCGAAAAAAGGGTTGTTGGTGTTGTTTGAAACACACCAAAATGGTGCCTAGGGGATCGAGTTTACCGTTCAAACGGTAACGTTATTTATTGTTTTATCAAATTGAAAAAGGTTTTATCAAATTGAAAAAGAGAAAATGGAATAATGGATTGAACGTTTTATCAAATTGAAAAAGGTTCAACTAACTATGAAATTTATTTAGTGAATACTATAATCCAAAAAACATAACGTTAAATTTACTTTAGTGAATATTATTTCTTGTGGTTCTGGGTATAAATTGACATTTCTTTACTAATACCATTTGTAACTAAAGATGCACACTAACGTTATAAAGTAATATTTAATTACATGGTAAAAACGTAATTAAGATAACTAATATTTAAAAATTAGGTGCAACTAAGAAGATTTATAAAAGAATAACTACACGAGTAGCCCGCTGTGTATTTACTTTTCAACTTTTAACATTAATGCTTACAACCACTCAACTTTTTAAACACTTTGTAATCAAGTTTTACGTACGTATTGTTATGTGCATGTCTGTATAAATTTAAGTCGATTTACGTTTAGACGTAAGTTTTTTTAGGAAATCATTCAGGTCAAATATAATACGTTTTCATGTCGTACCATTCTTCAACTTAATAAAACATTAAAATGACTCAGGTCACATGTGGTACGTTTTCATTAGACGGTAACAATTTAAGTTACTTTACGTTTTAACGCCCCCACAAGGTGCCGTACCATTCTTTAAATTAATAAAACATTATATTCTTATGTGCTTATTTTTATGTACGCGTCAATATAAATTTAAGTTGTTTTACGTTTCAACGTAAGTTTCTTCGAAAATATACGTCAGGTCAAATATAATACGTTTTTGTACTTATTTTTATATACATTTTCAGTTGATCTACGTTTTATTGTAAACTTTGTTCGGAAACAGGTCGGTTCAAATATAATATGTTTTCATTAAACGCTATAAATTCGAGTTACTTTACGTTTACGTGTAGACCTTGCCGCAACGCGCGAGGAAATTTACTAGTTGACTGAAGTTCACTACATTTGTGGTCATATTATATTGTGAATCAGGCTGGCCCATTAAATACTGGTCAAGCCCAACCCAGAAGGGGAAACCGGACCTGGAAGTCTGGAACACATCAAGACAAGAGCATGAAAGGATTTTGTTATGAATACCACATCAACAAGCTAGAGAGCATGAGCATTGCACGTTATAGTGGGATAGGATAACATGAGTTCATTATGAAAATTTCTATGAATTGAGTCTTTCTCTCTCATCTCATTAATTCTCATTCACCCGGTGTCTAACCTGTTGGTATTACCAGTTATATTGCTTGCAGGAGACGTCATCGGTATAATAGAGCCCTATTTATTTTTCGATCCTTCGAAAATCTAGTATTACCGGTACATACCGGCAGGGGCGGTTCTTAGAAGAGCTCTAGCAGGGCCACGGCCCGGGCAAGTTTTTCGGCCGTAGTGCTAATTTTCCGCATTTCGATCGAAATTTTTTATATATACTATGTTTGGCCCGGGCTTGCCCGGGTTTTTTTTAGTGTCCGTGTCTTTCGGCCCTGGCACGTTCAACGGGCAAGATCCGCCACTGCATACCGATGAACTAGTTTATACCCATGTTCAATTTTGAGTTTAAACTCTACATTGAATTTTTATTTTTTTATTACATCAAAATCTACCTTTTAAGTGTCATTTTTGGGTTAATGTTTCTCGAGACTCAAATATGCTAAGAGATCCTATGATCCGGTTGATTATGAAAGTGTTAATCATTCAGAATTTTGGGTGGTTAAAGAAGAGCCAGAAGGAAAACTTCATAATGATGATATAGATAACATGTTTGGTGAGGAAGACATGAAACGCCTTCTCAAACATAAAGTTAGTTGTTATATATTTTAGTTATATGACAAGTATCCTTGTGTTTTAACACTCCAATGCCATAATATTTCTTATTTTAGGGTATACGGTGAGGGCGGCAAACCAGATCGGCAAATGGGTTTGCCGAGCGGTAACACCACAGCCGACCCATTTGCCGATCGGTAAGGAAACCGAGCGGTGTGGGTTTGCCGCACGGGAAGAGACCCATTTAACACATAATTTAAAAAAAAATTGAAAACAAAAAAAAAGTTTACCAATTCAAGTGTTTAACTATTGCCAACACTTTTTAGCATAGTTTAAACTTTTTAGATGGAATGACATGGCACCCTCTGATTGGTTGATTTTGAAATTTGCCACTTTCAAGTATTTAACTACTCCCTTCACCCTTATATTGTAGAAAACAAAAGTAATTATGTTCTTGATGATAATAATGAATTTCGTCTTTTAAGTGACCGTGAACTTGATGGGTTCAACACTACAATGCCATAAACCTATTGTAGAGTTTTATTTAAGAAAACTTTTGTGAAAAATCGATTTTTCATTATGGAATTTTGTAGCTTTGGATAATTTTTTGAATTAAAGTTGTATTTTTATTGATTATAAGGATGACTAGTCACCCGGTTAAACCGCTCGGTACAATAGTTAAACCGTTTTTTAGCCCCAACCCAATACGTTATAAAAACCAGTTTCTAAATCATTGCATCCACCTTCTAATTTTGAAAAAAGAGTCTAATTTAAATTGAAGCAAAATTAGTATAATTCATTTCATAAAATCAGTGATGCAAGAAATCTTAACCATTTATGAATCCAAAACAATACTAACGTAAGCAACACAATTGTTAAAATACACAAATGTTAAATAAACAATCCACAACTCATTTAGTGTATCAAGAACCCTAAATAGCTTACAAAGTCTACACACGGGGTGAAGCTCGACGGATTAGCCGCTCATGGTTGAAGAAACTTGGAATCAAGAAGTAAAATCTTGAAATCTTGATTTGGATCTTCGTTTTCGGTGTGAGGACAAATTTGAAAGTTTAGGGAGATGAGAGATTGATGAAATAGGCTCCAAAACTCTATTATAACTCCCCCCATTTGAAAATAGTCATACGATAGCATTAAACCCAAAATTCATAGCAAAAGACCATACTTCGCACGCTATAACAAGGCGTCGACGACGGGGGTAATGGTTGTTGGCGACGCGGGTGACATCCGAACACCTCTGTTTTCTTCGTTTCCTTGGCCCGGGTCCTTTTAGCTTCGTTCTAAAGCTCCATTAAGCTCCCTAAATGCATTTTATACCCATCAACGCATGCAAAACATAAACCCTGTCAAAGTAGTGCATTCAAGAACTTAACATAATTTCGCGAATTTAAACATGAAAAGCTAAGGACTTTCAAAGACCTATCACTTACTCCCTTAATAAACTATTGGTTTGCTGCTAAACGCATCCTTCGATAGTTCAAAGCCCAATTGATCATGAATTACTTTTTCGCCACAACTTCGTGATCCATAGGGGATTTGTCATATATATGGATTCCTTCCTCATTTCCTAGATCAGATGAAAACAAAAGACAACACCTTAGTCATCCACAAAATCAAAATACATGTCCCTAGCTGATAGTGTTGTTGAATTAACCTGGTTATATGCTCTTCTAAAAGAATTTGGGTCAGACACAACATTTGCCACAACTCTATAGTGTAACAACATTGATGCAACCTATCTTACCGCTAATCTAGTATTTCATGTGAAAACAAAACATGTTGACGTTGACATTCACTTTGTAAGAGAAATTGTTGCTCTAGGAAAGATACGCGTACACTTTGTTTCCATTTAGGATCAAATTGGAGACATCTTTACAAAACCTCTACCGATTCATAGACTAGTGTTTTTAAGTTCAAACATGTAGGTCGCTCTCTGTCCTAAACTGACGGGGAAATAATAATCCTATATGAAAATCACTACGTCAAAAATAGGCTACGACCACAATTTTTGCAAAACCGCCCTACCACACTTTTGAAAAAAAAAATTATGGATAAAGGTTATTCATAACATTTTAAAACACCTTAAGTCACACATTTTATTATTAGTGTGACAATTGTATAACAGTTCAAATGTGACATTTACTAGCCACAACTTGAAAAGTGTGACCAAATGTAATCTACTGTAATGGTATTTGTTTGATTTTTGATTCATGTGACGAAAACACACCGTTTCGAAACCTTTAGCCACAAATTAGATAAGGAAATGTGACAATCACTAGCCACATTAGAAAAGTCTGGCCAAATGTTATTAACTGCCACAATAGGTTTGTGATGTTGTGGCTAAAAGATAATACATATGGCCACTTATGAATTTGTGTGACCAAAGAGTAGTGTTTATTAGCCACCTAGAAAAAGAAAGAACACTTTAAACATTATGGTCACGTTTAAAGTTGTTATGTGTGGCTAAAAGTTATCAATGGTGATGACAAATCAAAAAAACATATGACTATGAATAGTCTATAGTCACACATTAATTGGTTCATGTGACAATCCTTAGTTACCCCAAAACCCATAAGAAGCGTTTCAACTTATAAAGACAACATATCGTCTCTACAGCTATGTAGGGAAGACATCTGTAGAGATGACATATGTCTCCTCCATACATCAACCTCCTTCTGAACTATACCAAATGTAAAAAAAGTGAGTCCAAATGTGACCAACTGTCAGAATAGTTATTTTACGTGTGGCTAAAAGTTATCCGTCATGATTGCAAATTAAAAACACATGACTATTAGTAGCATATAATTACACTTTATTGATTCATGTGACCAACTTTAGTTATCCACAAAATACGCCTAAGAATCGTTTCGTCGTGTAGAGACAACTCTATAGAGACGACATACGCCCAAGCTTCTCAGTGCTGAGATCATCGCGTACAACTACAAGGACATAGCATTCGCCCCTTACGGTGAACACTGGAGACAAATGCGTAAGATATGTGTCTTGGAGCTTTTAAGTGCGCGAAAAGTTCAGTCGTTTAGATCTATTCGTGAACAAGAGTCATGGGACCTCATTGAGTCCATCTCTACTCATAGATTGAAAACAATCAATCTTTCAGACAAGCTTTTCACCATGATTAACACCATCGTAAGTAGGATTAGTGTTGGGAGCAGATGCAAGGATCAAGACATGCTTCTTGAATTGATTAGGGAGGGTATGGATCTATCTGGTGGTTTTGATGTTTCTGATCTATTTCCATCTATCACATTACTGCCTCGAATTACTGGCACAAGGAAAAAAATGGAGATGATAAGCAAAAAGGCCGACGCGTTATTGAATAACATCATCTAGGAGCACAAAGAACGCCATGCCAGCCATGCGAATGAAGAAGATCTTGTTGATGTTCTATTGAGGCTCAAAGATGATGAGTGCTTCAATTTTCCGTTAAATCTTTACAACATTAAAGCAGTCATAGTGGTTAGTTTTACGCAATTTACAGTTGTTAGAGTATTTTAATATATGGTTTAACATATTAAAAGGCAAGGTTTCTGTGAACTAAATCGAGTAGAAGTTAAAGGACTTAATCACATACACTAATTAACATATGTTTAACCCAAAGAAGCATACATGACTTAATAATATTCTTGTAATGACCTTGAAAACTATGGCATAGGATATGTTTGCAGCAGGATCTGAGACTATGGGGAGTGGGGCGTCTCCCCTACCCAAGCCGCCCCAAGATGCCCAACACACCGCCCCCCATCGGCGTCCCCCTCCTTGGCGTCTCCCACAGAACGCCCAAAAATTTTCTTTTCCCCGGAATATATCCGTTGCCAACGGATAGTTTGATTGTACCTGCCATTTTTTTTAAACAAAACCATAACCCCCAACCCTTATAAATAATACCACATATCAAACACAAATACCACAATCTTCTCTCAACTCATCAAAATTTATACCATTCTCTCTATTTTTTACTCCTTTTTATAAAAAAATGTATCCCCACAACATCCCTCCTTTCAACCAAAATCCACGAACCCCACTCCCGAATACACAATCTTCCAATCCACAACCCGATATGGCGGACCCAAACGTTTTAAATAACCCCGCTTTTTACACCTATTTCAATAATATGCACGTTCCTAGCCCTACACCGCAAGTATACTACAACAATATGACGATACCGCAAAATATGGGGTTCGCCACGTGGAACACACAACAACCCGGTGGTTTTCAAAACGTTGGAGGATCGAGCCAACAAAATGGTATAAATTTTTTATTTATTTTTTTGTAAAGAATATGTTTTTTTTTAACTTTGTTTGTTTTCCATCTAGCGGTTGATTTAGATGACGAAGAAGTTCCGGAGACCCAGTTCCATGTCGGTGAAAATGTTGGTGAACCTAAAAAAAAAAGAAACGTTCACACAAGAGGAAACCACCGGGTGAAGAACGCTTGAAAAGCAAACCGATACCATGGACTTCCAACGAGGAAATGAGCTTGTCCAAGGCTTGGCTAGAAATAACCGAAGACCCGAGATATAGTAAGTTGTCTTATAACTTATTGGTCTCGTATTTACAAAGTTTTCTATAGGTAACTATTGTTTCGTTTTTTATAGGTAACTATCAAAAGGAAAAAAAACATATTGGTCTCGTATTTACAAAGTTTTCCTCAAGTTGGAAGATCAACAAGAGGGATACCGTGATGCCGATGGTATCGGCTCGAAGTGGCGTAAAATGCGTCCTTTGATTCAAAGTTTCAGCCAAATATACACTCGCCTAAATAACTCGAGTGTGTGCCAAAGTGGTTCCGACAATGCGATGCTCCAAGCAAACGCCCAAAATGAATTCCGAGCCGAACACCGGAAGGCGTTTCCTTATCTTGCTATTTGGCAAGTTTTAAGAAAGAGTTCGAAATTTTACATAGTCATCGCCTTCGATCCATTTAAAACTCGTGGCCAACCGTCGGCTAAGCGGTCAAAAACCTCATCCTCAAACGACCATCAAAGTCAAGGGTCGGACGCTCGGTGCCAACTAAATCTCAACGACATTGAGGAAGATTTGGAAGAGCCACATGAAGAGGACGATGCGTTTGAACCACCACAACGGCCGGTTGGCCGAGATAGGGCCAAAAAAGCCGCCCAACCGTCTTCTAGCGGTGTACGAATCGACTACACCGAAACGTTCGAAAAAGTCACCAATAAGTTGGACGGCTTGTTGCAAACGAGCCAACAACGGCTCAACTTAAAAAAAGAACACGGTGACCGAAAGCTAAAGCTGAAAGAAAGTCGTCAAAAAGCACTTGATTTGCAAATATTAACAACCGACACGACAAACCTTTCTGGAGCCGAGCTCGCTTTAGTCGAACAAATGAAGCAAGAAATTCGAGAAAAATATAACCTTTGTTGATTGTATTTTTTTTTGTTGATGTATTTTTTTTTCGGTTGATGTATTTTTTATTTTGTTGAAGTAATTTTTTTTGTTGAAGTATTAGTTTTTATTTACTTTGATCAATACTTTTATAAAAAAAATAGGACTTTTTTATATCTTTTACATAAAAAAAGACAAAATAAATCAATGCCACGTGTCGCAAGACGCCCTAGCCAGCCAAGTTGCTCCACTCCCCTTTTTTTGCCCAAAATCCTCTAATCTGACGTGGTGCCACGTGTCGGAAGACGCCCTCTCAAAAGAATGCCCCACTCCCTTTAGTCTGATAGTTCTTCGGTGACAGTTGAATGGGCTATGTCAGAGCTAATGAAGAATCCAAGGGTGATGAAGAAAGCACAAGATGAACTCAGGAATGTACTTAAAGGAAAGACAAAAATCCAAGAGTCAGATATGCAAGAACTAGACTACCTTAAACAAGTTATTAAGGAAACCTTAAGGTTGCACCCTCCTCTTCCATTTTTATTACCTAGAGAGTGTCGTGAGGATTGTGAGATTGGAGGATTCCATATACCAATCAAAACAAAAGTTATAATCAATGCGTGGATGATTGGGCGCGACCCAGATTACTGGATTGACCCTGAAAGTTTCGTACCGGAGCGATTTAGTGAGAGCACTCTTAACATCATGGGAACAAATTTTGAATATCTCCCTTTTGGGGCCGGAAGAAGAATGTGCCCGGGCATGCTCTTGGGGTTGGCTGACGTGGAGCTTCCTCTCGCGATGCTACTCTATCACTTCGAATGGGAACTTCCAAGTGGACCAACGTCTAAAAATTTTGATATGTTCGAGTCTTTTGGAGCTACTCTAAAGCGAAAGAATGACTTGCTTTTAGTTCCGCATCCTTACAACACCAACTATTAATGCATTTTGTATTGAAATGTTTGTTTTTGATTGAGTTTAAGGTCTTTAAATGTAACAATGTTGTGACTCAAGAAATAATTTAAATTTATAATATCTTTTTAAACAAAAAAAAAATATCTTTTTAAACAAACCAATCGACAATATGTAAAAATAATTTGAAGGAAAAGAATCCATCACTGTTATCATCACCATTCACCACAATCCCTAAAACATCGTTAATTTCCTGCACTGGAATCTTAAATACTAAAAACTAACTCTCAAGATCCATTATTTTGGGACATTATCTTTAACAATTAAACAAACCAAGATCTGGATTCGTGTAAAAGATTCTAAAATTAAAACGATTTCTTTAAGCTAAAGATCAAGTCACATGTAAATAAAATGTTAATCATAAATGTAAGACCTTTTACAACGCTGAACCTCATCCAAAATCTAGATTTAACATATCAATACAAATCACAACCATTCCAAACTCAATTTGTCCTCCAACACTAAACCACTTCAAACCTCCAATTCATTATCCATCTCATCTTGGCCTGTAAACGAATCGAACGTTCAGCAAATAGTTCGTGAACCGTTCGGTGGGAAGTTCGTTTATGTTCGTTCGTTTAGTTAATGAACAAACACGAACAAGATATTATGTTCGATTAATTAAACGAATGAATACGAACAAAGGTCTCTTCGTTCTACTGCGTTTGGGAGCGTTCGGTAATGTGTTCGTTTACATTCGTTTGTTTATGTTTATTTGTTAAAAGTTTTTTTTAAAATTTTTAATATTTCACTCTCTGTCTCTCTCTCTTAAGTTTTACTTCCCCCCCCCCCCTCCCCCCCTTTTTACTTTCCTCCCTAAACAATAATTAATAATGATATTTTATAGAAATAATAAAATGCAAACCTTTATCTAACCATATGAAAAAGTTGGGACTAACGACAATTTTTGGGATATGTCTAAGTAACTTTAGATAATTATGTTTTTTTTTTTTTTTTAAAGGTGTGAATTATTCGCGAATGTCGGGAGGTGTAGCATACGTTGTAAAAGGAAACTTGGGGAACGAAAATTGTAGGGTTTCTTGGAGTGTTTTCACCATTCCATACAATATAATCAACATTCAGTCGTCTAGAATGCATTCCAACATGAGGATTGAAGACCAATTCACAATCATAAGTGGCTAATTTCTTCATCGTTCCCTTTGAGTGGTGGATTCTTATAAGTGGATGATTGTTTTCAGTTTTTCTTTGTAGTTGAGATTCGTAATCTAAGCATTCGATGCTTTTTGCATAGTTATCTTCGATTTTCTTTTCCTTAATATGTTTATCAGTGATAAGAGCCAAGATAGCAGTATGGCCCTTGCGTAGACTCTTCTAGGCTTTCAAGTACGAGATGATGCGTACGATAACACCACTATTTTCACCTTGAACAGATAGGGTTTCTCAACTAAGGAGGGGGATACAAATGATTTTCTCTTAACAGAGAATCTCGGCTTGGTTTTTAAATAACCGATCCATTCCGACAACAACGTCGAAACTACCTAATAATCCAGAAAAGGTCTCATAAACATGATTAAACGTTGTAGAATGATACAAAATCTAATCTAACACCATCAAATGTTTGGAATCTATAAGATTGTGTGTGAATATGGCGCGACAATGTAAATAATGTTTTGATTCAATTTTTGCAGAACTTCGTTACACGTGATCTCCTTTTACAATGCTAGACCCCAAGTTTTGACACTATAGTGCACCAATAGTCTATCTATAGACAAATAGCCCTAGCACCACTACTCACGCACTACTACTCACGCACTACTACTCACGTACTACTTGATACATTACGTACCAATGCTGCGCTATGCAGGACTCCTGTGCTGTGTATCATTGATATGTTTTACATTCAAAATTCAAACAAATCTAAGAAACGTGCTACCATATATAAATGACAAATACAAAAGATGCATGCATTAGACTTAAATGTATTAACATACTCCCCCTTAGATATTCCCGCAGTCTTGTCTTGTGTTTGTCTACACTTTATATTGAAAAACTTCTTCATGTACACTCTCTAGTGAGATTCAAAACTCTTCTTTGGAGTTTGATCCATCTTTGGAGGTCTGACAAATTGATACTTTGACATTGTCACTTCTTTCATTCTTTTCTCAGTCTATTGATTCTTCTTTTGTTTCTTCTCCTCTTTCTCTTTGTTGGTGCATACGTCTGTCGACTTCGTTTTGTATCGAGTCTTGTACTAGAATTGTTAGATCAGGGCACGTTATACGAGAAAATAGGATTTATGTGTTGAAGGGTTAATTTCGCTTGAAAGTGGCAAGTGCACTTTCAAACAAAATCAACATTGGTAATTTCGCTTGAAATGGCCAGTGCCACTTTCAAGCGAAATCAGCTCCTCTATATATACCCTTGGAGCGAAATCATTTGTAATGTTGATGTTTCCGGTACCGAAGTGCTGCCGACGTGTCTACTGATCTGTAAACTTGTTATAATCAATATACAAGACATTTAGAAGTGAATCAAGCTGTTTTCCAAGTCAATTCATTTGTTTCCGCCTCTTGAATTGATTAGAACTCTTCTGATCGACTCGTTTGGGTCACAGAATGATCCTACAAGTGGTATCAGAGCTCAGGAAGAAGAGTTCTTGCCAAAATAGCCATAATTTCTGACTTCAACACCTTCTTTTTCAAAATTAACAAGTTTTTACGGTCAAAATGGATTGAATTTCATACATAACATGCGAAACAGTGTTTTAAAGAATCCTTGAAAGAATTGGACCTTAATTCAGCTTAAAATTGGTAAAATTCGTAATTCCGCTTGAAAATCAGATCGAATATGATGATGTCAGCAACATTTCACACGAAATTAGCACTTGATTCCGCTTGAAATTCTAATTTTGTTTGAAAAGTACCCTTGATTTCACATGAAATTACCTGTTTTCGCACCAAATTGGTATTCCGTTTGAAAGTGTGCTGTTTCACATGAAATCAGGTATTTCGTGTGAGATTGATTCCGTTTGAAAGGGTTATTTCGCACCATAAGTGTTATTTCGCTTCAAAGGGGTATTCCGCTTCAAAAGTGATTCCGTTTGAGAGGTGATTCCGTGTGAAGGGGTTGATTCCGCACCAAGAGTTGATTCCGTTCGAAACTGTATTTCGTGTGAAACTTGATTTTTTTTATACATTTTTTCCGAAACATGGAAGAGGAATTCTACAATGCGTTTGCTACTCCATTTGCACCAGTTACAGCTGCTGAAACATTGTACAGTGAGAATGAAACGGGAACTCATCAAAAACTGCCAAAGCTTATGTACATTGAAGATTTTAAAGGATGGAAGAATCGATTTGAGAACTGGGTGCAAGCTTATAAGTTTGACGCATGGTGTTCATTAGAGAAAGATTACGAGAAACGGAAAAATGAACGTGGGCTTGAAAAAGTGTTTTGTGACTTTTCGGAGAATGATAAACTGAAGTATACTAGTGAAAAAATGATGATCAGTATTCTTCAACAAGCAATTATAGAAGATATCTTTGTTTTGCTCCAGCATGAGGATACTGCTAGGTCAATTTGGACGGTATTGATTCAAAAGTTTAAAGGAAGTGCAGATATGATCAAGAACAAAAAGGCTTTACTTAAGAAATCATTTGATATGTTTGTAGCCTTTGACCATGAAACAACAAAAATGACCATTGATAGATATTGTCATCTTGTTTTGGAAATGGGAAGATTGGACATAAAGAAAGAAGACGATGAATGGGTTGATAAACTTGCTGATGCATTACCACAGCAGAAATGGGGAACTTATTTGTTGATCCTAAAACACATGAGAAAAACTGAAAATATGAATCTGGCACAGTTTATTCAGAGGATTGAAGAGCACGCGTTGGATATTCAGAAAACGACAATTATGAAAAATCCAAATGCTCAACAAGATGTCAGTTTATACTACAGAGGAAACAAATTTGAAGTTACTCCAAGCCCAAAGATTCAAACTGGTTTCAGTGCTGATAGTTCTTCTGGTACAAAGGGAAGTACTGTGACTTAAAGTGGTGGATCTTCATCCTCGTATTCAAGTTTTGATCCAAATTTTACAACACCGAGTCCTCAACAACAGAATTCTACAAATCTGCAGTGCAATGTTACCTTGAACATTCAAAATGGTCAAAATCTTTCTCCAGAAATAGCTAAGCAACACATGGCATCACTTGTTGCTATGTTGGAATCGTATGAAAGCTTGGTTGCAGGTAGAATTGGGAATCCGATGCTTACCAAAGAGGATTATGACCAGATTGACGCTGAGGAACTTGAGTTGATGGATGTAAAGTGGTGTTTAGCCAGTGCTGTTCGAAGAGCAGAAAAATTTACACAAATCACTGGTAGAGATGATTTTCGGGGAATAAGAGAATCTCCGATAGGGTTTGACAAATCAAAGGTCACCTGTTTTCGTTGCAAAGGAAAGGGACATTTTAAACATGAATGCAAAAACAAAGAAGCAACAGGAAGACAAGATGGAAATAATGATTATTATCAAAAGTCAATTTTTCATCAGACTGTTCAACAACCACAAACTGCACATGCACGTGCCATTGAAGAAAAAGATAAAAGAGCTTGTTTTGGTATAATTGATCAAGATGATGAATTTGTTGCAAAGGGATTTAGCTGGGATAAATACATTCCACCTGGTTCAGGTCTTGTTGCTAGAATTCTGGAAGAAGATGAAGTCAAATCGAGTTCAAAAAGAGTACCGATTTTTCCAGATTTTGGAAGTGATGTTGATACAGATGATGAAGAAGAATATATCAATAAAGCTAGAAAAGGTCTGGATCCTAACAGTTTTAATTTGTTTTTTGGAGATAAAGTTGAGATGCTGAATGAGAAGAAGATTGTCAGACTGAAGAGAGAGCTGGAAGCAATAAAAAGAATAGCTGATGAAAAGGCAAAGATGGAAGCTAAAGAAGCAAATGTTGAACAAATAGTGGAGAAAGTGGTAGAGAAAATTGTTGAAATAAAAAAAATAGTCGAAGTTGAGAAAATCGTCGAGGTAGAAAAAATTGTTGAAGTTGAAAAGGTTGTCGAGGTTGAAAAGATAGTTGAAGTCATTAAACCTTGTCTGAAATGTTTGGAGTCTTGCAAACATTGTGAGGAGAAAGACAAGAAGATTTGTGAACTTGAAGAGATGAAAGAGAATTTGTTGTCTGATATAAAATATGTGAAAGAGTCGTATGACATTCTGAATAGAACAGTTGATGGTTTGAAGAAAACAAATCGAGAAGTAGATGTTGCAATGGCAATGATGAGCTCTACATTAATGACAAAGCAGAAGGTCATCAATGAGTATATTGAGGATTGTGCAAAGCTTAAGCAGGATTTGGAATTTGAAAAAATAGAGAGTGAAAGAATCAAACGTTTGTTGTTGAGTTATACAACATGTGATTATTTGATTGATCGAGTTTATCCTACTGTTGCAGGTCTTGAAGTGTTTCAAGATAAAAAGACAGAAGATTTGGATACTGGTAAGAAACAAAGTGTCAAGTATAACAAGTGTCCGCCCCCGATCTATGAAAGTTATTCTCCTAGAAAGCCAAATGAGGAACGTTTAAATAAGGCTCTCAACATAAAGTTAAAGTCTGAAACCATTGATGAGTTACCAGACAATATTGATGTCACATTCACAGCGTCTGACACTGATCATGAGTCTGAGTTGTTAAAGAAAGTGGTAGATCAGGTGTTAGATATGGATGAAGAGTCAAAGTCGGAGTCTAAATCTGAAAGTCCGAGTTCATCAGAAAAGAGTCCGAGTTCACCGGTTAAACGGGTTTACAATAAAGAATTCCTGTTATCAAAATCTAATTTGAATGACGAACCAATCAATGTGGCATATACTTTGAATGATTCAGACAAATTATATTCTGATGAGGAATTTCCGATAAGAAGTGTCAAATCTGAAATGGTCAAACAGGTTTTCAAATTAACAGAAATTAATATTTATGAAATAAAAGATTTAAATCTTTCTGAAAAACCTAAAAAGTACACTTCAAGAGTTCAACAGAGATTGAACAAGAAAAAGGGTTACAGTTTTGGTTCAGGTTATCGAAAGAAACCAAACCACAACGGTAATTTCAAAAAGCAAGGTTTAGGTTTCATTCCCCCGGAAAACTATAAAAATGAAAAATCTTATAAAACAAAAACTAAATTTGTTTCAGGTGCAAGCTCAGTAGAAGAAGAGAAGAAACCATTCTGGAGACAGTCAAATCAAGAGTTTCTCCCTGAGAAGAAAAAGAATATGATGATGAGAACTGAGAAAAGAGTTGAGAGAAGAACTTGTTACAAATGTCAAAAAGTTGGACATATTGCTTGGAATTGCCAACAATTCAACAACACAAAACAGGGAGTTTCTTTTAACTCAAAATTGAAAGAAAAACATGTTGATGAAAAGAAACAATCAACTGAGAGATCTAATGTTTTTGAAAATTCAACTTTCGAAACTGGTGATGTTTCAAAACATTTTTACAAAAGAAAAGTTGATTTGAACAAACAAAGATGGGTTGTAAAATCTGAGAGTAGTTCTGACAGTGAATCTGATTCCATAAAATCAGAGGAGTCATTTGTTGAGAAAAAGGATGAGAATTCCGTTCCAGAGTTGAACGAGGAAAACTTTCCGCCATTGTCAAAAGAAAATTTGAAGTTAAAAGTTGGTAAAGTTGAGATTTCAGATCAATTCTTTACTGGTAAGAAAGAATTTGATGCTGAATAGGTGTTTAATGGAAAAGTTAAACATATTTTTGGAAAGATGGTTGATGGGAACGTGAAGGATGTAAAAGATTTTTACAAATCGAAAAGATGGTGGGACAGATGCGTGCCAAAATCACCCAAGGCTGGTCAGGCTTGGGTGACATGTTTTTCAGACTGAAAATCGGACTTGCCGGAGCTCCCAAGTGGGTAATCGTGGAGCAGGAATCGGCATCATTCTTGAATATGTTTGGTTGGTAAATCTACAGGTGGTATCTTTAAATTGTTATATGTTGATTTACAAATGGTGTTGGTTGATAAGTGATCCTACAAGAGATTGAAGAAGGTTTTCACTTACAAATGGTAAATCAAGGACATTAAGTTGTACTTGTTTTTCCTACAAATGGTATTTTTGGAGAACAATGTGATGAACCCCTATCCTACTAGTGGTAAAATCAACAAAACTTATTTTCCGGAAAAACCATTTGATTAAAACAAACTTAAGTGTTTTGAAATCATAATGGGAAAATAGTTTGTTGTCAGGGGGAGTTCTGATTGTTTATGCCAAGTGGATGGCGAATTGAAGAAATTCGCAACAGTTGTCATTTACTTGTACAGTTTGTTTTCAAATTTCCTTTAAATGATTTTGAATTTTAGGAGGAGTAAGAAATTTCAGAAAATACAAAAACATTAGAAAATTTGAAAAAGTCAAAAACATGATAAAATCAAAAATGAGTTTTGTTGTAAAAAAGAGGAAATGATAGTACATCAGTGGACAATCACAGCATGCTAAAGAAATGGGAAGTCAAAAATGTGATAAACGGTCTCACTGATGATGTGCCACTAGGTTTTTGCACATTTAGTAGATTGTGTCGAGATATAAACCTAAATATCAAACTTGCTTATATCGTGGATAACATCTCTCGGATATATGGGTAACCCCCGAAATCTTGTTTGAAGGACCCCTCTTTCTGAGATACTAGGTCTTTATGCTTAGTGATATCTGGGGTATTATCCCGGGACTTCTGATTTTGCGGAAGCAATGGCCTAGTCCTCGTATAATACTTTACGCTTGCTTGAAATATAGCACCACCCTCAGCATAAAAAATGATGAAACATTGAAAAATGCTAATCATGTGCTGTTGAAGAAAAGATTCTCTAAAGGGAACACACCAAAAGTCAAAGCCGTCATCTCTCTGATTTTGCGGAAGCAATAGCCTGAGCTCTCATGGCCCTCGCAATCTTTCTTCTAGGCCTTTGAATGGTATTAACAGCACCCCCCTCATTTTCTAATTCTTGAATAACTACCTTCGACGCATGTGTAGGACTAAAGTAATTTTTAACCTTGGTTTCACCATGTTCTATAAACACCTTAATAACTTTGTTTTTTGCAACATATTTGGCCAAAAGCCTAACATCACCATCATTACCTAAAGGACATAATCCAACATCTAAATCTAAATCAGGAATCTTAAAATGGTAATACAACTTCACATCAGGAACATATAGTTGAAGATCTCTCACCATCCAATCGATTTCATGCACTGAAAATTCCTCAATGTTGCAGTAGTCAACAAAAGCAGCTTTACCAAAAGCATATTTTCTTCCTGGTGACGGAGTAAACACACCACCATAAAGAAGTTTTATGCTGAAAAAGTTCTCAAAACCATCTGCACATACATTGAACTCATATTAGGGTATAAAATTAGGGTTTTAACATTTTATTTGTCTATATTGCATGTTGTTGAACCTGTACCATTCTTGCACAATGAAGCTAGGGTTTTAACGATACATACCGTAAACACTCTCTGGTACAAACTGCTTCACATACTCAGAATTGGACCAGAAATTCCACTGACGGTTGTTGTTTGGATGTTGAGGATCGTCGTCCTTCATTTTCATGGGAAGATTCTGATGATCAATCGATCAGATTTAGCGTTTAGATTGTGTGAAGAGATTAGGGGAAGATGATGAGCCGGATTCGCCTTAGGGAGGGAGGGAAAACAACTGACAATTAGGGAGTAGGGATGCAGGCATACTTTTAAATGCTAGAAACAAATAAACTGACCAAAATACCCCTCACGTGATATGCACATGGGGTCACTTAACAGAGAAAACTAACTGAAGTTAGAGCCAGGGACTATCCGAGAACAAAACGGAAAACCACAGGGACTATTCAAGTAGTTTTAGAAAGATAGGGATTATAGATGAAAAAAGGTGAAACCACAGGGACTATCCGGGCATTTCTCTCTCAAAAAATTCCAAAAAATCAAAAAAATTCCAAAAAAATCTAAAAATAAAAAAAATTCTAAAAATCATAAAAATTCTAAAAAATTCAAAAAATTCTAAAAATAAAAAAAATTCTAAAAAATCATAAAAATTCTAAAAAATCCAAAAATCATTAAATGTTTCGGCACGAACCGTTTCGACCTGTACCGTTTCGAACCGTACCGTTTCGACCCGTACCGTTTCGAACCGTACCGTTTCGACGCGAACCGTTTCGAACCGAACCGTTTCGACCCGTACCGTATCGAACCGAACCGTTTCGATGCGAACCGTTTCGAGCCGAACCGTTTCGATCCGAACCGTTTCAACCCGTACCGTTTCGAACCCGAACCGTTTCGACCCGAACCGTTTCGACGCGAACCGTTTCGAGCCGAAGCGTTTCGACACGAACCGTTTCGACCCGTACCGTTTCGAACCCGAACCGTTTCGAGCCGAACCGTTTCGACGCTAAGCGTTTCGACCCGTACCGTTTCGACGCGAACCATTTCGAGCCGAAGCGTTTCGATCCGTACCGTTTCGAACCGTACCGTTTCGACGCGAACCGTTTCGAACCGAACCGTTTCGACCCGTACCGTATTGAACCGAACCGTTTCGATGCGAACCGTTTCGAACCTGTACCGTATCGAACCGTACCGTTTCGACCCGTACCGTTTCGACCCGTACCGTATCGAACCGAACCGTTTCGACCCGTACCGTATCGAACCGTTTCGACGCAAACCGTTTCGAACCGAACCGTTTCGACCCGTACCGTTTCGAACCGTACCGTTTCGACGCGAACCGTTTTGACGCGAACCGTTTCGAACCGTACCGTATCGAACCGAACCGTTTCGACGCGAACCGTTTCGAGCCCGTACCGTATCGAACCCGAACCGTTTCGAACCCGTACCGTTTCGAACCGAACCGTTTTGACGCGAACCGTTTCGAACCGTACCGTATCGAACCGAACCGTTTCGACGCGAACCGTTTCGAGCCCGTACCGTATCGAACCCGAACCGTTTCGAGCCGAACCGTTTCGACGCGAACCGTTTCGAACCGTACCGTATCGAAACGGTTCGGCTCGAAACGGTTCGGGTTCGAAACGGTACGGGTCGAAACGGTACTGGTTCGAAACGGTTCGCGTCGAAACGGTTCGGTTCGATACGGTACGGGTCGAAACGGTTCGTGCCGAAACATTTAATGATTTTTGGATTTTTTAGAATTTTTATGATTTTTTAGAATTTTTTTGATTTTTAGATTTTTTTGAATTTTTTAGAATTTTTATGATTTTTTAGATTTTTTTTGATTTTTTTGAATTTTTTGGAATTTTTTTGATTTTTTGGAATTGGATCAAAATGGCAACTGAAAACATTAGTGATTATGTACAAACTGGGTTTTTGGATGGAGTTAGACAAAATGATCAAAATGGAAACAAAATGTAAAAGTCAGGGACTCAGAGTCACAAAAAAAACTATTTGGATCAAAGTGGCAAATTTAGACAAAACTCAGGGACTAAAATGACAATTTACTCTTAACTTTAACCGTAAGGTAACTAAAAACAAAAAAAAGTAAAAAAAAAAAAAATAGAAATTGCTTTGTAAGTAGTGTCTACTTCGAAACCACAAAAGCATGCATATCTAAGAATTTTAAATTTTATTATGCATTATAATTAGTTTGGGAACCACAATAGACGAGTAAAAAGCAAAAAAAAAAAAAAAAAACCATTTAAAAATATACATGTATGCAATGTTGCAGAAGTCGTTTTAGGCGCCCGATTAATCGCCGCCTAGGCGGTAATCGGTGAGCCATCGCTTAAATAATGGCAAATCGGTTAAAAAAATCGGTCTCAGTCAAAGACGGTCAAAATCGGACCTAGTCGGAGAAAATCGGAAGAAATCGATGGAAATCGGACTAATCGGACCTGGAAATTTATACTCACTTAACCTGTTTTTTCGACCCGATTCATGGTTTTAACGGGTTTTATGGCATAATCTAAAGAAACTTACCATTGCACACCTCATTGCCGACACTCACATGCGACGGCGGCCTTAGCCTTCTTCTCCGGCGACCTTAGCCTTCTTCTCCGGCGGCCATGTATGTAAAATATGATTCTTGTTGTTTATTGTTTATGAAAGAGACTCATTTACTTTATTAATCAATATCATTTAATGTTGATGCATGATATATATGTATATGTATACTGATATATCGAGAGAAACAATTTTTTAAATATTTTATTCTTTCAATGTTATTGTCTGCCTAATGGGTTACACACTTAGTTTAAAAACTTATTTTATTGAATGAGTTTATTAAGTTTTTTAATTTAACTAATTATAATGGAATAATTAATATTATCAATAAATTCTTGCTTATGTTTGGACCATACTATTTGAAACTTGAAGTATTTATGTGAATTTTGAAGTAATATTTTTATATTATTGTGTATGTAAATATATATTTGAAAAATTACATATAAGAATTCCCATTCCGATTAATCCCGATTAATCCCTAGGCGGTACCTCACCGCCCGACTAGCGCCTAGCGCCTTCTACAACATTGCATGTATGCATGGAAAACAGCTCTCACATTGAAAATTTTATTATGTTTCAATGTCTCTAGGTCATTTTCTTTTTTCTTTTCTTTTGCTCATGGAGAACCGGCAATAAAAAATTTGCACATGTAAAGCAAAAGTTGCAGAAGACGAGACGCATTCATCTTGTGCGAAATCACCTTCTTCTTCTTCATGTGAAATCACTTTTTTCTTCCTGGAACAAGCTGCATCGGGTCGGTTTTGTATTTTTCGGGGTTTTTGGTTCCAGACCCGAGAACCGAACCGAACCCGATAATTACATAATCAAGGAACCAACTACCAACCGAGTTACAATATTACGGGTCGGTTTCGGTTTATGTTCGGTCCCAATTTCGGGGTTTTTCGGGTAAAACCGAATTTTGCTCAACCCTACATAACAGATTGGTTATGATTATGATTATGGTTTTAAGCCAAAAGCAACCCAAATGAACCAATGCACACTCCTAATGATACCTCAAGTTATATAACAAATATTAAAAGCGTTAAAACTGTTGGTACTGTTTTTAATATGTTTTTGTTTCTGAAATTAACCTCTTCGCCCCTTACATGTATTTTACTTTACCCATGACCTGAGTCCACAGTGGCGGACGTATGATTTTTTTTTTTCAACGGGGTCCATTTTTTTCGGTGTTTAAAATTTTCATAACAAAACGTTAAAATTTTCGGGTCGAGTCATAGCGAGGTTTGAACTAAATTTAAAAAAATAAAAAAACAGGAAAACGAGCTATACAAGGATTGAACCATGACCTCTTGTTGGTAAAGAGAGGGATTTACCACTACACCAGGTTTCCTTTACTTTCTATGGTGTCCACTTAATTGTATTTATGAGGTACTTAAAGAATACAATTTAATATGCCGAATCTACTAATTTTGTTTTTTAAAACATTGGGGTTCGGGGACCCTGACCCACTCTATGTGGGTCCACCATGCCTGAGTTGACGAGCTCGATATCGGCTCGTGTATTATTTATTAATTAATTAATTTGTATTAGTTATGATTATTTTTCGAGTTAAATGTCTGGTTGGTCCCTGTGGTTTGTAAATATTGCAGACTTGGTCCTAGTGGTTTACTAATTACAGAGTTAGTCCCAGTGTTTCCAAATTTTGCACTTGGGTGATCCTTATCACTAACCCATGTTGATTTTCTCAGTTAAATGTATGCGAAATGACTAGATTGCCCCTAAAAAATAAAAAAAATAAAGATTGCCCTATCATCTTAACAATCTTCAACTACATCTCCGACATCAAACTCACTCTTTCCGACCAACATACTCACTCTCATTCATTCATGGAACCGTCACCAGAAAACATCTCCGACGACTTCGACCGGTTACCTGACCCTATCATCTTAACAATCTTCAACTACATCTCCGACATCAAAACCTTAATCCGCTGCCGATCCGTTTCTCGCCGTTTCAACTCACTCGTTCCTCACTCCGACTCGCTCCTCCTCCGAGTTGACCGAGTCATCTCCGCCGCTGACTCCGGTGACGACGGCGACACTTCCTCCGTCATTGGTTTCTTCAAATCCATCGTTAAATCGATCCAAAACCTAATTTCTTCTCCTCCACATCATCAATTACAATAGCAATATTCTCCGATGATGATTCTTCGAACATTCGAGAGGATTAAACAGCTGGAGATCGAGTTACCTAACGGAGATTAGAGAAACGAGCGGCGATCAAGTGGAGAACGGAGTATGGTAAGACGTTGAAATTGATTATGGGTGTACCTATTGGCACACCAATACCAATGTGCCTATATGCACACCAAAAAAGTGGTTTTTTGTCTTATATGCACATCCTGCAGTGTCGAGCTGTGGCCAAATCGCGGCGTTTTGGTCCGGTCAATCAGACAAAGACTGACGGGTGTCTGACGGGTCTGTTGACCGGACCAAAACGCCGAGCTTTGGCCCCGTTTTGGTCCTGTCAACCAGACACCCGGTCAGTCTTTTGTCTGGTTGACCGGACCAAAACGCGGCCAAAGCTCGGCGTTTTGGTCCGGTCAACAGACCCGTCAGTTTTTGTCTGGTTAACCGGACCAAAACGTCGCGCTTTAACCACAGCTCGATACTGCAAGGTGTGCATATAAGACAAAAAACCACTTTTTAATATGACTATCTACACACTTGGTGTGTAGATAGTTTGAGCCTTGATTATTACACTGTGTTCCAGAATTTACTAACGGAAGAAAATGAAAATAAAAAAAAAAGTAAAAATATTTTGTGTTTTAAAGTTTCATTTAAGGAAAAAAAAGAAAGGAAATGAAAGGAAAACTAGGCTAAATTTTTTAGTTTTAATTTTCTTCCGATTTGGGAGGAAATGCTGGGAAAGACATTTTTTTTTCTTTTTTCGTCATTTCCTTTCTCACATTTACTTTCTTTTCTTATCCCTCGTTAAGTTAACTCGGGAATAGAGCGTTAGAGATAGAGAAGATAAAGGTACTGTGATTATGAATGAATTAGGGTGGGCTATCTTTATTTTTTTTATTGTTTAGGGGTAATCTAGTCATTTTGCATACTTTTAACTGAGAAAATTAACATGGGTTAGTGATAAGGATCACCCGAGTGCAAAATTTGCAACCACTGTGACCAACTCTGTAATTAGTAAACTACTAGGACCAAGTTTGCAATATTTGCAAACCACAGGGACCAACCAGACATTTAACTCTTACTTTTCTATAAACTTTATATATAACATAATACACATTAGGGGGCCGCTAAAATGAAAATCACCCCCAGTTATGAGAACCACGAGAACTATTTTCCAACAATTGATCGTTGAAGATGGATAAATGAGATTAAAAGTTATAAAAACAATATTAAATTCATTTTGTCTTATTATGTTTTTTAATATTTTAATGTCAAAAGGGCAGTTAAGTAAATTTGCTTGTGTTGTCTTATTGTAAATATTATTTTTTATTACTTTTTTTTGTCTTTTTAAATTAATTGTTTTTTTATTAAAATCAGATTTTTTAATTAAAAAACATTTTAAAATCTGATTTTTTTTACAAAAAATAATTTTTGTCAGGATTTTTTTACAAAAAACGTTTTTACGAGCCGCTTTTAACGCCCCGTTTTTTACACGCCGTTTTTAACCGCCGTTTTTATACCCGGTTTTTAAGCGCCGTTTTTTTACGCCCGGTTTTACAAGCCGTTTTTTAGTGCGCCGTTTTTTACGCCCCGTTTTTACACGCCGTTTTACGCCCCCGTATTTACGCATCGTTTTATCACCCGGTTTTTTTACGAGCCTTTCTTTACGCCCCGTTTTTTACGTGCATTTTTTACGCCCCGTTTTTTTCGCCCCATATTTACGCGCCGTTTTTTTTACACGTTTTTAAACTTTTTTTACGTTTTTAAACTTTCTTTTTACAAAAAAAATTTTACCGAATTTTTTTTTCATAAAAACTTTTTTTACAAAAGACAAAAATTTTTACGAAAACCTTTTTTACGGTTTTAAACTTTTCTTTTATAAAAACTTTTTTACAAAATAACAAAAATAGGAGAGAGAAATGTGAAGAGAGAGTAATTGAAAAGAGAGAAATTGAAAAGACTTTAAAAAAAGACTTTAATAAGAGAGAGATGATTTGATAGTTTTGATTAAATGACTATATTACCCTTTTGGTTGTCATTATCTGATTGGTGGAGAGTAGTTCTCGCGGTTTTCGCAACTGGGGGTGGTTTTCATTTTAACGGCCCCATACACATTATATACCATAGTTATTTTTATTATAATTCTATAACTAATAGACTCGTCTAAGCTTTTGAGCGAGCTCAAGTTTAATGAGTGAAACTTGTGGCTAGACACATCTACTAAACAAACTTATTTTTAAATTTGAAATCGTGAAGCTTGCTCGTTTACACCCTGGGCTTTGGCTAAAGTAAAAAAAGCCATCTATGGGACTAGGGGTGGTTCACTAGTGATAGAAACTATCACTCACACTGTCCAATAAGATCGTGCCATGTCATCAACCAAATTTCTATCACTAGTGATAGAAATGTAGGGGGGGTGGTATCACTAGTGATGGAATTATATCACTCCCAAATTTAATTTTTATTTTTAATTTTACACTAAATGAATGGTTATAGAATTCTGCCACATTACACGTGTTGCAAATGCATGTGAATCCCAAAATTAATGTGTGGGGTGGGCGGCAACATGTACACGTGTTGCAAATGCATGAACTATCAGAGCAGGGGTGGGCGGCAATATGCAGCCTTTTCAAAAGTTCAACGCGTTTTGTTTACAACGCGTTTTGTTTATAACGCGTTATTTAAACGCCGGCGGCGGTGTAGCGTGATAGTTTAACGCGTTATCGAGCTCCATCACGTACCGCCCCGAGTCAAGTTGGAAAAATCATTGCATTCAGCATCTTGGAAAATTCAACCATTAAAGATCCTATGTGGGGAAAAATCCGAAAATCATAGTAGTTCAGTGGCATATGCTATCATCATGCTGATGGTGACTTTTCAATATCCAAATTGGGGAATGGGGTTTCTGTTGCATCCATAAATTCACGAGTTTTTTGCAGGAATAGGTGGTTTGACCACCAAAAGATCACCTCTAGGTGGGCTTGTATTAAAAGAGTGAAAGTAGGTATATAGTTATTTGATATGGCGATATTCAGGGTGTTTCTGACACAAATCTGGACTTTATTTAATATCGCTATATCATATACATATATACATCAATATCGCTATTTGATATACATATATACATCAATATCGCCAACTCAAACACATATATATATATGAATATCGCCATTTCAAATGCATATACATATTAATATCGCTATTCCATAAGTATATATCTCAATATCGCCATTCCATATGTATATATACATTGAATATAAATTCCATGTATTTATTCAGGAAGAAAGCAAAATTTTGATAAGAAAAATAAACAAAAATAAGTTAGTGGAGTGCACCAATTTACCTTCCCAATGCACTTTCAGTTTTCTTTTTCTTTTTGAAAGACATTTAAAGATTTAAAAAATCTAAGATTTTTTAGGGTAATCAAATGTACGTAAATTTACATTTACAAAGTATCACAAAGCAATTAAATTTAATTGGTGATCGAATTATTAATATGATAATAATATATTTTTAAATAACGTAACTTTATATGATAATAAGTTCGTTGTTTAAGTAAGAAGAAGAAGCTCAAAGAAAACGAGAAGACGAAAGATGAAGATGTTGATTATTATCATATTAATAATTCGATCACCAATTACCCTATATATTAAAAATCAAAATTACCCTATATATTAAAAATCAAAATTAATGAATAGTAAAATCACTAAGTGCATGCAAATGGTATCGGGTATCAGTATCGGTATCAAATTTACTCAATCAGGTGTATTTTCGGCACAGGTACTAAGTGCATGCAAATGGTATCGGGTATCAGTATCGGTATCAAATTTACTCAATCAGGTGTATTTTCGGCACAGGTATTCACCGGTTTCCTACCCTCAAATATCGGTGTCGTACCAGTACTGACCGGTACCGAACCGTACCAGGTATATTCGGTACCTGCACCCACTTTTGAGGATTTCGGTAACGGTATTTTAGGTACCGGTTGGTACCGAGCTCATCAAATCCTGTAGCAATGTAGCAATGCAAGTAATTGCACCGTTTAGATTACTTTTCATACACACAGTAAGTAAACTGTATTTCGTTTGAATGAGGTTTTATATAAACAACAACTTATTTTGTTTTTTTTTTTTTTTTTTGTCTTTTTCTGTAATGAATGAATTGTAGCATTTAAAATTAACTTGGATATTTAGATTATTGATGAGCAAATCGTATCAAATCCTGTAATCAAACCGGTATCATATCGGTGCCAAATTTACTATACCAAATCATTTTCGGTACCAATTTGGTACCCACCTTTTGGCGTTTTCAGAATCGTTACTTTCGATTCGACACCGGTCTAGCACCATGCCTGTATTTATTGATTTTTACCTTCAAATACCATACTGTATTGTACCGAGTATTTTCGGTGCCGGTACCTAATTTCAAGATTCTCCTAATCGGTACTTTCAGTGTCGTTACCGGTACCGGTACCGAGCTCATCCATATTTTAAGGTGTTAGCACCGTAATAACTGAACTAAAAACAACCGAAATTTCCAACGTGTAAGACGTGTGGGTCCTATTATTATATATTAGGTTATTTAAAATCGCTTTTTTTAGGATGAAATGACTATCCTTACCACGTTATTTTTATTTATGTTTTGATATTCGGTATTTGGTTGCCGTTGCTGACACGTGTTTTGCAGTCATTGGGTCCCCGCCGCAACGCGCGAACGGAAAATCATCTAGTTATATTTAATTGTTTTGTGATACTTTGTAAATGTAAATTTACGTACATTTGATTACCCTAAAAAATCTTAGATTTTTTAAATCTTTAAATGTCTTTCAAAAAGAAAAAAAAAAACTGAAAGTGCATTGGGAAGGTAAATTGGTGCACTCCACTAACTTATTTTTGTTTATTTTTCTTATCAAAATTTTGCTTTCTTCCTGAATAAATACATGGAATTTATATTCAATGTATATATACATATGGAATGGCGATATTGAGATATATACTTATGGAATAGCGATATTAATATGTATATGCATTTGAAATGGCGATATTCATATATATATGTGTTTGAGTTGGCGATATTGATGTATATATGTATATCAAATAGCGATATTGATGTATATATGTATATGATATAGCGATATTAAATAAAGTCCCAGATTTGTGTCAGAAACACCATGAATATCGCCATATCAAATAACTATATACCTACTTTCACTCTTTTAATACAAGCCCACCTAGAGGTGATCTTTTGATGGTCAAACCACCTATTCCTGCAAAAAACTCTAAATTCACGATCAAAAAGTCAACCAGTGATCCATTGATAAAAAAATGGAGAAATCGATGTTTGGAAAACGATTTGAAGGAAAAGTTGCAATTGTTACAGCTTCAACTCAAGGCATAGGCTTCAGTATTGCTCAAAGGCTTGGGTTTGAAGGTGCCTCTGTCGTCATCTCTTCTCGCAAACAGGTTTTTCAATGACTGATTATGATCTCGATATCTGATGATTGTTGTGAGTCAAAAGCATGGACTTTTATGGCTTACTTAATTCATATATTGATTGTTTCTTTGGTTTCTTTTGATTGGATATCAATTGAAGAAGGTATGCTGAACGGGTGATATATTTTCTTGTATAATTTTTTTTTGAAGTTAAGTGGTTACATTTTATTTTCTTTAACTTGCTCAGTTATAACTGCTTATCTTTAAATCATTATACGATTATTTGTTGAGTTGAAGCCGTTCAAAAAGAAAAAGAAGAAAAAAAAAAGTGAATTGGTTGAGGTGGTGTTTGGTTAAAATCAATGCTTGAGCCTTTGAGAATGTGTTCACGACTTGCTTATGAATGTTTGGGTCAAATTGATGGTCATTTGGTCTTGTTTCTGCTCCAAAAGCGCAAGTTTAAGGTTACGTTTGTTTTTGGTAACCATGACAACCCGTTAAGGGAAAGTTACGGGCCCACCAATACCCTGCTAACCAGTGGGAACAGGTAAAAAACCAGTGAAAGTTGGATTTGAACTAAGAGTGGAATCAGACGCTTACCACTGTGCCAGCCCAGTCCTTGACGGTTAACTTAAAGCTTACATGTGCCGTTAACATTTTTGATTCTTTGCACAAATTGGATGTAAATTCGATCTGTTTCTTGTTTCCGTTGATTGAAATATCAAATCGTGTTTAAAGATGAAACATTTATGTATAGAAAAACGTTGATGAGGCGGTTGGAAAGCTCAAAGCACAAGGAATTGAAGCGTTGGGGTCCGTATGCCATGTTTCTAACGCGCAACAGAGAAAGAATCTCATTGAGCAGACAGTTCAGGTGAGGATGAACGTGGACCCATATTCTTATATTCCACTTGCGAGTTCAAAAAGTTGAACTTTCAATTTTGGGATGAAACATATGTTCTTTCCAACTTTCTAAGAGGGCACGTGAGCATTCAAGTTGGTTATGTAGTTATTTTGATCTCTTTTTCTTTGTTATGTATGCAGAAATATGGGAAAATAGATGTAGTAG
This sequence comes from Helianthus tuberosus, assembly GCA_030545235.1. Lineage (NCBI taxonomy): Eukaryota > Viridiplantae > Streptophyta > Magnoliopsida > Asterales > Asteraceae > Helianthus > Helianthus tuberosus. The sequence continues at coordinate 122,262,817 of CM060354.1, forward strand.
TGTTAAATGCTGCGGTTAATCCGTCTGTTAATCCCATTCTCCAAACTAAAGAACCAACCCTTGACAAACTTTGGGAAGTCAATATTAAAACCTCCATACTACTTCTTCAGGTAAACGTTAGTTAACCATCTCTTTTGACCAAAACGTTAAACTTTTGGAAGAGAGATATTTTATGGGCTCAGCTGAGCAGTGTTTTCTTCTTTGAACAGGATGCATCCCCTCACTTATCCAAAGGTTCATCGATTGTTTTCATTTCGTCTATCAGTGCTTTCCAACCGCCACCTGGCATGGCTATGTACGGTGTCACAAAGACTGCTCTTCTCGGTCTTACCAAGGTTTCAATACCCCCTTCTTTTGCGTTTGTTATTGTCCTGATCGGGCTCAATATTCGGGCTTAGGCCTAGATCTGGCCAGATATAGGAAAGGGTGTGGGCCCCGTTTGGCCAGATCTCATCCGGGCCTAAGCCTGGATCTGGACATACGTCATTATTTATAATAAAGTCATAATTTTTCTTTCTTTATGATATTTGTTTAGGCTCTTGCGACTGAGTTAGCCCCACATACGCGTGTTAACTGTGTGGCCCCTGGGTTTGTGCCTACACACTTTGCTTCATACATTACCAGCAGTGAAAGCAAGGTAAGCATTTTCTACTTCAGTAGTGTCTCTGCGTCTTTGACTGTAATCGTATGTTTGACCTTTGACAAAATGTCTAAAATACCCTTCAGAGAAGGGAGAAGGAAAACATGACGTCTCTCAAAAGGCTTGGGACCACACAAGACATGGCTGCAGCCACCGCTTTCTTGGCTTCTGATGATGCTTCGTATATAACCGGTGAGACTATTGTGGTTTCTGGAGGAACTCCATCAAGGTTATAAACGTCTTTTGTTAGTTGTTTCATTTTGCAAACGTGTTCACTTGTGACTTCTGATAAGCTTTGGTATAAGTGTAACCTAATAGATCATTTCTCAGGTTAAGGTCACCTGTTCAGTTTAATCTATTTTTAATCCTTTTGACAACTATGTTTTGTTGATTTTCCTTTTTGATAAAATGACTTTACAAAATAAAAATAAATAACTTGAAAAAATCCTACCGTCACTCCAGTCCGGCGAGGGCCAGCAGCCGCCCAAACACGATAGGAATCAAACACGATACAAACCCTATGCCCGGTTCATTTAACAAATGAGCTTAAGCCTTAGTAGTGAGATTTGTATGCCTGTTTTCAAAAGTACATTTAAGCAAAACCAACCTTTGTTGAATGTGATACCTATTGGATGAAGGAACCGTGTGTCTCCTTCTAAACATCTACTATTCTACACAAAAGCAGATGGGCATAATGAAGTGGGAAAAATAGTTTTCTAACAAAAACTTATTGGAAATTGGTAAAAGATTTTAAAATTGTAAGAACGCCCGTAATGGGCGTTTATTTTTCGAAAATATTGCCCAAACACGCCCCATATCACCCCTTCGCCGCCCTCTCGGCGTGATCGGGCGTTTTTCGCGAAAAAAGGGTTGTTGGTGTTGTTTGAAACACACCAAAATGGTGCCTAGGGGATCGAGTTTACCGTTCAAACGGTAACGTTATTTATTGTTTTATCAAATTGAAAAAGGTTTTATCAAATTGAAAAAGAGAAAATGGAATAATGGATTGAACGTTTTATCAAATTGAAAAAGGTTCAACTAACTATGAAATTTATTTAGTGAATACTATAATCCAAAAAACATAACGTTAAATTTACTTTAGTGAATATTATTTCTTGTGGTTCTGGGTATAAATTGACATTTCTTTACTAATACCATTTGTAACTAAAGATGCACACTAACGTTATAAAGTAATATTTAATTACATGGTAAAAACGTAATTAAGATAACTAATATTTAAAAATTAGGTGCAACTAAGAAGATTTATAAAAGAATAACTACACGAGTAGCCCGCTGTGTATTTACTTTTCAACTTTTAACATTAATGCTTACAACCACTCAACTTTTTAAACACTTTGTAATCAAGTTTTACGTACGTATTGTTATGTGCATGTCTGTATAAATTTAAGTCGATTTACGTTTAGACGTAAGTTTTTTTAGGAAATCATTCAGGTCAAATATAATACGTTTTCATGTCGTACCATTCTTCAACTTAATAAAACATTAAAATGACTCAGGTCACATGTGGTACGTTTTCATTAGACGGTAACAATTTAAGTTACTTTACGTTTTAACGCCCCCACAAGGTGCCGTACCATTCTTTAAATTAATAAAACATTATATTCTTATGTGCTTATTTTTATGTACGCGTCAATATAAATTTAAGTTGTTTTACGTTTCAACGTAAGTTTCTTCGAAAATATACGTCAGGTCAAATATAATACGTTTTTGTACTTATTTTTATATACATTTTCAGTTGATCTACGTTTTATTGTAAACTTTGTTCGGAAACAGGTCGGTTCAAATATAATATGTTTTCATTAAACGCTATAAATTCGAGTTACTTTACGTTTACGTGTAGACCTTGCCGCAACGCGCGAGGAAATTTACTAGTTGACTGAAGTTCACTACATTTGTGGTCATATTATATTGTGAATCAGGCTGGCCCATTAAATACTGGTCAAGCCCAACCCAGAAGGGGAAACCGGACCTGGAAGTCTGGAACACATCAAGACAAGAGCATGAAAGGATTTTGTTATGAATACCACATCAACAAGCTAGAGAGCATGAGCATTGCACGTTATAGTGGGATAGGATAACATGAGTTCATTATGAAAATTTCTATGAATTGAGTCTTTCTCTCTCATCTCATTAATTCTCATTCACCCGGTGTCTAACCTGTTGGTATTACCAGTTATATTGCTTGCAGGAGACGTCATCGGTATAATAGAGCCCTATTTATTTTTCGATCCTTCGAAAATCTAGTATTACCGGTACATACCGGCAGGGGCGGTTCTTAGAAGAGCTCTAGCAGGGCCACGGCCCGGGCAAGTTTTTCGGCCGTAGTGTTAATTTTCCGCATTTCGATCGAAATTTTTTATATATACTATGTTTGGCCCGGGCTTGCCCGGGTTTTTTTTAGTGTCCGTGTCTTTCGGCCCTGGCACGTTCAACGGGCAAGATCCGCCACTGCATACCGATGAACTAGTTTATACCCATGTTCAATTTTGAGTTTAAACTCTACATTGAATTTTTATTTTTTTATTACATCAAAATCTACCTTTTAAGTGTCATTTTTGGGTTAATGTTTCTCGAGACTCAAATATGCTAAGAGATCCTATGATCCGGTTGATTATGAAAGTGTTAATCATTCAGAATTTTGGGTGGTTAAAGAAGAGCCAGAAGGAAAACTTCATAATGATGATATAGATAACATGTTTGGTGAGGAAGACATGAAACGCCTTCTCAAACATAAAGTTAGTTGTTATATATTTTAGTTATATGACAAGTATCCTTGTGTTTTAACACTCCAATGCCATAATATTTCTTATTTTAGGGTATACGGTGAGGGCGGCAAACCAGATCGGCAAATGGGTTTGCCGAGCGGTAACACCACAGCCGACCCATTTGCCGATCGGTAAGGAAACCGAGCGGTGTGGGTTTGCCGCACGGGAAGAGACCCATTTAACACATAATTTAAAAAAAAATTGAAAACAAAAAAAACGTTTACCAATTCAAGTGTTTAACTATTGCCAACACTTTTTAGCATAGTTTAAACTTTTTAGATGGAATGACATGGCACCCTCTGATTGGTTGATTTTGAAGTTTGCCACTTTCAAGTATTTAACTACTCCCTTCACCCTTATATTGTAGAAAACAAAAGTAATTATGTTCTTGATGATAATAATGAATTTCGTCTTTTAAGTGACCGTGAACTTGATGGGTTCAACACTACAATGCCATAAACCTATTGTAGAGTTTTATTTAAGAAAACTTTTGTGAAAAATCGATTTTTCATTATGGAATTTTGTAGCTTTGGATAATTTTTTGAATTAAAGTTGTATTTTTATTGATTATAAGGATGACTAGTCACCCGGTTAAACCGCTCGGTACAATAGTTAAACCGTTTTTTAGCCCCAACCCAATACGTTATAAAAACCAGTTTCTAAATCATTGCATCCACCTTCTAATTTTGAAAAAAGAGTCTAATTTAAATTGAAGCAAAATTAGTATAATTCATTTCATAAAATCAGTGATGCAAGAAATCTTAACCATTTATGAATCCAAAACAATACTAACGTAAGCAACACAATTGTTAAAATACACAAATGTTAAATAAACAATCCACAACTCATTTAGTGTATCAAGAACCCTAAATAGCTTACAAAGTCTACACACGGGGTGAAGCTCGACGGATTAGCCGCTCATGGTTGAAGAAACTTGGAATCAAGAAGTAAAATCTTGAAATCTTGATTTGGATCTTCGTTTTCGGTGTGAGGACAAATTTGAAAGTTTAGGGAGATGAGAGATTGATGAAATAGGCTCCAAAACTCTATTATAACTCCCCCCATTTGAAAATAGTCATACGATAGCATTAAACCCAAAATTCATAGCAAAAGACCATACTTCGCACGCTATAACAAGGCGTCGACGACGGGGGTAATGGTTGTTGGCGACGCGGGTGACATCCGAACACCTCTGTTTTCTTCGTTTCCTTGGCCCGGGTCCTTTTAGCTTCGTTCTAAAGCTCCATTAAGCTCCCTAAATGCATTTTATACCCATCAACGCATGCAAAACATAAACCCTGTCAAAGTAGTGCATTCAAGAACTTAACATAATTTCGCGAATTTAAACATGAAAAGCTAAGGACTTTCAAAGACCTATCACTTACTCCCTTAATAAACTATTGGTTTGCTGCTAAACGCATCCTTCGATAGTTCAAAGCCCAATTGATCATGAATTACTTTTTCGCCACAACTTCGTGATCCATAGGGGATTTGTCATATATATGGATTCCTTCCTCATTTCCTAGATCAGATGAAAACAAAAGACAACACCTTAGTCATCCACAAAATCAAAATACATGTCCCTAGCTGATAGTGTTGTTGAATTAACCTGGTTATATGCTCTTCTAAAAGAATTTGGGTCAGACACAACATTTGCCACAACTCTATAGTGTAACAACATTGATGCAACCTATCTTACCGCTAATCTAGTATTTCATGTGAAAACAAAACATGTTGACGTTGACATTCACTTTGTAAGAGAAATTGTTGCTCTAGGAAAGATACGCGTACACTTTGTTTCCATTTAGGATCAAATTGGAGACATCTTTACAAAACCTCTACCGATTCATAGACTAGTGTTTTTAAGTTCAAACATGTAGGTCGCTCTCTGTCCTAAACTGACGGGGAAATAATAATCCTATATGAAAATCACTACGTCAAAAATAGGCTACGACCACAATTTTTGCAAAACCGCCCTACCACACTTTTGAAAAAAAAATTATGGATAAAGGTTATTCATAACATTTTAAAACACCTTAAGTCACACATTTTATTATTAGTGTGACAATTGTATAACAGTTCAAATGTGACATTTACTAGCCACAACTTGAAAAGTGTGACCAAATGTAATCTACTGTAATGGTATTTGTTTGATTTTTGATTCATGTGACGAAAACACACCGTTTCGAAACCTTTAGCCACAAATTAGATAAGGAAATGTGACAATCACTAGCCACATTAGAAAAGTCTGGCCAAATGTTATTAACTGCCACAATAGGTTTGTGATGTTGTGGCTAAAAGATAATACATATGGCCACTTATGAATTTGTGTGACCAAAGAGTAGTGTTTATTAGCCACCTAGAAAAAGAAAGAACACTTTAAACATTATGGTCACGTTTAAAGTTGTTATGTGTGGCTAAAAGTTATCAATGGTGATGACAAATCAAAAAAACATATGACTATGAATAGTCTATAGTCACACATTAATTGGTTCATGTGACAATCCTTAGTTACCCCAAAACCCATAAGAAGCGTTTCAACTTATAAAGACAACATATCGTCTCTACAGCTATGTAGGGAAGACATCTGTAGAGATGACATATGTCTCCTCCATACATCAACCTCCTTCTGAACTATACCAAATGTAAAAAAAGTGAGTCCAAATGTGACCAACTGTCAGAATAGTTATTTTACGTGTGGCTAAAAGTTATCCGTCATGATTGCAAATTAAAAACACATGACTATTAGTAGCATATAATTACACTTTATTGATTCATGTGACCAACTTTAGTTATCCACAAAATACGCCTAAGAATCGTTTCGTCGTGTAGAGACAACTCTATAGAGACGACATACGCCCAAGCTTCTCAGTGCTGAGATCATCGCGTACAACTACAAGGACATAGCATTCGCCCCTTACGGTGAATACTGGAGACAAATGCGTAAGATATGTGTCTTGGAGCTTTTAAGTGCGCGAAAAGTTCAGTCGTTTAGATCTATTCGTGAACAAGAGTCATGGGACCTCATTGAGTCCATCTCTACTCATAGATTGAAAACAATCAATCTTTCAGACAAGCTTTTCACCATGATTAACACCATCGTAAGTAGGATTAGTGTTGGGAGCAGATGCAAGGATCAAGACATGCTTCTTGAATTGATTAGGGAGGGTATGGATCTATCTGGTGGTTTTGATGTTTCTGATCTATTTCCATCTATCACATTACTGCCTCGAATTACTGGCACAAGGAAAAAAATGGAGATGATAAGCAAAAAGGCCGACGCGTTATTGAATAACATCATCTAGGAGCACAAAGAACGCCATGCCAGCCATGCGAATGAAGAAGATCTTGTTGATGTTCTATTGAGGCTCAAAGATGATGAGTGCTTCAATTTTCCGTTAAATCTTTACAACATTAAAGCAGTCATAGTGGTTAGTTTTACGCAATTTACAGTTGTTAGAGTATTTTAATATATGGTTTAACATATTAAAAGGCAAGGTTTCTGTGAACTAAATCGAGTAGAAGTTAAAGGACTTAATCACATACACTAATTAACATATGTTTAACCCAAAGAAGCATACATGACTTAATAATATTCTTGTAATGACCTTGAAAACTATGGCATAGGATATGTTTGCAGCAGGATCTGAGACTATGGGGAGTGGGGCGTCTCCCCTACCCAAGCCGCCCCAAGATGCCCAACACACCGCCCCCCATCGGCGTCCCCCTCCTTGGCGTCTCCCACAGAACGCCCAAAAATTTTCTTTTCCCCGGAATATATCCGTTGCCAACGGATAGTTTGATTGTACCTGCCATTTTTTTTAAACAAAACCATAACCCCCAACCCTTATAAATAATACCACATATCAAACACAAATACCACAATCTTCTCTCAACTCATCAAAATTTATACCATTCTCTCTATTTTTTACTCCTTTTTATAAAAAAATGTATCCCCACAACATCCCTCCTTTCAACCAAAATCCACGAACCCCACTCCCGAATACACAATCTTCCAATCCACAACCCAATATGGCGGACCCAAACGTTTTAAATAACCCCGCTTTTTACACCTATTTCAATAATATACACGTTCCTAGCCCTACACCGCAAGTATACTACAACAATATGACGATACCGCAAAATATGGGGTTCGCCACGTGGAACACACAACAACCCGGTGGTTTTCAAAACGTTGGAGGATCGAGCCAACAAAATGGTATAAATTTTTTATTTATTTTTTTGTAAAGAATATGTTTTTTTTTAACTTTGTTTGTTTTCCATCTAGCGGTTGATTTAGATGACGAAGAAGTTCCGGAGACCCAGTTCCATGTCGGTGAAAATGTTGGTGAACCTAAAAAAAAAGAAACGTTCACACAAGAGGAAACCACCGGGTGAAGAACGCTTGAAAAGCAAACCGATACCATGGACTTCCAACGAGGAAATGAGCTTGTCCAAGGCTTGGCTAGAAATAACCGAAGACCCGAGATATAGTAAGTTGTCTTATAACTTATTGGTCTCGTATTTACAAAGTTTTCTATAGGTAACTATTGTTTCGTTTTTTATAGGTAACTATCAAAAGGAAAAAAAACATATTGGTCTCGTATTTACAAAGTTTTCCTCAAGTTGGAAGATCAACAAGAGGGATACCGTGATGCCGATGGTATCGGCTCGAAGTGGCGTAAAATGCGTCCTTTGATTCAAAGTTTCAGCCAAATATACACTCGCCTAAATAACTCGAGTGTGTGCCAAAGTGGTTCCGACAATGCGATGCTCCAAGCAAACGCCCAAAATGAATTCCGAGCCGAACACCGGAAGGCGTTTCCTTATCTTGCTATTTGGCAAGTTTTAAGAAAGAGTTCGAAATTTTACATAGTCATCGCCTTCGATCCATTTAAAACTCGTGGCCAACCGTCGGCTAAGCGGTCAAAAACCTCATCCTCAAACGACCATCAAAGTCAAGGGTCGGACGCTCGGTGCCAACTAAATCTCAACGACATTGAGGAAGATTTGGAAGAGCCACATGAAGAGGACGATGCATTTGAACCACCACAACGGCCGGTTGGCCGAGATAGGGCCAAAAAAGCCGCCCAACCGTCTTCTAGCGGTGTACGAATCGACTACACCGAAACGTTCGAAAAAGTCACCAATAAGTTGGACGGCTTGTTGCAAACGAGCCAACAACGGCTCAACTTAAAAAAAGAACACGGTGACCGAAAGCTAAAGCTGAAAGAAAGTCGTCAAAAAGCACTTGATTTGCAAATATTAACAACCGACACGACAAACCTTTCTGGAGCCGAGCTCGCTTTAGTCGAACAAATGAAGCAAGAAATTCGAGAAAAATATAACCTTTGTTGATTGTATTTTTTTTTGTTGATGTATTTTTTTTTCGGTTGATGTATTTTTTATTTTGTTGAAGTAATTTTTTTTGTTGAAGTATTAGTTTTTATTTACTTTGATCAATACTTTTATAAAAAAAATAGGACTTTTTTATATCTTTTACATAAAAAAAGACAAAATAAATCAATGCCACGTGTCGCAAGACGCCCTAGCCAGCCAAGTTGCTCCACTCCCCTTTTTTTGCCCAAAATCCTCTAATCTGACGTGGTGCCACGTGTCGGAAGACGCCCTCTCAAAAGAATGCCCCACTCCCTTTAGTCTGATAGTTCTTCGGTGACAGTTGAATGGGCTATGTCAGAGCTAATGAAGAATCCAAGGGTGATGAAGAAAGCACAAGATGAACTCAGGAATGTACTTAAAGGAAAGACAAAAATCCAAGAGTCAGATATGCAAGAACTAGACTACCTTAAACAAGTTATTAAGGAAACCTTAAGGTTGCACCCTCCTCTTCCATTTTTATTACCTAGAGAGTGTCGTGAGGATTGTGAGATTGGAGGATTCCATATACCAATCAAAACAAAAGTTATAATCAATGCGTGGATGATTGGGCGCGACCCAGATTACTGGATTGACCCTGAAAGTTTCGTACCGGAGCGATTTAGTGAGAGCACTCTTAACATCATGGGAACAAATTTTGAATATCTCCCTTTTGGGGCCGGAAGAAGAATGTGCCCGGGCATGCTCTTGGGGTTGGCTGACGTGGAGCTTCCTCTCGCGATGCTACTCTATCACTTCGATTGGGAACTTCCAAGTGGACCAACGTCTAAAAATTTTGATATGTTCGAGTCTTTTGGAGCTACTCTAAAGCGAAAGAATGACTTGCTTTTAGTTCCGCATCCTTACAACACCAACTATTAATGCATTTTGTATTGAAATGTTTGTTTTTGATTGAGTTTAAGGTCTTTAAATGTAACAATGTTGTGACTCAAGAAATAATTTAAATTTATAATATCTTTTTAAACAAAAAAAAAATATCTTTTTAAACAAACCAATCGACAATATGTAAAAATAATTTGAAGGAAAAGAATCCATCACTGTTATCATCACCATTCACCACAATCCCTAAAACATCGTTAATTTCCTGCACTGGAATCTTAAATACTAAAAACTAACTCTCAAGATCCATTATTTTGGGACATTATCTTTAACAATTAAACAAACCAAGATCTGGATTCGTGTAAAAGATTCTAAAATTAAAACGATTTCTTTAAGCTAAAGATCAAGTCACATGTAAATAAAATGTTAATCATAAATGTAAGACCTTTTACAACGCTGAACCTCATCCAAAATCTAGATTTAACATATCAATACAAATCACAACCATTCCAAACTCAATTTGTCCTCCAACACTAAACCACTTCAAACCTCCAATTCATTATCCATCTCATCTTGGCCTGTAAACGAATCGAACGTTCAGCAAATAGTTCGTGAACCGTTCGGTGGGAAGTTCGTTTATGTTCGTTCGTTTAGTTAATGAACGAACACGAACAAGATATTATGTTCGATTAATTAAACGAATGAATACGAACAAAGGTCTCTTCGTTCTACTGCGTTTGTGAGCGTTCGGTAATGTGTTCGTTTACATTCGTTTGTTTATGTTTATTTGTTAAAAGTTTTTTTTAAAATTTTTAATATTTCACTCTCTGTCTCTCTCTTAAGTTTTACTTCCCCCCCCCCTCCCCCCCTTTTTACTTTCCTCCCTAAACAATAATTAATAATGATATTTTATAGAAATAATAAAATGCAAACCTTTATCTAACCATATGAAAAAGTTGGGACTAACGACAATTTTTGGGATATGTCTAAGTAACTTTAGATAATTATGTTTTTTTTTTTTTTTTAAAGGTGTGAATTATTCGCGAATGTCGGGAGGTGTAGCATACGTTGTAAAAGGAAACTTGGGGAACGAAAATTGTAGGGTTTCTTGGAGTGTTTTCACCATTCCATACAATATAATCAACATTCAGTCGTCTAGAATGCATTCCAACATGAGGATTGAAGACCAATTCACAATCATAAGTGGCTAATTTCTTCATCGTTCTCTTTGAGTGGTGGATTCTTATAAGTGGATGATTGTTTTCAGTTTTTCTTTGTAGTTGAGATTCGTAATCTAAGCATTCGATGCTTTTTGCTTAGTTATCTTCGATTTTCTTTTCCTTAATATGTTTATCAGTGATAAGAGCCAAGATAACAGTATGGCCCTTGCGTAGACTCTTCTAGGCTTTCAAGTACGAGATGATGCGTACGATAACACCACTATTTTCACCTTGAACAGATAGGGTTTCTCAACTAAGGAGGGGGATACAAATGATTTTCTCTTAACAGAGAATCTCGGCTTGGTTTTTAAATAACCGATCCATTCCGACAACAACGTCGAAACTACCTAATAATCCAGAAAAGGTCTCATAAACATGATTAAACGTTGTAGAATGATACAAAATCTAATCTAACACCATCAAATGTTTGGAATCTATAAGATTGTGTGTGAATATGGCGCGACAATGTAAATAATGTTTTGATTCAATTTTTGCAGAACTTCGTTACACGTGATCTCCTTTTACAATGCTAGACCCCAAGTTTTGACACTATAGTGCACCAATAGTCTATCTATAGACAAATAGCCCTAGCACCACTACTCACGCACTACTACTCACGCACTACTACTCACGTACTACTTGATACATTACGTACCAATGCTGCGCTATGCAGGACTCCTGTGCTGTGTATCATTGATATGTTTTACATTCAAAATTCAAACAAATCTAAGAAACGTGCTACCATATATAAATGACAAATACAAAAGATGCATGCATTAGACTTAAATGTATTAACATACTCCCCCTTAGATATTCCCGCAGTCTTGTCTTGTGTTTGTCTACACTTTATATTGAAAAACTTCTTCATGTACACTCTCTAGTGAGATTCAAAACTCTTCTTTGGAGTTTGATCCATCTTTGGAGGTCTGACAAATTGATACTTTGACATTGTCACTTCTTTCATTCTTTTCTCAGTCTATTGATTCTTCTTTTGTTTCTTCTCCTCTTTCTCTTTGTTGGTGCATACGTCTGTCGACTTCGTTTTGTATCGAGTCTTGTACTAGAATTGTTAGATCAGGGCACGTTATACGAGAAAATAGGATTTATGTGTTGAAGGGTTAATTTCGCTTGAAAGTGGCAAGTGCACTTTCAAACAAAATCAACATTGGTAATTTCGCTTGAAATGGCCAGTGCCACTTTCAAGCGAAATCAGCTCCTCTATATATACCCTTGGAGCGAAATCATTTGTAATGTTGATGTTTCCGGTACCGAAGTGCTGCCGACGTGTCTACTGATCTGTAAACTTGTTATAATCAATATACAAGACATTTAGAAGTGAATCAAGCTGTTTTCCAAGTCAATTCATTTGTTTCCGCCTCTTGAATTGATTAGAACTCTTCTGATCGACTCGTTTGGGTCACAGAATGATCCTACAAGTGGTATCAGAGCTCAGGAAGAAGAGTTCTTGCCAAAATAGCCATAATTTCTGACTTCAACACCTTCTTTTTCAAAATTAACAAGTTTTTACGGTCAAAATGGATTGAATTTCATACATAACATGCGAAACAGTGTTTTAAAGAATCCTTGAAAGAATTGGACCTTAATTCAGCTTAAAATTGGTAAAATTCGTAATTCCGCTTGAAAATCAGATCGAATATGATGATGTCAGCAGCATTTCACACGAAATTAGCACTTGATTCCGCTTGAAATTCTAATTTTGTTTGAAAAGTACCCTTGATTTCACATGAAATTACCTGTTTTCGCACCAAATTGGTATTCCGTTTGAAAGTGTGCTGTTTCACATGAAATCAGGTATTTCGTGTGAGATTGATTCCGTTTGAAAGGGTTATTTCGCACCATAAGTGTTATTTCGCTTCAAAGGGGTATTCCGCTTCAAAAGTGATTCCGTTTGAGAGGTGATTCCGTGTGAAGGGGTTGATTCCGCACCAAGAGTTGATTCCGTTCGAAACTGTATTTCGTGTGAAACTTGATTTTTTTTATACATTTTTTCCGAAACATGGAAGAGGAATTCTACAATGCGTTTGCTACTCCATTTGCACCAGTTACAGCTGCTGAAACATTGTACAGTGAGAATGAAACGGGAACTCATCAAAAACTGCCAAAGCTTATGTACATTGAAGATTTTAAAGGATGGAAGAATCGATTTGAGAACTGGGTGCAAGCTTATAAGTTTGACGCATGGTGTTCATTAGAGAAAGATTACGAGAAACGGAAAAATGAACGTGGGCTTGAAAAAGTGTTTTGTGACTTTTCGGAGAATGATAAACTGAAGTATACTAGTGAAAAAATGATGATCAGTATTCTTCAACAAGCAATTATAGAAGATATCTTTGTTTTGCTCCAGCATGAGGATACTGCTAGGTCAATTTGGACGGTATTGATTCAAAAGTTTAAAGGAAGTGCAGATATGATCAAGAACAAAAAGGCTTTACTTAAGAAATCATTTGATATGTTTGTAGCCTTTGACCATGAAACAACAAAAATGACCATTGATAGATATTGTCATCTTGTTTTGGAAATGGGAAGATTGGACATAAAGAAAGAAGACGATGAATGGGTTGATAAACTTGCTGATGCATTACCACAGCAGAAATGGGGAACTTATTTGTTGATCCTAAAACACATGAGAAAAACTGAAAATATGAATCTGGCACAGTTTATTCAGAGGATTGAAGAGCACGCGTTGGATATTCAGAAAACGACAATTATGAAGAATCCAAATGCTCAACAAGATGTCAGTTTATACTACAGAGGAAACAAATTTGAAGTTACTCCAAGCCCAAAGATTCAAACTGGTTTCAGTGCTGATAGTTCTTCTGGTACAAAGGGAAGTACTGTGACTTAAAGTGGTGGATCTTCATCCTCGTATTCAAGTTTTGATCCAAATTTTACAACACCGAGTCCTCAACAACAGAATTCTACAAATCTGCAGTGCAATGTTACCTTGAACATTCAAAATGGTCAAAATCTTTCTCCAGAAATAGCTAAGCAACACATGGCATCACTTGTTGCTATGTTGGAATCGTATGAAAGCTTGGTTGCAGGTAGAATTGGGAATCCGATGCTTACCAAAGAGGATTATGACCAGATTGACGCTGAGGAACTTGAGTTGATGGATGTAAAGTGGTGTTTAGCCAGTGCTGTTCGAAGAGCAGAAAAATTTACACAAATCACTGGTAGAGATGATTTTCGGGGAATAAGAGAATCTCCGATAGGGTTTGACAAATCAAAGGTCACCTGTTTTCGTTGCAAAGGAAAGGGACATTTTAAACATGAATGCAAAAACAAAGAAGCAACAGGAAGACAAGATGGAAATAATGATTATTATCAAAAGTCAATTTTTCATCAGACTGTTCAACAACCACAAACTGCACATGCACGTGCCATTGAAGAAAAAGATAAAAGAGCTTGTTTTGGTATAATTGATCAAGATGATGAATTTGTTGCAAAGGGATTTAGCTGGGATAAATACATTCCACCTGGTTCAGGTCTTGTTGCTAGAATTCTGGAAGAAGATGAAGTCAAATCGAGTTCAAAAAGAGTACCGATTTTTCCAGATTTTGGAAGTGATGTTGATACAGATGATGAAGAAGAATATATCAATAAAGCTAGAAAAGGTCTGGATCCTAACAGTTTTAATTTGTTTTTTGGAGATAAAGTTGAGATGCTGAATGAGAAGAAGATTGTCAGACTGAAGAGAGAGCTGGAAGCAATAAAAAGAATAGCTGATGAAAAGGCAAAGATGGAAGCTAAAGAAGCAAATGTTGAACAAATAGTGGAGAAAGTGGTAGAGAAAATTGTTGAAATAAAAAAAATAGTCGAAGTTGAGAAAATCGTCGAGGTAGAAAAAATTGTTGAAGTTGAAAAGGTTGTCGAGGTTGAAAAGATAGTTGAAGTCATTAAACCTTGTCTGAAATGTTTGGAGTCTTGCAAACATTGTGAGGAGAAAGACAAGAAGATTTGTGAACTTGAAGAGATGAAAGAGAATTTGTTGTCTGATATAAAATATGTGAAAGAGTCGTATGACATTCTGAATAGAACAGTTGATGGTTTGAAGAAAACAAATCGAGAAGTAGATGTTGCAATGGCAATGATGAGCTCTACATTAATGACAAAGCAGAAGGTCATCAATGAGTATATTGAGGATTGTGCAAAGCTTAAGCAGGATTTGGAATTTGAAAAAATAGAGAGTGAAAGAATCAAACGTTTGTTGTTGAGTTATACAACATGTGATTATTTGATTGATCGAGTTTATCCTACTGTTGCAGGTCTTGAAGTGTTTCAAGATAAAAAGACAGAAGATTTGGATACTGGTAAGAAACAAAGTGTCAAGTATAACAAGTGTCCGCCCCCGATCTATGAAAGTTATTCTCCTAGAAAGCCAAATGAGGAACGTTTAAATAAGGCTCTCAACATAAAGTTAAAGTCTGAAACCATTGATGAGTTACCAGACAATATTGATGTCACATTCACAGCGTCTGACACTGATCATGAGTCTGAGTTGTTAAAGAAAGTGGTCGATCAGGTGTTAGATATGGATGAAGAGTCAAAGTCGGAGTCTAAATCTGAAAGTCCGAGTTCATCAGAAAAGAGTCCGAGTTCACCGGTTAAACGGGTTTACAATAAAGAATTCCTGTTATCAAAATCTAATTTGAATGACGAACCAATCAATGTGGCATATACTTTGAATGATTCAGACAAATTATATTCTGATGAGGAATTTCCGATAAGAAGTGTCAAATCTGAAATGGTCAAACAGGTTTTCAAATTAACAGAAATTAATATTTATGAAATAAAAGATTTAAATCTTTCTGAAAAACCTAAAAAGTACACTTCAAGAGTTCAACAGAGATTGAACAAGAAAAAGGGTTACAGTTTTGGTTCAGGTTATCGAAAGAAACCAAACCACAACGGTAATTTCAAAAAGCAAGGTTTAGGTTTCATTCCCCCGGAAAACTATAAAAATGAAAAATCTTATAAAACAAAAACTAAATTTGTTTCAGGTGCAAGCTCAGTAGAAGAAGAGAAGAAACCATTCTGGAGACAGTCAAATCAAGAGTTTCTCCCTGAGAAGAAAAAGAATATGATGATGAGAACTGAGAAAAGAGTTGAGAGAAGAACTTGTTACAAATGTCAAAAAGTTGGACATATTGCTTGGAATTGCCAACAATTCAACAACACAAAACAGGGAGTTTCTTTTAACTCAAAATTGAAAGAAAAACATGTTGATGAAAAGAAACAATCAACTGAGAGATCTAATGTTTTTGAAAATTCAACTTTCGAAACTGGTGATGTTTCAAAACATTTTTACAAAAGAAAAGTTGATTTGAACAAACAAAGATGGGTTGTAAAATCTGAGAGTAGTTCTGACAGTGAATCTGATTCCATAAAATCAGAGGAGTCATTTGTTGAGAAAAAGGATGAGAATTCCGTTCCAGAGTTGAACGAGGAAAACTTTCCGCCATTGTCAAAAGAAAATTTGAAGTTAAAAGTTGGTAAAGTTGAGATTTCAGATCAATTCTTTACTGGTAAGAAAGAATTTGATGCTGAATAGGTGTTTAATGGAAAAGTTAAACATATTTTTGGAAAGATGGTTGATGGGAACGTGAAGGATGTAAAAGATTTTTACAAATCGAAAAGATGGTGGGACAGATGCGTGCCAAAATCACCCAAGGCTGGTCAGGCTTGGGTGACATGTTTTTCAGACTGAAAATCGGACTTGCCGGAGCTCCCAAGTGGGTAATCGTGGAGCAGGAATCGGCATCATTCTTGAATATGTTTGGTTGGTAAATCTACAGGTGGTATCTTTAAATTGTTATATGTTGATTTACAAATGGTGTTGGTTGATAAGTGATCCTATAAGAGATTGAAGAAGGTTTTCACTTACAAATGGTAAATCAAGGACATTAAGTTGTACTTGTTTTTCCTACAAATGGTATTTTTGGAGAACAATGTGATGAACCCCTATCCTACTAGTGGTAAAATCAACAAAACTTATTTTCCGGAAAAACCATTTGATTAAAACAAACTTAAGTGTTTTGAAATCATAATGGGAAAATAGTTTGTTGTCAGGGGGAGTTCTGATTGTTTATGCCAAGTGGATGGCGAATTGAAGAAATTCGCAACAGTTGTCATTTACTTGTACAGTTTGTTTTCAAATTTCCTTTAAATGATTTTGAATTTTAGGGGGAGTAAGAAATTTCAGAAAATACAAAAACATTAGAAAATTTGAAAAAGTAAAAAACATGATAAAATCAAAAATGAGTTTTGTTGTAAAAAAGAGGAAATGATAGTACATCAGTGGACAATCACAGCATGCTAAAGAAATGGGAAGTCAAAAATGTGATAAACGGTCTCACTGATGATGTGCCACTAGGTTTTTGCACATTTAGTAGATTGTGTCGAGATATAAACCTAAATATCAAACTTGCTTATATCGTGGATAACATCTCTCGGATATATGGGTAACCCCCGAAATCTTGTTTGAAGGACCCCTCTTTCTGAGATACTAGGTCTTTATGCTTAGTGATATCTGGGGTATTATCTCGGGACTTCTGATTTTGCGGAAGCAATGGCCTAGTCCCCGTATAATACTTTACGCTTGCTTGAAATATAGCACCACCCTCAGCATAAAAAATGATGAAACATTGAAAAATGCTAATCATGTGTTGTTGAAGAAAAGATTCTCTAAAGGGAACACACCAAAAGTCAAAGCCGTCATCTCTCTGATTTTGCGGAAGCAATAGCCTGAGCTCTCATGGCCCTCGCAATTTAACCCCTTACAGATATCATCTAGGTATACTCACCTGTAAGACTGAATATTGGAACTGGACACGGGAGTATATTCTGAGGTGGGACACGCGAATAAGTTTAAGTATCTAAAACATTAATCTCGTATCTCGAAACAGTTGAACTTTGTGTGAGAATTTAAGTGGATCAGTATACTGACAATCTAAGTGAATCGTTTAGAAATTAAAATGTCTAAAGCTTAACGGTGTTGGTGATTTGTCTCAAAAACTGATATGATCATCTTACACAAACTCACAAAAATAGTGTCTGTAAATATTTCTTTACTACATTTCTGTTATATAAAAAAATCCAAAAAGATTTTCGGAAGTGTTTTAGCATAAATTTTGAAAAATTCAAAAAGTTTTTAGACAACTGATGTTGAAAAGCTGATTTTCAAAATTCCGAGTGCTATACATGACGAACAGGTTTGGGAGAGTGTGGTTAGAAAAATGATATACATACATGTGGTCATCAGAAATTAAATTTGTTATATCAATAATTGATGTTTTGAACTGAGTTTATCAAGTGGTTAGAAAAGTTTAAATTTGTCAAATTGTTAATTTGTGAAATTTACTTTGAGGTAGAGTATGTGCAGGTTATGGCTATGAGAGAGCTAGGTTGCGATTCTAGTACCTGAGCAGGATGTGAGCCAGGTCACGATCTTGAAACCTGTGAAAGCCAGACTACGATCTCAATACAACTCAAGGGGGAGTCTGCTAGTAGAACAACATCTGAGGGAGAGAAAAGTCTGTAGATGCAAGAGTCAGAATCGAATCCTGATGATAAAAGAGAGTAGAGGATAAAGATTGAGGATGCTTTCTTTGTTAGATATTTTGAAAGAGCCAGAAGACTGATAAAGACTGAAGACGTTGAAGACTTGACACTGAAGACTCGTCAACATCCGAGGGGGAGTCTGTTGGTGCATACGTCTGTCGACTTCGTCTTGTATCGAGTCTTGTACTAGAATTGCTAGATCAGGGCACGTTATACGAGAAAATAGGATTTATGTGTTGAAGGGTTAATTTCGCTTGAAAGTGGCAAGTGCACTTTCAAACGAAATCAACATTGGTAATTTCGCTTGAAATGGCCAGTGCCACTTTCAAGCGAAATCAGCTCCTCTATATATACCCTTGGAGCGAAATCATTTGTAACGTTGATGTTTCCGGTACCGAAGTGCTGCCGACGTGTCTACTGATCTGTAAACTTGTTATAATCAATATACAAGACATTTAGAAGTGAATCAAGCTGTTTTCCAAGTCAATTCATTTGTTTCCGCCTCTTGAATTGATTAGAACTCTTCTGATCGACTCGTTTGGGTCACAGAACGATCCTACACTCTTCTAACTTTCTCCATTTTGTCTCCAACATTCTTCCTGAATGAACTTCATAAGCAAAGCACACACGGACTACACGTTGAAATTGTAGTGCTTGCTCCATGTCTCTAACTTCAAAGTAGATTTGATTAGAGAATACGATCTCAATGTCCTTCTCTGACATGTTTAGTATCCAGATTCGATCATAAACACATATTGTACTCTAGTTTTCATCTTCACAAAGTTAGGTCAACTAGCGTCACTCGTGGAGTGACGCCATGTGTGTTGCCGTCACAAGTCATTTGTAATACATCCCTAAGTGACGCCTGATTAACCAAGTTAACTATGAAATGACATAAGGCAGGTGACACTCCAATCAATATTATCCTGAGTGTAACCGATAGTGGTAAATCTTATTTGTTCATTGGAAACGGTATGCTGCACTCTTTGTAAGTCCCAACAATCTCCCTGAGACTATTGCATACCATGTCTTGTTCACTCTTGCTGAGTTGGTTCTAAAGGCTTAGTGGATGATGAAGCAATCATAGGATCTGAGGCCAACAGAGTTACATCCAGAACTTTGCTTATATTAATAGTGGCATCAGGATAATCATGAGTTTCTTTGTCGACTTCTGATTCTTTAACATCATCGCCCTTTGAAGATTGAGCATTTTCTGGAATTATATCGGTGGTGTCATCAAACTTTTGATTGAGCCATTCTTCTGAAGTTTGAGATGGTTGATCAGCTACTGTATCAACAGTGTATCTTGGCTCTTCAGTTCCAAGCACCTCATCTAATATCCTTTGATTGTTAACAAGTTCTTCAATACTTTTCATGATGTTAGTGAACTCATCAGAAGTAGGTGGTTCCATATCTTGATCTCCTTCCTGATGAGAGACAAAATGAACAATGAAAGACGTTTTAGCATGTGGAGTTGGTGACAGAAAGGATATTTCAACGTGATGAGTTGGTGAAGGAAAGGATGTTTCAGGTGAAGGAAGAGATGTCTCTGCTTGAGGAGTTGGTGATGGAAACAAAGTTTCTGTATAGGCATCATCTTCAATTATTTTTCTTCTTGCCTTTGATAGAACTTATTGTATTTAGCATTTCTAACTTCAATTTCTGAGCATGATTGATAACTCTGTTGAATAAGAGTGCTTCTTCCCTAACGAAGTTCCTAACTCCGACATTGATTGATCTTCCCAAAAGCTACATGAGATTTGAGGTTTTGAAACCTAAAAAGATCCATAGGATCACACAGACGAATATCTTCCTTATTGTGTGTGCATATCATAGCTTCTCCAGTCTTCTCATCATACCACCACTTGTTAAAATTAGTAACACATATCTCGAATTTAGGAGGAATTGCCACCCTTGTCACAATCTTCGGGGGGCTTAACATACGAGAATGCCTTTCCTTTCTTATTCTTTGAGATCCTTTTCCTTATCTTTAAAGAATTGAACGTATCTGCATGGCCTCTGGCTGCTCGCTGAATCAACCTCTCTACCATCTAGGCATCATTAACATTGCTTCGATTAACTAACTCAAGTTTTGCCAGCTTCTTGAAATCCCAGACATTGAGGGACTGCAGATCATTTACTCTTTCAAAGTATTGGATTTTACCTCCATATTTTTTCACAACACACTTTTCGTTAATAGAGTCATAGAACCATGGTCGAATCCTGTTTAATGCTTTGGTCTTTTCAACCACCATATTCTGATGAAAGGTAGTTGGCGTAGCTTTTGCAGGTTTGAATCAAGATGTCATCTTTGCAGTATACTTGGACTACTCAGCAGTGTGATTTTTTCTAGTTGGATCAACATACACAGTTTCACATTGCTCACCCACCTCAAAAAAATGTTTCTGGATCATCTTCAGCAATGGCTTCCTCATCAACATCTGAACTGCTATCACAAGAGTTAGTTTGTTGTTTATCACCCCTGCCCTAGTCACTCGGTGGACCTACTTCTTGACTTGGTTAGGATGTTTTACTTTTTGAGGCTGAACCCATATCAGCTTTGTCCCCATCATCATCGTTATCATCATCTTTAGCAGTTACTTGTTGGACATCATCAATATCATCATCATCATCATCATCATCATCATCATCATCCTCTTCTTCTTCGTCAGCTTCAGAAATTTTCTTAGGCCTTATTCTTTTTTTTTTTACTTCCTTCCCCCTTTGAAAGACTTGGTTCAACTCACTTTTCTGTTTCAACTTCAACTTCTCTGGTCCTCAGAATAAAAGCTCAGGAATATCATCACAATTCACAAACATTTCTTGAAAGTTAATCAGATCACCCTGATTTAGGTGTTGATTTGATGCTGAAATTACTTTGCATAGAAAGAATAAGGCTCCATAGATCTTCTTAATAGCATCCATTTCAGCTTTGATTTTCACTTTCAGCTTCTTGATCGTTTTATCTTGTTCATCAGCCAGTTTCGCAAGTTCAACTGTTGCTTCTTTGAGCTCTGCAACTTCATTTTCTCTATGCTCTTCTCTATCTGTCAACCGACTCACGGTGTTTTTCAGATCCATCAAATGCTTAGCAGTATTGTTACCAGCTTCTATCATAATACTTTCCCTGATTTTATGATTCTCTTATCTAATTCGCTTATTTCTTCATTTGCGTTATTTGTTTAGATTTGGAAGTAGGGCTCAAAGAACGAGGACATCTTCTAATAGCTGGTCTTGATGAACTTGGTTCTTGAACAATTGGAGTTTGTTTTTTAGAGACTTTTCGTTGTGAAGGTTTGGATCTTGTTGGGGCATCATCAATGTTTGTTATGTTGATCAGTTCTGTTTAAACATAATGGAAAACATGAAATAGCATACCTTTGATTGCATCAGTAGTGAATCCAGTCAGAGACGCAGCCACGGAGTTCGACATAGTTGTCAGTTTGATCTGGTTCCTCCTTAGGGCGTAAAGTGATGATGGTGATGAAACCGAAACTAGGGTGAGTTTCGATTATGGAGAGAGAGTTACGAATTGATGTTATTGAGGGTTGGTTGATTGTGTAAAGTGTCTAACACTTTAACTCTCTAATAAGCTCCTTATTTATACACCCAAGAGGAAACCCAATTAGTTAATAAGGGTAATATGGTCCATCAACAATTACCAACTAATTATTAATAGGTTATTAATATATTTTGATCTATATTATATAAATGATAATGATGGCTACTAGATTAAATATAAACAAATAAATATTTAATCTTACATTCTCCCATTTAGCCGAATAATCATTTATCATGAGTATTAGATTAGTCTGATCAGAAGTTAATACTCATTTTAGCCTTAAACAAGTACTATAGCAGAGAAATACAGCCGTTGAATCATTATGCGACTCAGGACCCCCATTAGTCATACTATAGCCTTAATTTAAAACCTAACAGTTATGATCAAAATATGTAAGCCCTTTAACGTTTGATTTGTATTTATAGTTGTCTATATGTCATTACACCGGCAGAACATATGTAAGAGACATACAAATTGAAACTGATGAGGAAAATTAATTAATAGTTATTCATTCACAGTACGATATGCAGTTGTACATGGTCATCAATTAAAACCCGTCTCTTTTATGTGCACTCTTAATAAGACTTATGGGTAATAGACCTTTAGTTATAGGATCCTTAAGCATATCATGAATGCATTCGATACAAAGATTTAGTTTCCTCAATTCGTTCACAAACGAATAATTAATTGTGTATCGAAATTTAATGCAGCACCTCTCGAACTGTTACTGTTCAAGGAGACATGGTAGCTGACTTTATCACAACAAGTCTTCAAAACATTAATTATATGGAGTTAATAAACTTATGAGTCCACTGATATATTTCCAACAACATTTAGTGACTATATTATGTCGTTATAACTTAGGTTGTTTATATCAGTCTATTATGACTCCTCCATGAGATAGGTTTTGTCTGCTGACATAAAGATATACCCGAAATTACATTTTGTCATCTTTGAATATTACAAAGTTAGAGTAATAATAAACCGGTTTGAGTTCTCACTTCTTCTTTAAATTATAGCCTCTCGTTTCTTTTAAAGATATTGTAATACTCTATTAGATGCTTCACATTAATCTAGACATATCTAGTGTGTTGCAATGTGAGTAATATCCAAACGAGTATAGACTTAAACTTACATAAGGCTTCTAATTAATGAAGCGTAAGAAATAATCTCATTTATCCTATTATCCTCTAAAGGAGAGCAGTATTGTTTGTTACATATGTAAGGACCAATTTAATGTTAAACTTATGGAACGGAAGTAGTGTCCCATTTGGTCTATCTCAACATGTTATGATATCTATTATGTAAGAGATATCTCTGAGATCTATTATATCAAAGTTTGTGTTAACAATGCTTTGACTTATGTAACATATACTTGTCAAAAGAATATCATCTATATAGACAAGTTTATCTTAGTTGCTCCCACTCATCTTGAGGTAGGTACATTATTCCACTTGGTTGTTGATGAAAATAATTACGTTAAGATTTCATCACATTATGATGTTTGCATTAACCCATACATGGATTTTATTGGCTTATAGACAAACTGTTCTTTAACCTTAAGTTTGGAACTTTCAGGTTGTTTTATGAACATGTAAATATGTCAGCCAGTTGTTAGGGAAAATTGTTTTAATGTTCATCTAATGTAGCTCAAAACCATTATAAGCTACTAGAACAGTGATGATCCTGAAAGAAATCTTTTGTTAGATATGTAATAAAGATTCTTTAATAATTTATCTCTTCCTGAGTACAACCTTTGACAATCAATCATGCTTCTTTGTGTCTTAACGTTTATATATTAGGATTTGGTTTAGTTATGAACACTCTTAAGTAATTCAATCAAATCCCAAACGTTATGCGAACACATAAAATCAGTTTTACTAGAAAACTGTTTTATTCTATTCAGAAGATTGATTGACAGTAATGGCTTAATTAGAAGAGATAGGATGGGTAAACTTTTCCAAAGTCCATTTCAACTTCAATTAGGGAGGTTATGTAATCATCAAAGTTAGTAGGTTTTTAAACCTAGATGACCTCCTGAGTTGATTATTGGGTTAGAAGTTTCAGTTTTATGGATTAGCTCTTGGTTAGGTTGCTATCATTTTCAGGATTCTAAGTTTATAAGAGTTGGTGCAGTATGGTGTACAAGAGGTGTAATCGGAGTTAAATTTGGAGTGAAATTTAATGACACTCTTCCCCCCGCCTCTTGTATTCCTTGCAAGTCATGATAATGACTTTGACTGCTCCCACTGACCTTAGAAAACTTTAGGAACTCAGCATGCTTAGTGTCAATATTTAACGACCAACAAATTCTATTCAATAGGGTCAATATTTAACGACCAACAAATTCTAATAGAGAAAACATATTAATGACATTAGTCGTTGTAGTTTCTCTTGTTGAGGATTATGTTAGTTTAGATAAGAAATCTAAAGTTTAGATAAGAAATCTAAGTGTGCCCACAATTAAGCAACAATGAAACTTTTGTAAAAGTAGCTTTAGATTTTAAGGAGACAAGTTATGATAGAACAGTGTCAAGATGGAGCAGTGTCATGTACAAGAGGTGTAAATTTAGGTAATGTAAAATTTCACTCCCCCACCTCTTGCAACTATTGCAAGTTATGATTAAGACACTTAATGCTCCCACTGATCTTTAATATCTCTAGAATGCTACAAGAGAAGTTTCAATTAGGTATGTGACGTGGGAACCTATCACATATATGTTAGACTTTATTTGATTTCTTTAATGTCCAGATATCATAAGAAACTTAGGGACATTTTTAATAGAAATCTTATTAAGTACATATATGAATAGATTTCTTATAAGACCATGGGCCATATGCAACAAAATTTAGATACAAGTTGATAGTCTTTTAAATGATAAATGAATTGTGTCTGAATATTCCATTTGAAATAAGTTCCATGAATGTCAATGAATGACTTATGATGGACCCATACTTATTCCTTGAGCCAGGTAATATTTAGGGCTATAACGTCATGATTTTAAATCACTTAGAATGAGATTAGATGAAAAATCATCCTCATTAACCATGTCATGATTTTTCATGAATTTTGGTTATGATGGATGAAATTTGTAAGTCTCATTTTCCTTTTGTCAAATTCTCATTTTCATGATGACAAAAGTTGTGAAAGTGTGAGGTATCATCTAGTTTTATCTTAATAATGTTTCAATCCAGATATTTAGAACAAATAAAATGAGAGGTTAAGGTAAGTGTGACTTTATGTTGACTATGCAAACCTCACGACCTTCATAACATTGCTTAATTATGATACTATATTCTGATTAATAATCAGAATATGTAATGTATCGAAAAGCTTTGTTAGAAGACTGCTTATTATGGTTCTTATAGCCTTAACATTTAACTTTGTCACTAACTCTCATGTTAGTTATTTGTCGAGTTCTGGCAAGGAAACGTATGGAACTAGAGTCAACTAATCATGTGTTAATTGGAATATTATAATTAGTAGACTTAAATATCATTAGTAAGTGACTATCTAATTAATTTATCCAACTGTTCTTTAGAATAATGGATAGTCTCGTTGCTTATGTCTAGTCTAATGACATAATTATGCAGTGAGATTTTCCCTTAAAGAACCTTAGAGGTGGAATTAGCACTTGTAATTTGTCTATGGACCTTAGAACAATCCTCTTTTAAGGTTTTAAGTGGTTGTAAGGTGAGTAACAACTTATTTTCCAGCTTCAAACATTTATTTCTTTGTACATATGTTGCTTATCAACACACTCGTTATACTTTGGTATTTTTGAGTGTTATAGTTGATTTATAAGGCATCAAATTGTACAAGTGAAAATCTTAATATGTAATGTACTGGAAAGTGTACTTATTTCCATGCATAAGCCCTTAACTTTATGGGTCATGGTTTTGTACATTATAATGTATTCACATATACCACTTAACTTTATAGTTTAGAATTTTAAAATAAGGCATGCATCTTAGGAGTTCTAGTGATTATTCCATATATAAGAGATTAGCATTAGGAAAGACTTAATCTGAAATAACTTTAGTGATAGCATTATGTGAGAGAGTTCTTGATTATCATAAGAGACATCATGTTCGATTTGTCCTAATCATCATGCTCTAATTTTCTTCTTTATAAACTTTATCAGAAGAGAGCAATAGGATTATCGTGTCTTAAGAAATAATCAAGGATTTAATTTAAGAGCTAATTCTAATAGAAACTTTAAATAAAGCAAACATTTTAGGTTTAGGAATTAAAGTGGATGAGATATATGTAGAAGTAAATTATAGTGAGTAAAAATTATGGGTACTAAAATAAGACAGACGAAATGATCATAAAATTAATTAAGGATCATTAATATAAGGATCATTAAGTGAAGAGATTGTGATATGTCTATTACTGACATCAAAATAATAGACTTAGTAAAATTCTACTTAAACAAAGACAAATCAGCTTTGGCCAGAAGTGTAATCATTTAAGCATGTGTGCAAAGTAATCGTGACAAATCAGCTTTGGCCAGAAATGAGACAATCACTTTAGTTATGCACTTGTCAAGCATGCTAAACATAAATGAATTAAATCAGCTTTGGCCAGAATTAAGACATTTCACGTTTGTAATGCATACTCAACATAGCTTTTATAATACTTGAACAATAAATAGATATATTAAATCAGCTTTGGCCAGAATTAATACATCAGAAGCTCATTCAAGTTAAGCTATTTTGGTTTTGTAAAACATTATTTGATCCTTATTAATTAATTAAGTATAAACAAAACCAAGTATTTAATAGCAAACCACCTGTTAGCGCGGATCGAACCTTAGTCTCGAGTCGCAACCTTAGTCTCGAGTTGTGATGATTATGGTTTCGCGTCGCAACCTTAGTCTCGAGTCGCAATGGTTATGGTCGCGAGTCGCAACCTCCTGATCTCGAGTTGTAATGGTTATGGTTGCGAGTCGCATGTTAACAGCTGTTTATTGTGATGGTTAACTAAAACTCGAAATTTAAGGGATCTTGGGATATTATTTCCTATTTTATTTTTGATCTAAATTTATCAAATGATTTCGAAAATAATAACTGATATCTATTAACAGTTTTCGAAAATTTAATAGATAAAAAATAAGATCAAAACATGAAAAACACCCATTAATCCAAATTATATTCCAAGATAAGGGAACTTTCGAGTTTTTATTAAGAACAAGCAATGAACCCTAAAAATATAAAAACATAATTCTGGGTTCCGAAACCTGAATTTTATGCTTTTATTAACAGATTTCGGATATTAGTATTACCAATTATGATTTCGAATCAAAGATAAACATGGTATTCCGAAAACAGTGATTTCGGTGCCATTTAAAAACGAAAACATCCATGAACTTAAGGCTTTAAAATAAAACTGTTTTCCTTATAATGATCCCAGAATAATGGATACGAAAAACGGAACTGATTTATCAACATATGCTCTGATACCACATGTTGATCAGTTCTGTTTAAACATAATGGAAAACATGAAATAGCATACCTTTGATTGCATCAGTAGTGAATCCAGTCAGAGACGCAGCCACGGAGTTCGACATAGTTGTCAGTTTGATCTGGTTCCTCCTTAGGGCGTAAAGTGATGATGGTGATGAAACCAAAACTAGGGTGAGTTTCGATTATGGAGAGAGAGTTACGAATTGATGTTATTGAGGGTTGGTTGATTGTGTAAAGTGTCTAACACTTTAACTCTCTAATAAGCTCCTTATTTATACACCCAAGAGGAAACCCAATTAGTTAATAAGGGTAATATGGTCCATCAACAATTACCAACTAATTATTAATAGGTTATTAATATATTTTGATCTATATTATATAAATGATAATGATGGCTACTAGATTAAATATAAACAAATAAATATTTAATCTTACATGTTAACTCGAGTTCTTCACTGATACGAACTGGTGCCTTTGGCTTTGTTTTCTTTGGATAAATGGCAGAGGGCGTGCCTTTAATCCTGGATAATAACCTACGAACCGTTTCCTTCACCTCTTTGTCATCTGGGGAAATTCTTGGGATGTTAGGTGTTCATTTCTCTAGCTTGCCTCTTGTTGGGTCAGGAAGATTTTCCACGACTTTGATAACTTAGACGTTTAGCTCTGTTCTCTCTTTCTTCACTATTTCTTCATCCACATCCCCCCATCATCAACAGCCTTTAAAATCCGATAAACTCTTCTACCTACCCCCCAATGCTGAGCCTGATACATATTCTTATATAATGGTCAAAGGTGACCATCACAGCCAAGCCCATGCTTCATGCAGTCAATGAAAACCCTAGATGTCATTCGAGTCAGATTTATCGTTTCTCCTTTAGTAGGAAGATCCATGAGCATAACATTGATGATAATATGAAGAAACCGAGGATATAGAAGACGTTTGCTTTCCAAAAAGTTAACATTGATGATAATATGATGGTGTTGAGGTGCATTCGTGGATGCGCTAAAATTCAATATTATTTCATCCGCAAAATTTTGTTTCATCTGCGCGAAAATCTTTGTTCATCCATACATAGATTTGGAGTTGATTCGCACAAATTCAATATTATTTCTCATCCGCAAATGTCAAATCATTGTTTATTCGAACATAACGCGGGTTTTCAAAGTCTTGATTTTCAAATCTGATCAAGTGTTTGGTATTTGTTTACAGGTTATTCCCGAGTAGTTCAAGACCATGAATGAGGAACAAAATCTAAGATGGCGTAGTGATTTTGCTCAATATGAAATTAGGAAATTGTATGATCCTTTTGATGAAGTAGAGAGAGCAAAGAGATGGGATCCTGAAAGAGAATGCTTCTTAGATCCTCAAGGTAATCCAGTGGTTGATCCTGAGAAGCTGGATTTTAACACAGTGGTAGATGTTATTCCAACCTGTGGATAAATTTATACAAGGAGGGGTATAGAGAAAGATTACGACGAGAGTCTGGATAAGCGTATAAAGGAGGTGTTCTACGCGACTCTAACGAAGGTGATGGAATTGAAGAAGAAGAAAGAAGAAGCTGTTGAGAAGTTGATTGATGAATTGAATAAGACAGCAGGAGAAGTTGGTGATGAAAATCAATAAAGGGTTGATGAAAACCTGAATAAGACAGCAACAAGTCCATCCGTTCCAAATCATCTTCTCAGTTTCTCAAGAGTTCATCATCAACAAAAGAACATCTCACGGTTTCGTCATGTCTTTACTATATCGAGTGTTCTAGTGTTTAGATCGAGTCGAAACTCTGTCCGGTTGTCGTTGATACGTAATAAAACAACGTTTATTTACTGATGTGCTAAAAGTAGTTTAATAAAAACAACTAAAATTAACCTAAATCTAGACTCAAAGTAATACGCTAGACTCTCTAAACTCGACTAAACTACTATTCGGCAAGCGAACCGATCGACTCTAGTAAAGCTAAGTAAGTCCGGATATCGAACCCACGAGACTCAATTAAATTACGCTAAGACTCTATCTAGACTAAGACTGACACAACTTAACTAATTGTTTATTTGATGGGGGGGGGGTTCTAAAAATCCTAAAAATTAAGCTAAAATAATAATAAAATAACTAGATACGAACTTGGACAAAGACTTGAACCAGTGGCGATGAAGACTACCTAGGCTAGACGCAAGTTTAACTTGGAATGGATTTCTATTCGAAAGTAATGTGGTATGGAACTGGGATCTTTTGATACTAAACCTATTAAGACACCAACTAAGCCCCTCAACCCTTCTCGAGGTGAAACTTATGGCACTACCTAGGCTGTTACGACTACCGGTTGTTAGATTTCCTTACAGTTCTCTAACTTCTTGAAAAGTACCTTAATATGACAATCTACCTTACAGCGTGAAAGTCTAAGGAAACTATGGTTTCTAACTTGGTTTAATAGACATGAGAATGGTTAGGGAACTAAGACCGATTTCTTACAAAACCTAATCCTAGCTATATACCAAACCGAGACATATTAACAACCCCGAGCCTTACAACGACAAGATTGGTAGAACACTTGATTTTATAAGATTACCGAATATTACTTCTAAGGTTTGATGGCCAATTAACCCTAAAGAATTAAAGATTTATTATGTGATATAGACACTCACCAAAATCTAAAACCCTAGCACGATTCTATTATGTGATAAAGACCGTCACCAAGACTCGTACGAACCAATAATCAGTATTCAAACAATATCAAGCACACATATACACCAAATCAAAATTCCATAATCGTTTACAATTTCAAGAAAAACCCAAGAACCACATTAAAACCGAATAAAAATCCAAACTTTATTAAACCATTGTCAAAATTCTAGGTAGTTACGAAAGATTTAGCCGCTAAACATGATCAGTAACATAATAAGAATCTCACACAGATCTTGAATTCATCATATAACAATTACAAACACAAGAAAAACAAAGAAACAGGAAGATTAAACCCGTAATCTTCACTCTCGAGCGCTCCAAAGTGTTACCCGAATGATTCCTAGCTTTAGAACACTCCCAAAACCTTCAAACAGCCTCTAATGGTCGCCTCCAAGCTCCAAAATTCGTTCATCTCCGACTGATTGATGAAGATCATGATTTATAGCTTTTCAAACCCTATAGCCGTTGGCTTCTCAAGTCGGTGCACGACTTTAACTTTCTCGCGGCCCGCGTAACATATAACATTAAGTTTACACGGCCGGTATCAATGCCAAATTCAGAAACCATGATTTAAGTTCTGGCGGGGTGCGTAAGGTTCTTCTGTGTTCTACGCGGCCCTCCTGGAAACTCCAGAAACTGTTTCTCGATCCGTTTCAGCTCCCAGCTCCCGTTTTCCGATCCGACACTTTGCTTTTCCAGATTTTCACTTATTTCTGCACATTTTGACTGCAACGACCTACAAAACATAAATAACTCAATAGTATGTACATTCTATACTGAAACAAAACTAAACCGATTATTTAACGACTAAAACGGACGCGAATAAAGATGTATTTTACAATACATCAAATATCCCCACACTTATCATTTTTTCGTCCTCGAAAAAGAATTATGCAAACGGAATCATAGTCGGAATAATCATTCGGGACAAAAGCTCAATTTATTTGTTAAAACCGAAACTTGTGTTAGTCGCGATTGCAAGTATTTTGATCCTCTTAAACCCAAACCCTGTTCCAAGCCCTTATCATGCAATTTTAGTTCAAGTGCGGTCAATTTACCTAGGGTCTCACACTGAGAATCGCAAGTCCACCTAATCCCCCCTCAAGCTTATAGGAAAAAAGGAACAACCACTGGGTTATTTCCTAACCGCCTTATACCAAGATCAAGAGAGTTTAGAATCAAATCTATTCTTTTTTTTTTTCTTTTCTCATCATTTTTTTTCTTTTTTCGAGCGTAGACGTTGCTTTCCCTAACCCAGAGGCATTCCGGCTGTAGAGTCGCTATCCCCAACTCGGATTACTTAGGCTCGGTACTTTTTATTTTCTTTGCAAGGTCGATTTCACACAATCTAGCGGTAATCCGGCTGTAAAGTCACTATCCCCAACCCAGACTACATAGAAATGTGCTACTTTCATTTAGTTTCTAGCTCTTTTTTTTTTCATTTTTCCTTTTTCAACGAGATAATGACAAAAAACTCTAACGATCTTAACTTATAACGGCATCCCTTATACTATCATTGGCAGTTTCAATTTCCCCACTTTCCCTAGATGAGAACCCACTAGTAGACCGACAATTAGGTATATTTAAGATAACCGAATCGAGCCTACCCGCACATCCCAAACTAGACACAAGCTCAATTATATTTATCTCATATTATTATTATTTGAACCCGAACAAAAACCCGACTTTTCTATCATTTTCTGTTTTTTTTTTTTTTTTTTGCAAACTTCTTATTTCAAAAGACATTTTCTATTTTTCAATTTTTTTGGATTTTTGGATTTTTTTTAAATTTTTTATGACTCAAATAAACAAACTAACGACTAAGACCCAAGTGTCCCATCCCCACACTTAAATGTTGCATTGTCACTAATGCAAGGATGAAAACACAACTCCTAAAGCCTAAAAACAAAAAGACATACGAAATAAATAAATATACAAAGTATACAAGTGGAACGACTTAGCTGAATAAATATGTGAGACTGTCAGTATGCCAGTCGATACCACATATGCCCTCCAATCCAGACGCGCTCAGCAAACTGTTCTAACTCGGACACGCGAACAGAAGCGGCAACAAACAACGACCTAACAATCAAATATAGCATACCAAACAAACCATAATATATACTATCAGAATATCAGTACCATCAAACATCCAACAATGTATCAACCAACCCACAACCCAGCCAACCTGTTTACGTATAATACATACCAAAACGCGAGGAATAAAACAGCATAAAAGAAAAACAAACAAAAGATATAAGTGCCAATGTTGCATATCCTCGAACCACACGACCTACTCCTCATCCGAACCCTGCTCCACGTCAGCAGGCTCCTCCTGCTGTGGCTGCCAAGAAGGCGGCGGCTGCACCTGTAGACGATCCATAATAATTCTCATGCCGTCTCGCATCTCTTGCCTCACCTGCTCAACAAACTCAAACAAACTATCCACCCTGTCGTACACAACCTCCAATGTCAACGGGTCTGGCCGCAGCTCCTTAATAGGATACTCACGCGCTGGCAACTCATGCCTCTGACGTGGTATCTGATAACGTGGAGGGATCGCGGCCTGCATCACAACATCTGCTCCTGACCCTGCTGGAGGTGGCACCTGTGGAGCCTGTAATACTGCTGACCATGCCGGTGGATCATCATATGTAATAATACCTGCCTGCTGAAAACTGTTCAGCTCCATCAACGAAGGAGCTGCACCTGTATGCATCATATCCGCAGGGTAATCAGCAAAAACTCCTAACCTCTCTGCCAACCTCATGATATACGGCCACCAAACAACCTAGAGTTACCTCCTCCCTTCTTCAGCCTCGTCATCGACCATGCAAAAATACTCGTGAGATTGGCTGGTCGCTGCTCCACCATACACATCAAACAAAAGAGACTGTGATGGTTTACTTTATTATCACCCTCGTGTCGGCCGATCAGTGTGGCTGCTAGAATCTTGTGCACAAAGCTATGCAGAGGATCTTTGATATCTGATGCAACCATATTGTTTGAAAATGGCGAGATAGCAATAGTAGCCCAGAATCTCACCAAATCCTCCTTGAGCACACAATGATCCTGTCTCTTTTTCACTACCCCTCTCAGCAAACTAACAAACTCATCCGCCTCTACCTCCTGTCGAGTATAAAACCCTGTCGCCTCAGCAAACTGCGGCAGAGTCATGTTGAATATCTTCTTTCCTAACACAAACGACACTACATCTGGCTCAGCGAACCCCCCGTGATGCCTATACTGAAAAGTGGAGTGAAACTCCAAAGAAAGCTCATAATACTGAGGCACATCACAATCTAACGCCAGCCTAAACTTCTCTCCTAACAACTGCTAAAGTCTCTCAACCTGTCCTAAATGTCCCACAAGCTCCCAATCTATCTTGCGAAAATCCAATAGCTTCACTGCACTAATAACCTGATATCGCAAATACTCAGCCGACTGAAACTCAAACTGTAGCAATGGGCTATCCCCTAAAACTGTACTCTGTCCATGTGGAATCCCCTCCCCACCATAAGTAATCACTCTCAGTGGTAAATCAGCTGGCTGCTCCTGAGCAGCTCCCTGAGATCGAGTGGATGCACCCCGCTTACGTTTGGTGCCCGAAGAAGAACCTTCACCTGACATCCTGTAAAAATAGTTCAATAGCACGCAAGAACAGGTAAACAGTCAGTAACACAAACTATTTTTTTGTTATTTTTAAAATTTTAATTTTTTTTTGGAATTTTTAAGAATTGTTCTGATTTTTTTATGATTTTTAAAAATTTATTTTATTTTGTTTTTTTTATTTACATTCAAAAGACGGCCGTATAGCATTTCGTTCGCGGCCGTTGTTTGAAACCAAGTGACTTTAAAGCATCGTTTTTGCAAGACAATGTAAGCACAAACCAAACCTCGCCCGAATGGAGATTGAGTACGGGCGAGGGGTTTTAATATTCAAGTAAGCATCAACAAAGCAATAAGACACTGCAACGACTCGTACGACACTTAAAAACGACACTTAAGACCCTAGAAGCCACTAAACTAGACTCTAAACTAAACGCTAGACTATACTCGACTTAAAGTAGACGCAAAATACAAAACTTAGAACTCTACCTACCCCCGGCACTTTACTCGCCCTCGAGTAAACCAAAAAGTGCCGATAATCAACCAACACAAAGCCTAAGTGTGGAAGCAACGAAAACGGGCCAAATAAGTAGTAAAATCCTATGTTTATGTCAAAAACTTGCGACCCGTATCCCCACACTTAGCTTTTCTACGCCCAAAACAAACCATCCGCAATATCAAACCCAAACCAGCCTACTTATAACCTATGTAAAGAATATTTTAGACGTAAGCCCCCCGATCCCCACACTTAAATTCTGTCTAGAACAGCATAATATTGACAACCAAACTAATACCATCCGTAAAGATATGGACTGTTAACATCAACCCAGCTTGAAAACAACCTGAAAACAACTTCCTTGTATCCTATATTTGACTGCTGACCAAAACATCAAAGACGAGACCCTATATCATTTCAACACCCAATCCAGCCACCCGCAACCTCTGAGTAAACTAACCACTAAACTAATACGCAGAGACAAAGGACCTGACATACTGACCAAGACATTACACATAGACTGACCTGACGACAAAGAACAAGACTTTGACCAAAACTCGACTGACAGACCAAATTGCCTTGAAACAAAACTAATCCTGAAAATCAAACTAAATCAACCGGACCAGGACTTAAGACAAAGACCTAACTGGACTCGACACGAGACTGGACTATCTACACCACACATGAAGGACTCAAAATTCAAAGTTAAATGCAGGAAGACATACCTTGTTGTCGGACTAAAACATCAAACACGATGAACTTAAGGTCTGTGGTGGTGACCCGGTGGTGGTAATGGTGGCCGGTGATGGTAATCGATGGTGAGGAGTTGTAGCAGTGGTGAAAGTGGTGGTGATAATGGAAATTGGTGGTCGGAGATGGGGAATCGGTGATCGGAGGTGATAATGGAGGTTGTAAAGGTGGTGGCAATGGATGATTTAAGGTGGAATCGGTGGTGGTTACTGGGTGATGTGTGGTGTCGCCGTCGGTAGAGAAGAAGATAGAAGTTAGGTTTCAAATTGAATTTGGGGATTTAAAGTCTGCTGCCGACATATAGGTTCTAGGCGGCCCGCGTAAGTTTAAGTTTAAGTTGATGAGGGCCACGTCACGCATGTGTTTTTAAAAATTTTCTTTAGTTCTCACGGGCCGCGTACAATTCAGGTTAGGGGCTACGCGCCCCGCGTAGACAGCAAACAGCAGCAATATTCAGAGCAGTTTCAGCAGTTTTGTTAGAAAATTAATTTTTTTATCTTCCCAAATTACCCCCAGTGCGTATTTTGTCGATTTTAAGTTAAAACGTACCTGGAGTGCTGCTCCCTTGTCAATCTTGCTCACGTGAAGGTGATGCCTACCTGCAAAAACTCTACGACGCAACCACGGACGCAAAATACGAAAAATACATAAACGACGCAATAAACACGAAACGACTAAGCTAATGACACGACGCAAACACGACTCAATGTACAAACTCTACACTTGAGTTTTCACTCAAGAAACTATGCGGCGGTGCTAGGCGGGTCCGAAAGAGGAACGTCATCCTCATCGGCGGTGTCGATGGGACCCCCTAGATAATGCTTCAAACGATGTCCGTTCACTTTCCATGAGCACTTAGTATCTTCGTTAAGCAACTCCACGGAACCGTACGGGAAAACCTCCTTCACGACGTACGGTCCGGACCATCTCGACTTTAATTTCCCGGCAATTAACTTTAATCTTGAGTTAAACATTAGCACTTTATCACCAACTCGGAATTCCTTCAATTTCCGCAACTTCCTATCGTGCATCATTCAATGTTTTACTTGGGCATTATTCAATGTTTTACTTGCGTAGTAAATCGGGTGAAAGTGATTCTCCCGTCTTTGCCCTAAACCGCACCTACTGCATAATCACTGGCGTCGCACATAAGTTCGAATGGCAAACTCCAGTCAGGTGATACAAGAATCAGTGCACTAACCAGTTTCTCCTTCAGAAACTCAAACGCTTTAAGGCATTCCTTGTCAAAGACAAACTGAACATCCTTCTCCAACAATCGAGTCATGGGGTGAGTGATTTTTGAAAAATCTTTAATAAAGCGCCTATAAAATCCCGCATGACCGAGAAAACTACGAACCAACTTAACACTAGTCGGCGGAGGAAGCCGACTGATCGTGTCTATCTTCGCTCTATCAACTTCAATACCAGCTCTCGAAATCTTGTGTCCTAACACAATGCCCTTAGTCACCATGAAGTGACACTTTTCCCAGTTCAACATCAGCTTTGTTTCAACACATCTCCTCAACATCTTCTCAAGATTCATCAAGCAACGATCGAAAGAAATATCGTACACTGAAAAATCATCCATAAACACCTCCATCGAACTCTCTACCATATCTTGAAAAATCGCGATCATACAACGCTGAAATGTAGCTAGAGCGTTACATAAACCAAATGGCATGCGATGATACGCATATGTGTCGTATGGACATGTAAAAGTGGTATTTTCCTGATCCTCAGGTGCAATAGGTATCTGGAAATAACCCGAAAACCCATCAAGAAAGCAATAGAACTGCTGACCCGTGAGTCGCTCAAGCATCTGATCAATAAATGGGAGCGGAAAATGATCCTTACGAGTGGCGTCATTTAACTTACGATAGTCAATGCACACACGCCAACCTGTGATAGCACGTGAAGGAATAAGCTCATTTTCCTCATTAAGAACAACTGTCATCCCCCCTTTCTTCGGGACGACCTGCGTAGGGCTCACCCAAGATGAATCAGAAATAGGATATATCAAACCAGACTCCAACAACTTCATAACTTCCTTCCTAACCACCTCCTGCATATTCGGATTGAGACGACGCTGCGGCTGCACCACCGGCTTGTAAACCTCCTCCATCAGAATACGATGCGTGCAAAAAGTGGGGCTAATCCCCTTGATATCAGACAATCTCCACGTAATCGCCTCCTGGTGTTTCCTCAACACCTCAATCAACTTCACTTTCTCCTCCTCTGTCAACTTCGAAGATATGATGACAGGCATGTTCGGCTTTTCTCCTAGAAATGCGTACTCAAGATGCGATGGAAGAACCTTGAGTTCTAAGGGCGGTGGAATCTCTACAGGAGTACTCTCATTGCTAATCTCATTAAGTTCTAACGTCTCTGGAACCCACAACTCATCGCTCTCATCAAACTGCTCCTCCTCAACCTCTTCTTCATCAGGCTCGTCAACAACTCCCTCGCCTACTAAATCGGCTCCACTAATGTACTCGAGACACGTGTCCACACAAGATATGAAAGAATTTAGAAAGTAAACGGAATGACACGGCCCACTATCTTCGTCGCCACCTCCAGGATGCTGCATCGCTCTATTAATCTCAAATGTGACGATCTCGTCACCAGCACGAAGAGAAATCTTACTGTCAAAGACGTCGATAATCGCCTTTGCGGTTCTAAGGAATGGACGGCCCAGAATAGCAGGAACTCTTTCATCAGCCTCCATATCAAGAACGACGAAATCCACAGGAAACACGAATTTATCAACTTTCACCAACAGATTCTCAACTATCCCACGAGGATACTTGACTGAGCGATCAGCTAAGGACAACGACATACGCGTGGGTGTAAGCTCTCCTAAACCTAGCCTCTCATACAACGAAAATGGCATCAGATTGATGCTGACTCCTAAATCGGCTAGAGCATGAGCAGGGGAAACGGCTCCCCCAAATAGGCATGGAATAGTAAATGTACCAGGATCGGTTAATTTCTCTGGCAGCTTATTCAAGACTACCGCGGAACAACCTCCTGTCAAAGGAATATTTGAAAGCTCACCAATTTTCTCCTTAGGCATAGACTGCAACGCCTCGATGAACGAAAGATTAGTTTTTAACTGCTTAAACATTTCGAGAAACTGCCCGTACCCCTAAGCATATTTTTGATGCTTAAGGCGGGCGGGATACGGAATACGAGAAGTATCAATAACTGGCGACGGTCGAACCCTCATCGGCTGTTTTTCCATATTCTTCTCTACTGAAGACTCCTCGGCGTGTGCGGTACTTGCTGGGTCTAGCCTTATGTGCACCTTACCGGGAGCCTCCTTCTCGATCTCCTCATCAACTTCATCATCTTTCTCGTCCTCAACACTCTCTCGCATGACCTCCCCCAAACTCTTTCCACTGCGGGTCGTAATGGCTTTAGCTTAATGATTAGCAGGATTCGTGAAGGTATTTCCTGAAAACTGACTAGGTGGATGCTCTTGTAACTGTTTAGCTATTCCTCCTACTGTTCTTTGAAGGTCTAAAAGTGTGGATTGCTGACTTTTGAACTGAAGATCGTGACTTTTATTAATTTGCTCTTGATTTTTAACGAAATTTCCTAAATCAGATAAGGATTTCTGTGTCGTCTGATCTCATGTCATCATCAGAGCAAACATCTCTTCCATCCTACTCAAACTACCCTCTAAAACCTTACCACTACCTTGACTCTCTTGATTCGACCCCCCACTCGTAAACTGACCACTCGAACCACTAAACTGACCTCCCTGTCCTGAACCACTACTAGCATAAAGACCAGGCCCCCTATTTTGATACTGACCAGATGGAAAACCAAGGGGATTACCAGAAGAACGAAAACCACTATTGTTACCACTACCGCGCCAGTTGGAATTGTAATTTGAGTTATTATTATTACCAAACGGACCCCTAGACTGACCGGCTATGTACTCAACCTGCTCGAGTGTAAGTGTGGGACAATCTATCGTATCATGGCCTCCTCTACACACCTCACACCTATCAACTTTCTTCTTAATCTCACTCAGCTCTTGTTTCAGACCCTCTAAAACAGCAGCTACCGATGGATCCAAGCTAACTTGGTTTACCCCTCGTGTCACGGCCCCAGCCCGGGTTTGACCCGGTCAAGAGCCGCGGGACAGGAACCCGTGGTATCAATGATGCGACAGCGGAAGATTTTCAACAGGATCTTTTAAAACTCAAATGCCCAATTATTTTATTCCACAAATTGGAGATAAACCCCGTAATTTACAATAGAGGAATTTAACTAGGAAATTCACTGATTTATTAAAACATGTTTATTCATTTTTAACTGAGCCACCTCTTCAAGCTGGATAGTGCTCCATAGCACGTTTTCCTTGATTTACAGCAGGTCGCCTGAAACATGTTTTAAACATATTTTATCAGCGGGGAAATGCTGGCGAGTCATTCATTTTACATAAAATGACACATAGTTATAAATTACAGCATAAGAGCGATTACAATGGCTTCTATCTTATTTTTATCTGGCGCCTTGTCACATGTGACGATGGTCATACCACTATTGGATCCCACCCCAAGTAGTGATGATTATCCCGGTTAGATCAATGAACTTAACCGGAAGAAAATTAGTAGTGTGCATAATACCCCACTAGCCAGTGATTCAAGATATCCACGACTTACTCCCTGTAATTATAACATTTGAAAATGGAGTATTGTAAAATGCTTTTGATAAAAAGAGAATGACTCACATTGCAGATTTATATGAGCAGAGCTTAGCCTACTTATTAGCCTTTTAACCTAAATTTAATAACATGCACACGAACTCGGTCAGTAACTAATACAGCATTTACGATAACTCACGAGATTAAACCCTCACAACGAATGACAAAGTGCGATACTTAAACATCCATCGAATTTACGACGAATGACAAAGCATAAACCCTAATGTGGGCAGCACTTAAACATCCATTGGATAGTTTTAATCGATCGGACATTTAATCGTAGCAGCGATCGAGTTAATACCCGGTATCAGAGCAGCGCCTCGCTAATTTAATTGAAAATTCGACTTCAGAGCAGTATAACTCGTGATTTGAAATGAGATTTCGACATTTCTGAACTGCTCGTAACCTGTCCTATTTATAGCTGAAATTTAAGGTTCACGCTGCCCACGTAAACCTTCTCTTGTTCCTTATGCGGCCCGCGAGGGCACCTAGTCTACGTATAGGTTTGCATGGTCATGCATAGGTTGGCCAAATGGGTGATACGTGGATCCGGATACTTATCTGGTCAAACCAAGGGTTGACGCGGCCCACGTAAGGTATGCTTAACCTTTACGCAGCCCGCCTGAAGACCATAGTTCTTGTTTTCTTGGTTTTTTATGCACAGTATGGTTTCAGGGGTCCGGTATTTTACTTACGGGTATTTTTAGGACAATTTTGAGAGTTCTTACATCCTCCCCACCTTATTTAAAATCTCGTCCTCGAGATTCATTGGAATAAGTGAGGATACTTTCGCTTCATCTCCGATTCCAGCTCCCAAGTGTATTCGGGTCCTCTCTTTGAATCCCACTTGACCTTGACAAGTACTAACCGTTTGTGTTTGAGAAATTTCACCTTTCTGTCTTCTATCTGAAGAGGTTTCTCAACAAATTTTAACTTTTCGTTTACCTCTATATCTTGGAGAGGTACTACCAAAGATTCGTCTGATAGGCATTTCTTGAGGTTGGATACATGAAATACATCATGTACTCCAGCTAACTCCTCTGGTAGTTGTAAGCGATAAGCAACTGGTCCTATACGTTGGATCACTGGGAATGGTCCTACGTATCTTGGACTTAGCTTTCCTTTCTTGCTAAATCGAACTACTCCTTTCCAAGGTGAAACTTTCAATAGTACTTTGTCTCCAACTTGAAACTCTAGTGGCTTGCGTCGATTATCAGCATAACTTTTCTGGCGATCTCGAGCCGTCTTCAGTCTTTCCTTGATTTGTGTAATCTTGTCGGTAGTTTCTTGCACAATCTCCGAACCTGATAATTGACTCTCTCCTATTTCTGCCCAACAAACTGGAGTTCTGCACTTTCGTCCGTACAGTGCTTCAAATGGGGCAGCTTCAATGCTTGAATGATAACTATTGTTATAGGAGAATTCGATTAAGGGTAAATGGTTGTCCCAATTTCCCCCAAAATCTATCACACATGCCCTAAGCATGTCTTCCAGAGTTTGGATCGTCCTTTCACTTTGTCCGTCTGTTTGAGGATGATATGCCGTTCTTAAATTCAGTCGGGTTCCCATTGCTTCTTGGAAACTTTTCCAGAAATGGGAAGTGAAACGACTATCCCTATCTGATACAATGGAGAGTGGAACTCCATGTAAGGATACTACTTCATCTACATACAACTTTGCCAACCTTTCCATGCTAAAGGTTTCTATCATTGGTAGAAAATGAGCTGATTTGGTTAATGATCCACAATTACCCAAATCGCATCATTACCTTTTCTGGTTTTAGGCAACTTAGTAACAAAATCCATTGTTATGAGTTCCCATTTCCATACAGGCATTTCTAATTGTTGTAGTAGACTTGAAGGTTTCTGGTGTTCTGCCTTAGCTTGTGAACAAGTAAGACAGTTAGAAACACATCGAGCTATGTCCTTTTTCATTCCTATCCACCAGAAGTTATTTCTTAAATCTTGGTACATTTTATTGTTTCCAGGGTGCATGGTATACCTAGATTTATGGGCTTCTTCTAAAATCTTATTTCTTAATTCTCCCTGCTTAGGTACCCAAATCCTTCTTTTGTGGAATCTCCAAATTCCATCAGCTCCTTGTTCTAATTCTTTTATTCGTCATTTCATTCCTTCAGCATCATCCTTGATTGCTGTTTCTTGAAAATGCTTTAGTTGTTCCATTAAATCTAATTGTAGATTTAATCTAAGAGCACGAACCCGTCGTTGTTTCTCATGGTACTTATGACTTAAAGCATCTGCAACTACATTTGCCTTTCCTTCGTGATACTGAATATCACAGTCGTAGTCACTTAGGATTTCCATCCATCTCCTTTGCCTCATGTTTAATTCTTTTTGCCCAAATATATATCTTAAACTTTTATGATCTGTATAGACAGTAAATTTACTTCCGTACAGATAATGTCTCCAAATCTTAAGGGCAAAAATTATGGCTCCTAATTCTAAGTCATGAGTCGTATAGTTTTCTTCGTTCTTTTTCAATTGCCTTGAAGCATACGCAATTACCTTCTTGCGTTGCATTAGCACACATCCTAATCCTAGTTTTGAAGCATCACATTAAACTTCAAAATCTTCAGTTCTTTCTGGCAAGGCTAGGATTGGGGCATTTGTTAACTTTTGCTTTAGAATCCTAAAAGCTTCTTCTTGCTTACGTCCCCATTCAAACTTGACAGCTTTACAGGTTAGCTTAGTTAATGGTACAGCTATCTTGGAAAAATCCTTAATAAACCGTCTATAATATCCGGCTAAACCTATAAAACTTCTAATTTCCATTGCTGATTGCGGAACCTTCCATTTGGTAATTGCCTCTATCTTAGCAGGATCTACATGAATACCTTCGTGATTCACCATGTGTCCTAGGAATTGCACTTCTTGCAGCCAAAATTCACACTTCAAGAATTTGGCGTAAAGTTTTTCTTTTCTTAACAAAGTTAAGATTGCATGCAGGTGCTCACAATGCTCGTCCTAAATTTTGGAATAAATAACTATATCGTCGATAAAGATAATTACAAATTTATCCAAATACGGTTTACAGATTCTATTCATCATGTCCATGAATGCGGCAGGTGCATTCGTTAGTCCAAAGGGCATGACTGTAAACTCGTAATGACCATACCTAGTTCTGAAAGCAGTTTTAGGTATGTCTTCTTCTTGTACCTTCAACTGATGATATCCGGAGCGTAAATCTATCTTAGAAAAATATCTAGCTCCTTGAAGTTGATCGAATAGATCATCAATCCTAGGTAATGGGTATCGATTCTTAATTGTAACCTTATTCAATTCTCTATAATCAATACACATTCTCATCGAACCATCCTTCTTCTTTACGAACAACACTGGTGCTCCCCACGTGGATGAACTAGGTTGTATGAAACCTTTACTTAGTAATTCATCTAATTGCTTTTTCAATTCTAGCATTTCAGTGGGTGCTAACCGATAAGGTGCTTTAGCTATCGGCGTAGTTCCAGGAATTAGATGAATTCTAAATTCGACTTCCCTATCAGGTGGTAATCCAGGTAGTTCTTCTGGGAATACATCGGGATATTCTGATACTACTGGAATTTCTTTAAGCTCTTACTTTTCGTAGTAATGATTACTGAAATCATATACACCATTTCTTGTTTTCTGGAATAACTAGCCAATTTCATTACTGAAATGAATTTCAGTGGCTTTCGTGGCATATCTCCTGTAATCACCACTAATTCTCCTGTGGGTGTATGAATTTCTATGGAATTCTTATCACAAAGAATTCGAGCATGGTTGGCTATTAGCCAATCCATTCCTAACACAACATCGAATCCGGCTAAATTCATAGGTAACAGGTTTGTAGAGAATTTATAGCCTAACAGTTCTATCTTTCCTTCTCGCACAACCTTATTTATTTTGACAGAATTTCCGTCTGCCGTTTCAACTGTAAAGATTTGTCTAAGTTGGGTTAAGGGTAAATTAAGTTCTTGGCAGAATGAAGTATTTATAAAACTTTGGTTTGCACCAGAGTCAAATAATACTTTTGCATACACATTGTGAACTAGAAACGTACCAGCTATCACATCAGGAATCAGTTTGGCTTCCTGAGTCGTCAGTTGGAAAGCTCTAACGTTCTTCTTATTCGTTCCTTCTGCAGGTTTAGCTTTATTGTCAGCTGGTTTGTTTAGTTTTGGGCAGTCTGGCCTAAGATGTCCAGCTTCTCCACAGTTGTAGCAGACTGTGAATTTCTCCCTCCTGCAGTCTTCTTCTTAATGCCCTGGAATTTTGCAAAAATTGCAATATCCTTTGCATCTTCCAAAATGCTTCCTTTTGCAAGAATTGCAAAATCGACCAGTGGAAGATTGTCCGGTTCCCCTTAGCTTGAAATTGTTACGGTTACCCATACAAAATCCTTGGGTAATCTTTTGAGCTACTTCCTTCTTTCTATTTTCTTCTCTCGTCCGTACCAGTTCATCAGTCAGTGTGTTGGCTAAATCCACCGCATCATCAATCGTGCGGGGTTTCGCAGCCTTGACGATATTACGGATTTCACCAATCAATCCCCAAATATAGCGGGAAATAAGTACTGGTTCTGGCGAAGCCAGGGTTGGTACTACTCTTGCATATTCGAAGAATGTCGAAGTGTACCCTCGACAGTTTACATCCACCATCCGATGTGTCAGGA
This sequence comes from Helianthus tuberosus, assembly GCA_030545235.1. NCBI lineage: Eukaryota > Viridiplantae > Streptophyta > Magnoliopsida > Asterales > Asteraceae > Helianthus > Helianthus tuberosus. The sequence continues at coordinate 122,307,214 of CM060354.1, forward strand.
ACTTATTTGTCATTTGTTCCTTTTCATACTCGGGACAGAATTTTCTTTCAACAAGACTCTTAAATTCTTCCCAGTTCATAGCATACGCCATCATCCTTCCTTTTGCTTGAAACACCGTGTTCCACCATTCTAGCGCCCCTTCTTTAAAAAGATTCGACGCATACATGACCTGGTCTTCTTCAGCACATTTACTTATGGAAATTACTGCCTCGGTTTTCTCTAACCAACGCAGTGCTGCAGTCGCCCCTTCGTTACCTGCAAACTCAGCTGGTTTACAAGCAAGAAATTCTTTGTAAGTGCAACCAGGCGTTGCAGCTTTCATTTTCTTAGGGAGCGGAGCCTGCCGTGGATCATTATCATGATTAGTATGATTTCCGCCTCTGTTTACGCTATTACTGAAGTTATCTTCAGAAGTACGTTTGCTAGGAATGATTTGTTGAGGTTCAACAGGTTTCTGGGCAGCAGCAAGGATTGCTGGAATAGCATTGGCTATTCCTTGAGCAACAATATGTTCTATATCTTGCTTAGTCATAAAGTGATCCTCCTGGTGTTGCTCAGATTGGTTAACCTTGTTAACTGGTTCATTATTAGCGTTTTCCATCTGATAATTAATATATATAAATTATTAGCATAAAATAATTAATAGTAATACATAAATAATCACAAAATTTCATAACACATGGATAGCCAAAATTATCGATTTCTCGATTCCTATTTTTATATATTATAATATGCATCAATACACACCATTATCTTACAAAGTTTTATTTGTAGTTATTTTACAAGATTATAGTTTACTATTATTATTATTATTATTATTATTATTACACAATCACAGTTTCACAACCCCACTATCCCTCGTCAGTTGGTATTTCAGTAACGACGTTCCCTTTCGTCGTACTTCCAGGAGATCTGTTCTCCTACTTCCCGAATCCTATTTCCTGCATCCACCAGCTCCTCGCCAAAGTGGCGGAGTTCAGCTAAGTTTTCATTGCTCATTGGCGGGTTTGGTATCGGTTCCGGGTCGAACTGAGGGAGAAAGGTATAAGGATTGTTAAAGAGGTTTTGAAACTACCAATCATTAGTCCACCACTCGTCCATTCCTAGAGGTTGGGTGTGGATTATAGGTTCTGGGATTGCTGGTTCCAAGTTTATTGGAAGTTGATTTTCGGCAGGATAAGGGTAGAGGTTATTATTGATAGGCCTAACGATATCACAGCTTGCCAATGCGTGATCCAATTCCTCCTGAAATGGCAACTCCTCGATTTGCCTAGAGCTTTCCCCAATTTCCATCTCTGTTTGCCTAGAACCTTCCCCAATCTCCATTTCTGTCTGCCTAGAACCTTCCCCGATTTCAATCCCCTTTCCTATTTCTATGGGATTTTCTATTTTGGGAATCTTCCTAGTTGCTGGTTTCCTCCTGCGCACACACCTCCATCCTACAAATCTTCTCCTTTTCTTAGGCTTGGGTTTCTCCGGAGGTGGAGCGTTGAATTCCATAGGTTCTTCTATATCGGGTATATAACCAGTAAAATCTCTGGAAACTTCTATTTTCACCGGATAAAGATTGAGATTCTGAAGGGCTTCAGATAACTCATTCATGCTGTTTAGCATATATGCAAAATGCACAAAAATGCAAAGTTAAAATTTTATAACAAAATTTCACAGATAACCGACTAATTTAATACAAAGGACAACTGACAATTAAAACACACTAGGGTTTACTGTAAACTTATTTATTTACTGGGTAAAGTTTTTGGCTTGTAGGTGATAAGGGTGCTAGAACTTGAGTCAGGTGTATTTAAAGGTTTGCATTTACTGCTACAGTGGCTAGCATATAGAGATCTGCCCATTTTTCATCTAACTTGTCTTCCCATGGTGGGTTACTGCCTAGTTCTTGGGTTTTCTGATTAACTCTCATTTCTTTTGGTTGTGATTTCTTTATTTTCTCCTGACTTTTCCTAATAATCAAACTTCTTTTATTAGGAGAAAGTGGTTCCTCATATTGTGCCTTTCGAACAAATATTCCTTCATCAGTATCTGTTGGGTATTTTAAGGATGAAGTTCCTTTTTTCTTTTGGTGAAGTATCTAATTTATAGTAGATATCCGAAAGTCTTTGCTTACCCATACTGTAAACAAATATTCAAATAATAAAACATATAATAAAAAAAATAGCAATCAGTAAAATTAAGTATTTTCTAAATACTTAATTAGCTTAAATCAGTGGCTTGATCAGTGTGGCTCTGATACCACCTTTTCCTGTCACGGCCCCAGCCCCGGTTTGACCCGGTCAGGAGCCGCGGGACAGGAACCCGTGGTATCAATGATGCGACATCGGAAAATTTTCAACAGGATCTTTTAAAACTCAAATGCCCAATTATTTTATTCCACAAATTGGAGATAAACCCCGTAATTTACAATAGAGGAATTTAACTAGGAAATTCTCTGATTTATTAAAACATGTTTATTCATTTTTAACTGAGTCACCTCTTCAAGCTGGATAGTGCTCCATAGCAAGTTTTCCTTGATTTACAGTAGGTCGCCTGAAACATGTTTTACAAATATTTTATCAGCGGGGAAATGCTGGCGAGTCATTCATTTTACATAAAATGACACATAGTTATAAATTACAGCATAAGAGCGATTACAATGGTTTCTATCTTATTTTTATCTGGCGCCTTGTCACATGTGATGATGGTCATACCACTATTGGGTCCCACCCCAAGTAGTGTTGATTATCCCGGTTAGGTCAATGAACTTAACCGGAAGAAAATTAGTAATGTGCACAATACCCCACTAGCCAGTGATTCAAGATATCCACGACTTACTCCCTGTAATTATAACATTTGAAAATGGAGTATTGTAAAATGCTTTTGATAAAAAGAGAATGACTCACATTGTAGATTTATATGAGCAGAGCTTAGCCTACTGATTAGCCTTTTAACCTAAATTTAATAACATGCACACGAACTCGGTCAGTAACTAATACAGCATTTACGATAACTCACGAGATTAAACCCTCACAACGAATGACAAAGTGCGATACTTAAACATCCATCAAATTTACAACGAATGACAAAGCATAAACCCTAATGTGGGCAGCACTTAAACATCCAATGGATAGTTTTAATCGATCAGACATTGAATCGTAGCAGCGATCGAGTTAATACCCGGTATCGGAGCAGCGCCTCGCTAGTTTAATTGAAAATTCGACTTCAGAGCAGTATAACTCGTGATTTGAAATGAGATTTCGACATTTCTGAACTGTTCGTAACCTGTCCTATTTATAGCTGAAATTTAAGGTTCACGCGGCCCGCGTAAACCTTCTCTTGTTCCTTACACGGCCCGCGAGGGCACCTAGTCTACGTATAGGTTTGCATGGTCATGCATAGGTTGGCCAGATGGGTGATACGTGGATCCGGATACTTATCCGGTCAAACAAGGGTTGAAGCGGCCCGCGTAAGGTATGCTTAACCTTTACGCGGCCCGCCTGAAGACCATATTTCTTGTTTTCTTGGTTTTTTATGCACAGTATGGTTTCAGGGGTTCGGGATTTTACTTACGGGTATTTTTAGGACAATTTTGAGAGTTCTTACACCTCGACCGGCCGAGGAGGTACGCACAGGAATGGAAGTCTTGCTGGTAGTGCTGTAATCCATTCAGAATGGGCGAAACTCTCAAACAAATCATTATACTCATTCTCTGTCTTTTTACCCATAAGCTGCCCTCCAGCTGAAGTATCAAAACGAGCTTTAATTTCAGGGGTGAGACCATTATAGAACTTTTCAACTAATGCCCAATCTGACAAACCATGCTGAGAACAACGAGAGATCAGAGTTTGGAAACGCTCCCATGCTAAGTGGTACGGCTCATCAGGCTCCATATGGAAGGAGTGAATCTGATCACGAAGCCGAGACGCCTTGGCTGGTGGGAAGTACTTGGCTATGAAGGCATCACGAAGACCTGCCCAAGTGGTGAAAGTGCCTGCGGGCTGAGAATCGAACCAGACGGCTGCGCGTCCAGCGAGAGAGAATGGGAAAACCTGAAGGTACCTGGTTTCTAAATTAACACCCTCAATGGAGAAGGTGCTGCAAAGGCGAGTGATGCGATTTATGTGAGCGAGAGCATCCTCATCTTCACGACCGTGGAACTGGCAAGAATTGGCGATGGCCGTCATGATGTAGGATGGAATCTGCCAGGACCTATCATTAGTGATGTTTGGAAGGGTGATGGGTGAATTAGCGCCAGTGAAACTAGTGGTAGCCTGCTCGTAGATGGTGCGGTTCACCATTTGAATATCGGGTGGAGGACTAGGTGTACGAGAAGGGGAAGGTGGCGGGGAATTGTGGGGTGAAGGCTTCGGTGTGAAGTCGAAAGCGGGGGTGAAATGCAAAGACAAAGAAGAGCTAGAAGCACTTACCTCGGACGCAGAAGACAAGAAGGAAGACTTGATCGTAAGAGGATTCGGCGGAGGTCCCTGCGAGCGCGTATGGGGCATCAATTGAAAAACCAAGTACAATCAAGTAAGAAGACTCTAACAAACGACTCGACAAACTAAAACAAATATTTTTGATTTTTTGAATTTTTATATAATTAGACTCCTACGACTCAAACAAACGAACAAATAGCACGTAATATGTCAAACAAAGTCCAAACAAAGTAATTAACGCAATTGCCAAAGAGTCCCCGGCAACGGCGCCAAAAACTTGATGTGCTAAAAGTAGTTTAATAAAAACAACTAAAATTAACCTAAATCTAGACTCAAAGTACTACTCTAGACTCTCTAAACTCGACTAAACTACTAACCGGCAAGCGAACCGATCGACTCTAGTAAAGCTAAGTAAGTCCGGATATCGAACCCACGAGACTCAATTAAATTACGCTAAGACTCTATCTAGACTAAGACTGACACGACTTAACTAATTGTTTATTTGATTGGGGGGGGGGGTTTCTAAAAATCCTAAAAATTAAGTTAAAATAATAATAAAATAACTAGACACGAACTTGGACTAAGACTTGAACTAGTGGCGATGAAGACTACCTAGGCTAGACGCAAGTTTAACTTGGAATGGATTTCTATTCGAAAGTAATGTGGTATGGAACCGGGATCTTTTGATACTAAACCTATTAAGACACCAACTAAGCCCCTCAACCCTTCTCGAGGTGAAACTTATGGCACTACCTAGGCTGTTACGACTACCGGTTGTTAGATTTCCTTACAGTCCTCTAACTTCTTGAAAAGTGCCTTAATATGACAATCTACCTTACAGCACAAAAGTCTAAGGCAACTATGGTTTCTAACTTGGTTTAATAGACCGGAGAATGGTTAGGGAACTAAGACCGATTTCTTACAAAACCTAATCCTAGCTATATACCAAACCGAGACCTATTAACAACCCCTAGCCTTACAGCGACAAGATTGGTAGAACACTTGATTTTATAAGATTACCGAATATTACTTCTAAGGTTTGATGGCCAATTAACCCTAAAGAATTAAATATTTATTATGTGATATAGACACTCACCAAAATCTAAAACCCTAGCATGATTCTATTATGTGATAAAGACGTTACCAAGACTCGTACGAAGCAAAAATCAGTATTCAAACAATATCAAGCACGCATATACACCAAATCAAAATTCCATAATCGTTTACAATTTCAAGAAAAACCCAAGAACCACATTAAAACCGAATAAAAATCCAAACTTTATTAAACCATTGTCAAAAGCCTAGGTAGTTACGAAAGATTTAGCCGCTAAACATGATCAGTAACATAATAACAATCTTACACAGATCTGAATTCATTGTATAACAATTAGAAACACAAGAAAAACAAAGAAACAGGAAGATTAAACCCGTAATCTTCACTCCCGAGCGCTCCAAAGTATTACCAGAATGATTCATAGCTTCTGAACACTCCCAAAACCTTCAAACAGCCTCTAATGGTCGCCTCCAAGCTCCAAAATTCGTTCATCTCCGGCTGATTGATGAAGATTATGATTTATAGCTTTTCAAACCCTATAGTCGTTGGCTTCTCAAGTCGGTGCACGACTTTAACTTTCTCGTGGCTCGCGTAACATATAACCTTAAGTTTACGCGGCCGGTATCAATGCCAAATTCAGAAACCATGATTTAAGTTCTGGCGGGGTGCGTAAGGTTCTTCTGTGTTCTACGCGACCCGCCTGGAAACTCCAGAAACTGTTTCTCGATCCGTTTCAGCTTCCAGCTCCCGTTTTCCGATCCGACACTTTGCTTTTCTAGATTTTCACTTTTTTCTGCACATTTTGACTGCAACGACCTGGAAAACATAAATAACTCAATAGTATGTACATTCTATACTGAAACGAAACTAAACCGATTATTTAATGACTAAAACAGACGCGAATAAAGATGTATTTTACAATACATCATTTACGTTTTCTCGCATAATTACAGTTTGATTTAACGGATTCCGCACATTAAATCGAATTCACCGCAAAACTAGAGATCGTTTACTATCTGATCCTGAACTCACAAGTGGTATCAGAACTAGACAACGAAGAGGGTGAGGATGATGAGGATGAGGATACAGAAGAGTTGTTTAAAGATATAGATGATTATCATGGAAGTGGTGATGATGGTAATGATGATGATGTTGATGATCAAGGTGGAAACAGTGGTGCATTGATTGTTAGACAAGCTGGTGATTATCTAGATCTTGATTTCCATGATGATTCACAGAATGAAGAGAGAGAGGAAGTACATCCTCAGGGGGAGTCTTCCTGTCACACCCCAACCGATGGTGAAAACATCGGGGCGGGACGAACAAATCGCTCAAAGCATCATAACGCTACTTGTGTCTATATAGATTAATCAAAATTTCATAACAGGAACTAGAATGTCATACGAACCAAAAACATAGTCAAAAATGTATCAACATCATCAAAATTTCAAACATGATCCAAAATATTGTTTTTCTAAGGTGTGTATCTAAAGTCACCCTAGATTGATTCTTCAACGTCCAAACTTATCAACCTGCAACATGTATTAAAATAAAATCAACAAGAATGTTGGCGAGTATACAAGTTTAATACATAGCATAAATAGTTTAAAGTTTAACTGCTCGTATCCAACATGAAAACATATTACAAGTTTCTAACATGCTAGGCTAAGTAATCACTATGTTAACCCAAGTCTCCAACACTAAGTGCCTTTCCTACATCGTCACAACGATGAGGAGTTAAAAGTATCAAACTTAACAATTGTGACAACCGTCAAATTTGCATGTATCCGTACAATTAATTAATATTAATTTGTGTTTAATGACTGTGCTTAATTACAACTGATGATATAAACTGCTTTATGATTTCTGTATCATACATACATGTGCATCACATTTCATACTGTCACACCATTTATTACATACAAACTTTAGTGACATACTTGATGCACAAAGCACAGTTAGCACAGTGAGCGGATAACTCAGAAATATACTGACAGTGCCAGTACATAGACAGACAATGTTTTGAGGCTCAGTATGAGCCTGGGGCAAGGTACTACACTAGTATGGAGTGTAGGGAAGTAAGAACCATGAAACTGCGTCACTAGGTGATAGTTTAAGTGCCGGAAAATGTCTAAAACCCACTCTAAGTGCAGAATTCTGCATTAATTACCAAAATTCAGCATTTTAACATGCTAGTAATGTGCAGAAACATGGCAAAATGGTCCTGTATGCTTTCCTAAGTGTCGGGAATTAAAAGTGTCACAAAAGGGTACATAAAGAACACAAAACGGAATAGTTTGACACTTTAACGAACCGGTAACCAACTGAACAACCGGACATTACCCGAAACACCAAATTATCACTAAAAGCATTGTTTTAACATTATTAAGCTAGTTATGGTCCCCGAACATCATAACACACTATATAACATCTAGTAACTAATTAACCTAACTATATACTTGAAATCTAACTATATAAACTAACTAATACTTACAAACTAACCAAGACCCCCCCCCCCCCACCTATGACCGGATTTATGTGGCCCCCATAAGAGATTTTATTTGCCTATTTTATAAGATTATGTCTTGTACTTTTGTGACATATTAACCTATGGATCTTGTGATGTTGGAGGTTATAAGTAGTAACCATAAGAACATGAACCATCATTCTCTCAACTCATTAACACACACACCCTTCTCCTACCTCTCCCTCTCCTCTCAGCCGTGAGCCAACCACCACCCTACCATCATCATCAATCATCCTCCATCCATTCTCTTTATATACAAGGGTGTTAGAAGGTGCACAAGGAAGCTGGGAACTTTCGGAAGTTGAAGGACCTTCACCGTTTGCTTTTATCCACTCTATTTCTTCCATTGATCATCCCTAGCCTTGAGCTAGTGGTAAGAACCATGATCTTTCCATTTTACTTCTATTTTTGGTGGTTAAAAGATGTTACATAAAGTTAATCATGAAGAACACTAAGAAACATGAACATAAGCATAAAACTATAAGAAATCTTAAAGAAATCATGTTGTTTAGTGTTGATATGATACATGATGATTGATGGTTTGTGTAAAGGATGTAGATCATTATATGATCTTGCTAGATCATGATTAAAAACATAATCTAGCAAGATGAGAGGATGAGAGGATGAAAATGTTAGAGAATTATAAATCATCCTCATACAAGACATGAACTTGAAATAATATATTATTTTCTTGAAAAATAATGATTAATGTGAGTAGTAATACTTATAGATCTAAAGATTTATGGAGGGTTTCTAAGGAAACCAAGCTAAAAATATAAGTTTTACTAAGGGGCTGTTTGGCAACTACTGAATGAATAAGTGCTGAAAGAATAAGAGGCCTGAACCAGTAAGAGGTCTGAACCAGTAAGTGCTGAACCAGTTTAAGTCTGTTTGGTTGGATCTCTGAATGACTGTGTAAAATGATGATTTTACCCTTCTGAATTATTTCTTGTTGAGTATAATGTATCTGTTTGGTCATAACTCCTAATAATGAATAATTATTAAAGAAAAAAATACAAACCATCATAGAAAATCCAAATTACACATAAATCCTTCTTGAAAACATACTAATCCAAGTAGAAATTAATAACTCGCGTACAATTTTGGTTTTAAGCATTTGACATTAACTGAGTAGCTATCTCGTCACGCAAAGTAGTCATATATTCAATGCCTTGTGAGCCCCATTCCATGTCGTGAACAGACTGGCCATCACTTTCCTCCTGTTGCATTTCTCCAAAAAAAGTGTTCTCGTTGTACTCCACAAATAACTGATCATGAATATTCCATTTCCTTATAAAGTTATGGATGGCGAAACACGCAATCACTATGTCTCTTTGTATTGGAAATGAAAAGGGGGCCATTTGTTTTAGGATTGGGAATCTTGCCTTCAAAACACCATATGCGCGCTCAATCACATTTCTGAGTTGTGCGTGAGCATGGTTGAACTTTTCTTCCTTAGTCAATGCACGTTGTCGTCGAAAATCGGCTAACCAATATCTCGTATTACGATAGGGTGTCATAAACCCACGAGTGTTGGTGTATGCGGCATTGCAAAGGTAATATTTGTCTGCAAATGTTAGTATCAAAACTATTAAATAAAAAACTAGATAAACAATTACTTCAAATTTAAGGAAAGGTTAAAAACCTGGTGGGGGGAAATAAAAGCCAGAACTCAGATTAAAAGCAATTTCTTTCAAAACACGTGAATCATGTGCAATACCCTCCCATCCGGCCCATACGAACGTGAATATCATATCAAAATTACAGATTCCTAAGACATTTTGAAAGCATTCACCCTTTCCTCTTCCCCTGTAACGAGTCTGTTGATCACCAGGTACGACTGCATCTACAAGAGTTCCATCTAACACACCTATTGCTCCAGGAAATATTTGTTTTAGCCTTCTATGGTTTTCTGAAGCATTCGCGATTGGATTAGAAGATGTCGGAACTATAACTTCTCTTGCGAAATTCATCATCGCAATTAAGACCTCATGAAAACATCTATGAATTGTTTCTGTTGAGTGTTGAAACCTTCGCTTAACCATTCGAAATCGCTCATTATGTCCTATGACAATAAAAAACATAGCCATCTTTTCTTCAAAGGTTATTGACCTACCACTCTGCAACCAATTTCTTTGCTTAAAATGATTGCACAATAGTACATACGCATCACGTGACATGCGCATCATCTCATGACATTGTGTAGAAGTGCCATGCAACAATTCTTGTGTGTACTCATGACCGGTCAATGGCGAATTCAGATCTCTTATCCTTTCATGATTGGTCAATACCGAGGCTAATTGTAGCCAATGCCAACAAAGCAACAAGAAAAGCATAATCTCCTCATCCGAGTCCATAGGCTACCTATCACCCAAAATAATCAAGACAATAGAATCCAAAATAACATTGTATGAACATAGAATTCAAATAACATTCCAAAAACACAGCGGACAAAGTTTAGCATCTAATACAAACTTTAGCATTCAACAAGACAAATACAAACATAGCTCAAAGTTTAGCTATAAAAAAAACACATACTAACATAGCTCAAAGTTTAGCAATCAAAAGGCAACTAGAACACAACATTAAAATAATCCATACTTCGCTCCAGCGTTCTTAACCCACATCTCACAAGTGTGCGGCTTAAGTTCTAACCACACTTTCCTCAAATCAGCACTTTCACCAAAAAGCAAAATCGCCGTTTGATATTTCGCATCAAATTCTTCCCATCCCAAAGTCTCCATCTTCTCCATGCATGCATGTATATCATTAGACTGGTTGTGTTTCTCAAGCAACATGTTTGCCACCTTCCTTATATCCTCCCCAACTTCCATGAGATGTGCATTGAATGTTTGTTTCCCTTTTTTAGACCGACCCGATGACTCGTAACTAACACCTTCAGTTGATGATTTTCGTTTATGTTTAGACCGATCAGAAGACTCTTCACTAGCCCCATGTTCCATTTGAGTGCCATCAATGTCCAAAGGAGCAATTTGATCAATCATTTCCACAGAAGGATGAGGAATTGTAGAAGATGGCCCCCAACTATCAAAACCATTTGAAGTAGATCCTTCAAACAATTGAATACACAAGTCGGGATAATCAAGTGGCCCTCTTCTCAACTTTTCTACGAATTTGTTAGACTATGTGGAAAAAAAACTAAGAATTACTATGAGGTTATTGAAATATATATATATGTATATATAAAGAAATTCCTTGCTCTCAAGTTGCCATTCCTCTTCCGTTAAGTTAAGGGTGTTTGTTTGAGGGTTATAAACATTTCCAGTTTTGTTCTTAAGCTTTGACCAAGCTGCAAATTTTGATTTCAAGTAATCATAGCGATTCTTCATTTGTTTTTGATCCACTATAAAATCATGTTCTATTTTCAATTTTTCAGCAACTCTCTTCCATGAAATTGCTTTCAGACTACTACCCTCACGTCCATGAAGTGCAATTTCATGAATACATGATTCTAGAAAGGTTTTACCGACTCCTTCTTGCTTCCAATTAATCCTAATCTTTTTTTCAGCCATTTCTTTAGTAGATCTACCAATTGATAAAAAAACGACTATAATTAAATAATTAAACACTAAACATCAATCTTGATCAATTCTAGTTAAACAACTACTAAAAATTAAGACTTGTTAAGTTACCAACACTTATCACTAACCGCACTCTCAACTTACCAATTACCAATTTGCAACCAACCTTTACTAATTAACCCACATCAACAGCAAATTTCAAGTTACAGCAAAAAAAAAAAAAAAAAACCAGCTTTCATATCGTCAACAACAGCAGCAAGTGTCAAATTATCATCACAGCAGCAAGTTTGGAATACATACAACAACTTTCGTGTCTTGAATACCAACAAGTATTCTTATCCAGGTCATATATATCCAGCTCATATTTATTGACTTTTTTTTTTCTTATTTTCACTCTAATTATAACTTATTTTATTGACTTTTTTTTTCTTATATTCACATAGAATACGAACAAGTATTCTTATCCAGCTCATATATAACCTGGTTTTTGTTATAATTTTGTGCTAAGAGATAAAACCATCGTTATTACAGGAATCTTTTTATATCTTATTTCTTGTTTCTATTTCCACACAATTTACAGCAGCAAAAAAAAAAAAAAACAAAAAAAAAGATTTCATGTCTTGAACAACAGCAACTTTCGAAATACCAATTTACAACAGCAGCAAGTTCCTAATTACAGCAACAAATCTGCTTTTAACAGCAAAAAAAAAATTGAAGGCCAATTTGTTTCGATTTACAGCAGCAACAAAAAAATTATAGATATTCGAAGCTAGTTTGGAATACATACAACACATTCAGATGAAATCGAAGAACAAACAGAAAAAAGACGATTTCATACAACGACATCAACAAAATCAGCGATTAATTTCGATTAAAGTGATTAGAACATACCTTTGATGCATCCTTTGTGACAGATTGTTGTAGATTTGCAAAGAAAAAAACCCTAGGGAAGGAGGCGCATGATGAGTAGAAGAGGGGAGAAAAAGTGGCGTGGGGTTTTTAGGGTATTTGGTGGAAAGTTTTTGGTCAGACTCCTTATCATGTATGACTCGGTCAGAGAACAATAAGAGGCTGGGTTAGTTTTAAGAGGGATAAAACAAACAATCTGAAATCTGACTCAGTCAGACATGGGCCATTAAGAGGCTATTAAGATGCAACCAAACAGGCCCTAAATCTTGGTCCTTAGACAAACAAACCTTATTTTTAGTGGTTAAACAAGTGTAGGAACACTTGTGTAACAAGAAGAATTCATAAAGAAACATTTTTAGAAATTGTGATCACAAGTTGTGAAGATCTATCTTCTTTAAAAATGAAGTTTTTAAAAGGATCAATCACATTTTAAAGGGTAACAAGGCTTACTAAATACATTAGTAAGTTACTACACATTTTTTTATAAATTTTCAAGTTCATGAGTTGGTAGTTTATGCTTGTTTTTAACAAGATTGGTAAGTAAAGATTTTATATTGTTGATTGAGGATTGTTTGGATGATTTTCGAAAAGAAAACGATATGCTAATGAGCATGGACACCTCCGTTTACAAAGGGAACTCTGGCGAAATTTTCTAAAATTCCAACACTTAGAAAATATTTTTCTAAACAAGTGTTACGAGTATACTTTTAACTTTGTTTTTCAAAATAAACTTCGCCATAGGTTTTGTTACAAAAATACAAAGTATCGAGGTTGGTTTTGTAAATAAAAATGGGCAAATATATATTTAGAATATATATTTTATACTAAGACACTTGTGTGAATATTTGTATATTTTGTGAACTAGTTATATTATTTTAGGGTAAGATAATATAACCTACAAATTTACTGTGGCATTTACAACTCAAAAATAATACCAAAAATAATAAGGAATAAATATTTAAGTTACATGCTTAATATTGTGAAACCGAACACAAAAACGTAACTTACAAAATATCCCGGGAAATACTCTTATAAATATATATTTTTGGTAAACGTTATTTTGGATACGAAAGAGGTGAGAATATGATTTTTGTACGTATCACCAAGTTATATCATATTTTTGGGACAAGAGAAAATGTATTATTATTTGGGAAAGTAAAAGTATTTTTTACTCGGGTTTATTAAGAAATATAGTATTTTTGGGAAAAATATATATTTTCTTGGACTGTATTGTTGGAATAAAAATAAGGTTTATTTATATATTTCTAAGTGGGACTTAAAGATATATATTCTTTTGGATTAACACACCGGAATACGACGCCACTACATGGCTAGATAAACAAATACAAGAATACGGGTAACCATGTATGAAATACCCCATCCTTGGGAAGAAATACGAATACGAAATATTTGAGAAGTATTATTACATAATTATTCCAAAACTGAATATAATTATTATAAATTGGAATAATATCAGAAACGTAACTCAAAAACATAAATACTAAGACAAGGCACGACCCGTTCGTCTAACAGACGTTAGACCATTGTAGGTAGTCGTGTTTGCTGAGGAGATTTCGGTTACAAGTACCGAAGACGCAATACAGTGAGTTCATGTCCCCCTTTTCTTTTAACTGTTTTCAGTTTTACAACTTCGGGGGTGAAATACATGTTACATACTGATTACAAACGTTTTATACATGATATGATTAGCTAAGGAATGTACTGCTAGATCATGTGAATGGGTAGGCTATTGTCTTAAGACCATTAATCCTTGTATAAGGACCGAGGGGCATGAGTGATAGATCTATTGGGTGTTGCGAGCCCCACCCATGGGCCTGCGAGTTGGCTGCATGTGGTGACTATGTCGTTCCGCCGGAGGGGCCGGTACGAAATACGCATACAAGTTTGAGTGCTTCCTAGGCCATGTCACTTATTAATGTATTAGCTATACATTAATTGATCTGTTTTTCCTTATTGCTACATACCAGGGACATACATTTATACATACATACTTTAAAGGCTTATTCATACACATACACATGAACTCGCTCAACTTTTGTTGATGTTTTTCAAACTACATGTATTTCAGGAAATTAAGTATGGATCTGGCGGGCGTTGGAGTTTCAAGTCATGTTAAGCATAAAGATGTCATCCATGGTCTTTGAGTTTGGTCAGTGTGTCTTATTCCTGGATGAGACACGTCTTCCAAACTTTGATTACAACTAATATCTTTTGACGAGTCCTTAGCGAACTTTTACACAGTTCATATGGTTTGTAAAACTTGAATTTGAAGTCTACGTTTTAGACAATGTTGTGATGTTTTAAACTCATTTTATGGATGATAAATCTTTGGTTTTCTTCATATAGTTGTAATGATCAGAGTCTGTAAAATGATTACACAAGCATAGATGTCACAGTCTCCCCTACTTTAGGAAATTTCGTCCCGAAATTTATTTAGAGGAAACTTGTGAGAATAGATGCGGATATTTCGCTTTCATCTAATCTTCACGTTACCAAGTAAATTATGGGCCATGTTTAGATTCCCAACGAACTTTGACAATAGGAATGCGCTTGTGTTTGAGCTTTTTGACTTCACGGTCCATGATTTCCAAAGGTTTCTCAACGAAGTGCATCGTGTTATCAACACGAATTTCATCAAGTGGTATGTGGAGGTTCTCATCAGCTAAACACTTTTTGAGATTGGAAACATGAAAAGTTGGATGAACATTTCCAAGTTCAGGAGGTAGCTCTAGTCTGTAGGCTACTTTTCCGATTCTTTCAACGATCTTGAATGGTCCAACATAGCGTCGTGCAAGTTTTCCTTTATTTCCAAATCTAATCACACCTTTCCAAGGGGACACCTTGAGTAGGACGTGATCACCGACTTGAAATTCTAAGGGCTTGCGTCGTCGATCCGCGTAACTCTTTTGACGGCTTCTAGCTGTCTGTAGGTTATCACGAATCTTCTTGACCTTATCTGTAGTCTCTAGAATGAGTTCAGGTCCAGTAAGCTGAGCTTCACCTATCCCATTCCAGCAGACCAGTTATAACAACTCTCAAATAAAATCGACACCCTCGATTATTTTCCGACACCCTAATATATTTTAAAATATCCCAATATGTCCCTAAATACACCCCATAAATGAAAACGGGACTTAAATACATTAAATAATATTAAAAATAATTAAAAACAGAAAATTTAAGTTGAGGCAGGCCACGTAACCCCACCCCAACCTTCATACGGGCCGCGACAACTTAAAGGTCCAGCGAACCCCTGTGTTGACACGTGTCGTAACGCGTGTTGAACCTAGGTGATGACCCGGATCACCTACGCTTTGACCTGGAGTCAACGCGGGCCGCGTAGGCCCTGTCCTTGTTTTACGCGGGCCGCGACAAAGTCAAGATCAGGCACTATATAAGAATGGCATCCGCTTTCAGTTCCGATCGCTCAAATCTTTCTTTCTTACTTAATTTCTGAATAGTAGAGATAATACGCGGGTATTATACCCCCCTAAATAGCGAAGTTCTGCTCCGTTGTAAGTATTATAACCCCTGGATACATATTAGATACGCTGCCCGATTGATCTAGGGTTCCGTAACGGCTGTCGTGGTTCTGCCCGACGTAGTCGTTGGAATGCCGTCTCGGGGAGGGTATTACTAATGTTAAAATGGGTTATTATACTAACGCAGGTGCATTTGTGTAAATTATAGATTGTCACCAGGAAACCCTTACGGAAAATCTAAGACAGCAATGTGAGTTGATCCACTTTTTGTAAACCTTTTGTTAACTGTTTTACAAAACCTTAAATACTTTTCCATGCGAATAACAGTTATTGAGTATTTGTAAGAATACAATTATCATGAGTATGTTGGGGTTTTGTATACAAAATTTGATACCACCTGGTCAAAGAGTAACATTTCCACAAGTCGGGTTTAACAGTACCATGGATGTTAATTGATATGTCTTGGAAACAAATATAATTGCGGGATCACCCTCAATACTGTACACTGGGTTTTACTTAAACTTGATTAAACTGGGATTCACTCACCAGTATTTCCCACTGACAAATGTTTTTAAAACGCGTTTCAGGTAACAAACTGTGAAAGCCAAATAGAAGCCAGCTGGACAGCACTGAAAGCTTGGAAAAGTGGCAATAAAGTTACCTAAAATAAAACATATGTTTTTATTAATAAAATAGGATTTATTCCTATGAAAACGTGTGTACTATGAACTTGGGTTTTAACCCATTTGTTTAATATTATGAAAAGATGGTATTTTACTCTGATCAATGTTTCCTAACTAAGGTCCTGAAGAAAATTTCCGCTGTCAAATTAGACAATACGCGATACCACCGAAACTGGCTCACGGCCGCCCGTTCCTGGGAATCAGGGATCGGGGGTTGCGACAGAAGGTGGTATCAGAGCTGAGCCATTGATTCAGCCACAGAGGTGTTCTGCTGACATCAAAATGTAAAGTGTTAGGAAATAAATTACAGAAATACATGCATAACTGTATTTATTGCTATGTGTTATTTGACTATTTGTTAGTTTACAGTATGAGCGACCAAGGACCATCTGACGCGTACCGTCAATTGTCTGGTTCGCCTAGAAGCGAAGGCACCTCCTCTTCTCAGCCTGCCCTCCCAGGGTACTCTGCTGATACGGAAGAAGGAATCTTTGTGTTTAAGGCTCAGTCAGAAGAGCCATTTCCTCAGAAAAAGAGGGGATGGTTCAGTCGAGGGGCACACGAGCGTAGGAAGCGTATGAAAAAGTTACAAGACCAGAGGGTACTAGCAGCAGCCAAGAGAGAGACAGATGTCTATGCCCATGATATGATAAATAGGGGTATAGCCAATATCCACATCCTAGTAACCACTGCAGCTGACCCTAATCTGGAGCAAAAAATAGCACCCCAACCACAGCCACCAATCCCTGACCAACCGATGGAGATAGAAAACCCTAAAAACCAAGTAGAGATGCATGACTTCAATCCAGAAGAAATCCCTAGGGTACCAGCACCAAACCCCCTAGACCCAAATTACGATCCCTGGTGGGATGACGTTAGGGACTATGTGCAACGCTACCCGATACATGAAGACACACCCATGCAGAACGTAGGAGCCTACCTTGGTTTGGGCCCTTTAGATCCCTATTTCCATGATGAATACATTAGGGAGATTTTAGAAGATCCTTACCGATTCCAGGCACCTACACCCCCACACCAAGAACCCGCACCCTAGATTCTGAATCCAGTCCTAGAACCTGCACCCCCAATGAGTGCAGAAAACATACAAGAACTTAGGAATTTTGGTGAGGAAATTCTAGAGAGCAGTGAGAGAATGAGACAGGTGGGAGATCGACTCGTCTGGAAGTACGACGAGCGCAATATGGATTTTTGGATGAATCCATACCCATGAATGTGAGAATGGAGACGGTAATAGTAATAGTAATAATAATAATAAAATAATAAAATATGTGTGTACGGATGCCTACTATTATTTATTTCAGTTGGTATTGTAATTTTATTTCAGTACTGGTGTGTAATAGATACATAGTAGATGATTAGAGTAAAGTCGCAATGATCAACGCTTTTGGCTAAATTGTGTGTCATGTAATTGACTATATTAGCTATTATTTTGTGAAATTAATACGGGGTAAATGTTTAAAACTCAGATGGCCGATGAAGGAAATCTGAATAACGATAACCAGAGTAACATTAACGTGGTTAATGAGAATCCGAGCATCAATAACAATGGAAACCAAATGGATAATAGTGCCGTTCAACACATAGTGGCACAAGGAATCATAGATGCAATGCCATTTATTATTCAAACGATTCAAGAAGCGAATAATAAAAGTAAACATAACAGTAAGCGACCAATCGAACCAGAACACAGCGTGAACAATGGACCCGTACTTCAAGTGCCCATTCCCAAAAGAAGAAGAACCATGCCTTATGGTTGTTCTTACAAAGAATTCTGGTCCTGCAAACCAATAGAATTCTCGGGCAATGAAGGACCCATTGCAGCTCTACGCTGGATAGAGAAAACTAAGGCTGTTTTAAAAATAAGCAAGTGTGCTGAAGAAGACAAAATAATGTTTGCTTCTAATCTGTTTAAGAACTCAGCCTTAGAATGGTGGAACACTATCCTCCAGTCAAGAGGAAGTGATAGGGTATACAACATGGAATGGGAGGAATTTAAAAATACGGTAGAAAGGAAATTCTACCCTCCCAATGAAAAGGAACTGATAGCTAATAAGTTCCTAAACTTAAGAATGACCGGGGTAGATAGTAAGGGCTATACTACCACATTCTTTGAATATGCTAGAATAGTACCAACCCTTGCATCACCTGAACCAGTGTTAATCTCCCGTTACATATGGGGATTAATTGGGGAGATTAGACATGTAGTCAAGGCAGCTAAACCTCAAACCATAGAAGAAACTGTAGAACTAGCGAATACCTTGACAGATGAATTAATTCGTACTAGAGAAGAAGACCAGGGGAGAAACCTAACCCAAAGGCTTACTCAAGAATTCCGTTCTGGGAATTACAACCGTAGGAATATGGGTTCTACCTCTGCACCATTCTGCAAGGTCTGCAAGAAAAAACATTCTGGAAAATGCTCCACTCTTTGCAATTTCTGCAAGATGCCAGGACACAAGGAAGAAGATTGCAGGAGAAAATCCAGTAATGGACTATGCTACAACTGTGGAGAAAAAGGTCACATCAAGTTGAATTGTACGAAATTGACTCCAGCTGTGAACAACAGGAACACTAAAAATGCTAGAGCATTCGTTCTGACTGCAGATGAAGCCAAGATGATTCCAGACGTGATAGCTGGTACGTTTTTAGTTAATGATGTTTTTGCTAAGGTATTATTTGACTCTGGTGCAAACCAAAGTTTCATTAATACTTCGTTTTGCAAACTTCTAAACCAGTCATTAACTAAACTACCACAAGAATGTCTCGTAGAGACAACTAATGGAGAAACAGTTAAGATTTCAGAAATCTTGCAGGGAGCAAGAATAGAATTTTTAAAATAGAAGTTTATGGCAAACCTTTATCCTATGAATCTGGCAGGATTTGATATTGTTTTGGGAATGGATTGGTTAATAGCCAATAAAGCCAGTATTTTATGTGATCAAAAGTTAATTCAAGTAAATTCACCAAAAGGTGAAGAGATCACAATAAAAGGAGATAAACCCTCTAGGTCCACTAAATTCATCTCTGTGATGAAAACTGCAAGCTATATAAGAAAAGGGTCTATAGTGTATTTGATTTCTATAATCACTAACACTAAAGGAAAAGAACTAAAAGACATTCCAGTAGTGTCTCAGTTTTCAGATGTATTTCCAGAAGAATTGCCAGGACTACCGCCAGATAGGGAAGTTGAATTCAGAATCCATCTACTACCAGGAACAGCACCAATTGCCAAATCACCCTACCGATTGGCACCCGCAGAAATGCAGGAATTAAAGAAACAATTCGATGAATTGTTGGAAAAAGGATTCATACAACCAAGTTCGTCGCCTTGGGGAGCACCGATTTTATTCGTCAAAAAGAAGGATGGATCGATGCGTATGTGCATTGACTACCGTGAGTTAAACAAGGTTACGATCAAGAACCGGTACCCATTACCAAGGATCGATGATCTGTTCGATCAACTGCAAGGAGCTCGATTTTTCTCTAAAATCGATTTAAGGTCAGGATATCATCAATTAAAAGTACAGAAAGAGGACATTCTGAGACGCCCAACTTTTCACATTCGACTAGTAACATAAAGTTCATACGATTTTACAAAAATTTCGGCATGACCCATTTGTAAAATGAACTTACCCCCTGTTTTAACAACATAATTTAAATTAGGTCCTACGACACTTTTCAAAATATGTTAAGGTTATGACCAAACAAGGTCCATCATAAGTACTTTATCCAACAACCCAAAAGAGTTAAAAACCAAACTAGTTACAAACATCCTAACCATAAGCCTTACATTTACTTAACAAAAGCTATTTCGACCCTTTTTACAAAAGAGAACATTAATCGGAAGCGTGTGACGGACGATGTGGTATGTGTGTTCGGTCCGAGCGCGCCGTGACTAAGCATGGAATTTACCTATCATTCATAACAACAAAACACTTGTTAGTTCATAATACATAACAATTGAAATCCTTTACTTCCGTATCATTATTCGACCCGTTAACATAACATGTTACTTTACTAACATTATCACTCTCTTTCGGAAACATTCATCATACTACTTTCCGATTCATTTGTAATGAATCACTACATACCATATCTTTCAATATACTTAGATCATTTGACCGGTTATGAACAAGTCAAATTCCCAAACATTCCAACAATCATTTTACTTATCATTCCAACCCATTAGACGGGTCCTTTCAAATTTACTACAACATCATCTTTTGGACATTTCTCCATATAAACTCTTTGCATCTATTCAATCAAGAATCATAAGGAAACTTACACTAAATTCATAGTACTAAATATTATCATTCATGAATCTACAAGTAGAGTACATAAAGTTCATATGAACTTACCGCGATCTTGAGATGCTTGTGACTTTGAGTGATTTGCGCCTTCTTCCTTCTTCGGACCTATATGTCATAACCTTACACTTTTAGCTTTTGTATGCTTTACATTACTTATGCATTTATTCATTGATCATGGCGTTATATGATTAAGCATACATTCATTTTCATTCCATAACATCATTTCATCCAAATTCTATGTTATAACGCAACTAAATTATTCTATGGCATTTCTTCAAACACTTAGCATGCATGCTAACAAATAAGCATAGTGTACAAGTACTTAAAGCATGTTTTCTCCATAGTTCATCCATTGATTAACATAGCATTTCCTAACTTAACAATTTACTATTATGAGCATATACACATTGTTCTAAATCACCTATTCATCATAATATCATCATCATTAATCTAACAAACATATAGAATTTCATAATATTCAAGTCATTCATGGTGTATAAGTGGGTTTTTCCGAACTTCACCATCATATCCAGAATTTAACATATCTTGATGTCTACACAACCATAGCAACCATCATTCATTCTAGATTTAGCATTACATTCACGAATTACACTAAACCCACTAAATCAAACATCACCAAATTGCAAAATTCGACTTACTTGATGTAGGAAACACTTAGGTGATCACCATTTTTAGTTCATGCATTCAACTAGCCTTCAATTTCCCTTTTAATTTGATAGATTTATGATGTTAGGGTTAGATGAGGGGAGAGTTATTCCTGGTCCCTAATCTCGATCGCACACACCCATTTACAACTCACTGGGCATTTTTTTTTTTGTTAGGTGTTTTTAATCTCACATTTTCATTTTAACCCCCTCATCTTTTTAAAACATAACACTTTTCCTTTTCTTTTTTTACATAATATTCTAGTAACATTCATGCATACATAAGGCTTTTAGGTTTACTAATATTTATAAAACCTTAATGATGGTAAAGATTATGTTTACCATTTCTTTTCATAAAAGTTTCTGCGATTAAAATATTAGAACGTGTCATACGAAATTCGGGGTGTTACAAGTCTACCCCCCTTAAGATGGTGTCGTCCCCGAAACCAGAATACATACCGAATAACTCTGCGTAGAGTTCCCGCATTTCATCCTCCGCTTCCCATGTAAGTTCCGATCCCTTTCGTTGTTGCCATTGGACAAACACTTGTCGAATGGACTTGTTGCGGAGTTGCTTCACCTTAGAATCTTTTATTGCTACGGGCTTTTCAATATAATTTAACTTCTCATCTACTTCAATATCATCCAAAGGCACGTATGCCGTCTCATCCGCTAGCCACTTCCGCAGTTGCGACACATGAAAAGTGTTATGAATCCCATCCAACGCGGGTGGTAATTCTAACTGATACGCCACCGCCCCGACCCGAGCGAGTATTTTGAATGGTCCAATGTATCGAGGACCTAGCTTCCCGCGTTTACGAAAACGAATTATCCCTTTCCATGGAGTGAGTTTTAGTAACACATGATCTCCCACTGGAAACTCAATTGGTCGCCTTCGTGGATCAACATAAGACTTTTGTCTATCTTGCGCCGCCTTAATTCTTGATCTAACCATATCAATATTTTCATTCGTTTCGGCTACTACATCCTTTGACGCGAGTTCGCGCTGACCCACTTCCCCCCAGCAAACCGGGGTTCTACATTTCCTTCCATAGAGCATTTCGTAAGGGGCCATTTTTATGCTGTTATGATAACTATTATTATATGAAAACTCTACCAAAGGTAGATGATCATCCCAGCTTCCTCCGAAATCCATAACACACGCCCTTAGCATATCGACTAATGTTTGAATAGTTTGTTCCGACTGACCATTGGTTTGTGGATGGTAGGCGGTGCTTATATGTAACTGGGTCCCCAATTCTTCGTGAAACTTCCTCCAGTAACGAGATGTGAACCGGGTATCTCGGTCAGACATTATGGACACCGGAACCCCATGTCGAGATATAATCTCATTCGTATAAACTTCCGCCATCTTTTCTGAATTATAGGTTTCCCGAATGGGTAAGAAATGTGCGCTTTTGGTTAGTCGGTCAACGACTACCCAAATAGCATCGTGCCCCTTTCTTGTCTTAGGAAGTTTAGTCACCAGGTCCATTGTTACATGTTCCCACTTCCACACTGGTATCTCCAGCGGTTGCAACTTTCCATACGGCCTTTGGTGTTCGGCCTTTACTTGAGAACTTGTCAAACACTTAGCAACATACTTGACAATGTCTCTTTTCATTCCCGGCCACCAATAATTCATCCTCAAGTCTCGATACATCTTTGTAGCTCCCGGATAAACGGAGTATCGAGACTTGTGAGCCTCATTCAATAGTAATTCTTTCACATCACATTCCCGAGGTATCCAGATTCGGTCATACCTCGTTTTCATACCATTTGCATTCTCTTCCAATTCATGAATAAATCCTTTCGTCCTTTCTTTCTTCGAGTCATCAGCATTTAAAGATTTTGTTTGAGCTTCTCGAATTTCATCAAGGAGTTTAGGAGTGACTACCATCTTCATAGATTTTACCTGAATCGGGGGCGGGTACTCCTTTCGACTTAGAGTGTCCGCCACTACATTAGCCTTCCCAGGATGGTAATGAATGTCACAATCGTAATCTTTAATGAGTTCCAACCATCTTCGTTGCCTCATATTAAGATCTTTCTGCTCGGAAAAATATTTAAGGCTTTTATGATCTGAGTAAATAGTACATTTCACCCCATATAGGTAGTGCCTCCATATCTTCAGGGCAAATACGACCCCCGCCAATTCTAGATCATGAGTTGGGTAATTGTTTTCATGCTGCTTGAGTTGTCTTGAAGCATAAGCAACGACTTTACCCTTTTGCATTAACACGCAACCTAAACCTTGGTGAGAGGCGTCAGTATACACCACCAAATCATCCGTTCCATCCGGTAATGTCAACACTGGGGACTTTGAGAGCTTTTCCTTTAAAGTCTGAAACGCTTTTTCTTGTTCTTCGCCCCATATAAACTTTTCACTCTTCTTTGTTAACTTCGTCATAGGCGAGGTTATCTTGGAGAAATCTTGGATAAATCTCCTGTAGTACCCAGCCAAGCCTAGAAAACTTTTTATTTCGCTTGGATTCTTCGGGGGTACCCAATTCATTACCGCATCTACTTTGGACGGGTCCACATGGACACCATCCGCATCGATTATATGACCCAAAAACTGTACCTCTCTAAGCCAAAAGGCACACTTTGAGAACTTTGCATATAACTTTTCCTTGCGAAGCGTTTCCAATACATCACGTAGGTAGGAAGCATGCTCTGCTTCACTTCGGGAGTATATTAGTATATCGTCAATAAAAACGATTACATACTTATCAACCATAGGTCGGCACACCCGATTCATTAAATCCATAAACACAGCTGGTGCGTTCGTTAGCCCAAAGGACATTACTAAAAACTCGTAATGTCCGTACCGCGTTCGAAACGCAGTCTTTGGCACATCTTCTTCTCGTACACGCAGTTGGTGGTAACCCGACCGCAGATCGATTTTCGAAAACAAACTTGCCCCTTGAAGCTGGTCAAATAGGTCATCAATTCTGGGCAACGGGTAACGATTCTTCACCGTTAACTTGTTCAACTCTCGATAGTCGATGCACATTCGCATCGAACCATCTTTCTTCTTCACGAATAATACGGGCGCTCCTCATGGTGAAACACTTGGTTTAATAAAACCCTTATCGAGCAACTCTTGAATTTGCGTCATCAATTCTTTCATTTCGGTCGGGGCCAACCGATAAGGAGCTTTAGCTACCAGTTTTGCATCCGGGTTAAGCTCTATCTTGAATTCTACTTCCCGTTCGGGCGGAAGCCCCGGTAAATCTTTCGGAAACACATCCGGATATTCGTTCACTACATTCACATCTTCAAGCCTTGGGACACCTCGATTGGTGTCAATCACGTAAGATAGATATGCCTTACCTCCGTTCTTCACATGTTTGACAGCTTTGATTATAGAACACAATTTTGACTTGATGACCCTATCTCCTTGAACACTTACCCGTTTCCCCCCCGAGGTTACTACATGAATGACTTTCTTTTCACATTGAATTTCAGCGTGGTTTTGGGCTAGCCAATCCATTCCTACAACTACTTTAAATTCCCCCATGTACATCGGGACAAGATCTATACTAAATTCCTCATCTTTGATTAAGATCTTACAGTTTCTACAAATATCATGTAACAAATAGCTTTTACTATCAGCAACTTCCACTTCTAAGGGTACTAACATCTTTTCAAGCTTAAACGATGGATGAACTAACAATTCATTAGAAATAAACGATCTACTAGCCCCGGAATGAAATAATACATTCATAGGCATAGAATTAACCAAGAATATACCTGAGACCACATCCGGGCTAGTCTTAGCTTCATCCGAGGTTAACTGGAACATCCTCCCACGAGCCTTGGAAGACTCATCCTTCTTTCCATCTTTCTTTGCCCCTTGTTGGAGTTTCGGACATTCTTCTTTAATGTGTCCCGTTTGATTACAATTGTAACACGCTTTTGAGTTTTCGGGGCACCTATAATACGGATGTCCCTCTTGCCCACATTTGTAGCATCCTTTCTTTCCCAACAAACATTCACCCGAATGATGTTTCCCACATGTCTTGCAAGTCGGAATCCCACTACTTGTCTTTCCTTTCCTGTTTTGATCTTGATATTTTGCCTTTTTCGATGGGTTTGTGTTGGTAGGCTTCTCCGCCACCCTTTTTTCTCCCCGTTCAACCTGCCTTCTTAACTCGATCTCCCTATCTCGTGCCCAGTCGATTAATTCATTCAACGTTGCACACTTGGAGGGATTTACGAACTCCCGGTATTCAGCCTTTAACATAGCATGATAACGTATGATTTTCAACCTCTCAGTCCCCGCTATCTCCCCACAAAATTTCACCTTCTCGAGGAACTTATTCGTTATTTCATCAATCGTTTCATCTTTTTGTCGAAGACGTAAGAAGTCTTCTTGAATCTTATCAATTGCGGATTGTGGGCTATGATATTTCAGAAATGGCTCCTTGAACTCTTGCCATGTTAACGTTTGTACTTTGTCATCCCCCAATTCCTTCGAATGTGCGTCCCACCAATCCTTTGCTTGGAGTTGTAGGAGACCCGTTGCAAACATTACTTGGTCTTCCACTTCGCATCTACTTCTTACAAACACCGCCTCAGTGCTTGAAATCCACCTTTGACAAGCTATCGGGTCAATTTCCCCTTTGTACGGCAAGGGGTTACATGCCATGAATTCCTTGTACGTGCACCTTCGAGTACTTTTCTTTGTTTGTAGTTCATTAATAATCTCCTTTAGTTCTTCCACCTTGGACGTTACTAGAGTATCGACTACCCCCAATACTTGACCTTCCACCTCTTGAGCTAGTCGGGGAATACTAGCTTCAATCGCTTTCTCTACTTTTTCCACAATCATTGTTCTCATTTCATTTAGCGTGCTTCATCGTCATCATTTACATTCACCACATCAGCTATCTACATAAAACATTCATTATATTCATCAGATTTTTTTATGCATCTTTTCATCATATTGGAACTCATGTTAGCATATTACATTCACTTTATAATGCATACTTTATACATCATCGTCCTTGACGATCATACCGTATCGTGTAGATCATAATCTTAGATCACAACGATTTACATTCTCATCCTTTCATAAATATACATGCCTTCCCTTATCTTTCTTAATATCAAATTTATCTTAACTTTGTTTATAAGGCTTTAGAAATTGATTAGAACGAGTTCCCTATACTTAGAGACCTAAACCACATTTAAAAACTTTAAATGTTAGTATTATAAGTGTAAAAAGTTGTTAAATATCATAATTTACCTCATACACCATCAAACAACAACATATAACAATTTTATCAATTCTGTCGTAGGCTACGGTCTACATACCGTAGCTTACAGTCCATTAATAATC
Source organism: Helianthus tuberosus (assembly GCA_030545235.1). NCBI lineage: Eukaryota > Viridiplantae > Streptophyta > Magnoliopsida > Asterales > Asteraceae > Helianthus > Helianthus tuberosus. Next base: position 122,334,205 of record CM060354.1, read on the forward strand.
AACAAAACAGCCCCTCCAGTACCGTAGCCTACGGCTGAGCCGTAGGTTACGCTACAGCCTAGCTACAGAATGATCAACAAAACAGCCCCTCCAGTACCGTAGCCTACGGCTGAGCCGTAGGTTACGCTGCAGCCCAGCTACAGATTTTCCGGTTTAATCCTTTTTACGAAAACGGCCATAACTTTCAAATCGTTTATCCGTTTTACCTCCCGTTTCTTCCTACATGACCGTAAATTAACATTCTATCATGTGAACTTGAAATTTAACATCCGGGTTAAGGAAATTCTTAACTTATACATTTTCGGCTTATTATTTTTTACGAAAACGGCCGTAACTTTCAAACCATTTATCCGTTTTACTTGATTCTTTTTCCTACGTGTCCGTAATTTAATTGCGGACCCGTTTAGCATATTCGTTAGCCGTAAGACTCGGTTTAAGGGAAAATGACCTATAAATCCCATTATTTTTCTAACTACAACACAATAAATTTTACAATTTACTTACTTGCGTAGCGCTTCGGAACGAACACACCTTCATACGAGCTTTTAGTTTGAGTTCAAGCATTTGACTCAATACTTGAATCCCTCAAACCTCGGTCCTGATACCAACTTGAGACACCCAACTTTTCACATTCGACTAGTAACATAAAGTTCATACGATTTTACAAAAATTTCGGCATGACCCATTTGTAAAATGAACTTACCCCCTGTTTTAACAACATAATTTAAATTAGGTCCTACGACACTTTTCAAAATATGTTAAGGTTATGACCAAACAAGGTCCATCATAAGTACTTTATCCAACAACCCAAAAGAGTTAAAAACTAAACTAGTTACAAACATCCTAACCATAAGCCTTACATTTACTTAACAAAAGCTATTTCGACCCTTTTTACAAAAGACAACATTAATCGGAAGCGTGTGACGGGCGATGTGGTATGTGTGTTCGGTCCGAGTGCGCCGCGACTAAGCATGGAATTTACCTATCATTCATAACAACAAAACACTTGTTAGTTCATAATACATAACAATTGAAATCCTTTACTTCCGTATCATCATTAGACCCGTTAACATAACATGTTACTTTACTAACATTATCACTCTCTTTCGGAAATATTCCTCATACTACTTTCCGATTCATTTGTAATGAATCACTACATACCATATCTTTCAATATACTTACATCATTTGACCCGTTATGAACAAGTCAAATTCCAAACATTCCAACAATCATTTTACTTATCATTCCAACCCATTAGACGGGTCCTTTCAAATTTACTACAACATCATCTTTTGGACATTTCTCCATATAAACTCTTTGCATCTATTCAATCATGAATCATAAGGAAACTTACACTAAATTCATAGTACTAAATATTATCATTCATGAATCTACAAGTAGAGTACATAAAGTTCATATGAACTTACCACGATCTTGAGATGCTTGTGACTTCGAGTGACTTGCACCTTCTTCCTTCTTCGGACCTATACGTCATAACCTTACACTTTTAGCTTTGGTGTCCTTTACATTACTTATACATTTATTCATTGATCATGGCGTTATATGATTAAGCATACATTCATTTTCATTCCATAACATCATTTCATCCAAATTCTATGTCATAACGCAACTAAATTATTCTATGGCATTTCTTCAAACACTTGGCGTGCATACTAACAAATAAGCATAGTGTACAAGTACTTAAAGCATGTTTTCTCCATTGTTCATCCATTGATTAACATAGCATTTCCTAACTTAACAATTTACTATTATGAGCATATACACATTGTTCTAAATCACCTATTCATCTTAATATCATCATCGTTAATCTAACAAACATATAGAATTTCACAATATTCAAGTCATTCATGGTGTATAAGTGGGTTTTTCCCAACTTCACCATCATATCCAGAATTTAACATATCTTGATGTCTACACAACCATAGCAACCATCATTCATACTAGATTTAGCATTACATTCACGAATTACACTAAACCCACTAAATCAAACATCACCAAATTGCAAAATTCGACTTACTTGATGTAGGAAACACTTAGGTGATCACCATTCTTAGTTCATGCATTCAACTAGCCTTCAATTTTCCTTTTAATTTGATGGATTTATGATGTTAGGGTTAGATGAGGGGAGAGTTCTTCCTGGTCCCTAATCTCGATCGCACACACCCATTTACAACTCACTTGGCATTTTTTTTGTTGGGTGTTTTTAATCTCACATTTTCATTTTAACCCCCTCATCTTTTTAAAACATAACACTTTCCCTTTTTTTTATTTACATAATATTCTAGTAAAATTCATGCATACATAAGGCTTTTAAGTTTACTAATATTTATAAAACCTTAATGATGGTAAAGATTATGTTTACTATTTCTTTTCATAAAATTTTCTGCGATTAAAATATTAGAACGTGTCATACGAAATTCGGGGTGTTACACATTCCTAAGACCGCATTCAGAACAAGGTATGGCCATTATGAAACTGTCATGCCATTTGGTTTAACCAATGCCCCAGCTGCATTTATGGACATGATGAACCGAATATGTAAGCCATATTTGGATAAATTTATAATCGTCTTCATAGATGATATTCTAATTTACTCTAAGAGTAAAGAGGATCATGCAAAGCATTTGCACGCACTCTTAAGTCTATTAAGAAAGGAAAAGCTTTATGCTAATTTTTCAAAATGCGAGTTTTGGCTAGAACAGGTACAATTTCTTGGACACTTAGTGAACCATGAAGGAATTCATGTGGATCCAACAAAGATCGAGGCGATTACTAAATGGAAAACCCCTGAGTCACCAACCGAGGTTAGAAGTTTCTTAGGATTGGCCAGTTATTATAGAAGATTTATTCGAGACTTTTCTAGAATAGCCATTCCTTTAACTAAGTTAACCTGTAAATCCATTAAGTTTGAATGGGGACCAAAACAATAAGAAGCATTTAGAATTCTTAAGCATAAATTAACCCATACACCCATATTAGCGTTACCAGAAGGAACTGAAGACTTTGTAGTCTATTGTGACGCTTCAAAATTAGGTTATGGATGTGTATTGATGCAACGCCAAAAGGTTATAGCTTATGCATCTAGACAACTTAAGAATCATGAAGAGAATTATTCAACCCATGATCAAGAACTAGGAGCTATAATTTTTGCCCTTAAAATTTGGAGACATTACATTTATGGTAGTAAGTTTACCGTATTCACTGATCATAAGAGTTTAAGGTATGTTTTCGGACAAAAGGAATTGAATATGAGACAAAGACGTTGGACGGAGATGCTTAGTGACTATGATTGTGATATCCAGTATCATGAAGGAAAAGCAAATGTAGTGGCAGATGCTTTAAGTCGAAAGTATCATGAAAAGCCAAAAAGGGTACGTTCTCTTAAATTAAATCTACACGTAGATTTAAATGAACAAATCAGAAAAACACAAGAATCAGTAATCAAGGATGATACTAAAAAATTAAAAAGTATGCTAAAAGAATTAGAACAAGGAACAAATGGAATTTGGAGATTCCATATGAAGAGAATGTGGATACCTAAATTAGGAAACCTACATCATCGTATATTAGAAGAAGCCCATAAGTCTAAGTATACAATGCATCCAGGAAATGATAAAATGTACCAGGATTTAAGAAAGAATTTTTGGTGGATAGGAATGAAAAAGGACATAGCAGCCTATGTTTCTAAATGTTTAACCTGTTCCCAAGTTAAAGCTGAACACCAGAAACCCTCAGGTCTATTGCAACAATTAGAAATGCCAATATGGAAATGGGAATTAATAACAATGGATTTTGTTACTAAATTACCCAAAACAAAGAAAGGTAATGATACAATCTGGGTGATTGTAGATAGGCTAACCAAGTCAGCTCATTTCCTACCAATAAAAGAAACTTTCAGTATGGAACAGCTAGCCAAATTGTATGTAAATGAAATTGTTTCATTACATGGAATTCCTTTATCAATCGTTTCTGATAGGGATAGCCGATTTACCTCTCATTTTTGGTCAAGTTTCCAAAAAGCCATGGGAACCAAGTTAAATCTGAGCACAGCTTATCATCCTCAAACGGATGGACAAAGCGAAAGAACAATTCAGACAATGGAGGACATGCTTAGAGCTTGTGTAATTGATTTCGGAGGTAATTGGGACGATCATTTACCTTTAATAGAATTTTCTTATAATAATAGTTATCACACAAGTATAAATGTTGCACCATTCGAAGCACTTTATGGACGAAAATGCCGAACCCCAGTCTGTTGGGCAGAAATTGGGGAAAAAGCAACTATCTGGACCTGAGATAGTACAAGAAACAACCGACAAGATTATTCAAGTCAAGAAACGACTAAAAGTAGCACGTGATCGACAGAAGAGCTATGCCGATAACCGACGCAAGCCATTGGAATTTCAAGTAGGAGACAAAGTATTATTGAAGGTCTCTCCTTGGAAAGGAGTAGTAAGATTCATCAAAAGAGGAAAGCTAAGTCCCAGGTATGTTGGACCTTTTGAGATTATTAGAAAAATAGGACCTGTAGCCTATCAGCTACAACTGCCAGAGGAAATGGCAGGAATACATGATGTATTTCATGTATCAAATCTCAAGAAATGCCTAGCTGATGAATCGCTAATGGTACCTCTTAAGGATATAGAGGTAAATGAACAACTCAAGTTTATAGAAAAGTCTCTACAGATTGAAGACAGGAAAGTCAAGAATCTCAAACATAAGAGATTAATTCTGGTCAAAGTGAAGTGGGACTCCAAAAGAGGACCTGAGTACACATGGGAGCTTGAATCAGAAATGCAAAGGAAATATCCACACTTGTTCCAATAGATCTCGAGGACGAGCTCTAAAACAAGGTGGGGAGGATATAACAACTCTCAAATAAAATCGACACCCTCGATTATTTTCTGACACCCTAATATATTTTAAAATATCCCAATATGTCCCAAAATACACCCCATACGTGAAAACGGGCCTTAAATACATTAAATAGTATTAAAAATAATTAAAAACAGAAAATTTAAGTTGAGGCGGGCCGCGTAACCCCACCCCAACCTTCATACAGGCCGTGACAACTTAAAGGTCCAGCGAACCCCTGTGTTTACACGTGTCGTAATGCGTGTTGAACCTAGGTGATGACCCGGATCACCTACGCTTTGACCTGGAGTCAACGCGGGCCGCGTAGGCCCTGTCCTTGTTTTACGCGGGCCGCGACAAAGTCAATATCAGGCACTATATAAGAATGGCATCGGCTTTCAGTTCCGATCGCTCAAATCTTTCTTTCTTACTTAATTTCTGAATAGTGGAGATAATACGCGGGTATTATACCCCCTAAATAGCGAAGTTCTGCTCCGTTGTAAGTATTATAACCCCTGGATACATATTAGATACGCTGCCCGATTGATCTAGGGTTCCGTAACGGCTGTCGTGGTTCTGCCCGACATAGTCGTTGGAATGCCGTCTCGGGGAGGGTATTACTAATGTTAAAATGGGTTATTATACTAACGCAGGTGCATTTGTGTAAATTATAGATTGTCACCAGGAAACCCTTATGGAAATCTAAGACAGCAATGTGAGTTGATCCACTTTTTGTAAACCTTTTGTTAACTGTTTTACAAAACCTTAAATACTTTTCCATGCGAATAACAGTTATTGAGTATTTGTAAGAATACAATTATCATGAGTATGTTGGGGTTTTGTATACAAAATTTGATACCACCTGGTTAAGGAGTAACATTTCCACAAGTCGGGTTTGACAGTACCATGGATGTTAATGGATATGTCTTGGAAACAAATATAATTGCGGGATCGCCCTCAATACTGTACACTGGGTTTTACTTAAACTTGATTAAACTGGGATTCACTCACCAGTATTTCCCACTGACAAATGTTTTTAAAACGCGTTTCAGGTAACAAACTGTGAAAGCCAAATAGACGCCAGCTGGACAGCACTGAAGGCTTGGAAAAGTGGCAATAAAGTTACCTAAAATAAAATAGATGTTTTTATTAATAAAATAGGATTCATTCCTATGAAAACGTGTATACTATGAACTTGGGTTTTAACCCATTTGTTTAATATTAAGAAAAGGTGGTATTTTACTCTGATCAATGTTTCCTAACTACGGTCCTGAAGAAAATTTCCGCTGCCAAATTAGACAATACGCGAAACCACCCAAACTGGCTCACTGCCGCCCGTTCTTGGGAATCAGGGATCGAGGGTTGCGACACCGGTGAACGACATTTTCGACCATATAAAGCTTCGAAAGGAGCCATGTTGATGCTAGAGTGATAACTATTGTTGTAGGAGAATTCGATCAACGGTAGATGCGAATCCCATCTACCACCAAAATCAATCACACAAGCTCTAAGCATATCCTCCAATGTCTGGATTGTTCTCTCAGATTGACCATCCATCTGCGGATGATATGCTGTGCTCAAATTAAGTTGGGTTCCCATGGCAGATTGCATGGTTCTCCAAAAGCGAGACGAGAATCGAGCATCTCTGTCAGATATAATGTTCAAAGGAACACCATGTCGAGATACAATCTCATCAACATATATCTTGGCAAGCTTGTCAGCAGATAGATCCTCACGGATTGGCAAGAAATGTGCTGACTTTGTAAGACGGTCAATAACAACCCAAATGGCGTCATGACCTCTTTTAGTGCGTGGCAGCTTGGTAATGAGATCCATAACAATATTTTCCCATTTCCAAACTGGTATCTCTAGTTGCTCCAATAATCCAGAGGGATGTTGATGTTCCGCCTTAACCTTAAGACATGTAAGGCATTTGGAAACACATAAGGCAATGTCTTTCTTCATACCCGGCCACCAGTTCTGGGTTCGAAGATCCTTGTACATTTTGTCTGCACCAGGATGAATAGAATAACGAGACTTATGAGCTTCATCCATAAGCAAGGTGCGAAGATCGTCTATACTTGGGACCCACAAACAGCCCATGAAATAAAATATCCCAAAGTCTTTCAGTTCAAGCTCAGGCTTAATGTGACACGGTAATTCTTTACCCATCAAGCCTTGTGTAACACAAGTATGTTGAGCCTGAGAAATGCGGGTTTGAATGTCAGATAGAACCTGAACATAGTGAAGCTTGACACATTCCTTACGACTTAATGCGTTAGCAACGACATTCGCCTTACCATGATGGTAGTGAATTTCGCAATCGTAGTCGTTTAGGAGTTCAACCCAACATCGTTGCCTCATGTTAAGTTCTTTCTGATTGAAGATATGCTGGAGACTTTTGTGGTCAGTAAACACTACACACTTTGTACCATACAGGTAGTGTCTCCAGATTTTGAGAGCGAAAACTACAGCACCTAACTCAAGATCATGAGTTGTGTAGTTTTTCTCGTGTACCTTCAATTGTCTTGATGCATAAGCTATGACTTTGTTTCTTTGCATAAGAATGCAGCCAAGGCCTAAGTTGGATGCATCACAGTACACGACAAAATCATCGTTACCCTCGGGCAAAGATAGAATAGGTGCATCACAAAGTTTCTGTTTCAAGGTCTGGAAAGCTTCTTCCTGTTTTTGTCCCCACTCAAAAGGTTTGCTCTTCTGAGTTAAAGCAGTGAGATGAACCGCAATCTTGGAGAAGTTTTCAATGAATCGGCGGTAATAACCCGCTAGACCAAGAAATGAACGAACCTCGGTAGGAGTAGTAGGTGTATCCCAATCCTTAATCGCGCTGATTTTGGCGGGATCTACATGAATACCTTGTTCGTTGACAATGTGCCCCAAAAATTGAACTTCCTTAAGCCAGAATTCGCACTTGGAGAATTTGGCGAAAAGTTGTTCTTTATTTAGAAGCTCCATTGTAAGACGAAGATGTTGCTCATGATCAGCTCGAGTCTTAGAATAGATCAAAATGTCATCAATGAATACGATGATGAACTTGTCCAAATAAGGCTTGCAGACCCTATTCATCAAGTCCATGAAGACAGCAGGAGCATTTGTTAAACCGAAAGGCATAACAGTAAACTCATAATGACCATATCGTGTACGGAAAGCTGTCTTGGGAATATCCTCTTCTAGTACACGAAGCTGGTGATACCCAGAACGTAGATCAATCTTTGAAAAGCAAGTAGCACCCTGTAGCTGATCAAAGAGATCATCAATGCGAGGTAGGGGATATTGATTCTTGATGGTAAGCTTGTTAAGCTCATGGTAATCGATACACATTCGGAAAGATCCATCTTTCTTTTTCACAAATAGGACAGGAGCACCCCAAGGTGAAAAGCTCGGACGAATGAATCCTTTATCAGATAATTCCTGAAGCTGCTTAGACAACTCTTGCATCTCAGACGGTGCAAGGCGGTAAGGGGATTTAGCAATAGGATTTGCACCAGGTACAAGATCGATGCGAAACTCAACTTGGCGTACAGGGGGTAAACCAGGTAATTCTTCAGGAAATACCTCAGGATAATCCCGAACAACAGGGATATCTTGGATAGTCTTACCCTTGCCTTTTTCCTTTACAACATGTGCTAAGAAAGCAACATATTTCTTTCGTAGGTATTTTTGGGCTTGGGTACAAGACATGAGCTTAAGGCTACTAACAGGTTTCTCCCCACGAACTTCTAAGATCTCACTAGTCGAAAGTGGTATTCGAACAATCTTCTCAAAACAAACCACTTCCACATGGTACTTGGCTAACCAATCCATTCCTACTATAACATCGAAGCTCCCGAGTTGCATCGGTGTGAGGTCAATAGGGAAAAGATGGTTGTTAAGGTTCAACTGGCAATTTCGAAGAACAGAATCGAGTACAACAGGTTCACCACTAGCTACTTCTACTGTCAAGGGCTTTCCTAGTTTTGTTCTAGTCATCGAAAGCAAAGGCTCAAATGCTAAGGACACAAAACTCTTATCGGCACCCGAATCAAATAGAACAGAAGCAGGATGGTTGTTAACAAGGAATGTACCATTCACCACTTCGTTATCCGCACGCGCCTCAATAGCATTCAGATTGAAAGCTCTACCACGAGCCGGTGCTTGATTCACATTTGCCAACCTCGGGCAGTTGTTCCTGTAGTGGGTCAGATCCCCACAGTTGAAACATGAACCAGGCGGGTAGTGAGGTCGTGTAGGATTCTGGGCAGGGTTTTGTGCATGGTTTTGTACCGCTTGGTTTTGATTAGGAGCGAAACGGCAAGTGTTCGCAAGATGACCAGATTTCCCACAATTTGTGCAGATGCGGCATTGCACCTGTGGATGGTGGTCGCTGTTACACCTGTTGCACAAAGGTGCGTTACCAGCATACTGCCTTTTGGCAGCGGGTTGTGCAGGCTGATTCTGTGCTGCCTGGTTAGTCTGAGCTGTGATAGCGAAATTCTTGGAAGCCTTACGCTTCCTCGATTTCTTTAAAGACTCAGCAGCCTTCTTACCCTTCTTCTCATGGGCGCCATCAGACTGTTTCTGTTTCTTGTCACCTTTCTTGTGGAGTTTACCCTTCTTAACTTGAGATTCGGTAAGGGTTGTAGCTAGCTCAATGGCCTGTCGGACGGTAGTAGGGTTGCTGCCTGTGAAAATATCCTGAACTGGATCTGGCAAACCGTCTATGTATTTCTCAATAGTCTTATCCAAAGGCGTGACCATTGTAGGACAGAGCAAACTTAACTCCTCGTATATGTCAGTGTAAGCCCGGTGTTCACCACTGTCTTGTTTCAGGTCATGGAACTCATTTTCAAGTGCCCTCTGCTCGTGACGAGGACAAAATTCTCTCATCATGAGAGCTCTAAGTTCCTCCCATGTTTGACCCAAAGCAACATCAGCACCTCGATCTCTCATTACCCCATTCCACCAGGTGAGAGCCCTCTTTTGGAATACACTTGAAGCAAACTCGACCTTACGATTGTTAGGACACTGAACATGGCGAAAGGTGCTCCCAAGACTCTCAAACCACTGTAGGAGCCCAGTTGCTCCTTCAGAACCACTAAACTTGAGCGGTTTAGCCGAGTTAAAACTTTAGAAATTGCATGGAGCAGGTGCATTATTGTTATTGTTGGCTTGGTTTATTTGAGTGGTGAGATCAGGTAGCATAGCAGCCATTTGCTGTGCTATGATAGCTGCCAGTTCGGCATCAGGTTGTTGAACGTTACGTCGAGGAGGCATTCTAAAAGAGGAAACATGAGAGAAAACGAGTGTGATGATGTGATGAATGAAATGGGATATTAATAAAATCGACAAGATATAAGGATGGTGGTCATTTGTTTGTTACCACAAAGCAAACAAACGACACGCGATGACAAATGAGAGTAAATAGGTCATAATAATGTATCGCTGAAGACATGCTCGCCTATAAGTGAACACTCACCCCAAGAGTTCCCAGGTAAGAGTGACTGATCCGATACTGCGGATTTGTACGAACACTCTAGCCTTAGACAGAAAACTCAGGGTACAGGCATTCACTCTTCCGGTTTGCATGTGTTCACATTATTTAGACCCAAACTTTGACGAGATTTTGAAAATTTGGAAGGCACATGGCCCAAATAAATCATCTAAGGATAGATGATTGATTTCAAAATCATTTTGGAAATTGTGTTCATGTTTTTGGTAATCACCCAAGGATAGGTGACGTGTATTGTTTTAAGATCTAAACACAAGAAAACTTGTGTTAGGGTCCTAGAAAGTTATAGTCTAGGTCAAAGCATTACTAATAACCTAATTCCCTATAACCATTGGCTCTGATACCAACTTTTCTGTCACACCCAACCGTGTAAAGCAACAAACCGCGGCGGAAACGTCGGGGAGTGATGCGACAGAATTATTGTTTCAACAACCATGGTAATTAAAGTTTTGTATTATTAGAGTTAAAGTTTACATTGTCTTGGAATTTAAATAAAACATAACATAATAATTGTCTTTTAAGTAACTAAGGCCCAAGTCCGCCTAAGTGTAGCACAAGCATCATCATGCATTAGCACCTGAAACACATGCGAAAATAGGTACGTCAGCATAAAAATGCATGTGAGATACATAGGTTTTGTTTATGCAAGATTCATGACTTATAATTAAAAGAAGTGTTTAACAAAAAGTAGTCATGAACCTTGTAAAATGTTTTCTTTTATAAAATCATGTGAAAATCGATATGGAAATCAATTGATATAAAAGAAATATGCATGGTTAAATAGATAACCAAGTAAAAGTGATTTTGTATCAAATATGTACTTTGTATAACAATGTTGTGTCCTTGTGAAAAATGTGTCATGTCTTTGTCAAGTGGCTTAGATAACGCAACAATGTATAATACAATAAAAGCACTTATATATAGGAAGTACCAGCGGCGTATCCACCATTCTTTTATCATATAACACATAGCCCCGTTACATAAGTCACTTATCAATAACCAACCAAAATGTCTTGTTAAATGTTAAAATGTTTATGTATAAACCATGTACAATGTCATGTGTGAAATGTGTCATGTATAAACAAATGTAATGCATAGTAAGTAGAAAGTGTCAACTTAACTACATGAAAATGTTAATGTGAAACTCAATGTTATGTACGGTGAATAACTAGTAGTTACTCAACCCCGTTGGAAAATGTACAAAACAATGCTTTTGAATAAACCCAAGTTTAAATCAAATGTTATGTTTTGTAGAAAACAATGCTTTATGATTACAAACATTTATGCAGTAATGTTTATTCGCATACATTCAAGCCTTGCGACTGTGGCGACAAACCTTTAAACAAATTAAAGGTTCATCTAAGTTATGTATATCAGATTCTGTCATTCCCAACTTCCAAACAAACCTAGGAAGTCGGAAACGGGAGTTGTCAATTCCTATGGTACCATTACATACTACCGAGCGGCATAGCTAATGTTAATGAATGTATTATTGTTTCGATTAAACATACAAAATGTCATAACCAATGTAGCATGTGAAAACCATGTACTAAGTATGCTAAGTAAACATACATAGTAGAAATGTTCATGAAATCAATGTGCTAGCATGCTAAGTAAACATACATAGCAAAGATGTTTATGAAATCAATATGCTAGCATGCTAAGCAAACATGCATAGCAAAACATAATTGAAAGCATGTAGTATATGTGTACTAGATGAAACTAGCATGATTATGTCATAAAAGCAATGAAAGCATGAAAGTAACAAGTATGCACATGTGTATCACCCCAAAGTATTTGAAAGCGGTAAAAGAGGGGAACTATGTACTCACTTGTGACAACTGTGCTCTGTAATCAATGAACAATGTAAAACAATGTTAATTATCAATAAAACAATGTGTTTTGGTGTTACTATATGTGATGTGTAATTTTTGCAATTAATTTTTTTTATGACCAAGTTTTAAAAGTGGAACTCACTAACTACACACAACGGCAAGTGAACCGGACGTGAAAGTAGTACGACTAGCAAGACCGAGTATCGAACCGTGGACTCTAGACTGGCACTAATAATAATTAACCCTAATCACAATCCTAGTCCTAAATTGATTTTTAGAATTTGGTTTTTATTTTAGAATTAATTAAATAATATTTTAACTAAATTAACTAACTTAACGAAACTAACGAAAACGAAAGCAACTAAGACTGTGAACTCAACCAGGAGAGATGAACAAACCACTTAGGTAGGAATCACTAATGACATGTGAAGATAATAATTTGACAAATGACTTAGGTTTCGGTTTCTAACTGACTACTCTCTTGTGAAAGAGAATAAATCCTATAGTAATTAGGTAACAAGGAAAGTGACCCACTAACTCAAGAACCTAAAAACCGACCAATAAAAACAACCAAAACGTGTGATGGAGTGCTATAAGGAAACAAGCCTAATTAAAGGTCCTAAATCCCACAAATATTAAATTGCAAAGGATTACCCTTAACCAACCCTCTAGATGTGAAGCAAGCTATAAGATGATACACCAAAATCCTAGGACTGACTGACACACGAATAAGTAGACGAACCCCGGGTTATCAGGTGCTCAAAACTACCAAACAATGCACAGAATTACCTAGCAACTTCTAATTATCTTTCGAATCAAAGAAGATGGGTGCACACTGATGTCTAGCTGATTTTAAATTGATTTTATGTTATGACTTGTTACCAAGTTCAAACAATTAGATTGAGAATCGCGAATAAACAACCTAAAAGCGAGTTTTAACGCAATTAGTGGTGACTTATTCCTACCAAAAGCATTAAACTCATCAACTAAATCAATAAATCCAGCAAAACAAAAACATGCACAATCAATTCTAGCAACAACTTATAACCAATTTACTCCAAAACGTTGTCAAAGTCATATAGTCAAAATAATCATCAAACACGCATCAATAGATCATCCAAACCTAAGTGGCTTAAAAAGTTTTAGCCTCTAAACATATTTGGTTCAACAAAACACAAATATATAATAGAAAGTATCATGATCAAACGAGTTTAAACTAAAAAGGAACTAAAAAAATAAAGACTGACGCGCGGCGAATCTTCGTTCTTTCGTTCCCACTTCACTCGACCTTCAAAACTTCTACCGTCCAAAAGATTGCGTCTCTTGCTGATGTACGTGCGTCTCCTTTTCTGCCGTCACAGTAGGTTCCCTTTTTTTCCTTTGTGTTATCTTCTATTTATATCCATATGGATATTAATCCATAGGACCCTTTATTTCAAATACACACATCCACGAATTTAGAGGCCCATGAGAATTTCAAAAAGTGTGTATGGGCTGCCTCCTTATCCGCATAAGACTAGTGCCTTTTTTTCATGACTTAGAGTTAATTTAAACTTTAAAGTACTCGACAATATTAGTCCTCCATCTTTGGTTGGCTATTTTTAAATAGCTTATCTCTAATTGCAGTTCAGCCCTTCCTCTTTTTTTTCTTTGTGATGGAGCAGCTCATTTGTGACCCGTTTTAGCTCGCTTTTATTTCTTTATGCACCAAGACCTGTAATAAACAATCTAATAAAATAAAAGCTAAAAACTAATATAAACTACTCTAAAACTATTTAAAATAATACAATTTACATAAGATAAATCTATGTGTTTTACAACACATCAAATATCCCCACACTTAAACTTTTTTCGTCCCGAAAAAAAAACTTTGCATACGGAATCAGAGATGGATAAATACTCGGGTCAAAAACTTATTTATACTTGTTATGATCAAAACTTGTGTTAGCCGCGATTGCAAATATGCTTGTCCCTTTAAACCCAAACTCAGTTCTAAGCCCCTTATCATGCAAATTTAGTTCAAGTGCGGTCTATCTACCTAGGGTCTCACACTAGAATCTACGGTCCACCTACTCCCACCTCAAGCTTATAGAACTAAAGGAACGATCACTGGACCAATTCTCAACCGTCTTATATCAAAACCAAGATAATTTAAAATCAATTTTTTTTTTCTTCTTCCATTTTTTTTTCATCGTTTTTTTTTTTTTTTTTTTTTTTAAATCTACGGTCCACCTACTCCCACCTCAAGCTTATAGAACTAAAGGAACGATCACTGGACCAATTCTCAACCGTCTTATATCAAAACCAAGATAATTTAAAATCAATTTTTTTTTCTTCTTCCATTTTTTTTTCATCGTTTTTTTTTTTTTTTTTTTGTTGATGAGCGTAGACGTTGCTTTCCCTAACCAAGAGGCATTCCGGCTATAGAGTCGTTATCCCCAACTCAGATTACTTAGGCTTCGGTACTTTTTTTACTTTTCTTTGCAAGGTCGATTTCACACATCCTAGCGGTAATCCAGTTGTAAAGTCACTATCTCCAACCCGGACTACATAGAAATACGCTACTTTCATTCAGTTTCTAGCTCATTTTTTTTCTATTTTTTTTTCGCATGATCACAAATTCTAACGGTTTTAACTTATAACGGTGTTCCTTATATTCTTATTGGCGGTTTCAATTTCCCATATTCCCAGGCGAAAACCCACTAGTAGACCGACAATTAAGGTAATATTAACTCAAAGGGACCTAAAACCAAACCGGGCCTATTCACATATCCCAAACTAGACGCAAGCTCGACTTAATTAATCTCATATTATCATTATTTGAACCCGAACGAAAATCCATCTTTTCTATCATTTTTCGTATTAATTCTGCAAACTTCTTTATTCAAAAGACATTTTCTATTTTTTTTCCTTTTTTTTTTTTTGAATTTTTCAAAAACAAATTATTTTTTTTTTTTTTTTTAATTTTTCGACTCAATCTACCTAAAAAGACGTAGTCTCCCATCCCCACACTTAAATCTCACATTGTCCTCAATGTGAATGGAAAACTAACTAAAAACTAATAAGAAATAAAAACCTAAAATAATATACAAAATAGAAACAACAAGAATTGGAAAAGACTTAGCTGGTTAGGATAAAAATCAGTGCCAGCTGTGCGTGTCTTCATTCCAACCAAACATGATCGTATAGCATTCCATTCGCGATCATCTCTGACAAACTGGTACATTTGGGTTGCCTTTACAAAAAGATTACAGCTCCAAAATCACCACCCGAATGGAGATTGAGTACGGGTGGGTCAAATAAACCTGCACACGATAGAACAAACAAACCCAGGCATAAAACTGACTCAAAATAAAAGACCGACTCAACAAGACTAAAAATGTACAAAAATAAAAACAAATCAACAACTAGAATGTACAAACTCTACAAACAAGCTCTCAACTCACTCTCAAGCACCAACTAATGGGAGGTCAAGCTCCTCCACCAATCTCTCCTCTCCTGGTCCCTCGATATAGTTCTTTAGACGATGACCATTCACCTTAAACGTCTTACCATCCCCACTCTTCAACTCAACCGTACCATATGGAAAAGCCTGAACAACTATGTACGGTCCCGACCACCTAGACCTAAGTTTACCTGGGAACAATCTTAATCTAGAATTAAAAAGAATGACTTTGTCTCCTGGTTTAAACTCCTTATTTCCTCTCAACTTACTATCATGCAACCTCTTCATCTTCTCCTTATAGCCTAGTGATCTCATATATGCCTCATCTCTTAACTCCTCTAACTCATGCAACTGTAGAAACCGATGTTTACCCGCACTATCCAGATCAAGATTAACTGCTCTTAACGCCCAATATGCACGGTGTTCCAACTCCACCGGTAGATGACAAGCCTTCCCATAAACCATCCTAAAAGGTGTAGTACCTATAGGAGTCTTAAATGCAGTCCAGAAAGCCCATAATGCATCATCTAACTTATCGGACCAATCCAGTCGATTCTGTCTGACAGTTTTCTCCAAAATCCGCTTAATACCCCGATTAGTGTTCTCCACTTGCCCACTTGTCTGTGGATGATAGGCAGTTGAAAGCCGGTGAGTGACACCATAGCGTTTCAATGCCTTCTCCATCTGGGCATTACAAAAGTGGGTACCTCTATCACTGATAAGCGCCTTTGGGGTACCAAAGCGAACAAACAATTTCTTCAAAAATCTCACCACAACCCTCGCATCATTTTTAGGCAAGGCTTGAGCCTCCACCCATTTCGACACATAATCTATAGCAACGAGGATGTATCGGTTCCCTCGAGACATCGGGAACGGACCCATGAAATCAATACCCCATATATCAAAAACCTCCACTACCTGCATCGGATTTTGGGGCATCTCATTCCGGGATGAGATATTACCTACTCTCTGACAAGCATCACAGCTCCTAACCAACTCATGAGCATCTCGAAACACTGTCGGCCAATAGAATCCAGAATCCAACACCTTCCTCGCGGTGTAAGAAGCTCCATAATGTCCTCCAGTAGGCCCCTCGTGACAATGCCTGAGAACCTGCATACGCTCCTCTCCAGCAATACATCTCCTCACAACCTGATCAATTCCAACACGAAAAATATGCGGATCATCCCAAAAGTAATACTTCGAGTCCGCTATCAGCTTCCTCCTCTGATGGAAAGACATCTCCGGCTGTATCACCTTCTCCTTTAAATAATTCACTATATCAGCATACCAAGGCATTCCCTCATCCTCAGGTTTCACAAACATCAAAGTCTCATGAGGAAAACTATCGCCAATCTCATCCTCATCACTCTCATCACTCTCGAGCACTGTTGCAGAAATCGGCCTAGGCGGCCGATTAATCGCCGCCTAGGCGCTAGGCGGTCACCAACTGATTAATTATAAGCTAGTCGGTCAATTAATCGGTAATCGGTCAAAGTCGGTCGTAGGCGGTCCTAGGCGGTCCTAGTCGGTCCTAGTCGGTCAATTAATCGGATTAATCGGACTACATTAATCGGACAAAATCGGACAAAATCGGACAAAATCGGTCCTAGGCGGTCCTAGGCGGTCCTAGGCGGTCAGAATTGGTCAAAATCGGTCAAAATCGAACCATACTATCTGAAACTTGAAGTATTTATGTGAATTTTGAAGTATTATTTTTATATTATTGGGTATATATATATAATTTTGAAAAAATACATATAAAAATCCCATTCCGATTAATCCCGATTAATCCCGGTTAATCCCGATTAATCCCTAGGCTGTACCTCGCCGCCCGACTAGCGCCTAGCGCCTTCTACAACATTGCTCTCGAGACTCTCAAGTCTAGACAAATGATCTGCTGCAGCGTTTTCGGCTCCCTTCTTATCCCGAATCTCAAGATCAAACTCCTGCAAGAGTAGAATCCACCGAATCAAACGTGGTTTCGCGTCTTTCTTCGCGAATAAATGCCTCAATGCCGCGTGATCGGTGTAGACGAAGACTTTAGAAAGAACCAGGTATGAACGAAATTTATCGAGAGCAAAGACAACTGCAAGGAGCTCTTTCTCAGTGGTGGTATAATGCTCCTGGGCATCATTCAGAGTCTTGCTTGCATAGTAAATCGGATGAAATCGCTTCTCTCTACGCTGTCCTAGAATAGCTCCAACCGCGAAATCGCTCGTGTCACACATAATCTCAAAAGGAAGACTCCAATCGGGAGCAATAAGAATCAGTGCACTCACTAATTTCTCCTTAAGAAACTCAAACGCCCTCACACACTCCTCAGAAAAATCGAAGGGAACGTCCTTCTCCAACGACCGGATCATAGGCCTCGCAATCTTAGAAAAATCACGGATGAACCGACGGTAAAATCCCGCGTGGCCTAGAAAACTACGAATAGACTTCACAGAAGTTGGCGGTGGGAGTCTAGAAATCGCGTCGATTTTAGCTCTATCGACCTCAATACCCTCCCGTGAAATCTTATGACCCAAAACTATGCCCTCCTTCACCATGAAGTGACATTTCTCCCAATTTAGCATCAGATTTGTCTCCTCACATCGAGCCAACATACGATCAAGATTTCGCAAAACAAAGATCAAAGGAACTCCCAAAAATAGAAAAATCATCCATAAATACCTCCATCGAGTCCTCAATCATATCATGAAATATCGCCACCATACAAAGCTGAAATGTGGCTGGAGCATTACATAACCCGAAAGGCATACGGCGATAAGCAAAGGTACCGTACGGGCATGTAAAAGTGGTTTTCTCCTGATCCTCCGGTGCAATGGGGATTTGGAAATAACCTGAGAAGCCATCAAGGAAGCAGTAGAACTGCTGTCCTGACAGACGCTCCAGCATCTGGTCAATGAAAGGAAGAGGAAAGTGGTCTTTCCTCGTGGCGTCATTAAGTCTGCGATAGTCGATGCAGACTCTCCAGCCTGTAACAGTCCTGGTGGGAATCAACTCGTTCCTCTCATTCGGAACCACTGTCATGCCTCCTTTCTTAGGCACCACCTGGACTGGACTAACCCATGCAGAATCAGAGATTGGGTAAATCAGGCCTGCATCTAACAATTTTATCACCTCCTTCTTTACCACATCCTGCATATTTGGGTTCAGTCGGCGCTGCGGCTGAACTACGGGCTTAAACTCATCCTCCATCGGAATCTTATGCGTGCAAAACGAAGGGTTAATACCCTTTATGTCAACGAGCTTCCACGCGATCGCCTGCTTGTGTGCCTTAAGAACACCCATCAACTTAGTCTTCTCCTCCTCTGTCAACTTCGAAGAGATGATGACAGGTAACTGAGAACCCTCATCCAAAAAGGCATACTCCAGATGAGATGGTAAATCTTTCAGCTCTAGGGATGGGGGACTCTCCACAGATGGCCTCTCCTCAGGCTCCTTCCTCTCAACTACCTCAAAAACCTCAGAATGACTCTTAGACTCCCCATATGATGTAGTAATCATCTCAACCTCCGGGATAAACGTGTCCAGAATCTGCGTGTCCGACGTATCACGCCCACAAACCTTACTCAAGCAATGACCCACATGTGACATGATGGCGTCAACAAAGTAGAGAGTATCGTCGTGCTCTCTAGGATGAGTCATCTACCTATTAATATCAAATGTGACCATATCATCCTCTACGCGAAGTGTTAGCTTACCGTCATAAACATCAATCAATGCTCTCGCGGTAGCTAAGAATGGTCGACCTAGAATCAATGGTACATGAGCATCCTCATCCATGTCCAGGATCACGAAGTCAACAGGGAATACAAACTTGTCGACTTTCACTAACATGTTTTCCACAATCCCTCGCGGATATTTCACTGACTGGTCCGCAAGCTGGAGACTCATACGAGTAGGAGAAGGCTCGCCTAGGTTGAACTTAGCAAACACTGCATAGGGCATTAAATTTATGCTAGCTCCCAGGTCGGCCAAAGCATTGCTGACTGATAAATCACCAATCAAGCATGGAATAGTAAAGCTACCCGGATCAGTCATTTTCTTAGGAAGACGATTCTGAAGAACTGCCGAGCACTCCTCACTCAAGGACACATGTGATAGCTCCTCCAATTTCTTCTTATTACTAAGAATGTCCTTAAGAAATTTGGCATACTTAGGCATATGCGCTAGAGCCTCCACGAAAGGAAGATTAATATGGAGCTGCTTAAACAAACCTAAGAATCTAGAGAACTGCTCCGCCTCCTTCTCTCTCTTGAATCTGCCCGGAAAAGGAATAGATGAATAATCACGAACGGGCTCCTTCTTCTTCCGCTGAGACTCACTGGACTGTGCGGTACTTGCTGGGGCTAGCCTGGGTTGCACTTTGCCAGTGGGGGTCTCCATCCCTATCTCCTCATCAACCGGCTCTTCATCTACCACCGGTTGATCAACTGTGGCTCCTCTGCCAATCCGAGTAATGACAACTTTAGCATGAGCATGAGAATTAGGATTAGGTACGGTGTTACCCGGTAATCCACCTTGTGGCCTCTGCTGTAACTGTCTCGCCATCTCCCCCATCTGTCTCTCCAAATTCTGCAGCGAAGCTCCCTGATTTTTAAACATACGATCGTGCTCCTCGTGTCGCTGATTATTGGAAGCCATATACTGGTTCAGCTGTTGACTTTGAGCAAGTAGAATTTCCTTCAGCTCCTTGAACTCAGTACCAGATGATGATCCACTCGAAGATTGCTGTTGGAACCCTGGCGGGTTTCCTCCCGACCTCCAGTTGGATTGATTTTTCCAACCCGAATTATAATAATTATTAAATGAAGCATTTTGGAAACGGTTATTCGGGTTGGAAATATAGTCGACCTCTTCTTGTGATCTCACGGGGCAATCAGCTGTCTCATGTCCTCCACGACATATCTCACACTTCCGATCCTTCAACTTCATCTCCCTCATCTCCCTCTTCAAAGCCTCTAACTCAACAGCCAAACTAGTGTCAGGAGTGACCTGATACACACCTCTAGCAGAGGAGGTGGTCCTAGTAGAAGGAATGGAATTCCTCGCAGGATGGCTCTGCTGACCGGCCATAGCAAAACTCTCAAACATTTCCTCACACTCAGTTGGGTCCTTTTTGTCCATTATACAACCTCCAGCGGCAGTATTAAACATTAGTTGAGTATCAGGAGTGAGACCATTATAAAATTTCTCAACTAGAGCCCATTCAGAAAGACCATGTTGGGGGCACTTGCTAAGCAAGGTTTGGAATCGCTCCCATGCCATGTAGTAAGGCTCATCGGGATCCATACGAAACGAATGGATCTGGTCTCGAAGGCGTGCGGCCTCGGATGGAGGGTAGTACTTCTTGTAGAATTTAGATTTCAGAATCTCCCAAGTAGTGATAGAATTTTGAGGCAAAGTGTCGAGCCAAGTTGCAGCTCGACCAGAAAGGGAAAATGGGAATAAGCGCAAATAAACTGCATCGGCGGTAACACCCTGAAGATTGAAGGTGCTACAGATACGCAAGAATCGGGTGATGTGTCCTGGTGCATCCTCGTCCTCCAGACCGTGGAATTGAGCACTATTAGAAATTGTGGTCATGATATGGGAAGGGATCTGCCAATTCTGGTTAGCGGGTGCTTCGGGTGTCGTGATGGGAGTTCGGCCTCCGGTGAAGCCTTCAGTGGCATGCTGGTTCACAGTGCGTCTAGCAGGATTATCGCCTATAGCAACTGTAGGAAAAGGAATAGGAATGAGTACCTTTTTGTCGGTGATCCTACAAATACGCTTCTGATGCTGGCTAAGACGCTCAAACAACTCTCGTTCGGGTTCAGATGAAGCAAAAAATTCGGGTCGTCCCTGTGAACGAGTATGGGGCATAAACTGGCGAATAAAAAAAATAAAAATTACAACTACGCTAAAAATAATAAATGCGACCTAACACCTAAGGGCACAAATAGCAATTAGCAATCAAAGCAAGGGCACCTCAAGGCAAGTAACTAGAAAGCAAATAAAAAAGACCAAAAATATGACTCAGGTTGTTCTCAAAAGTGCCTAAAAAGTCCCCGGCAACGGCGCCAAAAACTTGATGTGTAATTTTTGCAATTAATTTTTTTATGACCAAGTTTTAAAAGTGGAACTCACTAACTACACACAACGGCAAGTGAACCGGACGTGAAAGTAGTACGACTAGCAAGACCGAGTATCGAACCGTGGACTCTAGACTGGCACTAATAATAATTAACCCTAATCACAATCCTAGTCCTAAATTGATTTTTAGAATTTGGTTTTTATTTTAGAATTAATTAAATAATATTTTAACTAAATTAACTAACTTAACGAAACTAACGAAAACGAAAGCAACTAAGACTGTGAACTCAACCAGGAGAGATGAACAAACCACTTAGGTAGGAATCACTAATGACATGTGAAGATAATAATTTGACAAATGACTTAGGTTTCGGTTTCTAACTGACTACTCTCTTGTGAAAGAGAATAAATCCTATAGTAATTAGGTAACAAGGAAAGTGACCCACTAACTCAAGAACCTAAAAACCGACCAATAAAAACAACCAAAACGTGTGATGGAGTGCTATAAGGAAACAAGCCTAATTAAAGGTCCTAAATCCCACAAATATTAAATTGCAAAGGATTACCCTTAACCAACCCTCTAGATGTGAAGCAAGCTATAAGATGATACACCAAAATCCTAGGACTGACTGACACACGAATAAGTAGACGAACCCCGGTTTATCAGGTGCTCAAAACTACCAACCAATGCACAGAATTACCTAGCAACTTCTAATTATCTTTCGAATCAAAGAAGATGGGTGCACACTAATGTCTAGCTGATTTTAAATTGATTTTATGTTATGACTTGTTACCAAGTTCAAACAATTAGATTGAGAATCGCGAATAAACAACCTAAAAGCGAGTTTTAACGCAATTAGTGGTGACTTATTCCTACCAAAAGCATTAAACTCATCAACTAAATCAATAAATCCAGCAAAACAAAAACATGCACAATCAATTCTAGCAACAACTTATAACCAATTTACTCCATAACGTTGTCAAAGTCATATAGTCAAAATAATCATCAAACACGCATCAATAGATCATCCAAACCTAAGTGGCTTAAAAAGTTTTAGCCTCTAAACATATTTGGTTCAACAAAACACAAATATATAATAGAAAGTATCATGATCAAACGAGTTTAAACTAAAAAGGAACTAAAAAAATAAAGACTGACGCGCGGCGAATCTTCGTTCTTTCGTTCCCACTTCACTCGACCTTCAAAACTTCTACCGTCCAAAAGATTGCGTCTCTTGCTGATGTACGTGCGTCTCCTTTTCTGCCGTCACAGTAGGTTCCCTTTTTTCCTTTGTGTTATCTTCTATTTATATCCATATGGATATTAATCCATAGGACCCTTTATTTCAAATACACACATCCACGAATTTAGAGGCCCATGAGAATTTCAAAAAGTGTGTATGGGCTGCCTCCTTATTCGCATAAGACTAGGCATAAGACTAGTGCCTTTTTTTCATGACTTAGAGTTAATTTAAACTTTAAAGTACTCGACAATATTAGTCCTCCATCTTTGGTTGGCTATTTTTAAATAGCTTATCTCTAATTGCAGTTCAGCCCTTCCTCTTTTTTTTCTTTGTGATGGAGCAGCTCATTTGTGACCCGTTTTAGCTCGCTTTTATTTCTTTATGCACCAAGACCTGTAATAAACAATCTAATAAAATAAAAGCTAAAAACTAATAAAAACAACTCTAAAACTATTTAAAATAATACAATTTACATAAGATAAATGTATGTGTTTTACAACATATCAATATGTATAATTGTGTTTGATGATTTTACGATTCGATTCGATTCGATTCCGATTTCAAGCTTTAAAACGCTTTTTGGAAGGTTACACGCAAACTGGTGCATAAACGCAGTCAGTTTAACGCGACAAACACTCTGGAATAGTGACATAGGCTTAACATACCTTAAATAACCTTCACATAACTTAGAAATAAGTTTTGGATGGTTTGGTGTGTTGAAAACAAGTCTATTAGATCGCAGGGACTATTTGTGTCAAACTGCGAAACTATACTGATTCGTATGGTGTCGAAGAGTCCGGAACTTGATCATAATCTAAACATACCATAAATAACCTAAACATAGCTTAGAAATAAGCTTTAAGTGGTTCGGTGTGCAAAAACATGCTTATTTGATCGTACAGAGACTAAAAGTGTCAAAAAACGACGTAAGTTTGCATTTTCGCGCATATCTTACGTTCTGACCACATCTGGACATCCAAAATTTTTGTACACAATAAAATATTTTTATTTTAGTGATCGGCATGCAAAAATTCCATTCGTCGCTTAATTTGGTTCGTTTTCGCGTCCGTTTGAGTTTCGTCGTAATTTAACGAACAACGCGACCGTACGACCAAACGAGCCGACATCCGAGAGTGTTCCAAGCATATTTTGAGTCTTCTCAACTTTATTGACCTTGTAGATCCTTGAAAATGGCTTAACGGGTGTCAAAAAGGCCTGAAATGAGCTCAAAACACATGCAGGGACCTAAACTGTCAATTCTGAAACTTTTGTTGATCTGGGGAGGCCAGGCGGGGCGCGTAAGCCTGCCCCTGTCCCTTACGCGGGCCGTGTGGGATGCCCAGCGACCAGAAACTCAGTTTCAGCAATCTGTTCAATGTTTAGGGGCTGTTTATGCAATTTCTTTGTGTGGTAGCCAAGTTATCTCCTCCCCAAGGCTTTGTACCTGCAACAAACAAGTGTATGGTCATGATTTAATGCTTGGAAGCTACACAAACATGTGTAATGATCTTGTGTTCTTGCTACAAGTATAAATAGCTCAACCATTTCACTTGTTCATTGCTCATTTCCTTCTTTTCTTCTCTACAATCTGAATTGGGAGCTCTCCCAAGTGTTTGGAGCTTTCTAATATTATTATTCTTTGTAGAAAAGATAGCTAGGACCTATTGTAAGTCTTCTTTCATTCTTATTCTTTATGTTAGTGCAGAAAGTCAAACAAGTTTGGCCAACAGTTTGACTTTTGGTTTTGACCATCAATTGGTCAAGTCAAAGTTCAATTAAACTTTGCAACGTGATTGTAATCACGATGGTTATAATCCTTAGCGATTATACCTACTGATTACCACGTTAACTAGGCGTAGTGACGAGTCAAAGTTTCGGTCAAAATGCGTTTTAGCACGTATTTTGCAACGGAACTATTTTCGGGTATCAAAACCCATTGTTTTGATACCAAATCAGTTTTCTAAGTAGGTTAAACATGTTTTGACATGTTTAGCTCGTCACTATTAGTTTAGTGCTTGTTTAGGGTCGTAAGTTAAGCGGTCTAAACAACCGCTTAGACTTTCAAACCCGACCCGTTTGGTCGATCATTAGGATCCGATCAAGCTTGATTAGTGATCATAGTTACATAGGGAATAACCACTGAGGTTATACCTTATGATCACATAGGATTGGTTAGTTATTTGTTAAGTAGCTTGTATGCCCATAGATAATGACCAAAACGCCCTTTTGAAGCATAAATCCATATTTTACATATGTGAACATGTTTTTGACATATAATCTGATTTAGTAACATGTTTAGATATTATTGGGCATGTAAGACTTGACATAACACATAGTTAACCATCCGAACATAGTTTCACACGAACGACGCATTAAAGTAGCATTAACTACCTTAATGGGTCGTAACGGGTCGAAAGCACTTAGGCTAAGTTCCGACTTAGAATGTAGGCTTTGTTAAACCATATCATATGAGTTCCAACACTCATTTGGTTTACAAGACCTCATTCTATCCGATCTTCCGATTTAGGTATTGATTTATTTACTAGTAATCCGATTACTAGGTACCACTTGAATTTCCTTGGTTTGTCTATGCTTTGCTAAGTTCTTTAGATCAAGGATACCCTACCATTCAAAGTGAGTACATAGTTCCCCTATTTTACTGTTTTCAATTGTTTTGGGGTGATTCATATGTATTAAAACGATTTCGATATTTAAACGATGGTTTCAAAAACGATGAAGATGGTTTATATTAAACTAATAACGATTTCGACAATGTGAACGAACTCGATGGTTGTAATTACATAACGAATGACATTCATTAGCATTGATCAAGCCGACCAGTATTAGGTTATGGTACCATAGGATCTGACAAATCCCGTTATCAGACTACACCCATGGTTACGTGTGGGGGGTTATGTAGGTAACGACCGAATCTGATGATTGTTAACTTACCCTTTGGTGGTTTGTTAATACGATAAACAAGGTGGTCGAGTCACGAAGGTTTGAATGTTATTAGCGAGGCAACCATAAGTAGTTTCACAAATTAAAATGAATACGATTTTGGGACGAATTAAACGATTTGGAATGACTTAAACGATATAAACGATTTGAACGAACGATTGGTTTTGGGTAGTTATTAGATAATGGGACGGGTGTAGCATGATAAAAGCATGGTAGATACGCCGCTGGTACATCTTATATATAAGTACTTTTATCATATTACATTTCATGTCATTATTTAGTTCACTTGGGAAACGATTTTGAAACGATATCACACAACGAAGTTTTCGAAATGATATAAACCATACGAATTTTACCAACGAGTTTTTTTAACGAGATGTTTTACGAATTGGTTTACTAAAACAAATGTTTTGGGGTTAAGAATCATGGCTACGAGATTTTATAAGTTATAACCATCTTGATTTGAGTTGGTTAACCATGTTGCAATATTATATACTTTTCAAAACAAGGTTTTCGAGATATTGCAATATATATATAAACGAGCCATGATTCCGATATTCTTATAAAACCTATGTGCTCGCCAGCATTTCTTTGCTGACTTTGTTTTTACATATGTTTCAGGTGATGTTGCGTGATGATTGCTAGGGAGCATGTTCACTTAGGATTTGGACGTGGCCTTAGTGACATAAAAACGATAGTAGACGATGTTTAATTTGTTTGTTTGGTTTTTAAGACAGTGTACATTATTTGATAATTCAATAAAACGAAAACTTTTAATTACCATGGTTGTGAAACGATGATTCTGTTACAACACTCCCCGACGTTTCCGCCACGGTTTGTTGTTTTAACATGGTCGGGGTGTGACATTTAATTACCATGGTTGTGAAACGATGATTCTGTTACAACACTCCCCGACGTTTCCGCCACGGTTTTGTTGTTTTAACGTGGTCGGGGTGTGACAGAAGAGTTGGTATCAGAGCCAATGGTTATAGGGAATTAGGTTATTAGTAATGCTTTGACCTAGACTATAACTTTCTAGGACCCTAACGCGAGTTATCTTGCGTTTAGATTTTAAAATAATACCGTCACCTATCCTTAGGTGATAACCACAACGAAGAACACAATAACTAATCCGCTTCGAAAATTAATCATCTATCCTTGGATGATTGATTACTAGGTTTTGAACCCTCTGTTGTAAGGTTTTGAACCCTCTGAATTTTCAAAATCTCGTCAAAGTTTGGGTCTAAATAATGTGAACACATGCAAACTGGAAGAGTGAATGCCTGTACCCTTAGTTTTCTGTCTAAGGCTAGAGTGTTCGTACAAATCCGCAGTATCGGACCAGTCACTCTTACCTGGGAACTCTTGAGGTGAGTGTTCACTTTTAGGCGAGCATGTCTTCAGCGATACATTATTATGATCTATTTACTTTGATTAGTCACTGCGTATCGTTTGTTTGTTCGAGGTAACGAACAAATGATCGCCTTCCTTGCGTTTTGGCGATGTTTTCAATACCTCTTTTGTTTTCCCAATTGTCGACCTCACTCGTTTCCCATGTTTCCTTGTTAGACAATGGCTCCTCAACGTGATGCTCAAACTTTTACTGCTGAAGAAGTCGTAGCCCTTGTCTCTCAGCAAATGGCTGATGTACTTCCAGGCGTTGTGACCCAAATCCACGAGTTATACAACAATAACAATAATAACAACAACAATGCACAATGTAATTTCAAGAATTTCAATTCTGCGAAGCCGCTTAAGTTTTTTGGGTCACAAGGAGCAACTGCGCTCCTGCAGTGGTTCGAGAGCATCGAGAGCACATTCAGACATGTGTAGTGTCCGAATGTGCGTAAGGTCGAATTTGCTTCAAGCGTGTTTGAGAAGCGAGCTCTTACATGGTGGAACGGAGTTATGCGTGATAGGGGTGCCGAAGTGGCATTAGCACAAACTTGGGAAGAGCTCCGAGCTCTCATGATGAGAGAGTTCTGTCCCCGTCACGAGATTCGAGCTTTGGAATGAGAGTTTGACGATTTAAAGCAAGATGGGGGTGAACACCGTGCCTATACGGATCGATTTGAGGAACTTAGTTTATTGTGTCCCACTATGGTTACCCCACTGGAGAAAGCAATCGAGAGATATATCGATGGTTTACCCGATTCCATTCAGGATATTGTGACCGGTGTTAATCCTACTACCGTTCGTCACGCGATCGAGTTGTCTGCTACCCTGACTGAGTCCCAAGTCAGGAAGGGTAAACTCACCCGCAAGGGTGATAAAAAGAAGTTGACCGATTCTGAAAAGGGTAAGGGTAAGAAGGGTGAGTCATCAAAAAAGTCGAGGAAGCGAAAGGGTGCTCAGAATTTTGCTGTTACAGCACAAAATCCTCAGAACCCACCGACTCAACCTCCTGCAAAGAAAGCATATGCTGGTACCGCACCTCACTGTGCTCGATGTAATGGTCACCATGTTGCCCAGCAGGCCTGTAAACAGTGTGCTACGTGTGGTAGACTTGGTCATTTGGCCAACATTTGTCGTTTTGGTCAAAATCAAGTTGCTCAAGTTCCAGCACAAGCTCAAGGGAATGCTGCGAGATTCCCACCTGGTTCGTGTTTTAATTGCGGAGAAATGGGTCATTTCCGCAACAACTGCCCGAGATTGGGAAATGCGAATGCGAATCCGAATGGTAACGCGATCGCGAATGTGAATCCCGCTCGTGGACGAGCATTTAATCTGAACGCGAATGAGGCGAGGGCAGACAACGAAGTTGTTAACGGTACGTTCCTTGTTAACAATCAACTTGCATCTGTTCTTTTCGATTCTGGTGCCGATAGGAGTTTTGTTTCTTTGTCTTTTGAGCCTTTACTTGCGATACCTAGAACTAAACTGAGGAAACCCTTATCTGTCAAAGTTGCTACTGGTAAACCCCTTGTTCTCGATTCTGTTCTTCATGGTTGTCAATTGAACCTCGATAACCATCTTTTCCCTATTGACCTCGTACCGATGCAACTTGGGAGTTTTGACATTATCCTGGGGATGGATTGGTTAACCAAACATCATGCTGAGGTGATTTGTTTCGATAAGATCATTCGTATTCCTCTTTCGTCTGGTTATGTCCTAGAGGTTCGTGCCGAGAAACCATCTGGTGGATTGAAACTCATGTCGTGCACGAAAGCCCAAAGTTGTCTGCGAAAAGGATATGTTGCCTTCCTAGCACATGTCACCAAGGAGAAAGGCAAGAACAAGAGTATTCAGGATATTCCGATTGTTCGGGATTATCCAGAGGTGTTTCCTGATGAACTGCCTGGTTTGCCTCCAGTTCGTCAAGTCGAGTTCCATATTGATCTTGTACCCAATGCTAACCCGATTGCGAAAGCACCTTATCGTCTTGCACCGTCTGAGATGCAAGAGTTATCGGAACAGCTTCAAGAGTTATCTGATAAAGGATTCATCCGTCCGAGTTATTCACCTTGGGGCGCTCCTGTCCTCTTTGTGAAAAAGAAAGATGGATCTTTTCGAATGTGTATCGATTATCGTGAGCTTAATAAGCTTACCATCAAGAATCAATATCCCCTACCTCGAATCGATGATCTCTTCGACCAGCTGCAAGGTGCTTCATTCTTTTCCAAGATCGATCTGCGTTCTGGGTATCATCAGCTTCGTGTATTCGAAAAAGATATTCCCAAAACTGCTTTCTGCATGAGATATGGGCATTACGAGTTCACTGTCATGCCTTATGGTTTGATGAATGCCCCAGCTATCTTTATGGACTTAATGAATAGGATCTGTAAACCTTATTTAGACAAGTTCATCATTGTGTTCGTCGACGATATTCTCATTTATTCAAAGTCTCGAGCCGATCACGAGCAACACCTTCGTTTGACTTTAGAACTCCTGAAGAAGGAACAACTTTTTGCTAAATTATCCAAGTGTGAATTTTGGCTTAAAGAAGTTCAGTTTTTGGGACATATTGTCAACAAGCAAGGTATTCATGTGGATCCATCCAAGATTGTTGCAATTAAGGATTGGAACACACCGACGACGCCTACCGAGATTCGTTCTTTTCTTGGTCTCGCTGGCTATTATCGTCGATTCATTTCGAACTTCTCAAAGATCGCGGTTCCACTCACTACTTTGACTCAAAAGAATAAGCCTTTTGAGTGGGGACCCAAACAAGAAGAAGCGTTCCAAACGCTGAAACAGAAGCTATGTGATGCTCCTGTTCTATCTTTGCCTGAGGGAAATGATGATTTCGTTGTCTACTGTGATGCATCCAACTTAGGCCTTGGTTGTGTTCTTATGCAACGAGGTAAAGTTATAGCATACGCGTCTAGACAATTGAAAGTTCACGAGAAGAATTGCACGACTCACGATCTTGAGTTGGGAGTTGTGGTTTTCGCTCTCAAAATCTGGAGACACTACCTCTATGGTACGAAGTGTGTGGTTTTCACATACCACAAAAGTCTCCAGCACATTCTTAATCAGAAGGAGTTGAACATGAGGCAACGGCGTTGGGTTGAACTCTTGAACGACTATGATTGCGAAATTCGCTACCATCCTGGTAAGGCGAATGTCGTAGCCGATGCGCTAAGTCGAAAAGAGCGAGTCAAGCTTCATTCTGTTCGAACTCTATCTGATATTCAAACTCGTGTTCTTCAAGCTCAACAATCTTGTGTTTCATAAGATTTGATGGGTAAGGAATTACCACGTCAACTTGAGCTTAAGCTCGAAGCGAAGGACGATGGTCTACTCTATTTCAAGGATCGTTTATGGATTCCGAAACAAGACGATCTTCGCACATTAGTGATGGACGAATCTCATAAGTCCCGATATTCTATCCATCCTGGAGCTGATAAAGTGTACAAGGATCTTCGTACTCAGTACTGGTGGCCTGGTATGATGAAGGATGTTGCCTTGTATGTGTCAAAATGCCTAACTTATCTCAAAGTCAAGGCGGAACATCAACGACCTTCTGGTTTGCTTGTACAACCAGAGATACCGGTTTGGAAGTGGGAGAATATTTCTATGGATCTCATCACTAAATTACCGCGTACATCTAAAGGTCGCGATGCTAATTGGGTTGTTATCGATCGATTAACGAAGTCAGCTCACTTTATTCCAATTCGCGAGGATCTATCTGCTGATAAACTTGCAAAGATTTATGTTGATGAGATTGTATCACGACATGGTGTTCCTTTGGATATCATATCTGATCGTGATGCTCGATTTTCATCTCATTTTTGGAAGACCATGCAATCTGCTAAGGGAACCCAACTAAATCTAAGCACTGCTTATCACCCCCAAATAGATGGACAATCTGAGAGAATGATTCAAACTTTGGAGGATATGCTTAGAGCATGCGTGATAGACTTTGGTGGTAATTGGGATTCTCATCTGCCATTGATCGAGTTCTCTTACAACAATAGTTATCATGCTAGTATCAATATGGCACCATTCGAAGCTCTATACGGTCGAAAATGTCATTCACCTATCTGTTGGACTGAGATCGGTGAAGCTCAGCTTACTGGACCTGAGCTCATTCTAGAAACAATAGACAAAATCAAGAGAATTCGCGATAATCTTGTGACAACTAGATGCCGTCAAAAGAGTTATGCGGATTTACGATGCAAGCCCTTAGAATTTCAAGTCGGAGACCATGTCCTACTCAAGGTGTCACCTTGGAAGGGAGTGGTGAGATTTGGAAAGAAAGGAAAACTTGCACCACGATATGTTGGACCATTTAAGATTGTTGAAAGAGTTGGAAAGGTTGCCTATCGACTAGAGCTACCTCCAGAGCTTGGAAATATCCATCCGACTTTTCACGTGTCCAATTTGCGAAAGTGTTTAGCTGACGCTGATCTTCACATTCCAATCGACGAAATCCAAATCGATGAATCGATGCACTTTGTCGAGAAACCTGCGGACATAGTGGACCGTACATACAAACAGTTAAAGAACAAACGAATTCATTTGGTCAAGATTCCTGGGAATCCAAACGTGGCCTAGAGTTTACTTGGGAACGTGAGGACCAAATGAAGGCGAAATATCCGCAATTGTTCTCACAAGTTTCCTCTAGTTAAAATTTCGGGACGAAATTTCCTAAAGTAGGGGAGACTGTGACAACTGTGCTCTGTAATCAATGAACAATCTAAAACAATGTTAATTATCAATAAAACGATGTATTTTGGTGTTACTATATGTATAATTGTGTTTGATGATTTTACGATTCGATTCGATTCGATTCCGATTTCAAGCTTTAAATCGCTTTCTGGAAGGTTAGACGCAAACTGGTGAATAAACGCAGTCAGTTTAACGCGACAAACACTCCAAAATAGTGACATAGGCTTAACATACCTTAAATAACCTTCACATAACTTAGAAATAAGTTTTGGATGGTTTGGTGTGTTGAAAACAAGTCTATTCGATCGCAGGGACTATTTGTGTCAAACTGCGAAACTATACCGATTTGTACGGTGTCGAAGAGTTCGGAACTTGATCATAAGCTAAACATACCATAAATAACCTAAACATAGCTTAGAAATAAGCTTTGAGTGGTTCGGTGTGCAAAAACATGCTTATTTGATCGTACAGGGACTAAAAGTGTTAAAAACGATGTAAGTTTGCATTTTCGCGCATATCTTACGTTCTGACCACATCTGGACATCCAAAATTTTTGTACACACTAAAATATTTTTATTTTAGTGATCGGCATGCAAAAATTCCATTCGTCGCTTAATTTGGTTCGTTTTCGCATCCGTTTGAGTTTCATCGTAATTTAACGAACAAAGCGACCGTACGACCAAACGAGCCGACATCCGAGAGCGTTCCAAGCATATTTTGAGTCCTCTAAACTTTATTGACCTTGTAGAGCCTTGAAAATGGCTTAACGGGTGTCAAAAAGGCCTGAAATGAGCTCAAAACACATGCAGGGACCTAAACTGTCAATTCTGAAACTTTTGCTGATCTGGGGAGGCCAGACGGGGCGCGTAAGCCTGCCCCTATCCCTTACGCAGGCCGTGTGGGATGCCCAGCGACCAGAAACTCAGTTTCAGCAATCTGTTCAATGTTTAGGGGCTGTTTATGCAATTTCTTTGTGTGGTAGCCAAGTTATCTCCTCCCCAAGGCTTTGTACCTGTAACAAACAAGTGTATGGTCATGATTTAATGCTTGGAAGCTACACAAACATGTGTAATGATCTTGTGTTCTTGCTACAAGTATAAATAGCTCAACCATTTCACTTGTTCATTGCTCATTTCCTTCTTTTCTTCTCTACAATCTGAATTGGGAGCTCTCCCAAGTGTTTGGAGCTTTCTAATCTGATTATTCTTTGTAGAAAAGATAGCTAGGACCTATTGTAAGTCTTCTTTCATGCTTATTCTTTATGTTAGTGCAGAAAGTCAAACAAGTTTGGCCAACAGTTTGACTTTCGGTTTTGACCATCAATTGGTCAAGTCAAAGTTCAATTGAACTTTGCAACGTGATTGTAATCACGATGGTTATAATCCTTAGCGATTATACCTACTGATTACCACATTAACTAGGCGTAGCGACGAGTCAAAGTTTCGGTCAAAATGCGTTTTAGCACGCATTTTGCAACGTAACTATTTTCGGGTATCAAAACCCATTGTTTTGATACCAAATCAGTTTTCTAAGTAGGTTAAACATGTTTTGACATGTTTAGCTCGTCACTATTAGTTTAGTGCTTGTTTAGGGTCGTAAGTTAAGCGGTCTAAACAACCGCTTAGACTTTCAAACCCGACCCGTTTGGTCGATCATTAGGATCCGATCAAGCTTGATTAGTGATCATAGTTACATAGGGAATAACCACTGAGGTTATACCTTATGATCACATAGGATTGGTTAGTTATTTGTTAAGTAGCTTGTATGCCCATAGATAATGACCAAAACGCCCTTTTGAAGCATAAATCCATATTTTACATATGTGAACATGTTTTTGACATATAATCTGATTTAGTAACATGTTTAGATATTATTGGGCATGTAAGACTTGACATAACACATAGTTATCCATCCAAACATAGTTTCACACGAACGACGCATTAAAGTAGCATAAACTACCTTAATGGGTCGTAACGGGTCGAAAGCACTTAGGCTAAGTTCCGACTTAGAATGCAGGCTTTGTTAAACCATATCATATGAGTTCCAACACTCATTTGGTTTACAAGACCTCATTCTATCCGATCTTTCGATTTAGGTATTGATTTATTTACTAGTAATCCGATTAGTAGGTACCACTTGAATTTCCTTGGTTTGTCTGAGCTTCGCTAAGTTCTTTAGATCAAGGATACCCTTCCATTCAAAGTGAGTACATAGTTCCCCTATTTTACTGTTTTCAATTGTTTTGGGGTGATTCATATGTATTAAAACGATTTCGATATTTAAACGATGGTTTCAAAAACGATGAAGATGGTTTATATTAAACTAATAACGATTTCAACAATGTGAACGAACTCGATGGTTGTAATTACATAACGAATGACATTCATTAGCATTGATCAAGCCGACTAGTATTAGGTTATGGTACCATAGGATCTGACAAATCCCATTATCAGACTACACCAATGGTTATGTGTGGGGGGTTATGTAGGTAACGACCGAATCTGATGATTGTTAACTTACCCTTTGGTGGTTTGTTATTACGATAAACGAGGTGGTCGAGTCACGAAGGTTTGAATGTTATTAGCGAGGCAACCATAAATAGTTTCACAAATTAAAACGAATACGATTTTGGGACGACTTAAACGATTTGGAACGACTTAAACGATATAAATGATTTGAACGAATGATTGGTTTTGGGTAGTGATTAGATAATGGGACGGGTGTAGCATGATAAAAGCATGGTAGATACGCCACTGGTACATCTTATATATAAGTGCTTTTATCATATTACATTTCATGTCATTATTTAGTTCACTTGGGAAACGATTTTGAAACGATATCACACAACGAAGTTTTTGAAATGATATAAACTATACGAATTTTATTAACGAGTCTTTTAACGAGATGTTTTACGAATTGGTTTACTAAAGCAAATGTTTTGGGGTTAAGAATCATGGCTACGAGATTTTATAAATTATAACCATCTTGATTTGAGTTGGTTAACCATGTTGCAATATTATATACTTTTCAAAACAAGGTTTTCGAGGTATTGCAATATATATATATAAACGAGCCATGATTTCGATACTCTTATAAAACCTATGTGTTCGCCAGCATTTCTTTGTTGACTTTGTTTTTACATATGTTTCAGGTGATGTTGCGTGATGATTGCTAGGGAGCATGTTCACTTAGGATTTGGACGTGGCCTTAATGACATAAAAACGATAGTAGACGATGTTTAATTTGTTTGTTTGGTTTTTAAGATAATGTACATTATTTGATAATTCAATAAAATGAAACTTTTAATTACCATGGTTGTGAAACGATGATTCTGTTACAACACTCCCCGACGTTTCCGCCACGGTTTGTTGTTTTAACGTGGTCGGGGTGTGACATTTAATTACCATGGTTGTGAAACGATGATTCTGTTACAACACTCCCCGACGTTTCCGCCATGGTTTTGTTGTTTTAACATGGTCGGGGTGTGACATCACTTGGGATTGCTTATTAGTCTTGAGAATAAGACCAAATTAAGCTCCAAGTATCACGGAATCAACAAGGCACCTAGTATAGGTAACTATGTTAATAATCGGATCCTAAATCGGTAGATGGGATAGAATGATGTTGTATAAATCAAATGAGTATTTGAACTCATATGGTATGATTTAATAGAGCTAACATTCTGATTTGAAAGTCTACCTAAGTGCTCTTGACCCGTTTCGACCCGTTATGGTAGTTCAAGCCACTATAACGCGTCGTTTGCGTAAAACTATGTTCGGATGGTTAACTATGTGCTATGTCAAGTCTTACATGCGCAATTATACCTAAACATGTTACTATATCAGTTTAGATGTCAAAAATATGTTCACATATGCACAATATGGATTTATGTTACAAAAGGGCATTTTGATCATTTCTTATGGCATATAAGGTACTTAACAAATAACTAACCAATCTTAGGTGATCATAAGGTATAACCTCAGAGGTTATTCCCTATGCAACTATGATCACTAATCATGCTTGGTCAGATCCTAATGATAAACCAAACGGGTCAGGTTCGAAAGTCTAAGCGGTTGTTTAGACCGCTTAACTTACGACCCTAAACAAGCACTAAACTAATAGTGACGAGTAAAACATGTCAAAACATGTTTAACTAACTTATAAAACTGATTTGGTATCAAAACAAAGTGTTTTGATACCTAAAAGTAGTTCCGTTGCAAAATGCGTAAAACGCATTTTGACCGAAACTTTGACTCGTCAGTACACCTAGTCAACGTGGTAATCAGTAGGTATAATCGCTAAGGATTATAACCATCGTGATTACAATCACGTTGCAAAGTTCAATTGAACTTTGACTTGACCAATTGATGGTCAAAATCGAAAGTCAAACCGTTGGCCAAACTATTTGACTTTCTGCACTAACATAAAGAACAAGCATGAAAGAATACTCACAAGGGTCCAATGCTTGAAGAAAGATAATAAGAAAACCAAAGAGGAAGTTCCTAACACTTGTGGAAGCTCCAATTCAGATTAGAGAAGAGATTGAGAGGAAATGAGCAATTGAAACAAGTGAATGGCCTTGCTATTTATAGTAGAGCATGAAGAACAAGATCATGACACTTGTTTGTGTAGCCTCCAAGCAAGAAATCATGGCCATACAATTGTTACAAGCAGATTAGAAGCCTTGGAGAGGTGTTAACTTGGTTAACACACCAAAAATTTTGCATAAACAGCCCCTAAACATCAAACGGTTTGTTAAAAACTGATTTCTGTCGCTGGGCCTTTTTACACGGCCCGCGTAAGCTATAGACTGGGCTTACGCGGCCCGTGTAGACAAGTTTGGCAGATCTGCATAATTGGTCCCTGCACATGAATTAATCTCATTTCAGGCACTTTTGACCCTCGTTAAGCCATTTTCAAGGCTCTACTAGGTCATTAAAGTTTAGAGGACTCAAAATATGCTTGGAAAACTCTCGGATGTCGGTTCGTTTGGTCGTACGGTCACGTTATTCGTTAAATTACGACGAAACTCAAACGGACGCGAAAACGAACCAAATTAAGCGACGAACGGTATTTTTGCATGCCGATCACTAAAATAAAAATATTTTAGTGTGTACAAAAATTTTGGATGTCCAGATGTGGTCAGAACGTAAGTTATGCGCGAAAATGCAAACTTACACCGTTTTTAACACTTTTAGTCCATGTAAGCTCAAATAAGCATGTTTTCGCACACCGAACCACTCAAAGCTTATTTCTAAGCTTTGTTTAGCTTATTTATGGTATGTTTAGCTTATGATCAAGTTCCAAGCTGTACGTTGCCTTACGAAATGGCAGACTTTTGCAGTTTGACGCAAATAGTCCCTGTGAGCGAATAAACTTGTTTTTGCCATACCAAAGCCTTCAAAACTTATTTCTAAGTTATGTAAAGGTTATTTAAGGTATGTTAAGCTTATGTTGCTGTTCCGGAGTGTTTGTCGCGTTAAACTGATTACGGTTGCGCATCAGTTTGCGTATAACTTCCCAGAAAGTGATATAGAGTTCAAAATCGAACAAAAATCAAAACGTGCATAATGTCAAACATAATAACAAACATTGGGATCAAAAACACATTGTTTTATTAATATTGGATTGATCAGAGTCTGTAAAATGATTACACAAGCACAGATGTCATAGCTTGCTCTTGCTGGTTTATTATAAAACGCAATATTTTGTCTTTTATTCTAATTTATCATATAACGCAATATTTTGTTGGTATTTTTTTTAAACATATACTTATAGTTATAAATGCTAATTATTGTTTGTTATGTTAAAACGTAATATAATGTCTTTGTTTATTTTTCATGTCTTATCATATAACGCAATGATTCAAGATAGGATTGATATTTTAAAATTTTGTACAATTTATCAATAAAATTTTTAAATAATATGTTTAAAAGAAAGGGTACATAGATATTGAAATGCTATTATGCTAAAACGCAACATTTTATTTTATACACTTGTTTTCTTTTTGTAATATTATAAAACGCAACATTTTAATAGTATGCTAAAAATTAACATTGTCTATTTCATTGTTGTTTGACTTATGTTATTTATTATAAAACGCAATACAATCTGTTTCCTAATTATTCATGTCCAAACATATAACGCAATACATTAATATAAAACGCAATAAATGATTTTTTACTGTTTCTATAACCAAAAAAAATATAGGATTAAAGACAATAATGACAATCATAAAACTACTATTTTATACTCTTTCTAAAACGCAATGTTATAAAATAAAATAATAATAAATGAAGAAATGATAAGACAAAAAAAACTGACACCTTAAAGACAAAAGAAATTGATAAGACAAAAAATAATAATCATTATTATCAGATAAAACTTAAAAAGCTTTTGGGATTCGTGATAAAATACTGTATGATTGAACAATCAATTCAAAGAAAAAACTGAAATATAATCATTATTACCACACTTAATACCAATCCCTCGACCAATTCATTATATAAGAACAAAAAACCCTAAATTATATTCACATTCCTCATACACCAATACCCAACCACAAACACACACAAATGGCTAATCAAGAATTATTAGTTTGGTGGGTTCAAAGAGAACATTTCGTTCTTCAGTTTCTTGATGGTCACAAAATAAGATACCATTACGTTGCTTTTGTTCTAGAAAACTGCAATGAGAATGTTTTGAGAAAGATGAATGAACTAGGAATACCACCAGCATGTTAAACAGATCAGACAGCCGCACTATTCAAAATTCTGCACAAAAGGTATGGAAATCCGAATGAAATGGCAATTAAAGACACACAAGTTACATCTTGGGAGTTCATTGAGGACACTTTCAAAATTTCAGTGACTAGGGACAATGGCGATGTGGAGCTATACGACCTAAAAGACATATCTTCCAGTGAGGATATAAGCTTTTTGAAGCAGTGATCTGAAATTCCAATCATCAACAACTCTGCAAGCAAATTTGCAGAGAGGCTCCAGAAGGCAGTAAAATCACAGGTTGAACTTTGGACTCAATCTGAAAGTGATGAGGAAATCCCAAATGGAAGCTTAGGGTACTGTTAGGATCTGAGTTTGGTTTTGATTGTGTTTTTACGTTAGAATTAAGATGAAGATGGATGAGTTGTGCAGCGGAATTACGATGGAAACAAACTTTGCACACAATCAAACGAGAGAATTACTTTAATCAAACATTTTCCACAAAGAACCGAAAGATTGAATTTATTTCAACACCGATTACAATGCAATGTATGAATACAAACTCCCTCTCAGCTTGAGCTCACAGTGTTTGTTCGTGCAGGAAGAAGATTTTGCAAAGAGCTAATAAAACAGTACAGAGTACTGTTCTATTTATAGGCACGAGCAAACCACTGAAGCATCTAAGCTGACGTCACCATGAAAGTGACATCTAACCTCCTAACAAACTCTAACCTCTGATCTATACAACCTCTGCTATGCTAAACTATTGTTATTACATTTCATTTCATAAAGATATTTAAACTACTGCTGCATCCTTCCAGTGATGTGAACCCAGCAGTACTTGTCCGGATCAGCAGAGCTTGACTCAAGGCAGTAGATTGAACAGCAGAGCTTTAGTCTTCCATCAGGCTTTTACTTGATCAGCAGTTTGTAGGTCAGCAGTTTGTATGATCAGTAGATAGGAGGTCAGCAGATGTTGAAACCACTTTCAAGGGGAGAGACATGTATGCATAACATCTGCTTATTCTGGATCCACTGCTCTGATCCAGTTTTGGCTTTAATTATCTATTCCTTTGATAGGGTTCAATCCCAACAATCTCCCCTTGGAACAGATAATGCCAAAACCCTTCATTATTGTGGAACTTTATTGCCTCATCAACAGTTCCCTTATCTGACCTTTAAGTTGTAACTCAAAGTCTAGGGCATCTGTGTCATCTTCACCCCTACCAAGTGGAAGATCAAGGAGATCATGCATATCTTCAAGACTTAGGCCAAATCCTTGTTCCCTTGTTATTTTCTACACTTCTCCACTAGACCTGAACATAGTCAGTACATGGGTCTGTTTGTCAGTTTCCCACTTTAGTACTTTTGAGACTGGTGGGTTTCTTGGGAGATTTTTATCGGATGAGGTGTTTGGAGATGCAGGCCTATTGATGACTGTTTGAGCAGTACTTGCAGGTTGGTTAAGGCCAAGAGTATCAGCTATCATCTGCTTAATGCCTTCTTTTACAAGCTCATCTCCTGCCATTAATTCTGCCACTATTTCAGTAACTAGCTGTTTTTGTGGCCTTCTTTTAAAGATGGTTGCACCAGCTGGAGCATTGGCTCTCCTGATTTGCAGCTTTGATAGTCTTTTTAAAACCTCTGCTTCAGGATAGTCAGGCTTTTGTGGAGCAGTAGGATCTGTCTTTCTTAATTTCTCCAAACTTTTATAGGTAGCCCTGACTTTATCTTCTTTCCATCTCATCACTTGATTTTTGGACCCATAATCAGCAGCAACCAATTCCTCTTTCATTCCCTTCAGCTCTAGTGTTTTGTCAGGCATATTCTTTTTGTACTTTGACCAGTTTGGAGGAGTGTGTTTGACCTTATTCTTTATCATTTCTTGAATCCTGGCTGCTTCTTGTTCAAGCTCAGGAATGGTCCACTCCTTGTACATATGCTTTTCTCCCTTGTATTTCTTGGTTGCCATGATGCTTTCAATGTAGTCTTTTCTCAAAGTTTCATCTGCTCTTTCTGATATTTGTTGACAAACATTTTTTGCAAATTGCTCTAAGGATCTGACTTGAGTAAATAGAAACTGGTAATGCCTTTGAATTTCTTTATCAGTTTTTCCTTGAGAGTTTCTTTTAGAAATATCCTCTGCCTGTTTAGCCTTAACTTTCAAATATTCTTCAATATTGTTTGGCCTTGGATATCCTTTAACTGATGGCAACTTCCTTTTAGCAGGGTCATCCTCATAGTAGAAGGATTTGATCTCTTCTCTGACTGCTTCAAGTTCTAGAGGAAATTGGACACCTACAGGAGTAATGACAGGGATTGATTGTTGTGCTGGAGCTGATGAGAGAGGAACCGGCTTTGGTATTGTGACAAGTGATAAAGATTTTGAAGATGTTGGTGGTGGTGATGGTGAATCATCATCTAGTATAAAAATCCTTCTCCTATTTATTGTAGGAGAGGCAGATGATGTTTTGGGTGGATCAGTGGTGGTGATTTGAGTGGCAGTGATTTGTGATTGACTAACAGCTGTTGGAACAACTGGTGTTTCAACCACTGTTGTCATTACAACAGATGTTGTAACATTTGCTGTCTTCTGCTTTTTGGCAGGAGGCGATGGTGGTGATGTTGTTTTTGGTGGTGATGATGGTGGTGATAAGACAGTGGTTGTGGTGTGTGTTGAAGTGGTGTGTGTTGAAGTGATAACAGATGTTGAAACCTCTGAAGTACCAGTAGTAGTTGATACGGCAGGAGTTACAACAACTGTTTGGATGGAGGTTTGATGTTGGGGGCTTTTGGATGGTGGTTTTGGAGTATGCTTTGTGAGTCTGGATGGTGTGGACTTGGGTTTCCTCACTTTTCTAGTGGGATTTCTTTTTAGCTCAGGATTTTGATCATCCTTTAGCCCAGAACAACCCTGCGCATTCAGCTCTATGTAAGCTCTTTTCTCCTTATTCCACCTTGACATATCCTTTACCACTTTTTCCCTTTTTACACTTGATATAGCTTCATCAAGTTCATTTTGGGTAACATCAACCTTTTTGCTACCATCTGGCAAAGGTATCTGCTTGGTCATATTCTCCATTTCTGGTTCTATGTAGAGACCATCATCTACTCCCTTCTTCCATTCTTTAATTTTCTCCCCCTTTTGGCATTATCTGGGGGTAGTTGTTCAATAAAGAGAACAGTTGGAGGAGCAGTGCCAGTGGTTTTCAATAACTGGGCCTTGAGTGCCTTGATGTCTGCTTGTGTGTTCTTGAACCTAGACTCCATTGTGTTTCTCAGCTCTTGTACATGTATTGCATGTTGCTGATCAGCCATTTGTTTTTGTTGTTGAGAAAAGGTTGAAATAGATTCCAGAGCTCATTTGTAGCAGGTGCTTGAGGTGGAACAGCAGTGGATTGTATCTTTTGTACTGTCAACAACTGTTGTAGCATGTCTTTTATATCTGCAACAGCTGTATCCAGTTTGTCAACTCGTTCCGTCAAATCCAGATATTTTAAACCATCACCCAATTTAATGGGATCATCTGATTTCCCACTAGCAGTGGTTTTATCAGTGGTTGAGGTAGGGAGTGTACTCCAAACATTAACCACTGATGCCCCTTTTTCTTGGTACTGGGGTCTTCTTCCTTCAACACTTGACAGCCTTTTGATGTTGCCAGTGGTCAAAACAAATCCACTGGTGGATGTCATAGGTGCTATGGAAGGAATTGCCTCCAAAGAAGTCTTATTGATGTAACCACTGTCCAAATGTAAACCAGTGGGTTCAACATTTGTAGTGGTTGCTTCACTTGGATTACCACCAAGAGTTACTTGTAACTCAAGGGGTGTAACCTCCTCAGGTATTGTTGGTGGGTTAACTATGATTGATACATCAGACC
The DNA here is from genome assembly GCA_030545235.1 of Helianthus tuberosus. Classification (NCBI taxonomy): domain Eukaryota; kingdom Viridiplantae; phylum Streptophyta; class Magnoliopsida; order Asterales; family Asteraceae; genus Helianthus; species Helianthus tuberosus. The sequence goes on from CM060354.1 coordinate 122,376,874, forward strand.
CAGTCATTTGTTGGAGTATATTCTCGTTGATAGGTGATTGAGAAGGACTGGTTTGTGCCTGGTTCAAATCAATAGCATCCAACAAAAGTCTAGTTGGTGGAGGAATTATGGATGTGAGGTTTGGTGTTAGAAGAGAATTTGCCCCGGGCATTGGGCTGTGGATGATGGAAGCGAGTGATTCCAGAGCATCATATTGTGGTGTCCCTTGGCTTACAACCTGTTCTTTTTGAGAAGAAGCATGAGGAGTTTCGGTTATGGGTTGAGATATTTGTACCAACTGCTGCGAGGAAGTAGCAGCAGTGGTTTCTTGTGACTTTTGTGCTGTCACTGGCAGTAGCTCTGGTATCTCATCCTCCAGAGTTGCCTTTTTGATAGGTTTGGGGGGTTTTTGAGTTTTCTTTTTGTTTGGCTTTTTGGTGATTTTAGGTGTGGGTTTCAAAGCAGTTGTTTTGCTACTTTGATTACCTTGAGCAGTGGGCTCAGCAGCAGATACCTGAGGAGCAGTGGTAGCTGCTAAATTCTGCTCAGGCACCTCTGCTTGTGTTTTGCAAGGTGTTGACATTCTTGTAAAAGTTTCAACAATTAAGCTGTGCATTTGAAGAGATTCACCTTATTTTATTGCAGAAGGATCATTCTTACCAAGTTTCTTTTCAAAATAATAACTTAGAAATCTTGGAAATAGTAAGAATGCCTTTGTTTCAACATTTTTAACCAAATCATTAAAGATTACCTGAGAGTAATTAAAATTTTCTGTTTGAAGAATAGCATACCCCAGGTTTTGAATCTTTAATGGTATTTCATTAAAAGCAGTGGTTTTGTTTGAAACACACATTAGGAGGGTATGGAATAAAACCTTGTTGCAGAAGGAAAGAAACCTTTTTGTAAGGTATCATTCTTCATCATTGTATCTGCATACCCTCTTTCAATGAAGTCAATTTTAACTCGTTTTTAGGAAAAGAAATTATACCTTCCTGATCGTCGAGTTGAAAGACCTCCGAGATGGATTGTGGTGTAATCTTGACAGCTTTACCCTTTAGAGTAGAGTTAATGGCTATGACAGTTTCACCTTGTTTGTCAAGGGTCACATTCTTCCAGAACTCTCTCTGGGTCGCCAAGTAAATTGGTGCATCTGCTGTTAACAAAGTTTTATACTTTGATGCAGACATGATATCAATGATGGAGTCGAAAATGTCAGTGGTGCCGGGTTTTGTGAGAAGACCCAGAAGGTTGTGAGACGGTTTGTGTGGAATTTCAGTGGGTTTTGCCTTTTGAGAGGCTTCTTTTGATGATGATTTGGAAGTGGGTTTTGCAGATAACTTCGATTTTGTCATTTTGGAGATGATGATCGAAGAAGATTGTGAAGGAATTTGAAGAAAAACTGCTTTGAGAAGAGAATTTTTAAGAATTCAATTCGACAGTAAAACCCTGTTTTGGGTTTTGAATGGGGGTTTTATAGGGAAAAAGTGAATGCTAACGTGGCAGCGGTTACAAAAGGTCTGACCACTATGTACTGCCCACATGCCAACCCCTGATGAAAAGAAGGACAGTACTTTTATGAAAGTTACTGATGAAGGCAGTGGTTACAACGGTAACAAATGGAAGCAGTGGATGATTTTCACTATCAGTGGATAGCATATCAGTGGATAAGACACTGCTTTTAAACAACAGTGTTTATCAAGGAAATGAGAAAGCAGGGGTTGACTTTCAGCAGTGTACAAACTTTGAAGTAGAGCAGACTTTTGAACAAGCAGTGGTTATGGCAGACTTTTAAGGATTTTAATGAAAACTTCATTTTTAGCTATTTTTAAGGATGGATTTTTGATTTTCTGAAAACATTTTAATGCTTTTATTCATAAAAAAACAAGATGTTGCTTGTTATTCCATGTTTAGCATGCCAATCCTAGAGACCAAACTTTCAAAGGTGGCTGTATCTAATGCTTTTGTGAGCACATCTGCCAGCTGGTCTTCAGTTGGAACATGATGCAGAGAAATCAAACCTTTTTCATAGCAATCCCTCACAAAGTGATGTCTGATGTCGATGTGCTTGGTGGTTGAATGGGAAACCAGATTTTTGATGATATTTTCTGCTGCCTGGCTATCCAACACGAGTGGGGTTTTTAAGGCAGTGATACCAAAATCCAGCAACTGATTTCGAAGCCACAGGAGTTAGGCTGTACAGCTTGCAGCAGCAATGTATTCAGCTTCAGCAATGGATGTTGGAACAGCTGCTTGCTTTTTGCTTTGCCAAGAGACCAAGAAATCGCCTAGAAACTGGCACCCTCCTGAAGTGGACTTCCTTGTGGTGTTACATCCAGCAAAGTCACTGTCTGAAAAGCCTGAAAGCTTGATATTCCCATTAGATGGATACCAGATACCAAGTGTGGGAGCACCTTTTATGTATCTGAAGATCCTTTTTACAGCAATGAGGTTTGATTTTCTGGGAGCTGATTGACTTCTTGCACAGACACATGTTGCAAACATGATGTCTGGTCTAGATGCAGTTAGGTACAGTAAAGACCCAATCATGCTTCTATAAAGTGTTTGGTCAATCAGCTCATCCTTTTTATCAGACATGACAAGCTTATTTGTTGCCATGGGTGTGCTGCATGGTTTACAATCATCCATATCAAATTTGTTTAAAAGTTCTTTAGCATATTTGCTTTGATGAATGAAAGTTCCATTTTGCATTTGCTGAACTTGGAGACCAAGAAAGCATTGCAGCTCACCCATTGCACTCATTTCAAACTCAGCTGTCATGATTTCCCTAAACTCTTCACACATTTTATTACATGTGCTTCCAAAAATAATGTCATCCACATAAATTTCGAAAATCATTAAATCCTTTCCTCTCCATTTTAGAAACAGTGTTTTATCAATGGTACCTCTTTTAAAACCATTTGAGAGTAAAAAGGTGGAAAGAGTTTCATACCAGGCCCTAGGTGCTTGTTTTAGGCCATACAAGGCTTTATTTAGCCTGTAGACATGATCTGGATAAAATGGATCCTCAAAACCTGGAGGTTGACAGACATACACCTCTTCTTGAATTGTACCATAGAGGAAAGCACTCTTGATATCCATTTGGAACACCTTCATGTTGTGGTTGACAGCAAAGGCCAGGAACAGTCTTATAGCTTCCAATCTTGTTACAGGGGCAAATGTTTCATCATAATCAATCCCCTCTTCCTGTCTGTAACCTTGAACCACAAGCCTGGCTTTATTCTTGACAACAATGCCCCTTTCATCAGTTTTGTTTTTGAAGACCCACTTTGTGCCGATGGGGCTGACATCTTTTGGCAGTGGTACAAGCTCCCAAACTTGTTGTCTTTTAAACTGTTGGAGCTCCTCTTGCATGGCTTCTACTTATAGTACTCGTAATAGGGTTTGATCGAATTGTTGAGTGACACAACAACGACACTGAATTTTTGTTTTACTAGGGTATGTAGGGCCCTTTTTCTTTTGTCTCGCACAGGGCCAAATTTCTTTTAACGTTTTCGGAGACGGCCCTGCAACTAAACCAGTTGGACCAGGAACCAGCAATACAACCAGTTCGGTTAGTGTATTTGAACGGTTCCATATGAACCGTTGATTATATCACTCGGACCGGTGAACTGAAAAGGGGGGTGGGAACCGAATTGCCAAACTTTTTAAGGCTTCATTTTTTATTTACTGTAAAATGTAAATTGTCACCAAAAAAGTAAACCGGTTATAGCTATCATTGTTAAATTATTGATGACGTCATTCGATTTTTTAAAACAGTCGAACCACTGAATTGCTAAGTTGGTTACTTCAATAACCGATTGAGTTAAAAAACATTGATAAGTTGTTTTGAGTAATTATAAAATTCCTAAAATGCCCTTCAACAAGGTCAAAAACAGACTCTTGAAAGAAAAGCCAACATCAACAATTTATTGTAGCAATCAGAAATAGAAAATATAATAAAACTTTCAACTTAAAGTTTTAAGAATCGTTGTGTTTGAACTTGTGTTGATCAGATGTATATAGAAGTAGAAAGAATGGCACACCAATCATTCATTTAACAATTTATACGTCTCGTATAAGTCAATACAAGGTGTATAAGTAGGATCCACAGATCAAATTAAATTTCACTTCTTTTTAACCCTATACGCCTCATATAGGTCCATACGAGACGTATAGGTGGGACCCACAAATCACATCCCACTGCTTTTCACAGACCTTAGATCTTGTATTAAATACATCGCATATAGGTCTGTATGCGGGCGTATACGCTCACATGCGACTCCTTTGGCATGAGATGTCTAATATTGGAAAACATGTAACTCTATCTATACGCTCCGTATGAGTCTATACGCAACGCATATATGGTGTCAAAATTGGGATTTGGGGTGTTTCCTTTTTCAAATTTATATGAACCCTATAATATTAATATTTTAAGTGATTTAAGAGCATTCACATCATATTCTTTATTCTTATTTATGTAATTTAACTAAAAATCATTATTCCATAGGTTTAGGTTCCTGTAAAAATAACATTTTTGTGAGAAGTGTGAGAATTCATAGGAATTGACATGTGAGAATCACATTTGCGACTTAAGTATGATGTTTTGGGTTGTTTTTGTAAGAAAAACACTAAACACAACAATCTAAGACACAATGCGATGAATTCTAAGCTTAAAACACCATGTCAAGAACATTAAGTAGTGTGTTTTAAGTGTTAAGCAGTGTGTTTTAGCTTTGTTTTAAATTTCATGACTATAATACATTACACTGTGTTTTAAATTGTTGTGTTTGGTGTTTTTCTTATCAATACAACCCAAAACATCATGACTAAGTTCAAAACATGATGCATACATGTCAATTCATATGCATTCTCACACTTCTCACGAAAAATGTCTTTTTTTTTTTACAGGAACCTCGTATTTATTCCATATATTTTTCTCATGTTTTTTGAACTCTCTCACATGACATTCATTTTTCATAAAAATATGAGGTTTTGCTTTAGTTTTTTCAAAGATATAAGAATTCACTTTAGAATTTATTTTAAATATATTTATAATGTATAATAAATAATGGAATGAGCGGTGTTTTTAGATAGTTTTCTTAAATTTTACGGTTTGAATGAGAATAAAAAATGGGATGTGAATGCTTCGAGTTTTGTTTTCCGAACGTTAAACCTAAAGTATTTTGTGACCCCTAAACTTTAAACTGCATTTTTTGTTTTAATAAGCTAGCATTAAGCTAAATCCAATTTAATAAAACCCGAATTTACATAAGCTTGTAGAGTTGTTCATGTACACAATTGCCCATATAAGCGAAATTACACAATTTCCTCGTCTAATTATCCGCACCTCATTTGTCATATTTCCTCGAGTTGTTTCTTAAAGCTAATTTGTAAACCATAGGCATCTACCAAGGCAAACGTGAGACGACTAGAACCAATCGACTATCCCCATTCACCACTAGACCTACGAGACCTGACGACCAAACTTAGCTCTCAAGTCCCGCTTCTCGGCTTACCAATCGACCATGTAGCTTCCACTGTCCTTCTCCAAGGTAGTTTGATACCTTTTTTTTGCATTGAAAAAGGGTATAAAACTTGATTACTTAATTGAGAGTTGACTAAAATTAGTTGTAAAACTTGAACTAATGATTTTAGATTTCTAGTTCTTGATTTTAGTCCCTCTTCGTTGAAATACTAATGATTTTAGTTGATGTTGAATGTGGCTCTTGAAACTTATTAAAATACAATTACATTTAATTATAAAATCTTATGCCATTCTCTTTTTAAGTTGTATATATGACAAAAAATACACGCACAATTTAATTTATAATAAAAAAACATATTCTAAAAAATATAATATAATATAAATAGGTTAAATGGGTCAACCCAACCAGGTTGACCCGAACCCGACCTGTTTTTGCTAAACGGGTTTGTGGGTTCAACCTGAAACTGACCCGAACTCGTTTAGACTAAACCTAAACCCGTGAATTTCGTGTTAGGTTCGTGTTGTTTCATAAATTCACACCGAGTGTCAAAACATTAAGATTTTAATACATATAAAATCTGTTACTCCAATGCAATGAGAATATTTGTATAATAAGAATTAACAAAAAATAAAATATTAACACGTAGAAATTTTAATCGAAAAGATAAGAATAATATCACGAATTCAATATCAATGAAGTATTCAGATGAAAAACATCTTAAAAAATTTAATGTGTCTCCAAATTCAAGAATGTTGCCATACATGCGAAAGGTCAACTATAGTCAAACCTTCACGAGGAACTTTGTAGACGTGATTTGATCCATGATTCCAAGTGTTGAAGTTCCTGACTGTTTAGCGAATGCGCAAGACCTGGATACGCCTGTGATTGAGAACGAGGCAGAGTTAAAGTAAGTGCATCGTTTTTACAGCCGACTAAACCATCTGGACCGGGAACCAGCTATACAATCAGCCCAGTTAAGTGTATTTGAACCATAGGGTTACCATTCGAACCGGTGAACTGCACAAGGTGGTCGAACCGGATTTCAAAACTTTTTTAAGGCTTCATATTTAGTGTAAAATGTAAATTGGCACCAAAAAGGTAAACCAGTTGACGTCATCGGATTTTTGAAACCAATGAACTGCTAAGTTAGTCGGTTCGATATAAAAACACTGAAATTGTTCAAGTAACTATAAATTATAAAATACCTAAAATGCCCTTCAACAAGGTCAAAATTAATTTCTTAAAAGAAAAGTCAACTTTCAATTTCGTGAATCAAGGGTTGAGTAGCACCTTAAATTCGCAGTTCATGCCTACGTGTTGAAGGAATGGTGGGCCCGCTTGGCCGGCTTCAAATAACACTGTTCCATCAGCTATACCATGTGACCATAATATCGGGGTCTGCAAATACAACAAAACGCTCATCAGAAAATAATAATAACAGTTTAATGGAGCTATGTGCCTAGAAAAACATTGCAACTTCTTGGATAGAAGATGATATGTTTGTATTCAACTCATGCGCAAGTGGGATTGGGTAACGGGTCAAAATAGGCTAGACTTGAAGTGGGTCATTTTTAGTATGGGTCAGAACGGGTTGGGTCGAAACATACCCTTTTCGCCTCTGGTGTGATCCGTTCTATAATAGAACTTGAATTAAACGGTACCCATCCACTAAAGACCGCGCCCCCACCAAGAGTTTTTGGATATAACAGAACACTAGCCAAGGTCAACGCGCCTGCAACGTTTAAAAGGTTGTTACTGTTGTTCTGTATTCACACACAAACATGTATGTATTCTTGTGTGTGTGTGTGTGTGTGAGAGAGAGAGAGAGAGAGAGACCTCCTTGACTAAATCCACAAAGGAACACATTTTTGGGGTCAATTCCAGCAGCCAATTCCTTGTCGATCATTGAATGCACACTTTGAACTGCTTTAAGCAACGAACTTTCATCCACAGGGGAATTCTGTACATTAAAAAATATTGTAACATTTCCGTTATTGTGCAATAGAAAAGGAAAGCATGGAGTATATCATAAACAGTATACGGGTGCTTTCAAAATTGCTAATGTTAACAAAGTTTAAAAACCTAAAGATCAAAAGATAAATGATAATATAACTTTAGACGGATGTGTTATTGACATTGTCAATTATATGTTTGTATTGCCAACTTTCGTAACTTTTTTATGTAACCGTGAGACCTGTTCATCAGGATTCAGGACATTGAGATGGCAGCCATCTTAAGGGTTCATGCTACATAGGGATTCGTAAAAGATTAAGGCATTGGAGATTACTATTGAAGAAAATAACTTACAGCTGTTACGGGTATCTCATGAATGTCAAACCATGAAGGCATCAAAGCACCGTCTGCAAAGGTTATTGTTAAGATATAACACAATAACTTTCAAAAAGTTTAGAAAAAAAGGAAGATTGTTATACAATGCACTTTTTGATGTCCAATGATTAATTTATCAAAATTTTACACACAAGATCTACTAATAAACTGAGTATTGATAATAAATCAGGATTCAGGAAAAGAGCGAAAGATGATAAACCAATGATTACGCCAAACAACATAATTGCTACAGTATCATACTATCACAAATGACCAAACGAAGCATATTATGGTGCCCCATGACACTTCTTTAAGAATGATAAGTGGCCCTTAGAACTTCTCTTACATCTTATTTTGTATCTCATTGTTTTACCAAAAGACCTGTTTGCTTTAAAATGCATGTCAATCGGTCATCATCTCTTTTCAGATCCTGTTTTGTTTGACCACCTACTTTTATGTTTTCTAACAACCATAGTTGTTAATGGCGAATAGCGACAAATAGCGATAAGGTACCTATATGCTACATAGCGAATAGCGATAAATAGCGGGCGGCTATTTAATAAATAACGATACACTAGAAAAAAAAATTTTAAAATTTTCTATGTATATTATATCAAAATACCCTGGTATATATGCTATTTACATGTATATATAACAAAAGCCTAAAATCCAGCTAATTTATAGCTATATTAAATTGCGATTTATATTAAAAAAAAACAAAAACAAAAAAATCGTCGCTATTATCGCTATCTATCACTCCAACCCTAATAGCGAGCCTAGACCTATACACTGCATAGCACGCTATAGCGATCGCTATGCTCGTTATTGACAACTATGCTAACAACCTTTCTCCATCCAACTCCATGCCTATGCATATGCGTTCTTTAAATAAAGTATTTACGACCCCCCCCCCCCCCCCCAAAAAAAACCCCTTTACCACCTCTTCAACTAGTTTAGTTAGCACTACTACATCTCGTTTAGAACCATCAAAGAATTTTCAAATCATTATCTTTCCCTCTATGAAAGACCACCTGCACAGCGCAAGCTGTGATTTACCTAATACCGTTGGTTAGCCAGGTATTGGCGCGGTCGCGTGAGTAACACTTTTCATGGTTATCAAATAAAAATCATAATCTTTCCCATAAGCAACAAATATGGCAAAATTAAGACCCGAATTTAGTTCACAATTATAACTATAAGCAACAAATTGGAGGCTTTAAAGTTTAAACAGTAATAGTTCACTAACATGTGCAAGATCATCACACAATCAGACTTACAGCTTCAGTTAACATATGAACTATATTAAAAGAGCCATTATCACTTACAAAATGCTGTCACATTAACACTACCATTTTAATATTTTAACCATTAGGGCAACAAAACCCTAGAAATAGGCATTACGTCCGCATGTGATCAGTAACCGAAAATACACAAAGTAAATGTAAAATTGGAAATGGGTTTGCTAATTAACAACTGGGACTTACAATTACAGGTAACAGGTTGAGACGGAGCAGAAGGGAAAGACCAGCGAGTGTTGGCGAACTGAGGGGAAGTGAAAAGGGATTTGATTGGTTCATTGGCTGGACCGGAGGAGTCACCTAGACCGTGGAGCCATAAGATGAAGCTTCCAGACGCCATTGAGTGGAACTACAACTTGATTTAGAAGCAGAAGAGATGAGTATAGCGAAAAATGAAAATGGTGATGAAGATGAAAAATGAGTGGAACTACAACTTGATTTAGGGCATGTTTGGCTTAGCTTATTTTCAACTTTTGAAAAGTCATTTTGGCCAAAATAAGTCAGGAATTCCTGACTTTTGGCAAATCTCTCTCACAAACAAAGAAAAGTCAAACACTTTCAAAAGGACTTTTGCCCTTCAAATGTCCTTTTACCCTCAAAATAAGGAACCCCAAACACCCTCTTAGAAGCAGAAGAGATGAGTAAGGCCCTTTAGGAACAAGCGGCGAAAAGTGCAATTAGGGGGGGGGGGGGGGTTGTGTGTGTTGTTTTTTGTGTGTGATTTAGACTGTCTCCAATGCAACGGCCTGCATTTACTACATGCATCCTAGTCATCACTGCCACATCAGCTTTTTACCCATCTTTTCCACATGCACTCTCTCTCCTCTATTTAACTCCAACTCATCCTTTCCACATGCATCCTCTCTCTCCTCTATTTGGACCCACTTTCTCCACTTTCTCTCTCTGCACTTAAGTGCACTTCACTACATGCAAGACCCATTAAGTGCACCCCACCCCAATGTTTCCCTTACAAATGCACATGCCACATGTGTAAATGCAACCCCTCAACAAGAAGCGTTGAAGGCAGTCTTATATCCCTAGGCTGCAGGCATAAAGCCTCATGCCCAATTAATCATCATAACTTAATTATTAGTTTTCTATTTATTTTATTTTTTAATAGCAAGTTTGGATTACTGACGGACCAGTGGAACCACCCGATCATATCCATCTCCACTACGCATAATGCCTATCATCGTTGTTCTCTCCTTCTTCCTTTTTTGTTTTCTCCATCATCCAAACCTCCGTCTTCAAAGTTCTCAGCTTCGAATTTTTCTACTTCTTCTTCCTCGTAGTCTTGTTCGACAGCGCCATCGTGTCGAATTGGGCGAATCGCCCAAGCATGCTCGACCAAATCCATCTTTAACGCATTATGTATTTCCTTAGAACGCAATAGTTAAGCATTTAAGATTCTATCTTCAATTGTTGCTTGTGTTCCTTCAACGACATCTTCTGGAAAATAGTTTTGGCATGTTGCTTTTCCACGGCCTTCTATAATCATATTATGCATTATGATGCAAGCATACATGACCATTCAAATTTTTTCCTTATTCCATATACGACAAGGATTTCTAACAAAATGTCATCGTTGTTGAAGAACCCCGAAACACCTCTCGTTGTCCTTTCGCAAAGACTCTTGTAGTTTTTTAAAATATTGCATTTTCACATCGAGCGTTTCAGAAAACGTTTTCACAATATTCGAATACTCCGGATATATATCATTTCCCAAATAGTATTCATGCTCGTAGTCATTCCCATTTGCATCAAACCCGGCTTTCAGTATCGTGCCAGAAATGTAACCCTCTAACAATGGTGAATACTCGAAGGTATTAATGTCGTTCATACACTCGGCTACACCAAAGAAAGCCGACCAAACCCAAAGGTCGTATGACGCAATCGCTTGTAAAACCAACATTGGTCCTTTCTGGTCACCGCGTGTATGTTGACCTTGCCATGCGGTTGGACAATTATACCAACGCCATTGACGACAGTCCAAACTACCAATCATTTCGGGTATTCCATGTATTTCTAAATGCACCTCATATATTTGTTGAAGGTCGTTCCAAGTCGGATTTCTCAAGTAACGTTTTCCATATAACTGGCATATACCTAAAAATTAAAATTTTTATATAACCATATTTTATTTGTATTGTATTTTAAAATTAAATATATAAATGTGAGTAAAAAATACCTAAGCAGAAATGTTCCATGCTATCACGTGTTGTTTTCTCCCCCATCTTCAAATACTCGTCGTTGATGTCGTAAGTGTTTCCGTAGGCGAGCATACGTAAGTAGAAAGTGAAAAAACATATAAACCTTTACCATTTTATCTTTAGAATATTAGAATACCATAGTAGAAAGATATAAAAACAAGGGGCGTATTATTGACACACCCTAAATTCTTAAATCGACACCCTCAATACGGGTCGTCTAGATTTTTCAATTTCCAATAAAGACTATGTGTCAATACGACAAATAGAGACATACACGCCATAATACAAAACAATACGACAACTAGAGACATACAGCCATAATACGTGATAACACGATACGTATAGACAATCTACACCCTAATACAACACGTTAGAGTACAAGTGGATTCCAAACAAAATTACACGTAATCATAGAATACGATACTACATGGAACCGAACGACACCAGAAAGACACGTATAGAAGGTATACTTCATAATGACACAAAATGAAAAAAATACGTCAAGATACGACACGTATACGCATCGAAACGGCAAGAAACCCAAAAATCTATATTTTTTTACTTCACCCCTATACAATCGTATATGCAAAAACTTCGTCGTATAGTAGACTAATACGTATCGTATAGACATATACGATCCGTATAGACCCCCTGATTTATCAATTAACCCTTTTTTAAGAATCCATGGGGTCTACACGGATCGTATAGATCTATACGAGTCGTATAAGGGTACTATACGACCCAGTTATGACTAATACGATGCGTATAGGGGTAAAATCAAAATTTCATAATTTTAGTTAGTGCCTTTCCGATGCGTATATGGGCCGTATTTTGTCATTACGTGTCGTTTTATGAAGTATATTCTCTATACGTGCCATATCGATGAAGTTTGGTTATGTGTGGTACCGTTTTATATGATTACGTGTCATTTTGTTTTGAATCCACTTGTACTCTTACGTGTCATATTGTATCTATACGCCTTGATGTATTTTTTCGTTACATGTCGTATTATAACATAGATATAATTGTATAACTATAGTATATTATAATAAACTATAGGTGTAGTATAGGTCTTGTATAGGCCTATAGGTGTAGTATTGATCTCGTATATGCTTATAGTTATAGTATAATATAGTATATATGTAGTATAGTATAATAAACTATATTATAAGTGTAGTATATAATAGAGTTATAACATATATACCATAGTATAATATAATAAACATGTACCAAACCTATACTACATGATAAATTTTTAGAAATGTTTTTTGTTTAAAAATAAAAGAATTCTTTTATTAAACTTTGTTAAAACTATGATTAAATATATAAATAAATTTGTAAAAAAAACACCAATGCAATACAACCCGTATAGGTCCTGCCAGCCGCTAGACAAGGACTGACATCTGCAGATTTGACTTTTGACTTTTGGACCTATACGACCTGTATAGGCCTATATAACCCGTATTGAAAAAGCAAAGTGTGCGGATAGATTGGCCGGAGTGCCAATAGAATTCCCCAAAAACAATAAGAGTAAGTTCTGGTCTGGTCTGGTCTAAGTTAGCATTAGTTTACAACCATGTGGTTTGACCTTCCTGACATTTTAAACACCCTTAAGAAACCTTGGACACTTACACCATTCATGTTTCTAATTCGCTTCACTTTACAACCTTTTATGAGTTGATCATTACGTTGACCGCTATCTTTGTATTACCCATAGGGGTATTATTGTCTTTTCACTGCACCAAACCCTATCATCTTTAAGAAGCCCCCGATTTTCCCCACTTAATCAAGCTACACACCCATCATTTTGTAACGCTTCACATATTTGTACCTTCCTTATTTAGAAAGTGTGTTGTAAATTCTATTTATTGGAAACTTGTAATCATGTTGTATTCTATTTCGTTTCACTTTGTAATTTGAGACTATTGATCATAATTATAATTCAAGTAATCTATTCACGATTATGTTATACATCTTAGACTTGTTTGCATGTTTATAGACAAAATCAATGTTTTAAACACCATTATACATGTTTCGCACTACTACAATACACATATATGCTTGTTACACGTAAAACCGGCCAAAACACGTGAATTAATCGAACTTGAAATTTCGAGAGAAAGGGAAGTTCCTCTCGCGCGAAAGGATCCGTCCCGTTTCATGCGAAAGGACCCTCTCGTCTGAAACCTCCCTCTCGTTCGAACTTCCCTCTCGTCCCAACTCACCTTTCAGCCTATAAATATGCGCACTACTTCGCTCATTTTCCTTGCTCATTCACTCAGACTTCTCTCAGAAGCTCTCAACTTCTCTCTCGTGATCAGAGACTTTTGGTATCGATTTTCTTCCATTTTCTTATACTTGTCATTCATTTCTTTACATTTCATGCATTTAAATTCAAGTTCTCAAACTCTTCTTGCAAAACCTCTTGATTGAACACATCTCATGGATGGCTTTCACGAGTTTGCTGGGGCAAACTGATGTTGAAGCCTCACAACATATGAGATTCAACCAAGATTTACAAACTTTGATGTTTTACAACTTGTTCATATGTTTCATTTTAATTTTTGTATAATCTCGATGGAATCTGGAACCCATCAGACTCTCAACTTAGTCCATAGTTAAGGGTTTGCATTAGGGTTAATTTCCACCAAGAAATGATTTGTTTCGGATAGATCAAGCAAACCTTTTCGACAAAACTGACACCTTTCGCACAACAGGGCATCCCTCTCGTGCGAAAGGCACCCCTCTCGCATGAAATGGTATCCCTTTTCGCGTGAAAGGGGACTCTTTCACAAGTTTCGTTTTCGATTACTTTTATGTTCAGTGTCAGTTCATCAAGGATGAACACTAAACAGTTTGCTAGTCACAAAGTAAGTTAACCCCGTCCAGCCTCTGACACTTAGTTCACTCTTTCTATGTCGTGTTGGCACACCTGGGTTGTCCTTACTTGACTGTTTGGATAACTTTACTTTATGTTTTCATTTTAATAACAATTACAGCTTATGTGTTTAGTTAAAACAGTTTACAATTTAATCGCTACGCACAAATCCACTTTTAAACAGTCTTGTCGCTCGAAAGGATCCCTTTTGCACGAAAGGCCACTGCCTTTCGCACGAGAGGACCCCTTTCGCACAAAAGGGTCTATTACTTGTTTATTTCGCACTTTCTCGTATCTTAAAGTCTGATCCGAACCATTTTCACATCAGAACACTCACACCTTTGTTTACCCATTTCAGGGTGACTTCGGTGTACCAGCTCTCGCCTAATCAACTCTCGGTTTTCGTGGAACTCTACGCAATATTGTAAGTATACTCGATCCCTTTTTCATTTTTAAACACTTTGGATGCAACATGTACTTATAGACAAAAACACACATTCACAATTAAACATGATTATCAATCACACTCTATCCACCATTAAACATGAAACTTGTTATACTTGTTAAACTCATATGCTATGTTTACATTGTGTCTATATGCTCATTAACTTTGCAAGCATACCTTAACAATTATAGCGCTATAGGATTAACGCCCCGCCCATATTCTTGTGGTATTGTTAAGTAACCACCACTACACCCTCTTCGTCTCGACGATGTTGGGTAATCACCATTGCGTTAGACTCTGGTTTGACATATAGTTTACACTAGTACAGCATGTTAGTAACTTGTATACATTTCTCATGTTGGATATAAGCACAGTTAAAACATTTTTTGTTATTATGCTATGTATCAAACTTGTATACTCACCAACATATTTGTTGATTATATTTTAATACATGTTGCAGGTTGATAGATGACGATGTGAAGAAACAAGTTAGGGTGGACTTATATACACACCTAAACAAATAAACTATTCTATGTTTCATGTTATGTTTGCTACTCTTTTTATTGTGTTTGTTGAATACAGAGAGGCTACATCTCCTTGAACAACTCTGCGATTTAGCACCTTCAAACGATGCAAGATCCAGGGTTGTAATGATATTTAAGTATAGGCTGCAGCAAAGAAGAGACGAGATGATGGCGTTATACGCCAATGCAAAATATGATGATGAATCCGAAGAAAGTGATGAATAAAGCGATGGGTACATCTCTGATGTAATCCCATACACAGATGACTATTAGTTTGTTTTGATTTCGTCTTATTGTAATGTTATGAAATATTAATGAATGGTAATGAATTTTTAATAACGCCATGAACGCCAAAAAATTGACCTGGGAAACGCCATAACGCCAAAAAAAAATTATCTATGTGACACCAAAACTATTAATTCAACGAGACATATCCAAAAAAACAGTAAAACGCCAAGTAATTAATGAATCTAATTAACGCCAAAATAATCTTAGACGCCAATAATGAAGCAGCATGTGACACACGAAATTGAGAAAAAGAATATTAAAAAGACAAAAAAGCCCCTCGCACCCTGATTATATCCCGCGCCACGTGTTCCATCAGGATGCGTTCTCACCGTTCTCACACTTTAGGCCGTTTTCTCCTGATCTTGTTTCTATATATATGTGTGTGTGTGTGTATGTGTGTGTTGTATGTATATGTGTGTGTGAGAAGAAGAGACACGACAAAAACGCCTGTAGGAGTACGTTGAGGATAGTGACGGGGCGACGGGGGTGGTGTTCTGGGGCGGCGCCGGCCCTCACCGGTCCTAGGACGCCCCCATACCGAGTGGGCAAAAGTCATGTGATCTTCAACTTTCCATTTTTCATTAGACTATGGGGTATGGGGCGTGGGTTGGCTGAAAACGCCCAAGCCACCACCCTGGGTGGGCTTGGGTTTGGGCGTGGCTCAAGGGGCGGGAGTTTAAAGTCGGGCGTGGGGCGGGGCTACGAGACTGACTTGGCGGGATGTGATTGGCCAACAAAACTAGCCGTTTGGGCTAGCTGTTGGGCATTATTTAAAAAAAACTTTTTTTCCTTTATAAATACTTTACCATATTTAACATTTTTCTCACACAATATCAAACACATAAAACACAATCTTGCCATGAGTTCTTCAAGTTCAAGTGAATCGTCATCATCATCTGACGATGGTGCGGAAATATTTCTACAAACGACCGCGACGGTGGTGAAAGCTATCGTGGAAGACGATGAGGAAGAGACTTCGCAACCTAAACGGAGGAGGTACATCGCTCGTGAACGGCACACCGCTAACAATTTGTTGGTAAGCGATTACTTCTCAGCGGAACCTAAGTATGATGAAAAAATGTTTAGGCGTTATTTTCGTATGAGTAGAAACTTATTTTTAAGGATATCTAGAGATCTTGAGGAGGAGTATGTTTATTTCCAACAAAAACCAGATGTAACCGGGCAATTAGGATTTAGTACGTGGCAAAAGGTCACGGACGCACTTAGACAATTAGCGTACGACAATAGTTCGGACATTATGGATGACTATTTAAAAATGCCTGCACGTGTAGCTAGAGAAAGTCTTAACAGGGTCCAAATGGCTGCACGTAAAGACGTCGAGCGAGCATTCGGTGTTTTGAAGAAAAGGTGGCGAATATTGGCAATGCCTTGTCGACTATGGGACAAGGATCAGATTGGAAACGTGATGTACGCATGTATCATTCTTCACAACATGATTTTGGAGGATGAAGGTAGAGCGGTCGTTACCTACTATGATGACGATGACCCCCAACCAGGTAACGTAACAGTTACAGACGAAGATAAAGCGTCAAATGAATTTTTGATCAAGTCAAGGGATATACATCACAACCTTCGATCTGATTTGGTGGATCATGTTTCAACGATTCCTGGGTTTGAAACCGACGAAGATGACGAAGAATGATTGTTTTTTTTTTATTTTGATACTATGTTTTTTGTAATTATTATGTATGTTTATGTAGTTTTTAATGGTTATAAATATATATATATATATATATATATATATTAAAAAAATTGATGTGGCTTGGCCACGCCAGCCCAGCCACGCCCACCACACCCCTACAACTTGGGTTTGTGTATTGAGTGCCCCCATAATCCACGTGTCAACCCATGCCCCAAACCCCCACCCCACCATGCCACACGGTCTTATCTATAGCATTGACTAGGTTTTTACCCGGGATTGCTTCCCGGGCTCGGGAAACTTAGTTATATTAATTACTATTTGTAAAAATCTTTGTTTTTGTACTTCTTTACAAAATAAGATGTTGACCAAATTTCAAACAGATGTTGACCAAAAGTCAATCAGATGTTGACCAATAGTCAAACAGATGTTGAGCTTAAACAGATGTTTGGTTTAAGGCCAAACATCTGTTTATGGTCAAACATCTGTTTAAGGTCAAACATCTGTTTAAGTCCAAATATCTGATATAGAAGGTGAAACATCTGTTTAAGGCAAAACATATGTTTAAGGTCAAACATCTGTTTAAGGTCAAACATCTGTTTAAGGCCGAACATCTGTTTAAGGTCAAACAACTGTTTAAGTCCAAACCTCTGATATAAAAGGCCAAACATCTGTTAAAGGCCAAACATCTGTTTAAGCCTAAACAGATGTTTAACTTACTAAGATCTACTGTCTTCTCACACTGTTTTCCTCTTCAAAACACTGTTCAACCTAACATGGGTTTCCATTAACTATTGACCAAAAAGCAAACAGATGTTCAAACCACTGTTTGTTATTGAACTTTTTTACAAAATTACATAGAATTCAAGAAAATGAAACAATGACTTAAAGAACTATAATTTAACACATAATCTAATTGGGCAAAGCAATCTATTATCTCACAATTCCCTGGTTTTTACAACATGAAACACAACATCATCATGCCAAATACAGTCATATATATCCATCCATTATTCTGAATTCATAAACCTATAAATGCAGAAGAATGTCACATTTGCAATTAATAAACCAAGTTTCTACTAATTGCAGTTACTATTAGCAAAAAGAAACATCATATCATCTATATATAAAACATAAAGTGCTAATAACAGTGTTTTATCATGTTAGCCATACATAACAACAAACCATCAAGTTAATAATTTAAAAAAAAACATACAACATCACCATCAAAAAATTCATAGTTATAGTATCTGATATCAGAACATACTTAAATGTCTTTGTTAAACTGACGTAACTTGATTTAATACGATCTTCTGTTGCGAAGACACGTATGTGAAGTGCAACATATCACCATATCACACCCTGGCTTTTGCGGAAGCGTGGATTATTTTGGTGTGACTTCTTAATACCATAGCAACAATCATAACCATGCTATATGATATAAATACAAGACGTTCATCCATTCATTAAGTTTTTAAAATACCACAACATCAGTGTTTAACAATGTCGACAATTAAAATAAGTTACAAACCATACTTGTCTAAAACGTGTTCATAAGACACAACAAAAGACTTTTAATAAAACGAGGTTCAAGACATGCAACCTGTCCAGGTAAGGGTTGCACCTCCTAAACCTATTGCCCTGCATGACATCTTATTCAACGCAGCTTGACTTATGCATACTTCGCCAGATCCGCTAATTCCCTGAAATACATGTAGTTTGAAAAATCAACATAAAGTTGAGCGAGTTCATGTGTAAGTGAGTATGTTTAAACCTTTGTAATGTGTCTGTATGTATGAAAATCCCTGGTATGTAGCAATTAAGGAAAAAGAGATCACCATTGGGTTGCAAAGCCAATGATATGTGTGAAGTGATGCAGGAAGACTCAAACCTAGCAGACTTTGGCGTTAGGATCATAGTCACCTCATGGTCCACTCAGCGAACTCAGGAGTGGGGATTGCTACACCAGAATAGATCTATCACTCATGTCCCTCGGTCCAACAACGAGGATTAATGGCCTTAAGTTCCACCTACCCACTCACATGATCTAAGCAGTATACCCTCCTTAAGCTAGCCATACCATGTATAAAAATGTCTGTAATAATTGTAGCATGTATTTCACCCCCGAAGTATAAAACTGAAAACAATTAAGAGAAATGGGGGACATGAACTCACAGTATTGCGTCTTCGTACTTGTAACCCAAATCTCTGCGGCAAACACGACTACCTACAATGGTCTAACGTC
Organism: Helianthus tuberosus; assembly: GCA_030545235.1. NCBI lineage: Eukaryota > Viridiplantae > Streptophyta > Magnoliopsida > Asterales > Asteraceae > Helianthus > Helianthus tuberosus. The sequence goes on from CM060354.1 coordinate 122,396,215, forward strand.
TATTAGACGAACGGGTCGTGCCTTGTCTTAGTTTTTATGTTTTTTAGTTACGATTTCTTGGCATTATTCCAAGTTATAATCACTAGTTAACGTTTGGATTAATTGCTAAACAATATTTCACATTCCTACTTCTCAAGTATTTTAACTTCGTATTTTCCTTCCCAATGATGGGGGTATCTCATACATGTATTTTCGTATTAGTATTTGTATATCTTGCCAAGTAATGGCGTCGTATTTCGGTGTACTGTTCCAAATAAAAATATGTTAATATATTCCCAATATATATTTCCAAAACCATATATTCCAAGTCTCACTTAAATATATATAAACTCATTTTGTTCAATCATGTATTGTCCCAGAATATATATATTTTTCTCAAAAATTATATATCTTCTAAATATACTAGGAAAATATATGCTTATCTCCAAAAATAATATATTTTCTCGTTGTCACAAATATGATATACTTGGTAATATTTACGAAATCATATTTTCACTTCTTTCATTCCCAAAATAATATTTACCAAAAAAAATATAGTGTAATGGTATACCCCGGAATATTTTCATAAGTTACGTTTTCTTGTTCGGTTTCACAATATTACGTGCGTAACTTAAATATTTTATTCCTTGCAATTTTGGTATTATTTTGGAGTTTTAATTTCCATGGTATTTTGTAAGTTATATTATTTTACCCTAAAATAATATAACTAGTTCACAAAATATACAAGTAATCACACAAGTGTCTTAGTATAAAATATATTCTAAATATATATTTACCCATTTTTATTTGCGAAAACCAACCTCCGATACTTTGTATTTCGTAACAAAATTTATGGCGAAGTTTATATTTGAAACACAAGTTATAAAATATACTTGTAACACTTGTTTAGGAAAATATTTTCTAAAAACATTTCTTTGTGAAATTTTCTTATTACACAGGTGTTTCTACACTTGTTTACTCACCAAAAATGTGATTAGTTTATGTAAGATCCATGTTTTAACAAAACTCACACTTTTCACTCGGTTCTTTCGAAATACCACTCATGGATCTTTAGATCTACAATATTAGAGCTTACTTTGATCTTTATTTTTCAAGAAAACACCCATTTATTCAAGTTCATAGTTTATGTGTGGATGATTCTATCATTCACAACATTCTTACTTTTTCCATCTTGCTAGTTCATGTTCTTAGTCATGGTCTAGCAAGTCCATATGATGATCCATATCATTTTTACTAACAAATAATGATCAACAAACATAACAACACCAAAAATAACATGATTTCATCATCATTTTAACCATACTTCATCACTAGTTAGTTTATGTTCCAAGACTTTGTTTATGGTTCTTTAGAGTTCTTATCATTTTGATCTTTAAACATCTTTAACCTCTTAAACAACATGTAAAATGCAAGGATCTAAGTGCTTACCACTAGCACAAGGCTAGGGATGAACAAGGTATGAAGATGAGAAGAAAAATGGTGGTTAATAGCTCTCCAAGAAGGTCCTTGCACTTCCAAAGCTAGATCCTCCTTTAGTTAGGCTTGAGACACCTTTGCATTAGCTTAGAATGGCTTTTAAGTGGTTGAAAGGATGGAGATGAAAGTCTTGGTGTGTGGCCGTGAGTGTGGGAAGGAGATGAGAAGGTTGTGAAGTTTTTGAAAAGTGAATTGAGGTGATAAGGTTTAGTGTACATAGGATTTTCTTATAATCACCTTATCTCATCTAATGACCATTAGTCCAAAGAATAGCATCTTTGACTCACAACCACCAAGTCAACATGAGAAAAGGGTGGGCCCCCCTTGTGAACGGCCATGTATGAAAAAAAAAAAGTCCATGCTTTGTTTTTTTACAAGTTAAGTATTATAATTGTTGGGCATTAGTGTAATATAGGAATTAATAATTAAATATAAGATGTTATTATGTATTTAGTAGCTTTTGAGAGGTTTAGGGTGTTATGAAGTTAAACTAGTAATAATATACTAAACAATGTCATTTAGTTCACTAGTTTATATTTTGGTGCTAGTTTCGTTATCGGATTACTAAGATGTTAAGTTGTGTAATGGTGTGTTATTAATTATATAGTGTGTTTGGGGACCCTAACTAGCTTAGAAAAATAAAAACAATGTGTTTGGCAATATTTTTGTGTTTCGGGTAAAGTCCGGTTGTTCGGTTGGGTGTTGTCCGTTAAAGTGCTTAATTAATCCATAAGGTGTCTTTTATAATACTTTTAGTGACACATTTAATTCCCAACACTTTGAAAAGTATCTAGGACTAGTTTGTCAAGTTTTTGCACTTTACTAGCATCGTTAAATGCTGAGTTTTGTTATTTAGTGCAGAATTCTGCATTTAAAGTGTGTTTTAGGCACTTCCCGGCACTATAACTATCACCTAGTGACGCAGTTTTATGGTCCTCACTTCCCTACACTCCCTACTAGTGTAGTACCCTGACTCTGGCCCATACTGGCCTAAAAAATATTGTTTGTCTAGGTGCTGGCATTGTCAACATGTTTTTGGGTTATCCGCTCACTGTGCTAACTGTGCTTTGTGCATCAAATTTGTCACTAAAGGTTGTATGTAATATATGGAGTGACAGTATGAATGTGATGCATATGTATGTATGATGCAAAAATCATAAAGCAGTTTAATTCTTCAGTTGTAATTAAGCACAGTCATTAAGCATAAATCAATATTAATTAAACGTACGGATGCATGCAAATTTGACGTTTGTCACATTCTCCCCCCGTTAAGAAAATTTCGTCCTCGAAATTTGTACTACCTTAACTCCTTATGGTTACGTCTCACGTGTGTGTATATGAATAATACCGAGGTAAATAATCACTAAGCCGAATCAAACCCTTCTTACCTCAGGTGAGTCCAAGAATATATATAGCAACCCCGAACCCTATGGTTAAAAGGTGTGTGCTTTTAGCATTTGATGCAAAGGTGCAAGACGTATAGTCTAGTATAATCTAGCTAGCAGGAGTTCCACAAAAGAGGAGTCCTGGCTAATAGGATTCTCAAACGGTCGATCGGAATATGCAAACGAGTTTTCCACAACCCATAGCATCCGCTATATGAATTCAATATCAACAACTCAATGTAATAGTAAAATGGTCTGCTAACTACCGAGTAAAAGGGATGGTAAGGTTTAGTGTGTTGACATTCTTAAATTTCGAAAGTACACCGAATGAAATACCAGCGAATCTGGTGTATCATTGTCCTGATCCGTAGTTGCATCAGAAATGTTTAAATGGCAAGTCAAACGAAAGTACGTGTAGTTTTGTGTGAAACGGTTGACCCTGATTAGCACAAGTTACAAGTTTGAAATGACACCACAAGGTGTCGTAGTGACATAACTCAAGTATAGTGGTGACTGAATAAGTTTACCGTGTTGGAAATCAAATGAACATGTACCGAAACAAGCAAGAAGATTTGATTTACACAATGTCATAGAGTTTTCAGTTAAATATGGAACATCAAAGAGCCACTGTTTTCGGTCGAAAGTGAGAAAGCAATAAGTACCGCAGGGTGTTCAATTTATAACGAAAGAATCGTTCGGAGGTACATTGTGATATGAAATGAATCTATGTACCATTGTTTTGACACGCAACTGTGTTGAGATCGTTTTAATCGTGTTGAACGGAACGGATCTAGAACAAGTCAATAAACAACTAAATCCGTGTATATATATATAGGGTGTGTAACTTAAATTAGCGCAAGCGTCAATTCTGTGTAAGTATCACCGCGAGGTATCGAAATCAATCAAACGATTTAGTGGAGTCGTAGATCAACCAAGTCTACCACGACTCGAAACGAAAGAATCTTTGCAAAATATTTGAATCTGATGCCCTCAATACATCATATGACGTCTTAAACTGAATATATGAAATGGATAAGTTCAAGCAATTGAACTTGGTTTTAGCGTAACCCGGCAATAAACGTATGTATCAACAAAGGAATCTCGGCATGGTCGCAAAGATAAACCATGAATGTAACCTGAAATAAATGAAGTTTCAAGAGGGTGTGTTGACTTGATAGCAAAAGAGTCAACAGTCACGATAATGTAGGTCATTCGAATTCACAAATCGGTAATTAGATTTATCGTCATAATATTTGAACTTAAATGAAGCGTTTGAAACGAAATGAAGTCGCACGTGTAGCAAATGGTGCATGTGTGACAAATAAGTTTCCAAGAAAAGGAATAATGAGTATCTGCTAAAATGAAGAAATGACCAGATATCGAAGCAAATGTGTGTTCGCTCTCAGCGAAGAAAATTAACGTGATGCAACTACCATTAAGGGGAGTAGAGATGCAAACGTCTACTCGATAGAAGTAAAAGTAATTCAAGTACTTTCGGTTTGGTCAACGAAATTGGTATATATGTCAGGTTAATGGTGTCTGCTCGAGTTAACGGATGTGGTTCCTAAGTAATGACCTTTGTGAATTTGGACCTGGTTCCCGATGGTCCTAAGTACATGTTTCCTAGATTCTCAGAGTTTCGTATTCGGTGTAGAATCGTTCTGTGCATCGTGTAGGTAACACCTTTCTTGTGTGCGTTTAAGAACAAGTTATTGTCCCACAATTTTCCCTCGGTATACTTTCTTCCTAAATTTACAGCTACTCGATCATCGATCAGTCGGGAAATACTGGTTGGATCCTTGCAGTTAGTCAAATAAGTAGTTCGCCAATCTTTAGCAAGAGTCGCTGACTCTTGTTGGCTAGCTCGTCCGGCTCCTGGTAGTTTGATGTTCATTTGGGAGTCATCGTCCTTTCACTTGACAAGCAGAACGGGGGTTACCCAAAATGGAAATTTTGGTCTGTTATCTTCCTTCTCTATCCACTACTGAAGCTACACTGTCAATCCTTGCATTTCCGAAGGTGTAGGTCTCTAGAGTGCATTTACTACAGACGCAGCGCCTGGAATCGAATCGATGCGAAATTCGACTTGTCGTTGAGGAGGTATTTCTGGCAAATCTTCGAGGAAGACTTTAGGATATTTCCTTATCACAGGAATATCTTAGTGTTTTGGTTCTTCGACTCCCTTGTCCACAACATGAGTCCAAAAAAACAACACATCCTATTCGCAAACAACTTTCCTGCCTTCAAGCAATTTGTAATTTGTAAAGGCGTACTCTGCTTCACGAGTCGAGATTGTTTCTTCGCTCGGCATCGGGACGCGGATATCAATCTTCGCTTGATCACTTGACAACCCATCCATCCACTTACCTTGTCGAAGCTCCCCAATTCAACTGGCAGTAGCTCAAGCGTAAACTCACGCTCTCCGGGTTCTATCGTGCCGTTTCCAGTTACTTCGTTGGCTTCCACTAGCTTTCCCATTAGCTAGTACTTTCATGTGCAGATTATCTAACTTACTTGTTACTAAACCAAGTATACTCTCAAACTTTAGAGATGCGAAGCTAAAATTTGCAACAGTATCTAGCAGCACGGATGCATAGCGTTGAGTAATATGGGACGTACCGATATCCACGCTTGGATCCCTGGCGTGCTCCTTTAGCTCTGCTACTGAGCTTTTATCCTTGTGCCTGATTCTTCTTAGGACAGTATTTTCTGAAATGCTTCTTGCTCCCACAGTTAAGACAACCTTGAGCACGTTTTTGTTTGTCACTCGTCCTGCCTTTGTCGTTGTCGTTGTTTCCTCCGTGATTCTTGCTATCATCTTGGTCTTTATTTCCAAGTTCAATACCTTGCCTACAAGTTTCCTTGGGATGCCCCCTCTTACCACAGTTATCACATTTTCCATATTTACATCGCCCAACATGATATCGTAGACAATTGTCGCACTTAGGTAGGATACCCATGTAGTCTTCTCCCTTTTTGGCCTTCTTCTCGTTACTCACCCGAGTAACCTTCTTGAAATTTGCGAGCTTTCTCTTGTTATCCCCAGATGACTCTATAGGAGTCTCATTTTCCTCTTCCGGAGTGGAAAATTTTCCTTGTCTAATCGCTTCTTCAGTGAGCGCCACACTCATGTCGATTGCTTCGATGATTGTTGGAGGCTTAGATGTTGTTACCAGGCTTAGAATCTGAGGTGCCAGTCCCCCGATGAAACGTTCGATCTTCCTAGATTCTGGTTCCACCAAACGTGATGCAACTTATGATAATTCGCCAAATCTCTGCACATATTCAGCTATCTTTGGACCTTCCATTTTCAGGTTCCACAATTCAGTTTCCAACTTCTGGACTTCCGCCCTAGAGCAATATCTTTTGCGCATTAGTTCCTTCAGTTCGTCCCACGTTAAAGCATACGCAGTAGTCTCGCCCATTGTTTGAACCAGAAGGTTCCACCATGACAGAGCCTCATCTACAAATAGTCCAGCTACGTACATGACCTGATGTTCTGGGGCACATTTGCTCAACCGTAGGACAGAATTCATCTTCTCCACCCAACGCACAAAAGCTAAGGCACCCCCAGTGCCGTCGAATTCTCGAGGTTTGTGGTTCAAGAACTGCTCGTAAGTGCAGCCGCTGGGTGGGTTATTTCCTGAGGTACCTCCGCCGTGCTTGGAGCGAAGGGCCTCGAGTTGCGCGATGGCTTGCGAGATGCGCCCTTGCAGTTCTGACTCTGCTGTTGTCGACAGAGGGTTGTTGGTATCGACGTTCCCTTGTATCGACATCTTCTGAGAAGAAGATTAGTTAGGCCTGGTCTTATTCGTTCGGGGAGTGCAAACAGTGGTTTAGAGATCATACGCACATACACATAATAGGTTATCAACCAATCAAGCAATAGTATAATCATAGTATAACCAAGTAACTTGGTAGTTATGTTTTAATGAGAGCATGACAAGTAAGCACGTAGCATTATAATTATAGCACACACATATAGATCAATAACGCGCTTAACGAAGACATAGCGACTGAGCTTTCATTGGTAATTGGTCACAAAGTATTGTCGCATGCTTAATGATGATTGACTTCTCATTATTCCCTGGCCACAATTGTATCGTCTTCCAAAATGTATCACATCAACAGGGACACCGGGTCACCCTACCCTTGTCCATTAAATATATTAATATATCAAAATTACGCAGTCAGATGTGGTCTTCAAAAGTCTCCACAATCTCGGTTTATCATTAATGTCCTACCCAAATGTAATGCAATCCGCATAATCCAGAAGCCAACTATACTGGTAACTGAGGTGGAGGAGGAAAGAAAAGTAAACTGTCGACATGCGTGAATTCCTCCTCGAGCTTGTATATACATCGAAGTAATTAACTGATTTGTCGTTCGACAGTAAAGAAACGAGCATCAAAAACCTGGGAAAGGTGTAATAGCAGCAGGCGAGAGTTCAAACGGAATCTTTGATAAATGTGGGGGACCAAAGTATACTGGCAATAGACAGGGTGGAGGACGTGGTGTTAGGTCAAGCTCCAAAACTACGCGACTTGTATCCTCAAACTGTAGCTGATGTTACAGGATCACTCATCCCGTGTGCAGACTCCATAATGTGAGGGATGGTAAGGGTTCAATATCAGCATAGTGTATCATAGGAATCATCGAAACAGTTCGTCCAGCAATGTAGAGGTGAATGTATCAGACGGTGCGGCCTGTGAGGTCGTAGAAAATGCTGCTGTAGCAAAAGGGACCGTTACGCGGGTGCTGACCTGGAGTACCTTCCCGGGGTGTGGGTATGTCTTGAAATAAAGCGATAGGCATGTTGGGGCATTGGACGTCGGTCTTCACAAGAGCAACATCAGCGGGTGAAGGTGCAGGTACAAACGTCTCAACTGATAAGAAGACCATTAGGTGCAGGTACTAGGTCGGGTATAAGGGATGCATTGTCTGGTAAGTCAAAAGAAACAGGGTTATGATCAAGTAAGGATTCAGGATCAGCAGGTACAATATCAGGCTGACCCCAAAAGAAACATGAGCTGTCTCAGAAGCAGGTTCTGGGTCGTGTAACGGTGTGGGGCCTCGAGCAGGTGATAGTTGCAGCAGTTATAACGGCGTCGTCACCTGCGTCAGTAGTAGGAAGCTGTAATCTGGCTGTTTGTAAGGCTGCAGATGTCACAGACTCAAAGGAGTCTGAAATCGAATGTATGCTAGAGTCAGAGGGTAGCTTGACAACAGGGGTCTCAAAAGTGAAATTTGTAACGACGTTCTCGTCTAACTTTCCATCATCATGGGCATTATCGGAAGGACCATCAATATCATGTCAATATCGTTATCAATTGTTCGTCGAGTAACCAACCTTCGGAAGGAATGTCCACAAGAGGCGCATTGTCGAGGATCGGAGCCATGGTGTGCTTACCAACGGGACGACCAGTAATGAAGTGGTCATGGGCCGAAACATGAATGACAGAGGGATCTTCATCAGGAAAGCCATCAACAAGGGTAATTCATCGCCAAAGTCTGGTAGTGCAGACGGTTGGAAGTCGTCCTCGTCCTTGGTCAGCGTATCAGGGTCACTTTCAGTGTCTGACGTAAACATCTCTGGCGCATGTACAGTCTCATCATCTATGGCGGTGGCCGTAGGGTCGTTGTCATCTGACAATTCGTTCCCTGAGGAAGGTGACGTGTGTGCCGGTATATAGTAGTCATAGCATGCATATTTACAGTAATCTTTAACACTTTGTGTATTGCAAATAAAGACAATTCATAATGTAATCATGTATCCACATATTCGTCCTAGTCTTCCCAGACTATCTCACCTAGTCTTTCAGACTAAACTCCCTAGTCTCTCAGACTAACTCCCTGGTCTCTAAGACCAACTCCCTGGTTTCTAAGACCAACTTTCCCAGCCTCTAAGACTAAATCCCTGGTCTCTAAGACCAACCTCCCAGTCTCTAAGACTAAATCCCTGGTCTCTAAGACCAACCTCCCAGTCTCTAAGACTAAATTTCCCCCAGTCTCTAAGACTGATCCTCCCTCAGCCTCTAAGACTAAATTTCCCCCAGTCTCTAAGACTGATCCTCCCTCAGCCTCTAAGACTGATCCTCCCTCAGCCTCTAAGACTGATCCTCCCTCAGTCTCTAAGACTGAACTATAAATATAAGTTTGAAATGTGTATTTGTGCCTTTTTGTTTGTAAAATAAATGTTTGTTCCCTGGATTTGGACATTTTGTGTATGCAATGAAAACATGTCATAAAACGTTTTCGTGAGAGCCCTAGTGATCGTAGTCTAGACTCGAGAAAAAATCCTAGTTCGCTACGATCGAAGCTCTGATACCAAGCTGTCACACCCTGGCTTTTGCGGAAGCGTGGATTATTTTGGTGTGACTTCTTAATACCATAGCAACAATCATAACCATGCTATATGATATAAATACAAGACGTTCATCCATTCATTAAGTTTTTAAAATACCACAACATCAGTGTTTAAAAATGTCGACACTTAAAATAAGTTACAAACCATACTTGTCTAAAACGTGTTCATAAGACACAACAAAAGACTTTTAATAAAACGAGGTTTAAGACATGCAACCTGTCCAGGTAAGGGTTGCACCTCCTAAACCTATTGCCCTGCATGACATCTTATTCAACGCAGCTTGACTTATGCATACTTCGCCAGATCCGCTAATTCCCTGAAATACATGTAGTTTGAAAAATCAACATAAAGTTGAGCGAGTTCATGTGTAAGTGAGTATGTTTAAACCTTTGTAATGTGTCTGTATGTATGAAAATCCCTGGTATGTAGCAATTAAGGAAAAAGAGATCACCATTGGGTTGCAAAGCCAATGATATGTGTGAAGTGATGCAGGAAGACTCAAACCTAGCAGATTTTGGCGTTAGGATCATAGTCACCTCATGGTCCACTCAGCGGACTCAGGAGTGGGGCTCGCTACACCAGAATAGATCTATCACTCATGTCCATCGGTCCTACAACGAGGATTAATGGCCTTAAGTTCCACCTACCCACTCACATGATCTAAGCAGTATACCCTCCTTAAGCTAGCCATACCATGTATAAAAGTGTCTGTAATAATTGTAGCATGTATTTCACCCCCGAAGTATAAAACTGAAAACAGTTAAGAGAAATGGGGGTCATGAACTCACAGTATTGCGTCTTCGTACTTGTAACCCAAATCTCCATGGCAAACACGACTACCTACAATGGTCTAACGTCTATTAGACGAACGGGTCGTGCCTTGTCTTAGTTTTTATGTTTTTGAGTTACGATTTCTTGGCATTATTCCAAGTTATAATCACTAGTTAACGTTTGGATTAATTGCTAAACAATATTTCACATTCCTACTTCTCAAGTATTTTAACTTCGTATTTTCCTTCCCAAGGATGGGGGTATCTCATACATGTATTTTCGTATTAGTATTTGTATATCTTGCCAAGTAATGGCGTCGTATTTCGGTGTACTGTTCCAAATAAAAATATGTTAATATATTCCCAATATATATTTCCAAAACCATATATTCCAAGTCTCACTTAAATATATATAAACTCATTTTGTTCAATCATGTATTGTCCCAGAATATATATATTTTTCTCAAAAATTATATATCTTCTAAATATACTAGGAAAATTTATGCTTAGCTACAAAAATAATATATTTTCTCGTTGTCACAAATATGATATACTTGGTAATATTTACGAAATCATATTTTCACTTCTTTCATTCTCAAAATAATATTTACCAAAAAAAATATATAGTATAATGGTATATCCCGGAATATTTTCTTAGGTTACGTTTTCTTGTTCGGTTTCACAATATTACGTGCGTAACTTAAATATTTTATTCCTTGCAATTTTGGTATTATTTTGGAGTTGTAATTTTCATGGTATTTTGTAAGTTATATTATTTTACCCTAAAATAATATAACTAGTTCACAAAATATACAAATAATCACACAAGTGTCTCAGTATAAAATATATTCTAAATATATATTTACCCATTTTTATTTGCGAAAACCAACCTCCGATACTTTGTATTTCGTAACAAAATTTATGGCGAAGTTTATATTTGAAACACAAGTTATAAAATATACTTGTAACACTTGTTTAGGAAAATATTTTCTAAAAACATTTCTTTGTGAAATTTTCTTATTACACAAGTTTTTCTACACTTGTTTACTCACAAAAAATGTGATTAGTTTATGTAAGATCCATGTTTTAACAAAACTCACACTTTTCACTCGGGTCTTTCGAAATACCACTCATGGATCTTTAGATCTACAATATTAGAGCTTACTTTGATCTTTATTTTTCAAGAAAACACCCATTTATTCAAGTTCATAGTTTATGTGTAGATGATTCCATCATTCACAACATTCTTACTTTTTCTATCTTGCTAGTTCATGTTCTTAGTCATGGTCTAGCAAGTCCATATGATGATCCATATCATTTTTACTAACAAATATTGATCAACAAACATAACAACACCAAAAATAATATGATTTCATCATCATTTTAACCATACTTCATCACTAGTTAGTTTATGTTCCAAGACTTTGTTTATGGTTCTTTAGAGTTCTTATCATTTTGATCTTTAAACATCTTTAACCACTTAAACAACATGTAAAATGCAAGGATCTAAGTGCTTACCACTAGCACAAGGCTAGGGATGAACAAGGTATGAAGATGAGGAGAAAAATGGTGGTTAATAGCTCTCCAAGAAGGTCCTTGCACTTCCAAAGCTAGATCCTCCTTTAGTTAGGCTTGAGACACCTTTGCATGAGCTTGGAATGGCTTGTAAGTGGTTGAAAGGATGGAGATGAAAGTGTTGGTGTGTGTCCGTGAGTGTGTGAAGGAGAGGAGAAGGTTGTGAAGTTTTTGAAAAGTGAATTGAGGTGATAAGGTTTAGTGTACATAGGATTTTCTTATAATCACCTTATCTCATCTAATGACCATTAGTCCAAAGAATAGCATCTTTGACTCACAACCACCAAGTCAACATGAGAAAGGGGTGGGCCCCCCCCTTGTGAACGGCCATGTATGAAAAAAAAAGTCCATGCTTTGTTTTTTTTTACAAGTTAAGTATTATAATTGTTGGGCATTAGTGTAATATAGGAATTAATAATTAAATATAAGATGTTATTATGTATTTAGTAGCTTTTGAGAGGTTTAGGGTGTTATGAAGTTAAACTAGTAATAATATACTAAACAATGTCATTTAGTTCGCTAGTTTATATTTTGGTGCTAGTTTCGTTATCGGATTACTAAGATGTTAAGTTGTGTAATGGTGTGTTATTAATTATATAGTGTGTTAGGGTGTTCGGGGACCCTAACTAGCTTAGAAAAATAAAAACAATGTGTTTGGCAATATTTTTGTGTTCCGGGTAAAGTCTGGTTGTTCGGTTGGGTGTTGTCCGTTAAAGTGCTTAATTAATCCATAAGGTGTCTTTTATAATACTTTTAGTGACACATTTAATTCCCAACACTTTGGAAAGTATCTAGGACTAGTTTGTCAAGTTTTTTCACTTTACTAGCATCGTTAAATGTTGAGTTTTGTTATTTAGTGCAGAATTCTGCATTTAAAGTGTGTTTTAGGCACTTCCCGGCACTATAACTATCACCTAGTGACGCAGTTTTATGGTCCTCACTTCCCTACACTCCTTACTAGTGTAGTACCCTGACTCTGGCCCATACTGGCCTCAAAAATATTGTCTGTCTAGGTGCTGGCATTGTCTGCATGTTTCTGGGTTATCCGCTCACTGTGCTAACTGTGCTTTGTGCATCAAATTTGTCACTAAAGGTTGTATGTAATATATGGAGTGACAGTATGAATGTGATGCATATGTATATATGATGCAAAAATCGTAGAGCAGTTTAATTCTTCAGTTGTAATTAAGCACAGTCATTAAGCATAAATCAATATTAATTAAACGTACGGATGCATGCAAATTTGACGTTTGTCACACACCAAACCTCAAGTTATTGTCAGTCATAAACTTTCGCCAACCGTCCAACGCATAACGTGGGTTCAATTCATTTAACTCCGACTTAACATCATAAACCTCCACAACATCAACCATGTTTTGAACTTTCAAAGGATGAAGATCAAGAGAAAGACATGCTCGTCTGGCAACTTCAACAGGAAGACGCTACATGTATTGTGTGGAAAAAAATAATAGTCAGACAAATAAACATAAATCATTAGTTTGTTATAAAAAATGGTATACCAGCTTATAGTCTCCTTTGCGATCAAAATGAAAGAACTCAGGGTCGAGTAGATGTCCAGAATGTTTTTTTGTAGTCTTTGCAATCTTATTTCTACGGTTAAGCTTTTTCTAAACGTTGGCGGCTCTCTTCCCCTTGATGAAAAAGTAAACATATACATGTGAATTAAAGGAATGTTGAATATATGCACAAAAAACACAGTTTATATAACATATACTAATTAACTGGCAAGTATAGATACCTTAACTTTATGAACAGATGAAGAACATCCAATATGATTACTTGTGTCGACAGGTAAGGCAGCATTTCCCTTAGTCCTATTCTTGACCATCTCCTTTCTCTCAGAAGTAACTTTACCTTTCTTCTTAACCTGTTATCATAGAGTAACTTTAATAACAATAGTAATATAACAATCTTTAAGATGGTAAACTTACATCTTGGGTTTTGTTCAATCGTGAAGACATGCGTCTCTTCGACGTGCATTCGGCATTGGTTGGTAACTACTTGTAAATAATACATTGTTGGATAAATATAACATCAGTAAACAGCATTACTAATAGTTGTAAAAACATTAAATTCTTATATGTGTTAAATTAAAAATAAATAATTTTAATAATTTAGTAAGTACCTGAGTAACAGTTCTACCTTCACCTACAGACACAACTTCTTCATCCTCATAGATGTCCTGGTCAACATTAATGTAATAATTAATATAATGCTAAAAAATTAAAACTTTTAATGCTAATGCTAAATACTTACGTACCTTGAATGCATTCTCAACATAATCAGCCTTCGATATCTCAAGTACACTATCATCGTCAGATTCAGGATTCTTCAAAAAGCAAATCTCAGTCTCATCTCTATAAACTACTACCTCAAAAAAAACATCATCAATTCTGCTAAACACAAGCAAATCATCCTCCAGTATCCCAACATCGTTGCACATTTTCGGCCATCCTCTAGCAAATACAAAGTTCGTATCAACCTTAGACGCCCCAACATTCCAATAGGAACCCTTATAACAGATTTGATATTTGCCACTTGGTGGGCTGTTTACATAAAATTGTTTAATAAAGCAGTCTTCGATTACCTGCATAAAATTAAAAATAATGAATACTATACGTGAAGTATTTAACTTATGAGTTATGAGAATAAGTGTTGACACGTTAAAGATGCAAAAGAATTCAAGTTAAGATCAATACTCATACCGTAAAACCAAATCTTGCATAACGATTAAACGTGAAATAAGATTCACCACACATGCCATCAACAAAACATGAAAGTTCAAGCCCAAAATCACCTAACGCTTTGAAAACCAACAAAATATCCCTCGGCAGATTGAGATCTTTAACAACATTGTCCCTACCGTCAGTTATTATTGGCGTTGAATTTTCTGTTCTGACCCTCACAACCCATTTTTTACCAGACTGATGATAGATTCGCAACCTATTTTTTTGCCAACAATCTCCCCACTTTTGATTAGCAAAGGCTATAGGTACATCCTGTATATAATTTTTAAATAGTGTAAGAAAATATAAACCATAAGAACTGTTAAATATATATCTCAAAAAAAAAAAAATTATGTATGTAAAAACATGTCATACCAGTTTCAAAGATTCTGGGTTATCAAGAAACTTGACAAATGTAGTATACATCATAAAACCTGAAACAGTAAAGATGTTAACAGATTGTAATTAAAAAGTTGGCTTCGAAGATGAACATTAACTTTTTGTATTAACAGAGTATCTACTGAAATTAATCATACAAACAGAGTATGAGTTAAAAATTTTCTGCAAATAATAACTATTTTAACATGTTCTCAACAAATGATTCAAACACCTAACTAAACCCTTCTTGAATGTATAGCAATAAACGTTTAAAATCGTATTTGTAGCAAGATAGGATTTGAATTAAGATCGGTTAAACAATATAAAGTTCATTACAATATGAATGTACATACCAGTTGCTAGTTGCTGAAGAAAAAACCATAAAACCTCTGGTGATTGAAGTGTAGAAGACGGAGACTAAGAAAGTTCAAACCCTAGAAAATGACTGGGAAGAAGAGATTTTTGAAAGAAGAGATGATAGATGTTTGATGTGTAATGATGATGAAGAAATAATGACGGTTGTGTTTTTGTCATCCCATATTTTCAACTGATGAAAAATATTTACACATACACCCCTTATTGAATTTGTTATTTACATTTACATTGAGATACAAGAGTAAAGTGGATGATTAGTTGAATTGAATTGGTATTCAAATTAACAAAGAAAAATAATTTTTCTTATAGCAAAGCCATTAACATATCATATTTTTTATATGCTTTAAATCATGTATTAATTATAATTAGCTTTTAACATAAGTAAGTTTCATGAGCTCGGGAAACAATGCCGGGTGAAAATCTAGTTTTATCTATTATAAGTAGCTTTTAACATAAGTAGTTTGACTTTGGTCAAATAGATTATGGTCAAACAGCATTTTAACATTGCTCAAACAGTGTTTTATCTATTATAATTAGCTTTTAACATAAGTAGTTTGACTTTGGTCAAACAGCGTTTTAACATTGCTCAAACAGTGTTTTAACTTTGGTAAAACAGACTTTCGAACCACTAAGAATCATATTTTTGCAAACAGTTGTTTGACATTGGTCAAACAGTGTTTTAACATTTCTCAAACAGTGGTTTGACTTTGGTCAAACAGACTTTGGTCAAACAGCGTTTTAACATTGCTCAAACAGTGGTTTGACATTGGTCAAACAGACTTTGGTCAAACAGCGTTTTAACATTGCTCAAACAGTGGTTTGACTTTGGTGAAACAGTTTTTTGGCTGGTGTAGGTTTGAAATTGATCAGTTCGTAGCCTCTTATGCAGTCCAAATCCGATATAATTTTCTTCCTTATTGATAGTGAACACGGGGATCTTCAGAATTGTCTGCATTGTAAATTACTTATGAATAAATTTATCACACATTGTTCTAAGATGCAAAACACAATAGAGTTTATAAAGTTTAAACCAAATAAAATTTAAACAAAATAGTAATTAAGAAAATATATATACAACTATACTTAGAATGGTGGAAGTTAAAACTCAGAAAAAACAATGATTACAAGCTACTAAAAACTTCTTTGTAAACAACATTAGAAGTCTTATTTGTTGGTTTTCCATCAGCGTCGAATATTAGTATTTTAACGCCTTCTCTGGTCTTGACCCTTGATAATGCAACGTACAACTGACCATGAGTGAAGACAGGATCTTTCAAATAAAGACCAACCTTTGATAACGATTGTCCTTGACTCTTGTTAATTGTCATGGCAAAACAAACTGATAAAGGAAATTGTCTTCGTTGAAATTGAAAAGGTATTTTTTTGTCAGACGGGATCATATTAATCCTTGGAATAAAAACTCTCATGCTAATGTTACCACCAGATATTACTTCAGCTTCTATAACTCGTTTACCAAGAAAAGTAATTTAAAGCCTTGTACCGTTACATAACCCTTTCAATTGATCAATATTTCGAAGAAGCATCACAGGAACACCAACTTCAAGAACTAATCTGTGATTAGGCAAGCCAGAAATCTTAAGAGCATTCAAATTTTCTGTTGAGTATAAGCTTTCTTGAAAAGAATCAAGAATTTGTTCAGTTTGACATATACTATCAGAACTCAGATACTCTTTCGCATCACCAGGAAATAACGAAAGCAATCGATCATTAATTTCATGAACTACCTCATTTTTGGGTGCTAGAATTGCTTGCTCCGAAAAAAATCCAGAAATCCTGAATTGTTCAATAATTGAAGGATATACAAAGTCAATTAAACTTTGTATCGGGTCACAAATATCGGTGATTAGTAGATCATCTGGTATCTCTATAATGGCGTCACCATCATTATCATCTCCAACGTTTTCTTCACCAATATCAATAAGCCATTTTGCAAATTCTCTAATAGACTCCATATTTGAACTTTCAGCTCCAATAGTTAGACGCATGTTTTTAGTCAACCGTAAGAGTCTGCATTTTGACCATATGTATGAAGAGCTTAAAGATGCACTAACAATTTCTTGTCTAGTACCATTAGGAATAACAGGTGAGATTTGTCTAAAGTCACCACCAAATACAATAACTTTACCTCCAAAAGGAATATCCGAACGAATACTCCTACCTTCCGAAAATACGTCGGTCATCGTCCTATCTAAAGCTTCAAAGGCATGTTTGTGTACCATCGGTGCTTCGTCCCATATGATTAATTGGGTTTCCTTTAATAATCTGGCAATATCACTATTTGGCTTAATATTGCACATTGAATCTTCTGTTAGATTAATGGGGATATGGAACCGAGAATGAGTTGTCCTTCCACGGGAAAGTAATAACGAAGCGATACCACTTGAAGCCGCATTTAAAACTATTCCATTTCTACATCGAACAGCTGAAGCCAAAGTCTTCCATAAAAAAGTTTTTCCAGTTCCACCGTAACCATAGACAAAAAAAAGGCCTCCTTTACGCCCTACAACTGCTTCCATTATTTCGTCAAAAACTGCTTGTTGTTCATCTGTAAGAGATTGATGCAACCTGTTAAACTCAGCTTGTACTTCATCTAGGTCATGTGACAGCTCTTCATTGATCAGACGTGTGACATCTGTGCCTCCACGGCCATCAAACAAATACCAAATAAATGAAATCTTGTGTTTCAATCTTGGTATTTTTATAAATATGTGTATCATTTGCACATATCAATTCTTGTTCGATTTCGAGCTCTAAATCGCTTTCTGGAAACTTATACGCGAACTGATGCGTAAACGTAATCAGTTTAACGCGACAAACACCCCGGAATAGTGACATGGGCTTAACATACCTTAAATAACCTTTACATAACTTAGAAATAAGTTTTGGAGGGTTTGGTGTGTCGAAATCAAGTTTATTCGCTTACAGGGACTAATTTCGACAAACTGCGAAAGTATGCCGATTCGTACTGTAACGAACATTCCGAAATATGATCATGATTTAAACATTCCCTAAATATCCTTTACATATCTTAGAAATAGGCTTAGAGGTGTTCGGTGCTCAAAAATAAACTTATTTGGTCAAACAGGGACTAAAAGCGTCAAAAAGTGCATAAGTTTGCACTTTCGCGCATATCTTACGTTTTGAACATATCCGGACATCCAAAAAGTTATGTAATCATTAAAATATTTTATTTTAGTGATTGGCATGATAAAATTCCATTCGTCGCGTAATTTGGATCGTTTTTCGCGCCCGTTCGTGTTTCGTCATAATTAACCGAACAACGCAACCGTACGACCAAACAAACCGACATCCGAGATGTTTTTGAGCATGTTTCATGTTCCTTATACTTTAACTTCATTATAGAGCTTTGAAATGAGGTTAACGGGCTTTAAACGTATCAAAAATGGCTCAAAGGTGTTGCAGGGACCAAACCTGACAATTTAGCAAAGTTCTGGTCACTGGTAGGTGGTGGCACTGCGCCACCACTATATGGATTTTCCGTGGTGTGACACCACGGCCTCATCTGGTCAGAAACTTCATTTTGGCACCCAGGTTGAATTTCAGGGGCCTAAGTGTAACTTTTCTCAATACCGTGTGATGGTTTTGGGCACCCCTAGTATTCCAAAACCATGTGCCTTATGTGTAAGGTCCAGATCGAAGCTCAATTAAAGAGGAACGATCCTAACGGTTGTCCAAAATCTATATAAACCCACTTGTTTTTCACTTCTTCTTCACACATTTGATTCAAATTCAACTCTAAGTTGAAGCTCTCATCTATGAAGGCTTCATACCTGAGTTGTTCTTGATCAAACTTCAAGTCTTGGACCTTTTGTAAGTATTCTTTCATCTTTTATGCGTTTTTCAAACATGAAAGTCAAACAATGTTTGACTTTCTGCTTTGACCAGTTAACGGTCAACACGAAGTTCGTTTGAACTTCGCAACGTGAGCGTAATCATGATGGTCATAGTCCCTTGTAACTATACCTACTGATTACCACGTTGATTAGGTGTAGTGGCGAGTCATAGTTTCGGTCAAAATACGCGTTTATGCGTATTTTGCAACCAAACTATTCTTTGGTATCAAAACCCTTTGTTTTGATATCAAACTTGTTTTCTAACTTAGTTAAACATATTTTAACATGTTTAACTCGTCACTTTAGGTTTAGTGCTTATATAGGGTCGTAAGATAAGCGGTCTAAACAACCGCTTAGACTTTCGAACCCGACCCGTTTGGTCGATCATTAGGATTCGACCAAACATGTTTTGTGACCATAGTTGTATAGGGAATAACCTTCCGAGGTTATACCTTATGGTCACTTCATTCAGTTAGTTGTATGATAGGTATTTTATATGCCTTAGGAAAATGACCAAAATGCCCTTTTTACGCATAAATTCATTTTAAGCATATGTAACCTAAATTTTTACATCTAAACTGATTAGGTAACATTATTAGACATGTTAAGGCATATAATACTTGTCATAGGACTAATTAGGCGGTCTGAACGCGTTTTACGCGAACGACGTATTAAAGTAGCGTAAGCTACCTAAACGGGTCGTGATGGGTCGTAAGCACTTAGGATAGGTTTCGATTTAGAATGTAGGCTTTGTTAAACCATATTACATGAGTTCCTATACTCATTTGGTTTACGAAACCTCATTCTATCCGATCTTCCGATTTAGGTCCGGTTTATTAACGTAGTTACCTATATTAGGTGCCGTTTGATTTCCGTGATCTATCTAGCTTTGCTTGGTTGTTATTCAAGACTTCTAAACATCCTCAAGTGAGTACATAGTCCCCTCTTTTACTGTTTTTCAAACATTTTGGGGTGAAACACATGTGCCTACTTGTTACTTTCGTGCTTTTCATGATTTCGTAACTCATACTTGCTATGTTCATTAGTACACGTATAGTACATGATTTTATCCGTGTTTTTGCTATGTATGTTCATTTGGTGCATACTTAGTACATTGTTTTACATCACATTTCATGCTATGTATGTTCATTTGGTGAATACTTAGTACATTGTTTTACATCACATTTAATGCTATGAATGTTTATTTGTTGCATACTTAGTACATTATTTTTATAAAACATGCTTACATTTTGGTATGACATTTGGTTTGTTTAAATGGGACAAAAATACATTCATTAACATTGATCACGCCGCTTGGTAGTAAGTAATGGTACCATAGGAATTGACAACTCCCGTTCCTGAAATCCTAGGTTTGTTTGGATGGAAGGAATGACTGAATCCAACATACATAGTTTAGATAAACCTTTAATTTCGTTTAAGGGTTTGTCGCCACAGTCGCAAGGCTTGAATGTATGCATTTTAACATTACCGCATAGATGTTTGTATCAGTAAAGCATGCATGGATTTTTACAAAACATAACTTTTGATTTATTCTATGACATTTGTTTTGTGCATATGGTTAGAATAGATATTATTATTTATTTTACCATACATTACATTTGATTAATACATGAACATTTTGACATTGGTGGTTTGTTTAGTAAGTGATTTAAATAACGAGGCGTGTGTAATATGATAAAAGCATGGTGGATACGCCGCTGGTACTTCCTATATATAAGTGCTTTTATGGTATTACATATCGTAGCGTTATTTAAACCATTTCAAGTTAGACATAATACATTTGACACTTATGTCATACCTTCATGAAACATTATTTTGCAAACAACATATTTTATACAAACTCATTTTACTTGGTCATTTATTTATTTGTGCATCTTTCTTTCATATCATCTGATTCCTTATCACTATTTGTATGATTTATAAAAGAAAACATTTTACAAGGTTCATGACAAACTTTTGACAAACATTTTCTTTAAACTTACAAGTCATGAATCCTATTTTAATAAAACCTATGTATCTCACATGCATTTTTATGCTGACGTACCTATTTTCACATGTGTTTTCAGGAGATGATGCATAGGATTGATCAAGATACACTTAGGCGGACTTGGGCTTTAGTGACAATAAAAGATACAAGACTAGTTAATCATGTTATGTATTTTTGTTTTTAAGACATTGTAACCTCTTTTAATTCAATAAAACAAAACTTCAAATTTCCATGTGTTATGAAACAATGATTCTGTTACAACACTCCCCGATGATTCCGCCGCGATTTGTTGTTTTACGCGGTCGGGGTGTGACAAGATGATTAGAAGCATCACGTAAGGAATCGTCATCAGGGTACGGCATAGTGACAAACCTTCGTAATGATGAACCATTGGAAATTAAATAGTTTTCAATTTTCAACAAAGTAAGGTTCTTAATCTGATATTCAGGAAGCACTAAACCTAACAAATCAAAAAATTAACATTATTTATCAAAAGATACATGTTAGTACCAGTATGTTGTTTAGTAATGTATTTATCAAAAGAAATAACAAAGAAACAAAATACAAATCTGGTGTAGTTGAAATTAAAGAACCAGTAGCATTTCTAACTGCTCGACATACAATGGAGTACATATGTTGATCCGTAGTATCAGAACATTCCAGAAAATTTGCATTGTCAGAGAAGATGTTACGAACATTCGTTGATGATGACGATGAATTCTTTGATTTCTTATTATCAAGTATTAATTTTCGAAGCTTACGCCTTTCATTCGGTGAAGTAACTAAATAACAGAGAAAATATAATATGTACGAAACACAAGAATCAGTCCACTTGGAAACATAAAACGGAAAAAAATATACTTATAATCAAATTCAAGAGCTATTACCATTTGTGATATCTGAAAGAGGAGATCTATTTGAGATATCTGAAAAAGGAGTTCTCATAAGAGGACCTACAAAAAAACCAAGTAGAATTATGATTTCAATCTGAAAGCTTATTTTGATTTGGGAAATAATGAGTTAAGAAGTTATAATTTCACTTACTGTGTAAATTTCGTTGAGATGAATTAGTAGCTGTAGAAGATGAACGTGAATTCTTTGACATTGCATACATGAGAGAAGGAGAAGTATTCAAAAGAAGAAAGAGTAAAAGATAAGTAACATTAAAAAAATAGAAGCAAACAGTGGTTTTTAAATTTTGAATTACAATATGTCATACCTAAGGATTAACATATCCTCAATAAATTATAATATTTCATTTTATCATTTTGTAATTAAAAATCATTTCATGAAAAGCAAAATAGAATTGTTTCAAATTATTGAATTACTTATTTCAAGCAATCTATTACATTGATAAAAAAACTTAACAACAAATTTTGTAATCTTTGTGGAATGTAAATCGGGTGTTCATCGGTTAGGTTTATGGTTTATTTGTATATGATTTTTAAAATAAAATATTATTATCTTTATTTAATAAATAATTAAGTTAAACGGTTTTTTTATTCAGTTATCCAAATAAACCAAACAAAACAAATAAAATAAAACGTGGATCCATAAACCGAACAAAAAACCGAATAAAATAGGTTTGCGTTTACGCTTCTTACTTGGTTACGGTTTTTCTAAACACCCTACTTTGAATGACTTAGACAAAATTTGAAGTATATAAATAAGCTATTGAATGAAATTACTTAAATAAATTAATGGGAGAAACAGGCACAAATTAAATATTTTTTATAAACTGTAATATATGACGGATACTTATTAAACCTTAGTGGACAGGGATAACGGTAAAAACCAATAAAGAACAACCACATCCACTAATAATCCTATATAAATTATGAGATAAGATAATAAGATTAAAATTGCTTAAAGATTACAAATGTTTGTAGATAAAAAAGTTGTTATTTGGGTTTATACAATATATATTATAAATTGTTGCTCCTATTCATACACATAAGTTTTAAACATAAATATTGAATATTGAACATCTCAATATTTATTTAACAATATACATTATAATATGCAAAGAAAGGTCATACTCATTATAATATTAGAACATAACAGTATAATAAGCAGATAAGTTTTCAGGAATTCAAAACCACACAAACAGTTCAAAACATAACAACACCAAACACCCAAAAGCAACAAAACAAAAACCATAAGTTCAACGTGGCAACAGCATATGAAATCAACACGTAAATGTATTTGAAAATACAGAGAAACTATTTCTCAATCTTGGGAATCAAAAGCGTCGAAACACCAGCATCTTCATCCTGAGACAGTTCATCACTGATCCGGCGCTTTGTCGAGGAGCAACCTAATGCATCGTCTACATCGCACACTTCACGAATATTGCGTTTTGTTTCATCAGAAGAGGGATTCTTAGTGCCTACAAGTGCTTGGGATGCAGGTGTAATATTGTCATCACAGCATGACATCTCATCCTGATATAAAAAGACAATAAGTATTAACGTTTCAAAAAATTTAGTACAAATAACCAAATTCTTATATTACCTTCATAAGGTCAACAGGAGTAGACAAACTGCAGGAATCTGGAACATCCAACGATTCGGAGTGCTCATGCTTTAAGTACATAATACACAATAACATAAAATACACACAATGGTATAAATCTATTTCAAAACGATATGACTATGAAATGAAAAGAATGACATAATGAAGATTTAAACCTGGTTAAGATTGAATTTGGCGCAGAGCGCGGCTAGGATCTCATCATCGTTAGTGGCCATTGAAATACCATAGTTTTCAACCTGATGCTCAATGTTATAGTCTTTAACACTTATGATGAACGCATACCTCTTTCCAATCAATGTGTCAAAAATCTCAGGATATGGGTTCGGTATCTCTCCAGAATTAACAACCTATGATTTTATAAAAATTAATATAAATTACAATGAGCAGAATGATTCCATAATTGAGAACCTACAATTTTATAAAAAAAATTAATTTTAAATTATATTTACTACATGGCCAAATAACTGAACGCATGTATTTGTTACCTGATCTTGGATTGCAAGTAACTCTTTGGCAGTTTTCTTAAGAATCTTGTAAGCTTCGAAATCAAACACAGTCAAAGACACAGTACCGGAAGAGTCTTGCACCCTAATAGGTATCTTGAAGCTATCAAAGTTAAAAACAAATGAAAACATTAGTATTACTAATAACAAAAGTGTGGTTCATATTAGTATTTATTATAAGGAAATAAAACTGTAATCTCAAACCGTGGAATAGAATAGATGTCGACTCCTTCACATTTATCATTTGTACACACCAAAGATTTTGCATGATCAACATCAAATGAACCATCCACATTTTCTTTCGTTACAAATCTTTCCTCCACACCCGACTTACAGTGGTTACAACCATTGTAATACCAAAGTTTATCATTGCATATAGCTGTGATTGTGCCAAGAACCAAAACCTTCTTTGTCTATCAATATCAAACAAAAATAATAATACTTAGAAAAGACTATAAAAAACTCAGCATGTAAAGTACTTATAAGAAAATACACACCGTTGATATGGTTCCAAGGAAACCAATAAGCATGAAATCAGGGTTATTAAGAAACTCATCTTCAACACTTGAAATAACGTTTGAACCAACATGCTCATTTGATAAAGATGAAGCAGAAATTTTCTCTACATACCTAAACAGATTTATGTGATCAAATTAAAACGTAAAAAGTAAATGTAGGTACAAAATAATACTGTTTAATATTTATATGCATATTACTAACTATACCTCTTCCTAAAAGAGAATATCTCTTCAATGTCAGTGTTAATAAAAAGTCTCTTCAATATAAACAGTGTCAAATTTAAAACATATAAATAAATATAAATATAAATATAAATTACTAAATAAAAAAAATTAAACTAATTAAGTTTAAATTGTACATTTGTAAAGGTTGACCATACCAAAATGACAAAGGATAACAATATATTTATCTCGTTTCTTATCATTCATGTAAGCAAACATGTCAATAGCAAAACCATCCCACAAAGTAACCGGACACTTTTGGCCTCTAAAATATTAACATAATAACATCAAGCAACCTTGTAATGCTTTAAACGTCAAAATGCAACAACTTAATAAAAAGAACTCACTCAAGGTCTTCAACTCTAAGATTAAGTCTCTTGCCCTTGCTCCCATCCTTCTTTGATGTATCCTCTAGATTGAAACATACTTCCACATAACCAATCTAATCTATAAACAAAAGTATATTGTTAAAAGAAAACAACATTAAGAAGAGATAACATGAAAAAAAAAACAATAAGACAAAACAGTACATATATATCATGTAGTGATTTACATACCAATAACTGTATTAACTTCAATTTTATTTTTAACAACATCCTTGAGGTTAACGAAATTAAAACGGTATTTCGGTCCAGACCAGTCAAGGCATTTCTGAACAGAAGTATAGAAATACAGTGATATTTTGTCATTTCTCTTGGTATACTTGGCAGAGGACTTATTAGCAGCAAGAGACGGTTTGGTGATAAGCAGACATTCATCCAACTGAAGGAAGTCTTTGAATTTTCCTAGCATCTTATGCATACAGCTGGCTTGTATCATAGTTCCCTAAGAATATGAAACATCCGATTAAATAAAAAACGTGTTATATAACATTTGGGTATTCATATGTCCAAAAAAATTATAAGACAAATATATACGGTACCATCTCATCCATGAATATCATATCAAGACGATATATTTCATTTTTGTTATCATTCATCATCTTCTTCGAAATGCTAACAATCTTCACTCTAATCGAATAGTTGTTTGAGAATGTATTAAGATCGTTAAGCATGATAACCTTTGCAACCTCCATTTGAAGACTGTACATAAAAAAAGAATAAGCAAAATATATCTATTGCTAAACGTAATATGATAATACAATAAGCATGGATGTTCTTAAAAAAAAATATCAAGGTTGGAATTCAAGCTTACCGATTCTCCATTAAAAAATTTAATTGAATGTAGTGGCAAATGTAATTTCAAAGGTAAGTAGTGTATATGCTTATATGTTGCTTTATTAAAGTAATTAAATATTAGAAATGATATGCAAAG
Source organism: Helianthus tuberosus (assembly GCA_030545235.1). Taxonomy (NCBI): domain Eukaryota; kingdom Viridiplantae; phylum Streptophyta; class Magnoliopsida; order Asterales; family Asteraceae; genus Helianthus; species Helianthus tuberosus. The sequence goes on from CM060354.1 coordinate 122,422,263, forward strand.
TAGGAAAAAAAAAAGAGAGAGAACCTCAATTTTAAATTACTATTTTGCATATTTTGAATTTCAAAATTACTGATATTATCAGTAATTACAGACTTGATTTGAAAGAAATTGTCATGATGACTTTTCTAAATTTTATTTTAACTTTAATTAAGAGATAATAACCGTCAATTTTAAATTCACATTTTGCATAATTCAAATGTCCAAAGCTCAAGAAATTAGCATTAATTACTGATTTGATTTGCAACAAATAATCATCAAGAATTTTTTTATTTTTTAATTTAACTTTAAATTTTATCATGAAAACAATGTTGGAGGAACTCTTATGTCATTGGAATGTAACGATTAGGTTAAATGGTAATTTGATTGTAATTTTAGTTTTCATTTGATAATTTCAATCTATCACTAATTAACACCATCAAAAATAAAAATGTGAGCACTGACTGTTTTTTAGGGAAACCGCTGATGGTCAATATCAATGGATGTCAACAATAAAAAAGTGAGCAGTGGCTATTTTTTTCTATCAGTGGATACCCAACAGTTTTTAAAACACTGATGTTTGGTCAGTCAGTGGTCAACACGAAGATTGAAGAAACAGAGGTTGTATTTCAGCAGTGGATAACTTTTAACAATCAAATGTTTGAACCAACACAGTGGTTGTAACAGGCTTTTAAACAGATGTTGGGGCTTAAACAGATGTTTCGCCTTATATATATCAGTTGTCTGGACTTAAACAGAAGTTTGACCTTAAACAGATGTTTGCCCATAAACAGAAGTTTGGCCATAAACAGATGTTTGCCCTTAAACAAATGTTTGAGCTTAAACAAATATTTGCCCATAAACATCTGTTTGCAAAAAAAAAAAAAACCAATTTCAAGAATACTATACCCAAACAATCAAGATGAGGAGCTTAATAATCATCCAAGTGTGCTTGATTTTTATTTATTAGTATAAAGATGAAACAACTGTTCAATTTATAGTACAGATCAAACCACTGAAGTGATGTGATAAATATTGTTAAATATAAACACTGTTACATATAAACACTGATGTCATAAAAATTGTTACATATAAAACACTGAGGTGATGACATCTAACAACCTAACAGACTATAAAACACTGATGTGAAAAACACTGTTACATATAAACACTGTTAACATAAACAAAGATAGAATAACTAATGTTGATGCTGAACCACTGTTGTTGTTGGACAATGGTTCACCTTTGGTTGATCAGGCCTTTGGTTCATCAGTGCTTGTCTTCAACAGGACTTTGGTCATCATCAGTGATTTGGTCATTGAACAGTGGATGATGTTCATCAGACTTTGTGTACAACCGTCGTTATATCCAACAGTTGTTAGGCGGATCAGTGTTTTGCCTTATTAACTTGTTATAATCACTGTCATTGTAGGAAACTTAGCTGGGTAGTGCTTATTGTGGATCAATGTGCAGCTTCAACAGCCAAATCAACATCATCTTTATCTCCTTCAGCAATATCCACTATGTTTTATTCGGTTCTTGGATCAAACATCTCGAACAGCAAAAAGTACACGTGGAACTAACAGCAAAAAGTACACCTGAAACAGAATCATCGATTAAGAATAAAAAAAAACATGTGGAATTAACAATGCATAGATTAGTGAAGGAAACTTATGGTGCTGATTAAGAAAACTCCGTTTAATTGCTCAAATTGAGATGACGGGTGATCTGCAAGCGATTACAAATGAATGAATGCATCAATAAACGGTAAATCAAAAGGTTACAAATTCCAAAAAATAAATCAGACCAATTGAGGTTACCTTAGTGTTGTGCAATCACTTTGATGTCCATAACAACAGCACCTTCATAAAAAAAAAAGTAAAACTGATTGTAAGATTAAAACATTCAATGACTTACAGTACATGGGTCCAAATGATCTCAATCATGCACTAAAATTCCTATACTCATCTGAGATTGTCTTCCGCTCCCCATCTTAATTTGTCTCTCCACAACTTCAATTGTAAAGAAAAGGGCAAAAATCAAATATATGACTAAGACAACCTCATTGAAAGTGGGACTGTAAATGAGTACTTTACCGAATAACAAAAAGGGATGAAGCCTAAACTTTTGGGCTGGTTTCACCTATCGATAGACCTGAAAACAAAATCAGTTTCTAAACAATGACTTCATGAAACTGAAAATCATTAAAGCAAACACAAATTAAGTAACAACCAACCTTAATTCAAAAGCCTGCAAATATAAAATTGCATCATGAACAAATGAAGTACAACTTGCTGCAAAAATAATAAAGTGTAAAAACAATCTCAAAAACTTCTCTGTAATTAAGTAGTTAAGATACTCAATTTAGTTAACTACATAAACAATGCAACAATGAATTTACCGTCCTTCTCTTTCTCTTTCACATTTCCATCTCCTCAACAATCGTCCGGCAGAGGTTGCTTCTAATCAACAAACTCTATAAAATAATAATAGTAAAAATAAGCATAAAATCTATATATTCTGCTTGGATTGCTAGAATAATAGTATGAAAATTGAAATAAAAACAGAGGATCAAGAAACATAGGAGCATCAAAAATTACTAACATGGGTGAATAAATCAACAAAAAAGCTTGTGAAAGACATAAACTACAAACATATCAAAATCAGTCTACTCGTAATCACATGATACAACAAAGCAAGCATCTGAATAAACAATAACAAAGGAAAGACAAAATCAAAAGCTATAAACAGAGTTATTCATAAATTTCATATATATACAATAATAAAAACATTATTAGAACATACCAGTGTCACCGATTAACAGGAGCTTGTACAAAAGGGTTCATCGAATACGATAAGAAACCCTAGGAGATCTGCTTCTTCTTCTGAGGGTACAAAAGGGTTCATCGTGTTCAGTATGAGAAAATAGATAAAACGAAATAAAATTTCTGAATGAAAAAATAGATCTTACATGATTATACTCTTCTTCAACCACTCGACGGTACATGATTTAGGGTTTCAAACGCAGATGTATCCAATAGAAGTAACCTATGTCGAACATTGTTGAGGAGATGAAAATGTGAAGAATGAGAAGGATGAACATCAGAGAGAAAGGAGATCTTGTATGGAAATGTGAAGATCGATCGGAATAAAGCAGAGCAGAGGGAGAGAGAAAGTGGAAAAACCCTAAATGAATAAATGAGGGAGGAAATAAATAAAAGATTGCAGTTGTACTGTTGGGCGGGAAAAGGGGAAAAACAATGCCCTAATTAAGTGACACGTGGCCCAAATCACTTTCATTTATTATATATAGAGAAAAATGCCCAGATAGTCCCTGTGGTTTCGCCTTATTTCAGCTATAGTCCCTATCTTTCTAAAACTACTTGAATAGTCCATGTGGTTTGCATTTTTGTTCTCGGATAGTCCCTGGGTCTAACTTCAGTTACTTTTCTCTGTTAAAATGATGTGAAATGACAAAAATACCCTTACTAAAAAACAAAATAACTTAATCTATTTAATAGATTTATTTTATGTGGGACCCACTACTTTATAAATAATAAAAAAAACAACCCCAACCCCACCCCACCACCACCCCCACCTTCATCTAGACCAACCATCATCTCCGGTCATCTTCTCCGGCCACCGAAAACTCTCCGACCAACCTGCAACATCCACCGCTGCCGTCATCGTCATTCACAAAATCCCGCACACCACCCTGCACACTCTGTTCATCTTCTCATACGGAAGCATCAACTATAGAGCCATAAACTTTGTTGCCAGTATGAACGAACCGAGATAAGTTTCCGTTTTGACCACTCTCGTCAGAATTCATATCAAGTTCGTCATATTCAAGTATTTCTTTTTTTGGTACACGGTCAACCTCCATCGGAACTACTTTTCTATCTTGGTCAACGCCTTCTTTGCCGATTCTAACAGAGGTATTTGAATCTGGTTGAAGAACGGAACCTGAATCTTGAACTTCAACAGCACTTTGTCCGTTATAGTGATTAGTTAATATGATTTCGTGGGTCCCAGACATCACTGATTGAGCGGGGCTACTAGATTCAAGTGTATCATGTAAAGAAACTTCTTTCTGAATCGCATTGTACCATCGATGAGAAAACGCTAACCCCAGTTGTCATCATCTATTGTTCGTGCAACTCATCATCTCCGATAATCAACCACCTCTGTTCGTGCAACTCATCATCTCCGATAATCAACCACCTCTGTTCGTGCAACTCATCACCATAACCACCACGACCTGCAACTCGACTGCACCTCCGTTACCTCTCGCCGTCACCGTCAATCATCATCACCCTCCATCTTACTCCAACGACCTGTTATAACCTGCCTCCGTTCATCTTCCGGCTGAAGTTTACAAATTAGGTCTTGGTGGCTGAAGTTTACAAATTAGGGTGAGTTGGTGGTGGTTGTGGTGGTGGTGGCGGTGGTGGTGGTGAAGGTGAAAGTGGTAAGAGGGGTGTGGGGATGGATCTGCAGGAAGGGGAAGAAAAAATGATGAAGGTGGGGGTGGGGTGGGGGTGGGGGTGGGGTGGGGTGGGGTGGGGTTGGGGTTGTTTTTTTTATTTATTTATAAAGTAGTGGGTCCCACATAAAATAAATCTATTAAATAGATTAAGTTATTTTGTTTTTTAGTAAGGGTATTTTTGTCATTTCACATCATTTTAACAGAGAAAAGTAACTGAAGTTAGACCCAGGGACTATCCGAGAACAAAAATGCAAACCACAGGGACTATTCAAGTAGTTTTAGAAAGATAGGGACTATAGGTGAAAAAACACTAAACCACAGGGACTATCCGGGCATTTTTCTCTTATATATAATAGATAATAGATTGTTAAAATTAACCCAACCAATTTGTATATCTAGCAGGTACCCTAAAAGTGTAGGAGCTTCATGTTAAAATTATCTATAGCATTGATTGTTAAAATTAACCTATCACATCAGTTATAAAGTCATGTGACCTTCAACTTTCCATTTTTTCATTATCTATAGCATTGATTGTTAAAATTAACCCAATCAATTTGTATATCTAGTAGAGCTTCCGTTTAAAAATCCAGGGTTGGGGAAAAGAACATTGATAGTGTTCAAATCGTATGTATTTAAACCAAATGAACTTAAAATGACAAAAATATCCATGTAATGGAGTTTAACGGACCCAAAGACTTGGTTTAAAAAGCAAGAGACGCTCCAAGCCCCGAGGCGAGGTGCAAAGACGTATGCATCCAATACATGAGGCGCAAGGTATTTATAATACTTTTATATATCTAATATCTTTCTATCATCACATACCCAAATATTAGATATAAATAACCACTGTATTTCATCTATATTAATTTACAAAATTGCTCTCGGTCACTAAAGCACTGTTCAATTTTCTTTCTATTTTCATGATTGGTATAAGGTGACATGTAACCACATCATATACAAGGGTTAATATAATATATTAAAATATTACCATTTGTCAACATTAAACATCCATTAATCATATTATTCTTAATTTTGTGTTAATGATTTTCAGTTTTTTTATATACGTAGTGTTTTTTTCGACTTAGTTATTATTTAGTTACAAATTTTTACGATGATGTTTACGTGTTGGTCTAAATTTTGCGAATTAACATGTTGCAATTTTGACTTGCGCCTCAAGCACGTTTGTCAAACATAACTGCAGAAGTGCTCCACTGGTCGCCTAAATGTGCCTCAAGCGCTTTTTTAAAACCAGGCCAAAAGCGTGACAATGTCCAAGCTTATCAAAACCGTAAAGAAAAACACACTAACAATGTGCACTATTATGTCGCATCAAGGACGACACAATAATTCTAACATATCACAAGAGCGAAAAGGGTAATGTACTGTAGGAACGTAACCCACGGGATAAAATAACATTAATTTAACAAAAGAAAGTTCACCCGCATCTTATGCATACAGTGTCGAAAAAGAGAAGTTTGAAGTCCTATAAAACAAACACCTCGTTAAATAATATAACAAACCATGTTTTTCCTATAGTTGAACAAAATACACGCGCTTTCATGTCAAATAAGCCACTTTTAAAAAGAATCACAAATTTCGTAGGTTATCATATTATTGCATCTACATACATATCTTCCAATATCCAAAGAACTCATGCCCAAAGCAATCTTACTGACCTCATAAATCAAAGTCTTCTAACGAGAAACCAAGTTCAATATTCCAGGCATACGTGTAAAAGGTCAACTATAGTCAAACCTTCATGATGAACTTTGTAGACGTGAGTTGATCCATGACTCCACGTGTTTGAGCTCCTGATCGTTTATCGAATGACCAAGACCCGGATACGCCTGTAATTTGGAGCCACCCATAGTTTAAAAACCAAATGTAATTTACCTAAAATGCCCTTCAACTAGGTCGAAAGAGAAGTTGAAACGCTCATGATATTGCAAATGGGGCAGAGTGAGTAGTACCTTAAATTCACAGTTCATGCCTAACTGTTGAAGGAATGGTGGGCCCGCCTGTCCAGCTTCAAATAACACTGTTCCGTCAGCTGTACCATGAGACCACAATATCGGCGTCTGTACAGACAACCAAACACTCATTAGAAACACAAACTAGTTATGGTTACCTAATAATATTGATTTGAGACAATCATAGAACGTACCCGTTTTGCTTCTGCAGTGATCTGTTCTATTATAGAACTAGTTGAGTTAAAAGGTACCCATCCACTAAATACTGCACCCCCACCAAGAGTTTTTGGATATAGCAGAGTACTAGCCAAAGTCAACGCACCTGCCATGTTCATAATAATGTTAGTGCTGTTTAGTTTACAAACCACAGATGTATACACACTCTGTGTGTGTGAGAGAGAATAGAGAAATATATAGTGAGAGAGAGAGAGACCTCCTTGACTGAATCCACAAAGAAACACATTTTTAGGGTCCATTCCAGCAGCCAACTCCTTGTCAATCATTGAATGCACACTTTGAACTGCTTTAAGCAACGAACTTTCATCCACAGGGGAATTCTGGAGATTTTAACAATTGTACGGCTTTTAGTCTTTCCGTACCACAAATATAGCAGCAACAACAACAACAACCATACCCAGTAAATCCCACAAATAGTAGAACTATTGGTAGGGTCTGGGGGAGGTGGGATGTAGGCAAACCTTTCCTCTATCCTAAGAATAGAGAGGCTGCTTCCTGAGAGACCCCCGGCTCGAAAACAACCAACAGGCAGATAGACAAAGGATGGATAAGTAAAATAGTCTAGCAGTAGTCAGATAGATCATCATCAAGCAATACATAAGCATAGATTCAAGAAAAATCATCATATATTGGCCTACCTAAAGTGTAAAAGAAATCTAGCCCCCCTTCCCAAGGCAAAGCTTTGACACGTCTATACCCTCACCTACAAGTCCTTAACCTTAATCCTACGTCTCCACGAACTCCTATCCTGAACCATGTCCTCAGAGAGGTGCAACTCTACCAAATCTTGCCTAAGTCTTTCATCCCAAGTCAACTTGGGCCTGCCTCTACTCCTCCTTCCTTCCACTGTTATGGTTTCCACCGCTCTAACTGGTTCTGTCAACTGCCTCCTCTTCACATGCCCAAACCATCTCAATCTCCCCTCTTGTAACTTGTCTGATATACTAGCTACTCCTAACCAATTCCTAAAAACCTCACTTCTTATTCGGTCTAACCTCGTGTGGCCACACATCCACCTCAACATCCTCATCTCCGCTACCTCCATCTTACGCGCTTGTGTTTTCGTACCACAAATATAGCAACATATCAAATTATGGTTTAAATTACTAACTTGTCCCTATCCTTACAAGCACACAGTTGAGATTGATTTGGTCCACATTATTTGGATGGTAATTTGGGTAGTTAGCAAATAGTCAAATAATTTCATTTAACTATGTGCCAAGTTAAAAATACGCATTTCTAACGGACATTATCAAGTACAAAGATTTTTTAGGAGTTTCTGTTTCTACTTTTTTATTGTTTCTAATTTTACCACAGAATATCAGCTCAACGTTAGTCATACTAATCATATATATTCCATCATGTCAAAATAATATTAAAAATAGTATAATCACATATCAACATTAGTCACGAAACAAACCGCTTTAAATTATTATTGTTTTTCAAAAATGACCATAGGCATCAGCAAGGGTAAATTATTGTGGCTCCGCTCCACACATAATCGCTAACAGAAAAAGTTATTAGAGCATCTACAATGGGGTTGCCCCCAAAAGTGCAGAACACCCCCCCCCCCCCCCCCACACACACACACACACATATCTTGGGCAGCCTTCTGAAATGTATATGATACTGGGATTCCATAAAACTAGGAGACCAAGATCAATACAGAAGGAAAATAACTTACAGCTGTTATAGGGATCTCAGGAATGTCGAACCATGAAGGCATCTTAGCGCCATCTGCAACAGTGGTTAAGATATTATAATAGTATGAAAAGTCCAAAACGATGAATGCTAGCAAATCACTAGAACAGTGAGACACGGTATACACCGATGATAACACCATTACACCAAACAACACAATTATTTTGAAATCATAAACATCAAAAAAATGACTGTGCATGCTTGCACTATACAATGCCAATGTCTAGGGTTGCTTGTACCATACAACTTCCCTGAATTTGTGATTTTGTAGAATGACTAGGCGCCCACGCACAGCCCAGAGCAGCCATACTGCGTTGCGTCCATCAAGGCGCACAAGCACAAATTCCGGCCAAATTATGCATAAAACCGTCGGAACGGGTCTTAAACATCCAAAAATGGCCCGAAACCAGCCTTAAATCAGGCCGAAAACACATCTAAAACCACTAAAAATGGCATGTTTATACAGTGCACCATGCTTAAAAAGCCCTCGCTTTTTAAGCGCATTGCGTCTAGGCCCAAGGCTCACCCTCTGCGCCTTCGTCTACCTAGGTGGAACGATAGCATGCTCATTTTAGACCCCATCTGCAGTATCCCAACATTTAAACATTTGGCATGTCTAAGTACTCTAAATATGTATCATAGTACCCTTCCTATTTGGGTATGTTAATGGTGAATCTCTCACTCATCCGTATGACGGCAAACCGATGATAAGACCAAACAACACAATTGTTCTGCAATTAAAAGATGTTTTTGATTTTGGATGCTTGCACTGTACAATGCCAATGCTTAAAGTTGCTTGTAAGTTGTACCATACAATTTCGGTGAAATTTCAGATACCACCGCATAATAACATTCTAATTTTACAGCCCATAAGCAATACCAATCAAAATTCAAACAAACTGTATGTCTAATTACTCTAGATATGGATCACAGCACTCTTCCTACATCAAAAACATCTTCTATCTTAACTTTTGCACTCTAATTCTACCTGCCAAGCTTTTGTTAGCACCATCAAAAGAGTTAACAAGCTATCTTCTTCCCTCACCACATTATCACACATGAAACCCACCAATTTTAAATTTACCATAACAAACAAACATACCCAATAAAATACCACTCATAAGAAAGCTAGAGAGGGCAAACATTTCCTCTATCCTATGACCCCTGCTCCAAAAACCCCTTTTTGTTACATGTACAATATAATAATCCAAATAACATAAAATATGGTTAAGGGAATCAGAGCAACAAGCGTACAAAAATACTAATAATGATTGTATTAAACTACCACTAGTAAACTTAAACTATAGTAGCAACAAATAAAAGAGCAAAAGAGTAACACCAACTTAGTGTTGTAAAAATCGCTAGGCGCTAGTTGGCCAGTGGGGCACCGACTAGCGATTGATTGGGATAAACAGGGATTGAGCAGACGAGAATTTGTATATGTAATATTTCAAACTTATATATACACACACATAGATATGAATACAATACAACAAAGTTCACATAGTACAATTCAGACATAAACAATTGAACTTAAACATAACAAATCAAGTACTTACAAACTAAAACAAAAAAATATAATTTCAAATACTTCAAAAAAAAAAAAAATTATGGACCGATTTGGTCCGACTAACGATTAATAGGTCCGAGTAGGTGAAATTTAATCAGTGAACCATGATTTCCAACTTGGTTTAAAAAAGCGCGAGGCGCTCCGAAGCGTTTTGGTTCCAAAAGCTTTAAGCGAAGCTTCAAGCGCGAAGCGAGAGCTTCACGTATACGAAGCGTCAAAAAAAAATTGTACACATCAATATGACCTATTCTACTTGTTAATCAATAATAAACACAAAAAATGATTAAAAAACACACTTAACACATAAAAAACATAGTTAAAACATAAATTAAAGTCGAACCACACTTAAAACATAAACATAAAAATAGTCTTTAATCTTTAATCGCAGGAGAAAAGGAAGGGAGCGGCTGAATATGTTAAAAGATAGCTAAAGTTCTTTTTTTTAGGGTAAAGAAGTAGCGGCCTCATTTAAACCCTATTTAAAGACTATTGGGCCTAAATAAATGGCCCAAATGTGACCTGATTGGGCTGAAGCGTCGCCTCAAACCAAGGTCGCTTCGCGCTTAAAGCTCGCCTCAAAACGCTTCACGTGTTGTGACGCCTCAGAGCAAAAAAAACGACATTCCCAGCGCTTCAGCGCCTCACGAAAGCGAGCTTTTTTAAACCAAGATTTCCAATTGATCGGCCGGATTTTACAGCAAGACAACCCTAAAAAGTATCTATCCGCTCCGCTAAAAACGTCTACACATCAAGAGAAAAGTTTAGGAAAAGCTAAGGCGTCAGACAAATCAAACACTCCCAAAAGTCCATAACCTTAATCTGAAGTATTCATACCATGATCACGTCGAGGTGCAAGTTGCAATTTACAATAAGATCAACAAAACCCTAACCGTAAATCCAGCAAATACACATTACGCGCACATACGATCGATCACCAAACACCACAAATCAAACATACAGCTCGGAATAAATTGGTTAATTAACGATTGGGACTTACTATTACAAGTAACAGGTTGAAATGGGGCCGAAGGGAAAGACCAGCGAGTGTTGGCTAACTGGCGGGAAGTGAAGACAGATTTGATGGGCTCATTGGCTGGACCGGAGTCACCTAGACCGTGTAGCCATAGGATGAAGCTTCGAGACGCCATTGACGAGGAAGTAATAGCTGACTGTGAAGGAGACGAGAAGAATATTGTGAAAATGGTGATGGAGAGAGTAAGGGCAAGGAGGGCGACTGGTTTTATTGCGAATTGTAATATGGAAGAAGGCTTCATTTTGATATGGTCTTTATAACATGGTATGGTACAACTATATAGTTGTTGGGATGAGGAAATGGTAATCTGGCCCCGGTCTGGTATTGAATTTACTTAATCGGGTACATTTTTTGTATCGATTTGGTACCAACTTTTGAGATTTTTGATACTGGTTAGGTACCAGTCCGGTATCGGTATTTACCGGTTTTTATCCTCAAATTCCGGTACCATATCGGTACCGGTACCAAACTGTACCGTACTGGGTATATTCGGTACCGATACATGTTTTGGTCAAAAATCACACAAGGATAATGTAACCAAATCTGATTTTTGTGAGGTTAGATGCTTGGTTAATTGAACAAATGTATGAATGAATAGAAAATGAAATCAACGATGAACATCGAGATTTATACGAGGAAAAATCCCTTGATCTTTAGAAGATCTCCGGCATAAAAAACCTCGGGTGATGGAAACTACCGATCACCAACTATATTGCATAAAAAGATTACAACTTTGGAAGATATTGAGCTTGTTACAATGAATTCTAGTGTGTGTGTGTTCGAGAGCGAGTAGCAGAGGTGTTGGTGTCGAAAATTAGTTGTGTTCTATCAGCTCAATACCCCCTAAATAAGCTAACAAAAAGTCCTATTTTCTAGGAAGACCATGTCTACTCCATAACCGTTAGTGGAAAATGGCACATGTAGCATAAAGAACGAATATTCCCCTAAATTCCAGCTGAAAGTTAGCCCACTACGTCCATTATCTGCATATAAACATTAAAAACGTGACAATTGTTAGAAATCATAAGTTCTGTTAAGGATCCTGGATCCTCAGACTGTGGATCCTCAGACTCCCTGCATAATCCGTTAAGGATCCGTGATCCATGCCCAGTCTCAGGATAGATGATCCTTAGCATAAAATCCATGCCCTAACAATTGCCCCCAATATGGCAGTTGTGATAAGGATTCACAGCTGTCATATTTCCGTGAAGCGGACTAGCCGTTGCTGCTGGTAACTAGTCGTTACACTACCTTTCGTCACTGATAAGACCTGCTATAATCATCATTGCAAAATATAGAGTTAGAGATAACTCCTCAAATGCCTTTATAGACCAAAAGATCCTTCTGTTTGTGGAAGATGAATCCTTCTACAGCGTTCGCTATAAACCTTCCTGCATTTTAATTTCTGCATAGACACTTTAACTGTTAGATAGCCATGTCTGGCCTGGATGGATGGTCCACGGTTTTGCTGGTGAAATCCAGGCCAGATGATTTTGATACATAATGAATGGGTAATAACATTAAACTTTTTTGGTTACATCTGTTGTTGTTTCTTCCCTCTTTATGTTTCATTTATGCTTTCTATTTTCAAAGGTATCATCTCCAAACAACAGGAAAGTTATTGGAAATCTGATGATAATGTTAAACTTTTTACAGAAAACTTGAAGTATTCAGACAAATGTGGATTAATGATCCTTAACCAAAAAGGACAAGAGACAACTTGCAGCTTAGAAAAAGTTAGATTATTGTGACAACCCGCACTAAACCAGGTATCCGTACGACTTAATTAATGATTAATTACTGCTTAATTACTGTGCTTGTTTGAACTAGCTGATGAACTGCTACTTGATATCTGATACATGTACTTACTTGCATCATACTTGCTTGCTGTCACTACATTATTTACATACTGAACCTTAGTGACAAACATGATGCACAAAAAGCACAGTAGCACAATACACGGATAACCTATTGAACATGCTGATAAAGCCAGCATCAGGCAAACACTGCCTCCAAGGCCTATAGAGCCTGAGATATTTTGCTACACTAGTAGTGAGTGTAGGGACATAAGGGTTGTGGAACTGCGTCTCTAGGAATAAGTCACTATGACTGGATGTGCCTAAAACGTACTCTAAGTACAAAACTCAGCACTTTACAAAATAATTCAGCTTTTAGCTAACTAATAAAGTGCCAAAACATGAGAAGAATAACACTAGACACTTTCCAAAGTGTCAGGAATAAGTTGTGTCACTAAAAGTAACAATAACGACACTTTAAAGCTTTGTTAACGCTTTAACGGATTACTATCCAACCGAACAACCGGGCGTTACCCGAAACATGAAAATATTGCTATTTTCACTATTTATCTTTTTCTGAGCCAGTTAGGGTCCCTGAATACCCTAACACCCGCTTTAAAGCACTAAACATCACTAACTAAGTTAAACACTTAACTAACTTGTTTAACCAAACTAAGTCCTAACTATCTAGTTGATTTCGAACCAAGGACCCCCCCCCCCTGAACCGAAACCGTCCCCTAGGGGACACACTTGTACCTCATTGATTTGTTTAATCTAGTATGCTTAATATCAACTAGACATAATTTCCTTTGGTTAATACACATGAAGTTAGTCTATAAGTTAGAACCATAACCCACTTGATCATTATCATCTCACAACTCACCACTCATATCTCTCCCTCTTGCTCTCTAACTCTCGGCCGAACCCCCCTATAACCACCCACCCATTTTCGAGTTTGATCATCATCATTCCAAGCATCTACAAACATCAAGGGTCACGTATTAGGAAGCTTGGAGCAAGCGGAACGCGAAGGACCTCTTTCTTTAGCTTTTATCCACGCCATTTTCGTCAAGATCCTTCCCTAGCCTTGAGCTAGAGGTATAATGTTTAAATCTCTATATTGAGCTAATCTAAAGTGGTTAAAAGGATTTGTATCGGTTAAATCACGTTAAAATGCAAAATGATGCACAAAAGTCTACTAAAAACACTTAAAATGGTGGTTAATAGCTCATGTGTTGTGTAAATGTTGTAGTAATTGAAACTTGTTATTATTGAGACCCGATCTATGATTGTGGTAGCTCGGATCACCATTTAACCCGATGTAGTCATGTTCTTGGATCATGACATAAGGTTACATTAGAAGATACAAGGGTTAAAAGGTGAAACTCTACCACACATAAAACATGAACTTGTGTAAAAGTATTTCTACTTGCAAAATAGTGTTTAAAACTAGCAGATCTACGTATCTGCAAGTGGTATTTTCAAAGGACCAAGCGTTAAAGAAATCATGTTTTCTAAAAGACGGATCTTACAATAACAAGTATGATATTTAGAACACACAAGTGTGTAAACACTTGTGTAACACAAATTTCGACAAAATAACTATCTTTGTAAAAATGGTCAAGAAGTTGTAAAGACGGAACTACTCTAAAAACAAGACTTTTACGAAACCGGCTTTATTTATATAAAGACCCACTAAAGGTAATGGGATTTACCTCATATTTTCGGAAAAACTACAAGTTCATGTAATATACGAAATTTGTATATTTTGACTAGTTAAAATGTTGAAATATTGTTTGATGACGTTGAGAAGATTGTTGATTTGATTTGTAAAAGAAAATGATACGCTTGAAAGCGTGGTCACCTCCAGTTACAGAGGAAACTCTGGCGAAATTTTTCTAAAAACCTAACACTTAGAACTAATTTCACTACAAGTGTTAGAATTATTTTTGGACATGTTTTCAAAATATAAATTTCGCCATGACTTTATTTACTAAATATTCGGAGGTGGGATTTTCACAAAACTTAACGTGATAAATATATATATTTTCACACACTGTTATGATTATTTTGTGAAAATACATAGATATTATTTTTAGAGTAAAAATAATATTTACGAATGTTAACGAATCCAAAATAATACGAACGCTTTCACCATGAATATATAAGTTACATCGGTAATTATATTACCACTCGATTGTTAAAACGTAACTTACGCACTTACGGAAATATAATTTGAACGCACATGTATTGAATCCCCATCCTTGGGAAGGAGATTAACTACCAAGTATATACAGAACACGAAATAGTTGTCTAACTATTTCCCAAAGACTTAAACTATAAAGCTAAGGCACGGCCGTCCGTCTAATAGAATTAGCACTTGTAGGTCGTCGCACAGCTTTCTGATTTGGAGTACTTGGTAGAGACGCACCGACTGTGAGTTCATGTCCCCCTTTTCTCTAACTGTTTTCAGTTTTCTTAACTGCGGGGGTGGAATACATGTTACTATGATTACGAGTACTTTATACACGGTATGGTTAGCGTAAGGAGGTTTATTACTCAGATCATGTGAGTGGGTAGGAGCAATATGAGGCCATTAGTCCTCATGTCGGGACCGAAGGACAGGAGCGGTAGATCTATCTGGGTGTAGCGAGCCCAGCCCCAGGCCAAACTAGAAACGGACCTTGGGGTGACTTTGTCCACATACTAATGCCGTGGCGAAATCTGCTAGGTTTGAGTCTCCCTATTTGCACTTCACATATATCAGTGGCCTTGCAAACCATTGGTGATCACAAGTCCCCTTATTTGCTACATACCACGACTATTTTTATACCCACAACGGTTTACTTACTCACTTACACATGAACTCGCTCAACATTATTGTTGATTTTTCAACTTACATGTATTTCAGGAAATTAACGAGATCTGGCACGGTATGGCATGTTTTCCGCTGCACTAGTTTCCGAGGTCATCCGGGGTTTAGGGGATGTGTCTCTTTCCTGGACAAGACACAATCCTTAAACCATGTCTATGTTATGTTTTAAGTTTGTAATGTCTGTTGAACAAGATAATGGATGTTAGGGTATGTTCCCGTTAAACAATGGTACTGTATTTGGTTTTCAAAACTTAATGGATGATCTTGCATATTTTTAATTCATATAGCTTGGTTATGATTAAGCTATGGTATTAAGAAGTCACACCAAAATTAACCACGCTTCCGCAAAGCCAGGGTGTGACAGCTTGATATCAGAGCTCTGATCATAGCGAACTAGGATTCTTTCTCGAGTCTAGACTATGATCACTAGGGCTCTCACGAAAACATTTTACCGCATACCACTTAAGTCCAGATCCAAAACTTTTTACAAACAAATGTTGAGCACATTTTATTATTTATAGGCTCAGCCTGGAGGGTTGAGGCTCGGTCTGGAGGATCGAGGCTCGGTCTAGGTGACCGAGGTAGTTGAGCACGTTGATTTATTATAGGCTCAGCCTGGAGGGCTGAGGCTCGGTCTGGAGGATCGAGGCTTGGTCTAGGTGACCAAGGTAGTTGGCTAGCAAGGCTAGGAAGAGTAGGCTCAGTCATAAAGGCTGAGGCTCGGTCAAAGGGGACCGAGGCTCGATCTAAGTGGTCGAGGTGGAGGATAGAGCAGTCTTCGAGACTGGGAGGAATTTGGCTAGTAAGACTAGGAGAATTATGTGATACCTTACTTGGTGACTTATGTGATTATCTGATTGTATGACTGATTATTTGAGCATATTTGTGTTTATGTTACAGACTCATGGATTCCGCCGGTACTGGCGATTCGGACACTACCGGACCCATACCTATCGTATCTGATGACCTCACATCCTCCGAGCACGAGGTGTACACATCTGACTATACCAGTACTGACGAGGATGATTTCCAGCCCTTCGCACTACCCGATGGTGCTGATGAGCCTGCAGATGACCTTCCCGCTGAGTACCTACCTCTAGTAGAGATTCTGGCCCCTATACCCTTAGCCGTTTATCCAGCATATGATTTTCCTCTCGACGCCGAGGCTGATGGCGATGTTGACCTGTTTGAGGATTAGCCTTTTGAGGATGAGATCCAGGGCGAGGCCCTTCTTCCTGCGGACGATCTTTTGATGATCGCTGACGTTCCTGCTGAGGATTCGCCAGCACATTCTCCTGTCCCAGACTCCTTCGAGTCTGTGGCATCCGCACCTTCCCACACGTTGAGCGCACAGCACTTTGCGCATGATTCTGATCCTGACCAGGCATCCTCTGTTGCACCTATACCCAGCTTTGAGTTTGACCATGATGACATAGAGGATTCTGATCCTATCTTTCCCCCGGGATACGACCCTGATCATGAGATCGAGTTTATACCTATGGATCAGCCCATGGAGGATCCAGCTGACCCAGTAGACCCTGTCGATCCAGAGTTTGACTTCGAGATGGCTTTTGATGACCTTGAGCCTGTCGTCGCTCCTGAGCAGGCAGCCACTCTAGACCCCATACTTGAGCATGATCCCTTACATGCTGACATCCCTATTGAGCCTGTTATAGCAGACCCACTTGTTGATGATCTCCCCGTGGATGTTCCTTTGTTAGTGGGCGATCATGTTGCTGTTGATCCTGTTGTTCCTCTACCTGTTGTTGATATACCCGTTGACCATCCTGTTGAGCACATTGCACCTGTTCACCCTTTTGTTGCACCTGATCCCATCCCACTAGAGCCCGAGCATGCACTGTTCGCGGCACGCATGGATCCACCAGATGAGCATGCACAGCACGGTTGGATACCTGCTGATGAGGATGTTCCACCTTTTCCCCCTCAGATCCCTGATACACGACATGTTGATTTTTCTTTTCAGGTTCCACAGTTTGTACCTCCAGCGAGGCCTGGAGAGGGTTCTTCCGCCCATCCTATTGGGCATGTACCGATGTCTATCCCCTTCATGCCCCAGATGTCATCTGTTCCACCCTCTGTTGCTCCATTTCATGTGGCACCTTTCGACCCCACCAGTGAGCCGTTCCTTTGGGCACCAGACTCTGGTATGCCACCTACTGACCCCTACCATTCTTTTCACAGGGGGTATACTATCGAGGACGTTTTGATGTCTTTTGTCGCTCAGCACGAGTCACACACGCAGCGCATCCAGGAGCTTGAGAGAGCTCAGCTGCCACCGTGTCCGTGCCATGGTCAGACACACTCTCCTCTGCAGCCATTTCGACCTTTACCACCAGATTATGCTGCCCGTCTCTTTACACTAGAGCAGCAGGTTGCTTCTATCATTCGTACTCAGCAGGCTATGGAGGCGGACTGGCTCCAGTTACGTCGTTTGTTTTACACCCACTTTCCTCCTCCTCCACCACCATCTGTATATAGCTCATCAGTGCTGTTTGGGTAGACGAGAGTGAGAAGGCGGCGATTGCTTTTGACTGCACAGCATTTTTGGGAGACTACTTTATGATTCTGACTTTTGTTGACATGTATTTGATGTTGTATTGACACTGATGTAGTTTTTGGACAGGGGTGATGTAGCCCCTAGTTGATTGATGATTGTATGACACAGGGATGTACTGATACACTTACTATGTGGTCTCGATATATGGCAATCGCAGTATTCTCACCATATTTGATTCGCTTGATTGCTTATTTGTATTTTTGTGACATGGGATGATGTGTGATTGGTATTTGTGATGTGTTGATGACATGAGATGTTATGTGCTATTACTATTACTATATACGTACGTTTTACTATGGCCTGACCAACTTAAACCATCTTTTAGAAGATGCCGCCAAGACGTGAGACACGCATGCCTACTAATGAGGCAGAACTACAACAAGTCATTGCTGCTGCCATAGCATAGTATGCAGCATCTCAGCCCGGAACGAGCGGAAGTATTAACCAAGGCAATAACAATCCACCTCACGGATGCACTTTCAAGCAGTTTCTAGACTGCAAACCGGTCAACTTTGATGGCACTGGAGGTGCTGTCGCCTTTGTTCGTTGGGCTGAGAAAACCGAATCTGTTCTTCGCATGAGCAAGTGCGCGCTGGATCAGCAAGTCACCTACATCTCAGGGCTGTTTCTAGATGGAGCCCTCTCCTGGTGGAATCTACAAGTACAGACACTAGGCGAAGCTGCCGCCTACGCGCTAACCTGGACCGAATTGAAAGAACTTATGCGTAAAAAGTACTGTTCTCGCGCAGAAATCCAGAGGTTGGAGACCGAGTTTTGGCATTTGAAAATGGACGGTCCAAAGATCGCAGAATACGTTCAAAGGTTCCATGACTTATCGCATGTGGTACCCTACATGGTCACTCCTGAGTTCAAGAGAATTGAACGCTTCATTTGGGGACTAGCTCCTCAAATCATAAGCATGGTAACCTCATCCAAGCCTGCCACTATTACTGAGGCGATTGATTTGAGCGTGGCTCTCACAGAAGAGGCCATTCGCCTGAACAAGTTTGATGATGTTGAGCACAAGAAGAAAGAGACTCATGTCGAGTCATCGGGAGGTAGCAAACGGAAGTTCTCAAACTTCAAGCAGGGCGCCAGTGTGGCGGTTAAGAAAGGAGGATCAGCTGGTAGTGGAAAGAAAGGAAAAGGATACCAGGGCACCCAGCCCAAGTGTAATACCTGCCAACGCCACCATACTGGACATTGTAATGTGAAAATATGTGAAGCATGTGGAAAGCTGGGCCACTCGAAAGATTCTTGTTGGGCTAGTGCTGGCCGGGGAGGCCAGGGAGGATTTGGGAATAGAAATAATAACCGTGGCGGTATTGGAAATCGCCCACAGGGAAACAATGGAGGAGACGGAAATCGAGGCAACAATGCTAACCAAGCGGGCGCTGTGAATCGTAATCAGAGGAATGATCAAGCTGGTGGAAACGGGCAAAGACTTGGATGCTATAACTGCGGTGATATCGGGCATTTTAAGAAGAACTGCCCAGAGTTAAACCAAGCCCGGGGAAGAGTGTTCCAAATCGAAGCTAGGGAAGCGCGCCAGGACCCCAATGTTGTTACGGGTACGTTCCCTGTGAACCAACGCTATGCATCCGTTTTATTTGATACTGGTGCCGATTATAGCTTCGTATCGTTAGAATTTAAGAATATACTTGGGTTAGCCGCTAATAAGTTAGATATTCCCTACTCGATCGAATTGGCCAATGGGAAGTTGGTAGAAGCCAATGAAGTTATCAAAGGTTGTGTGATCGAATTAGGAGAGCGTGAGTTTGCTTTAGATCTACTACCAGTCCAGTTGGGAAGCTTCGACGTGGTAGTAGGAATGGATTGGTTATCAGGAAACAAGGCTGAGATAGTATGCCACGAAAAAGTTGTTCGTATCCCAACCGAAGATGGCGAAACAATTGTGGTTCACGGAGAGAAGCGTAACACGCCGCTAAGATTTATCAGCTGCCTGAAAGCGCGAAAGCGTTTGCAAAAGGGATGTGTTGCCTTCCTGGCACACATTGTGGATAAGAAGGCTGCTGAGCCAAGAATCGAAGACATTCCTGTCGTGAGGGAGTATCCAGAAGTCTTCCCGGAAGACTTACCCGGACTGCCACCTCAGAGACAAGTAGAGTTTCACATCGACTTAGTTCCAGGCGCCGCGCCTGTGGCTAAAGCACCTTATAGACTTGCTCCGTCTGAGATGCAAGAACTGTCAACACAACTCCAAGAGTTGTTAGACAAGGGTTTTATCCGACCAAGCTTCTCGCCTTGGGGAGCTCCGGTCCTGTTTGTCAAGAAGAAGGACGGTAGTTTTCGTATGTGCATCGACTACCGGGAGCTGAACAAGCTGACGATCAAGAATAGATACCCTCTGCCAAGAATCGATGATCTGTTTGACCAACTTCAAGGTTCAAGCTTTTATTCAAAGATCGATCTTCGATCTGGATACCATCAGTTAAGGATACAAGAAGAGAGTATCCCAAAGACAGCCTTCAGAACTCGTTATGGGCACTACGAGTTCCTTGTTATGCCGTTTGGTTTGACAAACGCACCTGCAGTCTTTATGGATTTGATGAATAGAGTTTGCAAGCCGTACTTGGACAAGTTCGTGATTGTGTTTATCGACGACATCTTGATCTATTCAAGAACAAAGGCCGAGCACGAACAGCATCTAAGAGCTATTTTGGAGCTGCTAAAGAAGGAACAGTTGTATGCCAAATTCTCCAAGTGCGAATTTTGGCTACGTGAAGTCCAATTCCTTGGGCACGTGGTAAATGAAGATGGAATCCACGTGGATCCAACAAAGATCGAGGCAATCAAGGATTGGGAAACGCCAAAGACGCCAACCGAGATTCGGCAATTCTTGGGTTTGGCTGGCTATTATCGAAGGTTCATTGAGGATTTCTCAAAAATCGCTCAACCATTGGCGCTCCTCACCCAGAAAGATAAGAAGTTTGATTGGGGAATCAAACAGGAAGAAGCATTCCAGATACTGAAGGATAAGCTCTGCAATGCGCCAATCTTAGCACTACCAGAAGGTACTGATGATTTTGTGGTATACTGCGACGCATCGCGTCAAGGATTAGGTTGTGTGTTGATGCAACGCCAAAAGGTTATTGCTTACGCATCGTGTCAACTGAAAGTGCACGAAAAGAACTATACGACACATGATTTGGAACTTGGCGCAGTGGTATTTGCACTAAAGATCTGGAGACACTACCTTTATGGTACGAAGTGTACAATCTTTACAGATCACAAGAGCCTACAGCATATATTCAACCAGAAGGAGTTGAATATGAGGCAAAGACGATGGGTTGAGTTGCTGAACGACTACGACTGCGAGATAAAGTATCATCCAGGGAAGGCGAATGTGGTCGCCGATGCCCTAAGTCGTAAAGAGAGAATCAAACCCATAAGGGTTAGAGCTTTGGAAATGATTATCCAAACCGATCTTTCCTTGCGCATTCGTGCCGCGCAAAAGGAAGCTCTCAAAGAAGGAAACCTTGAAGAAGAAAATCTCCGTGGAATGGAGAAGCTTTTGGTACCAAACGAGGAAGGAACGTTACGCTACGAGAAAAGGATTTGGGTTCCTCTGTTTGGTGGTTTAAGGAAAGTTATATTTGATGAAGCTCACAAATCACGGTACTCTATCCATCCTGGAGCGGATAAGATGTACCAAGATCTCAAAGATTATTATTGGTGGCCTAGGATGAAAGGCGATGTTGCTGTTTACGTGAGCAAATGTTTAACGTGCGCTAAAGTTAAAGCCGAATACCAGAAGCCTTCAGGACTTCTGCAACAACCCGAGATTCCCAAGTGGAAGTGGGAACAAATCTCCATGGACTTTATTACGAAATTGCCAAGAACGCCAAGAGGCTATGACACTATCTGGGTGATAGTGGATCGATTAACGAAGTCAGCACACTTCTTACCTATCAGAGAGAAGGATAACACGAGCAAATTGGCCGAAATATACATGAGAGAGATCGTCACGCGCCATGGAGTACCTCTCTCAATCATCTCTGATAGAGACGGAAGATTTGTGTCAAGGATATGGCAATCCTTCCAAGAAGCCTTTGGCTCACAATTGAATCTGAGCACTGCGTTTCATCCGCAAACTGACGGCCAGAGCGAGCGAACGATACAGACTTTGAAAGACATGCTGAGAGCGTGTGTTATGGATTTGGGCGGTAGCTGGGATAAGCATTTACCTTTGGTCGAATTTTCATACAACAACAGCTACCACACCAGTATTGGTGTCGCGCCATTTGAAGCCCTTTACGGACGCAAGTGCCGATCACCTCTATGTTGGGCTGACGCAGGTGATAGGCAGCTTGCTGGTCCCGAAATCGTCCAAGAGACGACAGACAAGATCGCGCAGATTCTTAAACGCATCGAAGCAGCTCGCCACAGACAAAAGGCCTATGCGGATCCAAACCGGAAACATGTGGATTTCCAAGTTGGAGAAATGGTGTTATTGAAAGTCTCACCCTGGAAGGGTGTGGCACGCTTTGGGAAGCGTGGGAAGTTAAATCCGCGCTACATTGGTCCCTTCAGAATTCTGGAAAGAATAGGACTAGTAGCATACAAGTTGGACCTACCTGCTGAACTAAGTGGTGTTCACGATACATTTCATGCTTGTTACAATGAATTCTAGTGTGTGTGTGTTCGAGAGCGAGTAGCAGAGGTGTTGGTGTCGAAAATTAGTTGTGTTCTATCAGCTCAATACCCCCTAAATAAGCTAACAAAAAGTCCTATTTTCTAGGAAGACCATGTCTACTCCATAACCGTTAGTGGAAAATGGCACATGTAGCATAAAGAACGAATATTCCCTTAAATTCCAGCTGAAAGTTAGCCCACTACGTCCATTATCTGCATATAAACATTAAAAACGTGACAATTGTTAGAAATCATAAGTTCTGTTAAGGATCCTGGATCCTCAGACTGTGGATCCTCAGACTGTGGATCCTCAGACTCCCTGCATAATCCGTTAAGGATCCGTGATCCATGCCCAGTCTCAGGATAGATGATCCTTAGCATAAAATCCATGCCCTAACAATTGCCCCCAATATGGCAGTTGTGATAAGGATTCACAGCTGTCATATTTCCGTGAAGCGGACTAGCCGTTGCTGCTGGTAACTAGTCGTTACACTACCTTTCGTCACTGATAAGACCTGCTATAATCATCATTGCAAAATATAGAGTTAGAGATAACTCCTCAAATGCCTTTATAGACCAAAAGATCCTTCTGTTTGTGGAAGATGAATCCTTCTACAGCGTTCGCTATAAACCTTCCTGCATTTTAATTTCTGCATAGACACTTTAACTGTTAGATAGCCATGTCTGGCCTGGATGGATGGTCCACGGTTTTGCTGGTGAAATCCAGGCCAGATGATTTTGATACATAATGAATGGGTAATAACATTAAACTTTTTTGGTTACATCTGTTGTTGTTTCTTCCCTCTTTATGTTTCATTTATGCTTTCTATTTTCAAAGGTATCATCTCCAAACAACAGGAAAGTTATTGGAAATCTGATGATAATGTTAAACTTTTTACAGAAAACTTGAAGTATTCAGACAAATGTGGATCAATGATCCTTAACCAAAAAGGACAAGAGACAACTTGCAGCTTAGAAAAAGTTAGATTATTGTGACAACCCGCACTAAACCAGGTATCCGTACGACTTAATTAATGATTAATTACTGCTTAATTACTGTGCTTGTTTGAACTAGCTGATGAACTGCTACTTGATATCTGATACATGTACTTACTTGCATCATACTTGCTTGCTGTCACTACATTATTTACATACTGAACCTTAGTGACAAACATGATGCACAAAAAGCACAGTAGCACAATACACGGATAACCTATTGAACATGCTGATAAAGCCAGCATCAGGCAAACACTGCCTCCAAGGCCTATAGAGCCTGAGATATTTTGCTACACTAGTAGTGAGTGTAGGGACATAAGGGTTGTGGAACTGCGTCTCTAGGAATAAGTCACTATGACTGGATGTGCCTAAAACGTACTCTAAGTACAAAACTCAGCACTTTACAAAATAATTCAGCTTTTAGCTAACTAATAAAGTGCCAAAACATGAGAAGAATAACACTAGACACTTTCCAAAGTGTCAGGAATAAGTTGTGTCACTAAAAGTAACAATAACGACACTTTAAAGCTTTGTTAACGCTTTAACGGATTACTATCCAACCGAACAACCGGGCGTTACCCGAAACATGAAAATATTGCTATTTTCACTATTTATCTTTTTCTGAGCCAGTTAGGGTCCCTGAATACCCTAACACCCGCTTTAAAGCACTAAACATCACTAACTAAGTTAAACACTTAACTAACTTGTTTAACCAAACTAAGTCCTAACTATCTAGTTGATTTCGAACCAAGGACCCCCCCCCCCTGAACCGAAACCGTCCCCTAGGGGACACACTTGTACCTCATTGATTTGTTTAATCTAGTATGCTTAATATCAACTAGACATAATTTCCTTTGGTTAATACACATGAAGTTAGTCTATAAGTTAGAACCATAACCCACTTGATCATTATCATCTCACAACTCACCACTCATATCTCTCCCTCTTGCTCTCTAACTCTCGGCCGAACCCCCCTATAACCACCCACCCATTTTCGAGTTTGATCATCATCATTCCAAGCATCTACAAACATCAAGGGTCACGTATTAGGAAGCTTGGAGCAAGCGGAACGCGAAGGACCTCTTTCTTTAGCTTTTATCCACGCCATTTTCGTCAAGATCCTTCCCTAGCCTTGAGCTAGAGGTATAATGTTTAAATCTCTATATTGAGCTAATCTAAAGTGGTTAAAAGGATTTGTATCGGTTAAATCACGTTAAAATGCAAAATGATGCACAAAAGTCTACTAAAAACACTTAAAATGGTGGTTAATAGCTCATGTGTTGTGTAAATGTTGTAGTAATTGAAACTTGTTATTATTGAGACCCGATCTATGATTGTGGTAGCTCGGATCACCATTTAACCCGATGTAGTCATGTTCTTGGATCATGACATAAGGTTACATTAGAAGATACAAGGGTTAAAAGGTGAAACTCTACCACACATAAAACATGAACTTGTGTAAAAGTATTTCTACTTGCAAAATAGTGTTTAAAACTAGCAGATCTACGTATCTGCAAGTGGTATTTTCAAAGGACCAAGCGTTAAAGAAATCATGTTTTCTAAAAGACGGATCTTACAATAACAAGTATGATATTTAGAACACACAAGTGTGTAAACACTTGTGTAACACAAATTTCGACAAAATAACTATCTTTGTAAAAATGGTCAAGAAGTTGTAAAGACGGAACTACTCTAAAAACAAGACTTTTACGAAACCGGCTTTATTTATATAAAGACCCACTAAAGGTAATGGGATTTACCTCATATTTTCGGAAAAACTACAAGTTCATGTAATATACGAAATTTGTATATTTTGACTAGTTAAAATGTTGAAATATTGTTTGATGACGTTGAGAAGATTGTTGATTTGATTTGTAAAAGAAAATGATACGCTTGAAAGCGTGGTCACCTCCAGTTACAGAGGAAACTCTGGCGAAATTTTTCTAAAAACCTAACACTTAGAACTAATTTCACTACAAGTGTTAGAATTATTTTTGGACATGTTTTCAAAATATAAATTTCGCCATGACTTTATTTACTAAATATTCGGAGGTGGGATTTTCACAAAACTTAACGTGATAAATATATATATTTTCACACACTGTTATGATTATTTTGTGAAAATACATAGATATTATTTTTAGAGTAAAAATAATATTTACGAATGTTAACGAATCCAAAATAATACGAACGCTTTCACCATGAATATATAAGTTACATCGGTAATTATATTACCACTCGATTGTTAAAACGTAACTTACGCACTTACGGAAATATAATTTGAACGCACATGTATTGAATCCCCATCCTTGGGAAGGAGATTAACTACCAAGTATATACAGAACACGAAATAGTTGTCTAACTATTTCCCAAAGACTTAAACTATAAAGCTAAGGCACGGCCGTCCGTCTAATAGAATTAGCACTTGTAGGTCGTCGCACAGCTTTCTGATTTGGAGTACTTGGTAGAGACGCACCGACTGTGAGTTCATGTCCCCCTTTTCTCTAACTGTTTTCAGTTTTCTTAACTGCGGGGGTGGAATACATGTTACTATGATTACGAGTACTTTATACACGGTATGGTTAGCGTAAGGAGGTTTATTACTCAGATCATGTGAGTGGGTAGGAGCAATATGAGGCCATTAGTCCTCATGTCGGGACCGAGGGACAGGAGCGGTAGATCTATCTGGGTGTAGCGAGCCTAGCCCCAGGCCAAACTAGAAACGGACCTTGGGGTGACTTTGTCCACATACTAATGCCGTGGCGAAATCTGCTAGGTTTGAGTCTCCCTATTTGCACTTCACATATATCAGTGGCCTTGCAAACCATTGGTGATCACAAGTCCCCTTATTTGCTACATACCACGACTATTTTTATACCCACAACGGTTTACTTACTCACTTACACATGAACTCGCTCAACATTATTGTTGATTTTTCAACTTACATGTATTTCAGGAAATTAACGAGATCTGGCACGGTATGGCATGTTTTCCGCTGCACTAGTTTCCGAGGTCATCCGGGGTTTAGGGGATGTGTCTCTTTCCTGGACAAGACACAATCCTTAAACCATGTCTATGTTATGTTTTAAGTTTGTAATGTCTGTTGAACAAGATAATGGATGTTAGGGTATGTTCCCGTTAAACAATGGTACTGTATTTGGTTTTCAAAACTTAATGGATGATCTTGCATATTTTTAATTCATATAGCTTGGTTATGATTAAGCTATGGTATTAAGAAGTCACACCAAAATTAACCACGCTTCCGCAAAGCCAGGATGTGACAATTATAACATACCAGAGAATCCAAGTTAGGATTCTATATCCTTGTAAATTATTACTGAATAAACAAACTGTGATAAGTAAAGTTTCAATGATCCAAGATCCTTATTGTCAGAACTTGTATAACTTTAAAGCTCCAAGATCCTATAAGAAAAAACAAACTTGGGACCAAGCCAAATAATTGGGAATGAACCCATAATAACTGGGGACAAGCCCAAATAAACTGGGGACAAGCCCAACAAACTGGGGACAAGCCCAAATAAACTGATGTAAACTGGGGTCAAGCCCAAATAAACTTATGTAAACTGGAGTATGGCCCAAACTGGCGACTATCCAAACGTGAGCGACATGAAAATGCCGAAACCTTAGCTAACGTGAAAACGTTAGAAACCTTAGGAACGGATGTATGGTACGTCTACCATTATACGTAGGATCCTGAATACAGCCAGTACAATGAAATTGTCAGCCCCTAAAGCGAGTACTGGTCCCATTGCCTTGAACTGCACCAGGATCATCGTGCGCTACTGGCGAAACTTGGGACAGTCCCAAAAAACTGGGGACAAGCCCAAATACTGGGGACAAGCCCATAAAAGTTAGGAGACTTCTGTGGATACTCGATCCTTTGTTAAGGATACATCAACCTTCTGCAAAACTCAGAACTAAGTGAAAGAAGGATAAATGATCCAGGATCCTTCTCCTTGTATATAAGTTAATTAAAGAAGTGGATAAATTGAGGTTAGATCATTACCAGAATGAGGATCATTTATCCTCTAAGGATCCTTCGGTTACATCGGACACGAAAATAGCTAAGGATCCTGGATCCTTATTACATGAAGTATCTCTTCAGGTGGATAGCATTCCAAGCTCTTGGTAGCAAATCACCTTCCATTGTTAGCAATCGATACGCCCCCTTTTCCTGCCTCAGCTTCAATCAGGTAGGGGCCTTCCCACTTTGGTGCCAATTTTCCATCAGCAGGATTTGTGGTATTCTGAAATGCTTTCCTCAATACCATGTCACCAACTTGGAATTTTCTGATCCTAACATTCTTATTGTAGGCTCCAGCCATTCTTTGCTGATAACTGGCCATCCTTATCCTTGCCAAATCCCTGAGTTCTTCTATGGTATCCAAATCTTGAATCAAGTTTTTGGCATTTCCCTCAGGATCACGGATGCTTGTTCTTGCGGTAGGAACCACCATCTCTGTAGGGATCACTGATTCTGCTCCAAACACTAAAGAAAATGGAGTTTGGCCAGTAGCATTCTTGAGAGTTGTTCTATCAGCCCATAGCACATAAGGTAATTCTTCTGCCCATTTTCCTTTCTTGGATCCAAGCTTCTTCTTCAAATTGTTGATGATGATCTTGTTGGATGATTATGCTTGACCATTAGCTTGTGGGTGGACTGGTGTTGATGTTATCATCTTAATCCCCCAGCTGTCACAAAAGTTAGTAGTTCTATTCCCAATAAATTGGGATCCATTATCACAAACAATTTCAGAAGGGATACCGAATCTAGTAATAATATTTCTTTTAATAAAGGATATCACTTCTTTTTCTCTGACTTGAGCAAAGGCTTCAGCCTCTATCCACTTGGAGAAGTAATCAGTCATGGCAAGCATGAACACTTTTCCTCCCGGTGCTTTGGGAAGTTTACCAACTATATCCATTCCCCATCTCATGAATGGCCAAGAAGAGGATATGGGGTGCAGGAGCTCTACTGGCTGATGAAGGATATTACTATGTCTCTGACAAGCATCACATTTCTTGGCATAATTCACAGCATCCTTCTTCATAGTAGGCCAATAATATCCTGTCCTAAGGATCCTTGAGAACAATGCCCTGCCCCCAGTGTGGTTTCGACAATCTCCTTCATGAAAATCCTTTAGGACTTCTTGAATTTCAGGATCCTCTATACACCTTAGATATGGATCTGCAAGAGATCGTTTATATAACATGTCATTTAATATTGTAAATTGAGATACCTTGATTTTGAAAGCCCTGGGGTTCTCTCCTGTAGGAATCTCTCCATGTTGTGTATATCTCATAATTGGAAGGATCCATGATCCTGAATGAGATTGTGCATTATCCCTGGGAACGACTGCAGAATCCTCTTCTATTTCCATAGCTATATGATCCTCAATAGCAGGAGCCAAAATATGGATGATAGGAATTTTGATATCCTCTGGAATCTTCAATGATGATCCAAGATTAGCTAATGCATCACCTTCTGCATTTTCTTCCCTAGGTACTGATGTGCGTGAAGTGTGTTATGGTTTTAATGTTTATTTTAAGCCATTTTACACTTTCTTTAGCCAGGTTTTAAATTTATAAAACATGATATTTACTAACACCAGACACACATATGGGCAAGTGCACCCATCGTGAGCGTAGTATAGTGTTGGTAAGATACCGAGGTCGTCCAAGGACACAAGAGCTTTTAGTACCGGTTTATCCTCAACGTCTAATCAAATCAAAAAGTTAGAAAAAGGTTTTAAACTAGAAAAATAAAAACTAACTAAAATGCTGAAAATAAAATAAAAGTAAAAACAGATAGACAAGATGAATCACTTGGTTCCGACTCATGTATAGTGTAACCTTTGATTTATTTCCGCACTTTTGCACTTTTTAAGAGATTATCTTAGTTATTGTAGTAGGCCCCTCTTTTGAAGGTGACGTTACCCTCAACCCAGTAGTTTGAGTCAGCAAGGATACAATCCTAAAGGGTCGGATTATTGAAAGATAATTAATTAAGTTATTAATGCATATTATGGTAGGCCCCTCTTTTGAAGGTGACATTACCCTCGGCTAAGTAGTCTGAGTCAGCAGGGATACAGTCCTAAGTAGCCGGGTTAAAGTATTAGTAGTAGCTTACATATGAGGGGATCAAAGAGTTTGGACCCCCGCCATCCAATACCGTTAAGTATTGAAGGAGGTCCTACTAAATTTGACCCAGGTCCTTGCAGGATCTATACACTGAATAAGGCAAGACTCTTACCAAACCGTTCCCTTAACCCCCGACCAGGTAGCCAACATACCTCCATATAGACCGTGGATATATGAATGGTGAAAATCTTTAATTTTATATAGACAGTAAAATAATGCCAAGACACCACGGACAAACGATAAGGAAAAATCACTTTCAACATAAGAAACTAGTTATTAAAGTCATTAATACATAACCAAGTAAAAAGTGCGAAAAGATTAAAAATAAAAAGTATTACACTAGACACTTTGTCTTCACCAAGTGATGTAAGAGACTTAGGAAAACATGGCCTTGATTGTCAAGAACTCTTACGATCAATCTTGGATCCCGAGACAACTCACACACTCTATGATGGACAATGGATAATGGTGGTGGATGATGGTGTTATGGTGGTGGTGGGTGGTGGGTGAAGTGTGAGAGAGGTGGTGTGCCAAGGGATGGTTTGAACTTGAGCCAAGCACTCCTATTATAGGCTGAACAGAAGCTCGGGCACGGCCCCATGTCCATCATCTTCTTTGTCTTCATTAATTGCAGTTTGTCTGCATTAGTTGACCACGCCCCCGTGTCCGCTGGGCACGCCCCCGTGTGCAGAAGCATATCTGTACTATCAAGATTTGCCTGGATTCTGCGAATCTTATAGTTGACCACGGCCCCGTGTCCGCTGAGCACGACCCCGTGGTGGGCGATAGAAGCTTCTATAGCTTTGTCTTTTATGCTGGCACTTGGGCACGCCCCCGTGTTCACTGAGCACGGGGCGTGTTCAGCCTTCTGTTTTCTTGTTTTGCTTGGGAAGATGCTGTCGTGAGGTCGGGCATGTCTCTTTTGATCCTTTTCCTGTATTTATGTTAGATTTAGCTGTCTTTTTGCTTCTTTTGTTAATTTGAGCTCATTTAATCCTGAAAATACAAAAGGAATACAAAAGCACACTTTTTCCAATATTAGTACTAAAAAATGGTTAGTTTTATGCCACAATTGATGTAATTTATATGTTGCATTTTGCACACATCAAATACCCTCACACTTGAATCTTTGCTTGTCCTCAAGCAAAACTATTTATAATGTGGCTTTACACTCCCAAATGGAATGGGTAGAAGAGAAGGTTTTTGGGCTTGTCATAGAGTGTCAGGATTTCCAAGATTCTTTATTAAGTTTTATTTTTATTTATTTACAATCCTATTCGTCATGATTCATTTAAAACTTTTCATAAGATAAATTACTTATTAGGGCATAACATGCCTCTTTAAAATTCTATTTATATACAAGTTCACATACCTCACGGGGGATCACTCAACACTCGGCCGAATATGTATTTTAGTGAATCACTCGAGAGCGGCATGGAACTTACTCCTACCATAGGCTTGCCAAGCAATCAATCCTCCTCCTTTTTAACTATACACCTTTGTAAATATCAAGAGGACTTTTGGGTGAAGGGTTAGGCTTGGGTTAAAGGTAGGTGGTTGGGTTAGTGGTTAGTAGAAAAAGGGCGAAAAGCGTAACAAGCGTCGGTTTTCGTAAGACTTTCTATTTTTGCAACTTTTATTTTGATGAAGCTTTTATTCAAACGAAGTTATTTTTGATAAACTTGTTTGTTTATTTCTCTTTTGCTTCATCATTAACACAATTTTTTTTTTGAAAGTCATGCAAAAAACCGGGCTTTTTACTAAAACAAAAGGTTAAAAGTAAAAAAGGTTTTGGTGGGTGAAAGGGGTGTTTGGTTTGGGTTATGAAATGAAAAAGGTTTAGGCTCAAAGGGGCTAACTAGGGGGATTTTGGGTAGCTGGTAAAAAAAAAAGAAAAATAATGGTGTTGAAATAAAAAGGGTTAGTCCTAATGCCTCCATCATTTACTTACTCGGGTTTAAGTTGGTAAGGACCGGGAATGTATCGTCGTGGCAAGTTCTAGAGTCGTAAGAACCAAGCGGCTATTCACACAAGAAACGAAAAATGAGCATTTAGTTTAAAGATATGTATTTGTATGCTCAATAAAGGCTCAAAACTCACTTTTGTGGGAATGGGTTTTTATGTGATCAAGTATATAATCAAATTTTAACTAAGCTTGTCATGCCGTTTCATAATTTTCTTATGTTGGTTCTTTTTATCACGAC
The DNA here is from genome assembly GCA_030545235.1 of Helianthus tuberosus. Classification (NCBI taxonomy): domain Eukaryota; kingdom Viridiplantae; phylum Streptophyta; class Magnoliopsida; order Asterales; family Asteraceae; genus Helianthus; species Helianthus tuberosus. The sequence continues at coordinate 122,454,506 of CM060354.1, forward strand.
GCTATCGGTTGTAAATTTGTAAAAATATAACCTTTTTAGAACTTGAATTTCCCGAGTTAAACCTAGACAAGTAAAAAAAATGAAAGTTTTTGAAAAACATTTGGGGTGATTAGCGGTTCCAATAGAGTTTTGTGTAAGTCTTGTTATTAGGACTTGCAAGATTCAAGGTTTTAGCATCCCCCCCACACTTAAATTACACATTGTCATCAATGTGTCCCAAAAATAAGTTTTTAGGTTGATTGAATGTGTAAAAAGGTGTTAAAAAGCAAAAATTGTGTTACTGGGGGTCTGGACACGACCCCGTGTTGTCCGGGAACGACCCCGTGTTCAGTTGCCAGTAACAAAATTGAAAAAGAGAAACAGAAGCCTGGACACGGGGGCGTGTTGGGTGAACACGGCCCGTGTCCAGTTTACCTGAACTGGGCATTTTTCTGCAGACTGTGCAGCACGGGGCCGTGTTGGGCGGACACGGCCCGCGCTGAACTTGCTGTAAAGAAGAAAGTTTTGTCGGATGGCCCTGTTTTCCTGCATGGGGTGCTGGTTCAAGTTTCCCTTGTTATCCTTTGCCATCCCGAGCGTGTTTTATTCCTGAAAATTAAAACTAACTAGAAAATATAAAAATTTATCTAAACTAAGGATAGTTCCGCGGAATGCCTCCGTGGTGCGCCACGTTTATAAGGGTCCTTGGCTAGACCCAAAGCCTAGTCACATATCACTCAAGTGGGATGTTTTGCATCCCATGCTACACCGTCGGAGAGCGTCATCCAAGCTTGAGTCTATGACCTTCATGTAGTTGACCGGGTCTTCGTCTTCTACTCTCTTTCCAACTCCAAACTTCACTTCCTCGTCCCCAAACTTCAATGTTAGTGTTCCATCATTCATATCCACCACTGCTTGGGCGGTGGCTAGAAATGGCCTCCCGAGGATGAGGGGGACATCGGTGTCTTCTTCCATGTCTAGTATGACAAAGTCGGTCGGGAAGACGAAATTTGTCGACTTTGACCAATAGATTTTCAGCGACACCTTGTGGAAATTTGACGGATCTGTCGGCCAGTTGTATGCTCATCTTTGTAGGGCTCGTTTTTCCTAGGCCGAGTCGGTTGAACATTGATGTGGGCATGAGGTTAATGCTAGCCCCAAGATCGGCTAGTGCATTACGAATGGGGGATTCCCTAATCGAGCAAGGAATCGTGAAGCTTCCAGGATCAATTTTCTTTTGTTGGAGTTTGTTGAGTACTAAGGTGGAGCATTCTTCACCTAAGTTAACTAATTGCAATGATTCAATTTTCCTTTTGTGAGTGAGGAAGTCCCTCATAAATTTTGCATATTTAGGCATTTGGGTTAGGACCTCAATAAAAGGAATATTAACATGCAATTGTTTTAGTAAATTTTCGAACTTTGCGAATTGCTCATCGGTCTTTTGACGAATTAACCGACCGGGGTATGGAACCAGAGGAGTCTTGGTGGGCTCTTGATTTGGTGGAGAAGCCTTTTCTGGTTGGGGTGCGGGTGGAGTCATGGTTTGGCTGGATTGGCTTCTTTCAGCTGGCGGTAATGGAGCCTCCTCGGGACCCACGGTTCGGTTTCTCAATGTGATGAGATGTACTTGCGCTTTTGGGTTGGTTTCGGTATTGCTTGGTAATGCGCCTTGTGGTCTCTCGGAGAAATTTTGAGCTACTTGATTTAATTGTTTTTCAATGTTTTGAATGCTAGCTTGTTGATTTCTAAAATTCGATTCCAATTGTTGAAATCGATCCGAGTTTTTCTTTTCGGTGTCGGAGATGAGGTGAGATATAGTATCTTCAAGCCTTTCTCGTCCACCTTGTTGTTGAGAAAAGCTTTGTGGTTGTTGAAAGTTAGTTCGTTGGTTTTGTTGGTTACTACTACTGCCGGGATCTCTCCAACCAAGGTTAGGGTGGTTACGCCATCCTTGGTTGTAGGTACCCGTTGGGGGACCCGACGGCCTAGGTCTATAATTAATGTAGTTTACCGTTTCTGTTTGATCATCTACTTCTTTCATACAACTCCAATTTTCATGTGGTCCACCACACCCCTCACAAGCCATAACCGAGGCCGTTTTTTCCATTTCTAACCTTTTGATTTTTGAAGAAAGGGCCTCGATTTGGGCTTGTAAAGAAGTGCTTTCATCAACCTTATGGGCGCCCGGGGCAATATATTTATTACCTCGGGGAGTGTGCCACTGAAAATTGGTTTGAGCAATTTCCTCATTTTGATTGTATATTTCATTTGGGCGACGATTACCTAGAAGTCCCCCGGAGCTAGAATCAAGTGTTTGTCTTGTGTGTTGCAACAACCCATTGTAGAAAGTGGATACTTGTTGCCATACCGCAAGACCGTGATGAGGACACTTTCTTAGTAGCTCCTTGAACCTTTCCCAAGTTTCATATAAGGATTCCCCATCCTCTTGTGAATATGTATTAATTTCAGTCATTAATTTAGCCGTTTTAGCAGGAGGGAAATACTTATATAGAAACTTTTGGGCTAGTTCATCCCATGTGTTTACCGAGCCAACTGGGAGGGTGTTAAGCCAAGCCATAGCTCGGTCTTTTAGTGAAAATGGAAACATTCGAAGGCGGATGGCGTCATTTGATGCTCCATTGATCCGAAAGGTATCACATATTTCTAAAAAAATAGTAATATGTAGATGGGGATCCTCGTCCGCAAGCCCATGAAAGGTTGCGGAGTTTTGAAGCATTTGTATCAAATGCGGTCGAAGTTCAAAGTTATTGGCTTTGACATTCGGTGCATTGATAGCGGCGCCGAGATTACCTAGAGTGGGCCGTAGGTAATCCATGAGGGTACGTTGGTCCGCCATTGGAGGTGGGTCCCCTGAAACTTTCTCTTGGTTTTTAGCTTTAAGTCTTTTTCTGAGAAAGCGTTCGGGTTCTTCTAGAGGTTCTTTTATGTCTCTACTAGAACTGGAGCTCATGCACTACGTAGGAAGTTCAAATGTGGCGCCTAGGTTCCAAGTCCTGCAATAAAAACAGAAAAGAACGTTGGTTAGAAGGTTCACCACGGCCCCGTGTTCAGTGAACACGGCCCGTGGTCGGAGATACAGTGATTGTTTTCCGGATCCCTGTTACTGGGGAGTTGGACACGGCCCCGTGTTGCACCGACACGGCCCCGTGCTCAGCTCTTTGTAACTCGGAAAATAAAAACTGCCAATAATAATGCTGGGCACGGCCCGTGTCCGACCAGGCACGGCCCGTGCTGAGCTCTGCAGAAGATGAAAAATTAAGAAAAATCCTAAAAAGATAGAAAAATAAGAAAAACGATTAGGCCGTTGATTCTTAACTTTCTTAAAATCCTTGTGTCCCCGACAAAGGCGCCAAAAACTTGATGTGCGTGAAGTGTGTTATGGTTTTAATGTTTATTTTAAGCCCTTTTACACTTTCTTTAGCCAAGTTTTAAATTTATAAAACACGATATTTACTAACACTAGACACACATATGGGCAAGTGCACCCATCGTGAGCGTAGTATAGTGTTGGTAAGATACCGAGGTCGTCCAAGGACACAAGAGCTTTTAGTACCGGTTTATCCTCAACGTCTAATCAAATCAAAAAGTTAGAAAAAGGTTTTAAACTAGAAAAATAAAAACTAACTAAAATGCTGAAAATAAAATAAAAGTAAAAACAGATAGACAAGATGAATCACTTGGTTCCGACTCGTGTATAGTGTAACCTTTGATTATTTCCGCACTTTTGCACTTTTTAAGAGATTATCTTAGTTATTGTAGTAGGCCCCTCTTTTGAAGGTGACGTTACCCTCAACCCAGTAGTTTGAGTCAGCAAGGATACAATCCTAAAGGGTCTGATTATTGAAAGATAATTAATTAAGTTATTAATACATAATATGGTAGGCCCCTCTTTTGAAGGTGACGTTACCCTCGGCTAAGTAGTCTGAGTCAGCATGGATACAGTCCTAAGTAGCCGGGTTAAAGTATTAATAGTAGCTTACATATGAGGGGATCAAAGAGTTTGGACCCCCGCCATCCAATACCATTAAGTATTGAAGGAGGTCCTACTAAATTTGACCCAGGTCCTTGCAGGATCTATACACTGAACAAGGCAAGACTCTTACCAAACCGTTCCCTTAACCCCCGACCAGGTAGCCAACATACCTCCATATAGACCGTGGAGATATGAATGGTGAAAATCTTTTATTTTATATAGACAGTAAAATAATGCCAAGACACCACGGACAAACGATAAGGAAAAATCACTTTCAACATAAGAAACTAGTTATTAAAGTCATTAATACATAACCAAGTAAAAAGTGCGAAAAGATTAAAAATAAAAAGTATTACACTAGACACTTTGTCTTCACCAAGTGATGTAAGAGACTTAGGCAAACATGGCCTTGATTGTCAAGAACTCTTACGATCAATCTTGGATCCCGAGACGACTCACACACTCTATGATGGACAATGGATGATGGTGGTGGATGATGGTGTTATGGTGGTGGTGGGTGGTGGGTGAAGTGTGAGAGAGGTGGTGTGCCAAGGGATGGTTTGAACTTGAGCCAAGCACTCCTATTTATAGGCTGAACAGAAGCTCGGGCACGGCCCCGTGTCCATTGGGCACGGCCCCGTGTCCATCCTCTTCTCTGTCTTCATTAATTGCAGTTTGTCTGCATTAGTTGACCACGCCCCCGTGTCCGCTGGGCACGCCCCCATGTGCAGAAGCATATCTGTACTATCAAGATTTGCCTGGATTCTGTGAATCTTATAGTTGACCACGGCCCCGTGTCCGCTGAGCACGGCCCCGTGGTGGGCGATAGAAGCTTTTATAGCTTTGTCTTTTATGCTGGCACTTGGGCAAGCCCTCGTGTTCACTGAGCACGGGGCGTGTTCAGCCTTCTGTTTTCTTGTTTTGCTTGGTAAGATGCTGTCGTGAGGTTGGGCATGTCTCTTTTGATCCTTTTCCTGTATTTATGTTAGATTTAGCTGTCTTTTTGCTTCTTTTGTTAATTTGAGCTCATTTAATCCTGAAAATACAAAAGGAAGATAAAAGCACACTTTTTCCAACATTGGTACTAAAAAAGGGTTAGTTTTATGCCACAATTGATGTAATTTATATGTTGCATTTTGCACACATCAGTACCTGTGATAAACTAAAGGAAACAAAAGAGAGTGCCAATTCCTTGAGTATCTCTAGGTATTTGATTAGTCGTTCACCTTTAACAGCATAAGATCCATTAAATTGATTAGTAATTAGCAATGAATCTACATGTACCTCAAGACACCTGATCCTCATATGCTTGGCAATTTTCAAACCAGCTATCAAGGCCTCATATTCAGCCTCATTATTAGTAGTTTGAAACTCACAAGCTATTGAGTGGGGTATTATGTCCCCCTGTGGCGATTTTAGTAGTATTCCAAGTCCTGTTCCTTTGACATTAGAGGCTCCATCAGTGAAGAGTATCCAAGGATCCTTAGTCTCTTCAAGCTGCTGAACTTCCAACTCAGCTTCTCTTTGTAAGTCACTACTAAAATCTGCCACAAAGTCAGCTAAGGCTTGGGATTTAATGGCAGTCCTTGGTTCATATCTTATATCATAAGCACTAAGCTTCACTGCCCATTTAGCCATCCTCCCTAACATTTCTGGTTTCCTGAGAACATTCTTAATTGGAAAGTTAGTCTTAACGATAATGGCATGAGTTTCAAAATAATGTCTTAGTTTAGTAGATGCCATAATCAAAGCAAGGATAAGTTTTTCTAAATGTGAATACCTGGATTCAGCATCAAGCAAACTCTTACTTACATAATAAACAGGATGTTGTGTACCTTCGTGATCCTTAACAAGGACTGCACTTACTGCTTTAGAGGATACCGCTAGATATAAGGATAATATATCCCCTTTTTCTGGTTTCATCAAGGCAGGAGCTGAGGATAGGTAATCCTTAAGGGCTTTGAGAGCATTCTCATGCTTTTCAGTCCACTCGAATTTCTTGTTCTTTCTCAAAATGTCATAGAATTCCTTGCATTTTTCTGATGACTTTGATATGAACCTGTTCAAGGCTGCGATCCTCCCTATCAATCTTTGCACATCCTTAGCATTGGCAGGAGATTTGATATTCACAATTGCCTTGATTTGCTCTGGACTTGCTTCTATGCCTCTTTTTGTTACCATGTAGCCTAGGAACTTGCCTGCTTTAACACCAAAGTGACACTTTGAAGGATTCAATTTCATATTGAATTTGTCAAGGATATCAAATGCTTCCTCTAGGTCTCTAAGGTGATCCTCAGCTATCTTGGACTTAACCACCATGTCATCTATATAGACTTCCATAGTGTGTCCTATTTGTTCCTTAAACATCATATTGACTAGCCTTTGATAAGTAGCACCTGCATTCCTTAGTCCAAATGGCATAGCAACATAACAATAGATACCAGTTGGGGTCATAAAGGCTGTATCCTCTTGGTCAGATGGTTCCATCTGAATTTGTTGAAATCCAGATGAAGCATCCATAAAAGTCAACAACTCATGACCTGCGGTAGCATCCACCATGGAGTCAATGTGGGGTAATGGGAAAGGATCCTTGGGACTTGCCTTGTTTAAATCAGTAAAATCGACACATACCCTCCACTTTCCATTTTTCTTTTGAACAACAACCACATTGGCTAACCATCTTGGATACTTAACCTCTCTAATCATACCTGCTCGGAGCAGTTTATCTACCTCCTCCTGGATAATAGCATTCCTCTCAGGTGCAAACTTCCTCCTCTTCTGATGTATGGGTTTGAATGACCTATCAATGCCAAGCTTATGAGTAATTATATCTTTAGAGATACCTGTCATGTCTTCATGCTTCCAGGAAAAGGTAGTTTTTCTCTTCTTGAGGAAGGATACTAGATCCTGTTCAATGTTGTTGAGGATCCCTGATCCTATGAAGATCTTGGATTCAGGATCATTAGGATCCATAAGGATATCTTTCACATCTTGTTCTCTCACCTCCAGGACATCTCTTGGAGGATGCTTTAATTGCTATTGCTCCCTTGGTCTTGAGGTTGGCTTCATTGATGAGGTATAGCAATTCTTTGCTTCTTGTTGGTCATCTCTATCTTCACCATACCCCATAGAGTTGGGAGCTTGACACATTGATGACATATTGATGGGACTGCCTTCATATCATGTATCCATGGCCTGCCAAGGATAACATTACAGCAAGATAAGCAATTAATAACATTGAATTTTTGAACAGAATTCACTCCCTCTATATAAATAGGAAGTTTGATGTCCCCTAATGTAATCTTTGTCTCTCCACTGAATCCCACAAGGACAGATGATCTAGGACAATATCAGATTCAAGCATGTTCATTCTTTTGAGGACATCCAACTGGATTATGTTCACTGAGCTTCTCCCATCAATGAGAATCCTGCGAACAAAATGGTTAGATATAAATAATGTAATAACCAAACCGTCATGATGCGGATCCTGTATGTCCACATGGTCATCCCCATCAAAGGATATGACTTTTTCCTGGGTGAGAATGGAAGCTCGAACGGGTCTGTCCCCATTCTCCATCTTTGCTTCCTTTGCATGTCTCTTAGCTGCTGAGAACCTCCGGAGATGAAATGGATGATTTGAGCATCAGCTGGTGGAGGAGGAGCTTTTCCAGGAACTTTCTCAGAATCCTGGATCCTTGACTTTTTCCTTCCAAGCAATTTCTTCAAGTATCCTTTGCTCAAAAGATAACCTATCTCCTTCCTTAATGCTATGCACTCATATGTGAGATGACCAAAATACTCATGGTAAGCACACCATTTCGATTTGTCTTTGGTAGCAGGCGATTTGTCATTCTTCCTTGGCCACCTAGCCTTGTCACCTAAATTCTGCATAGCAAGGATTAGTTCACTATTATCAGCAGAAAAAAATATTCATAAATAGGAGGATAATCCTCATCATCTTCCTCTTGTTCCACATCATACACATTCTGGTTGTCATGCTTGGAGTATTGCTTGGATCAGTTATTCTTGAAATAGGATCCTTGTTTGTCTTGCTTTGAGGATCCAGACAACCTCTCCTGGATCCTTTTATCATCCTCTAAACGGATGAATCTAAGGGCCCTGTTCCTTACTTCACCCAGGTTCCTACAAGGTGTCATAACAAGATCATCATAGAATTGTGAATCCCTAAGTAATCCCATTTTAAAGGCTTCTACAGCCGTAGCAATATCCAAATTAGGAATCTCTAAGGATTCTCTACTGAATTTAGTGATATAATCTCTAAGTGATTCGTTATGACCTTGTGTTACCTTATATAGATCACTAGTTAAATGTTCAAATTTCCTACTGCATGAGAATTGGCTATTAAACAAGTTAACTAGATTAGCAAATGAAGTAATAGAGTAAGGGGGAAGACTTAGCAGCCATTTAAGAGCCGATCATGTCAGTGTGGATCCAAAACCCTTGCAAAGACATGCTTCCTTTAACCTTTCTGGAATGGGGTTGATCTCCATTCTCCCCCTCTATTGGGCTACATACTCTTCTGGATCAGTGGTACCATCATATAACTTCATGTTGGGGGTCTGAAAATGCTTTGGTATCTCAGCATTGTATATGGGAGGTGCAAAGCGAGACACTTTATGACTTCGATGTGGAATCTCAAGAATGGGTTTGACCACTCCCGGGACGCTGGATATCATATCCTCGAGTTTTTGTAACTCTCTGGTTGTGGCTTGGTTGATCCATGCATCCTGCATGAAACCATAGTTAGCATCAAAAGATGTATTGAAATTGTTACCTCCTTATTGATCTGGAATCGGTATCTCGGAAGTGTATCTAGGATAAGACATGTCTGGTGCAATAGTAGGACCAGATGAAGCAATGGTCTGCATAGGGATGAAATCTCCCACATGAATTTCAGAACTTCTGGGTTGTTGACTCCCTAAGGATCTTTGATCCTGAAAGATGTTGGATCCAGGATACATTGGAGCTGAAGGTCTTGGAGGATATTCCATGGATCCTTTAACATGCGATGAGGATCCTTGATGCTGAGGGTAGGATCCTTGAATTGTTAGCGTCCCCATGTATCCTCCCGAACTAAATAAGGATCCTTGATGTTGAGATAAGGATCCTTGAGGCTGAAAAGAGGATCCTTGAGGCTGGAAGTAGGATCCTTGAGGCTGCGCTGTCTCCAGTGATCCTTGCCGAATGATAGAGGATCCTTGAATCTGGACATTGGATCCTTTGGAAAACTGGATTGTGGATGATGGAGTAGTAAAATCCAACGACCTGGGCATCAATGGGGAGTGATCCTCTGCTGATTTTTTCAATTTATTGATTTTATCAATTTTGTGAAGGATCCTGCCATTAGTTTCGTACTGTTGTTGCATGTATCCTCTCATCTGCAAAATCAAAGTATAAAGATCACTGTTAGTAGGTGTAGAGGAAGAAACAACAGTTGGTTTTGTGAAAATGGGGGTTGTCTTCTTCGGAGCATTCTCAGCATTCTTCTGGAATGCATGGGGAAGAGGATGCAACGGTGGAATGCCCTGTGATGAGGTAACTGCCGACATGGAACTTGAAGTAGTTTTTCCTTGAGAAGCCATATGGTTGAAGGTAATGCACAAAAACGAATGAAATGAACGAAAATTTTCAAGAATGAAGCACCGATTGCCCCACGGTGGGCGCCAAACTGTTTTGGTCAAAAATCACACAAGGATAATGTAACCAAATCTGATTTTTGTGAGGTTAGATGCTTGGTTAATTGAACAAATGTATGAACGAATAGAAAATGAAATCAACGATGAACACCGAGATTTATACGAGGAAAAAGCCCTTGATCTTTAGAAGATCTCCGACATAAAAAACCTCGGGTGATGGAAACTACCGATCACCAACTATATTGCATAAAAAGATTACAACTTTGGAAGATATTGAGCTTGTTACAATGAATTCTAGTGTGTGTGTGTGTTCGAGAGCGAGTAGCAGAGGTGTTGGTGTCGAAAATTAGTTGTGTTCTATAAGCTCAATACCCCCTAAATAAGCTAACAAAAAGTCCTATTTTCTAGGAAGACCATGTCTACTCCATAACCGTCAGTGGAAAATGGCACATGTAGCATAAAGAACGAACATTCCCCTAAATTCCAGCTGAGAGTTAGCCCACTACGTCCATTATCTGCACATAAACATTAAAAACGTGACAATTGTTAGAAATCATAAGTTCTGTTAAGGATCCTGGATCCTCAGACTCCCTGCATAATCCGTTAAGGATCTGTGATCCATGCCCAGTCTCAGGATAGATGATCCTTAGCATAAAATCCATGCCCTAACAATACCGGCACCCACTTTTGGGGATTTTTGGTACCGGTATCGGTCGGTACCGAGCTCATCCTTAGTTGATCTTACGTCTATGTTAAAAAAAGTTCCATTTGGTTGTATAAAATTATTATGTTGTTTAAGAGTTTAAAAGAGAGTAAATTAGAAAGATTGTAATTTCTTTATGTACTAAATTGCACTCTTTATTCTTTTTCTTTAAAAATCACATAAAATGTCCTTTATTTTGTAAATTTTGCACGCTCTTTATCCTTTAAGCTAACTTATGTTAACTTTTCAGTCAACTTTAAGATAAGCAGACCTTTTTGTTCAAAGGATATAATCTAAAGTTTATTCATAAAGGACTTAACATGTAATTTACTTAAGTTCTTTTATTTTATTTCTTTTCTTTTTATTTTATTAAATTTATTACTATTGTTTTATCAATTACTTTTTTTAATTGTAATTCATAATTAACATTTTTTATAAAATTATGTTTTTATAGTTTATTTATTTTCATTTGTTTGATTAAATTATTTACTTTTTTATTTTACAAATAATATAAATTTTATACTATGTTTTACACAAACCATTGCTGTTATCAAGTTATTTTATGTTATACGAACAAAATTTACACCAAAATATGGTGAAAAGTAAGCATGGTCTTATCAAGTTATTTATGTTATATAAACCGGCATGTTTGTTTTTCTCCATATTTTGGTGTAAATTTCATTCGTATAACATAAAATAACTTGATAACAATATTGGTTTGTGTAAAACATAGTATAAAAAATTTATATTATTTGTAAAATAAAAAAGTAAATAATTTAATCAAACAAATGAAAATAAATAATATATAAAAACATTTTTTATAAAAAATGTTAATTAATGAATTACAATTAAAAAAAATAATTGATAAAACAATAGTGATGATATTAATAAAACTTAAAGAAAAGAAATAAATAAAAGAACTTAAGTAAATTATAGGTTATGTTCTTTATAAATAAATTTCAAATTATGTCATTTAGGCAAAATGATTTTTTTATCTTAAAGTTCACTGAAAAGTTAACATGAGTTGGCTTAAAAGACAAAGAGCGTGCAAAATTTACAAAATAAAGGATATTTATATAATATTAAAGTTAAAGGTCGATGCCTTTTACACTTTTAATCTCCTTTTCTTTTACACTTTGGCCATCATACTTTCCTTTTATTGTTAGCCTCGGTCCCTCACCATTTGACCATATCAACGTCTCATTTAATAACAGCCAAACAATTGAATATTAAAAAATGAAAAGGGGTGCAGGAGGGACCGAGGCTAACAATCAAAGGAAAGTATGATGGCCAAAGTGTAAAAGAAAAGGAGATTAAAAGTGTAAAAGGCATCGACCTTTAACTTTAATAATATTATATAAATTGTTTGGCTGTTATTAAATGAGACGTTGATATCGTCAAATGGTTGCATTCTTTCAATTTCCATATTCTTTTTTTTTTAAATATTTTGTAATTTTTAATTTACAAAAGAACTAACCCTGCATTCTTTCAATTTTCCTTTTTTTTTTCTACTTAATGAAATTAATTGTACACATTTCAATAATAATATAATTAAATTATTATTCCATTCATATTTAGTACTAATTTAATTATTGATGAACTTGATAACTAATGTTTTTTAAAAACATTTTTTACACTAAAATTTCACCTAGCTTTGAACTCACACCATTGTTGTCGTAAATCAAACACCATGCCTCTAGATCATATGTGTTTTTTATTATTGTTTAACTAAATACTTTGTAATTGTTGAATATAATGTTCTTAATGAAAAAAAGTCATTTAATTCGCTTAGCTAAATAATAGAAAAAACAATGGGTCGAACACGTGTCGATAAGTTTTAGAACATTACGATTTATTTTGTAGGTTTTTCCGTTCGGTTGCTATAGCGATTGGTAAAATCATACCATACCGGTACCTTACCAATCCTGTAATAAACCAAACCAAAAACGACTGAGTAAAAGGCAAAAAAACACCCTAATCCTTCTAAATTGACAAAAACAACCCTTGGACTTTAGAATACTAAACTTTATAAATCGTCATTTTCACACCATTGGGTTTTAACTTTTCAAATTTACCCTTATATTGTGGTTATTTTTTATGTACGTGTCAGTATAAATTCACATTTTGACGTAATTTTTTCGGAAACGAGTCGTGTCATATATAATGCATTTTCATGCTTATTTTTATGTACGTGTTCGATTGGTCTACATTTTGACTTTTTAATATGCGTGTCAGTATAAATTCATGTTTCTGCGTAAATGATACAAAACTCATGTTTCAACGTAGTTTTTTTTTTTGAACGAGTCTGGTCAAATATAATATGCTTTCATGCTTATTTTTACGTACATTTTCGTTTGGTTTACGTTTTGACGTCAACTGTGTTCGCAAACCACTTTCATTCGACGCTACAAATTCGAGTTCCTGTACGTTTGACATTGCTAAGTCTTGAAGGTAAGGGTGGTGTAGTGGATAGGTGGAGCCCTCACTAAACGAACCAACCCGGGTTCGATTCCGTTTTTTTGTAAACGCAATGCTTTAGATCGGATACATCGAAACACGTGTTTTCGTATAGTTAATGGATTATATAATGTGTTGCCAGCTATAAACAACTAAGTCGTTGCCGCCGCAACGCGCGGCAGAGGGCAAAAATCTTGTTTTGCATGATTTTTAAAGACAAAAGAGAAAAAGTGCAATTTAGTATATAAATAAAAGACAATACGTGTAATATACTCTTTAAAATATTTAATATGACTTGTTTTGAGATTTGATCGTTGACTCATACATTGAGTGTCATCACCAATTCTATGATTTGATAATTTTTTTTATCTTGTTTAATTTATTTTCTCAAGAGAATTGAAGCTCATAGGTAAGTATTTTTTACTTGATTTTTCATGATCGGAGAGTGCCAATTATAGAATTACGTAGTTATGAAGCTTATCTAGTTATCTGAATAACAAATTAATGAGCTCATATGGTTTTTAAATTATTAAAGTAATAGATCATCACAAATCATAAACTAATGTAGACTGTATCTCTAACATTCCACGGAAATTGAACGCCGGTGTCGACAATGGCGGACTTACTTCTAGAAGACCAATGACATATGACTGAGAAATTTATGTATGCAGCGATTGGGTTCGAATACCACTGTCATTTGTTTTTTTTTTTCTTTGAATTAATGCCTAGGCTTTTGTTTATGGAGGCCTTTTTTTTCTTGAAAAGCTTTAAGATCTAACGGAAGGAAAACAATATGATAGTTGGGTTATAATATTTAGGGAAAATATCAAATAGGAAGTTTATTTTGGCTAGGAAGGATAGGAAGCAATAGGATTAGGACATGTGACAAAATTTAAAATAGAGGGAAATAGTATTTTAGTCAATCTTATCCTTTCTTCTTCCTTTTCAAAACCCACAATCTTCAACCATTTCTTCACTTTCTATCTCAATAATCACTACATTATAGGGCATGCTTGGCTTAGCTTATTTTCAACTTCTTGAAAATGACTTTTGAAAAAAAAAAGTCAGAAAATCCTGACTTCTTGCCAAAACAAAGGACTTTTGCCAAAATAAGGAAAGCCAAACACCTCAAAAAAGGACTTTTGCCTCAAAAAAAGGACTTTTGCCTCAAAATAAGGAAAGCCAAACATGCACATAGTGCGATTTTCGTCACCAATCAATGATTCAAACACCCGATCAACGTGTTCTTCAGCTTTTTTGAAGAAAACCCAGTTTAATTTCATACAAAATCTCGTTTTTTTCGGGTGATTTTGAAGATAATCACTCGATCTGTTCGATTCGAGCGCTGATAAGTGTTTCAATCATTCAAAATTCGTCAATTGTTGAAGAAATCACTTCGATCCATGTAAGAAATTCTTTAATTTCATTTTTACGATCTGGGTTTTTGATTTAGTCATTGCGTTTTACGATCTTGGCGGGGGTCCGGGGGCAGCGCCCCTGGTAGCAATGTGTTTAGTTTTATTTGTAAAAAATTAAGAAACATAAATTGTCCATAGTTTCGATATGATTTAAATTAGAAACTTGTGTCATTTGGTTGTTGTTAATCAATGTGCAAATACCGCTTACATGTTCCAATACACTTAATGTGTAAATCAAGAATGTTAACGAAGAGCTACAAGTTTAATTGGAATGAAATTAGTTAGGTATTGGTTATCTAATTAACAAAATTGACTTTGAAAAATTGGAATGGATTGATCAAATATTGAAGATTATGACCCACATACATCAACTAATCGAAGATTAATAAAGATAAATGGCAATCGACGTTAGTTGATTAAAGATCCAGGTGGATACAAGTCAAAGATGATGATTCGGAGACTTGCAAGGATCAACATATGAAAACCAACATAATTAAGTGAAGATCAAAGCCGAACTGACAATTGAATCACTTAGGAATCAAGAAAGGCATAACAATTTTTTTTTTTCAAATAATCCTAACTAACTTATAAAAATATTATTTTTATGAACACTTGATGTTTTATCAAAGATATTTTATAACACATTTTTGTAACACAAATAATGTCTTTGGGCTTATAAAAATTGTTTTAATTTGAAATTAAGTAGATGGGTGTAAATTTTTACGAAGTCTTGATGTTTTCCGAAAGATATTTTATAACACCTCTAAATAATTTTTGTAATACAAGTAATGTCTATCGGTTTATAAAAATTGTTTTAATTTGAAATTGTGAGGACCGTTTCGTCATTGTTTACGCTCAGGCCAACTCAATATAGCTAATCATATCGTGCGGAATCCGATTGAATAGTTGACAAACACAAATTCAACGTTTAACACTGATTTCATTCAATAGAAACTTGTACAGATTCATAAATCAATTCCGCAGCGCTTCGTCGTCGAATGCGAAAACTCATTCTAAGCTTTCACTCATAACTCCTATTTATAGGCATGCAAACCCGTGCGAGTGAGGCTTTGTGCGAATGGACAGACCCATTCGTACGAGTGACTATGTCCCTTTGTACGAAGGACTCCTTCGTGCGAAGGGAACTTTACATTACAATTCCATAAGTTCTAACACGTAAACCTATTACATTATCGACACGATACAATGAAGTAGGCCGCAGACATTATGCACCAACAAACTCCCCCTTGGATGTAGCCGCAGTCACGATCGGTCTTCAATCTTCAGTAACTTTATCTTTTTCCTTCTTCTCTATCTCCAAATTCTTCAAGTACCTTTGTCTTCTAAACCATGTCTCAAAGAAATTCTTATATGGCTTATTTCTTCTTTCTTCGCTAGGAATCGGAGTTTGGTCAGTAGGAGCAGGCTTGTTCATCATCTTTAGACGTCCTAAGAACGCTGCTTTCTCCATTCTAGCCTCGATCCTTTCTTCTTTTCTAACTTCTTTCAAGAACTCCTTCCTTTCCAGATAATGCCATTTTGTTTCCCACATTCTTCCTGAGTGAATATCCTTAGCATAACATGTACTGATCACACTCTGGAACTGCATCGCTTGAGTCTTATCAGCCACATCATACCATATCTTTGTGAAGTATAAACACTCAACATCTTTCTTTGACAGGTTCACCAACCACATTGGATCCAAAATCCGAATACCTCTCCAAATACCATTCTCTTTAGACCTTAATGAAATCACCGCTTAGGCAGTTGCAGGATCAAATTAGCGGCATATTCCTCATGGCTCGAGGTCTTTTGATATGAAGAGTGACGTCTTTTTCTTTTGTAACAGGGTCTATCTTTGTCACCTTCTTTGGGTAAGGTGGCTTCCAGTTTGGAAAATTAAGTCTAGCTTCATAACGAATAACTTGCCACAACCTTTGTTCTCCCCATCTCTTCTCATAATTGATACGCTTAGTTTGACATAACTCTTGCACATCTGACGTGTGCGTGTGAGGTTATAAATTTTAGATATATTTTAAGCACTTTTTACTCGTGAATCAAGTTTTAAATTTATAAAACACGATATAATACTATCACTCTACACACGTTAGGGCAAGTGCACCCATCGCGGACGTAGTATAGTGATGGCAAGATAGGGGTGTGCACGGTTCGGGTCGGTTCGGTTCGGTTTTTGCGTAAAATCAAAACCGAAACCGAAATGTCGGTTTTTGGCTTTTTAAAACCGTTCGGTTTCGTTTTTTCGGTTTTTATGTTGGTTCGGTTCGGTTTTTCGATTATTTCGGTTTTTGGAACAAAATTATGTAAGATTCAAAAAAATATAAAGTATAATTTAAAATATAAGAATCTTTATTATATGTTTACATTTAAATTATTATAGTTAACTTCTTTAGTTAATAATGTTTACATAAACCTAATCTTCTAATCTATTTTTATATTTCTCTAAAGTTTTTATTAAGATATTTTCTTTTATAATAATTTGAAGATCATTTAATTTTTATATAAAATTTTGTTATTTCTTGTAGGTAATAGATTGATCACTTCAATTATAAATAAACATATAATGTTTTTATTATAAACACTTAACATTCAAGAATAAAATTAATAATTTCTACTAGCATTGGGTTAAACATTTAAACAAGTTAAACTTAAAAATATATGGATTGTAACTTATCGGTTCGGTTCGGTTTTTTTTGGTTATTGAAAATGGTTATCCAAAAACCGAACCGAAATTTTCGGTTATTAAAAATCTGAAAACCGAACCGTCGGTTTTTGTTTCGGCTCGGTTTTTTTGGTTCGGTTTTGTCGGTTATTTCAGTTACGGTTCGGTTATTTCGGTTTCTGCACACCCCTATGGCAAGATACCGAAGTCATCCAAGGACACAAGAGCTTTTAGTACCGGCTTATCGTTAACGTCTAATCTAACCAAATTTTGATAAAAAGTTTTGAGAGTTATAAAAAGATAAACTAGAAAATAAAAATAAAATATAAGGAAAAATAAATGGACAAGAAGGAATCACTTGGTTCCAACACCTCTTTTATGTATCCTTTAATGATTTCCGCACTTTGGACATTTTAAGAGATTATCTTTAAGTTATAGTAGTAGGCCCCCTTCCAGGCAGTGTTACCCTCAATCTATTGGTCTGAGTCAGCAAGGATACAGTCCCGCAAGGTCGGATTATTGAAAGATAATTAAGTAAGTTATTAATGGGAAAAGTGGTATGCCCCCTTCCAAGCAGCGTTACCCTCAACCTATTGGTCTGAGTCAGCAAGGATACAGTCCCGCAAGGTCGGTTTAATGTTTTAATTGTAGTTTATAGATAAGGGAATCAAGCGGTTCTTACTTCTACCGAGGCGGTTAAGACCTACCTCTCGTAAAGTCCTACTAAGCTTTGAACCAGGTTCTCGTAGAATCTATACACTGAACGAGACAAGAATTTACCCAACCACCCTTCTAACCCCCTTCCAGACCATAAGGACACGAATGAGTGAATCAACAAAACATGAAGAATGATTAAGTAGAATTCACCTTCAATATAGAAAACTAGTTATTAAAGTCATTAATACATACTGAAGGGGTAAGGTCCCAAAAACCTCATAATAAGTACTTGGGACCATACCACAACTACGTCTTTTCAGCCCCTTTTTACCTTGCGCGGCCGCGCACTGGTTTTACAAAAGAAAGGCTTAAGAGATAGATAGCAGACAACACTCGCGCGCCAAAAGGAAATCATAAATCCTTGCGCTTTCATAAAGGATGAAAATCCTAAGACAAGCACTTCCGCTTAATAATATCCAGACTTGGATATTATTTACGTAACTGAAACCACACAATAAAGAGTCACACCAGATTACAGCAGTAATCTTCTGGAAGAGTTCAATCGTGCACCACTAAGACGGTTATAACCGTCTGGACACGTGTCATCACCTCAGGCATCCCTGAAATCACGATGATAGCATGTAATTGGAGAGAAACCTCCACTTGATCACTTTCCACGTGGCAAACCCCCAGCCATAGATCTAAACAGCGATCCGTGTGCACTCACGTCGGATCGAGAGACTTAACGAAAGGAAATGTAACCGCTTACGGGGTTAGCATCTTCCGTCAACATCTCACCAACAAGTTTTCCCGCCCAAAAATCTCGGCTATAAATATGAGAACAATTCAGGTATGAAATTCAAGTTACACACACTTAGTCAATACTTCTTCTTCTTCTTCATAAACACATACTTATTCTCACGCCGGAGTCGGGTCAAGGAGAGAACTCCTTTCTCCCCTTGACGAGGCTAACAGTGCTTTGTTTTGCAGAGTTTACCGGAGAAGAAGATCAGTTCCTATCTAATCAAACGAGAGAGAATTACCTTCTTATGCAGAACCAAACCCCCTAGATAATTCGATTCCGGTCGATTAGCTAGTGCTTCTTCATTGGCGCCCACCGATTTCTCTGTCTCATCCAATTTTCTCTCGTTTTTTGATTGAATCCATTCGCATATGGAAGAAATGTCGTCCCATCGGCAAACCGGCCTTCGGCCGAATGCCGGAAACAACCTTCAAGTTGAAGGAATTCTAGAGGATGCCTCGGATGACAACGAGGTTCAATCCAATCGAGTGAACGAACCTGTCACTCCAGGAGTGCTACCAGAGAACCCTGTGCACTCAATTTTACCCCCAGGAGAAACTCCAATCTCCTGGTACGTCAGGTCTCAAGGGGCACTAAATGCAGTATACACACAACTGTGTGCACAGACTGCTCCCTTAACTCAATCAAGGAGACCAGGATCTCATGCTAATGCTTCTCAACATGAGGATCCATCTTACGAAAATACAGAGGTTTACTCTAAATCTACATCAAGATATGAGTACACCCAATCAGGAAGTCATCAGCGAGAATATCGAGATGAATCACATCCTCACCGACGACAATCTGTTCACACTAGGTTGGGTCCTCAACGGAACACTCATACCGATGAATCAGATCCAACTTACCGTGTGGGTGAAAGTACCAGCGTGTTTAACCGATTGCAGCCCAATTACAACAAGTGCAGACCTCGTGCGGTTTACAACCCTGAGGCTGAGCACAATTACGATTTGATTTACCGCCCTGTGGAAGCAGCGGAAAATTCAAAATTCATCATGGAAATAGCTTTGGCTCCGCTTGAGAAAGCTAAACTACCATCCAACGTGGGTAAATTTAATGGGTTAACAGACCCCGATGGCCACTTGAGGGTTTTTACAAGCGCAGGACTAGTAGGTGGCTGGACTCTACCATTATGGTGCCATCTTTTCGTACAGACCCTTACTGGCGCTGCAAGAATTTGGTTTGATAATTTACCCATCGGGAACATCACATCATGGAAAGATCTGCGCAAGAAATTTCTGATTCATTTCAGTCAACAACGACGCTCTATCCGAGACACGTCAGATGTGATGAACATTTGGCGTCATGACGACGAAAGTCTGGAGGACTTTATCACCCGATACAATAAAGAAGTGCTGGAGATCGGGGGAGTCCATGAGCAACTGATCCGCGCACAGTTCAAATACGTGATCAGATGCGATGATATGATCAAGGTCCTGTCTGGGACGGAAGGTCTCCCAAAGAGTTAGGAGAAAGTGATGGCAGCCGCAAAGGTTTATGCACAAACAGAGAAGAACCTTACTACCAATAGGCCACCGCCACCACACAACAGACCCTCCGACTTAGGTTCAAATGGCGGAAGGAAATTAAAAAAGGGATGGCGTGACTCTGGCTCGGGAAACCATTCATCTGAAGATGCTCGGTCAACAATCAATAAACTTGCCGCGCAGAGGGAACTCAAGCAGGAGAACAGGGAGAGGCAATGGACTCCCTTAACTAAAACCCCCGCGGAAGTTTTGAGCACTGAAGATTATCAGTTCAAACCACCAATTCCCATGAAAAACAAGCGCGGACAAGACCCAGCCCAATATTGCGAATATCACAAAGACGGTGGTCATACCACTAACAACTGCATTTCTTTGTGCACAGAGATTGAGAAAGCCCTTAAAAGCGGCGAACTCACACATTTGCTACAAAACGTGCGCAAGGAAATAAAGAAGATAACTCGAGGTGAGGAAGGCCCGAGCAAAAGGGCGAAAAACTAAGAAGAAACTCTATGGTCTCTGTGCGGAAAGACACGATTTGTTAAGACAAATCAGGAGAATAGAGTAAGTTAAATCTCATATATTTATTAGAAAACTTTGTAATGGCCCCTGTGCCCTATCCAGAAATAAATAGCAAAGTTTCTATTATTCTTGTTTTTTTTACAAAGTGCATGCAATTTCTTTTAGTAAGCGCAAAAACATTATGGTAAATATGAAATAAAGCCTCATGAACGGTCAGTGATTACGTCACAAAACGACCATACGTTCACACATGAGCTTTATACCAACTTCATTCGCCTTACTCAATCAAAGTAATTGTATTCATGCAAAATATTGTAAAACAAAAAAAAAACACGACATACTATTCTCGGCGTACAAATACTCCTTAAAAACTATCAAACACGACAGTGTTTTAGTTACTCGCGCAACAGCGCACCAAGAAAGAAAGGAATATACATCCCAAATGTTACAAAAAATTGTTCAATACAATTTCAAAGGAAACTACACTAATCTTCACCCTCATCCGGAAAGATTTCCCTTAGTTGTGCCACATGATCATCAGACTGCAGCGCAACATTTATAAGATCCATAAAGGGAAGCTGCAAGCTGTTAAATTCTGCCTTCAAAGCAGCAAGCGCAGCACCAGTGTTAACGCCATAAGTCGCGGATTTGCTGACGTCCCAATCAACCTTCAAAGCGTTATTCACATGCTGAGAACACTCAGCGTATCCTTGAGCATACCCATGCTTTCGCGCAGCAACAATTAAACGCGCAACGGTTCTATCCAATTCTTCAGAATTCAACACTGATTCAGCAACCTATGAAAATAGGAAAGGGTAAATAACAAGAAGACACAGAAACATTCTCGCAACAAAAATAAGAGGCAACTTACACAGGCAATTCCACGATCTTTCAACCACGCCATATCACTCTTTAAAGGATCAAGCTCGCTTTTCGCTGTGGCCCGCGCCGTTTCTGAATTTTCCAATTTTTCTTCGGTTTCAGTCAAACGGTGAGAAGTTTCAGCCTTTTCAGAATGCGCAACTTCCAGATCCTTTTTAAGTTGTTCCTGGTCAGAAAGCAAAGCAGTAAGTTCCTCTAACTCTCTATCTCTAAGAGCAAGAGTGGCGCAAGCTTGTACCTCTCATTGCTCACTGCGCTCCCTATGAGAACGCGCTTCCTCTAGCGCAGCTTCTGCATCAGCCTTCTCCTTTTTTAACTTTTCTACCTCTGCATCATGTTTCTTCAATTTTTCAATCTCAGCCTTGAGATTATTGATGACATTGCGGAGATTTACCTTCTCAACATTATATTTTTCGCAAATTCTCTTCCAGTTTTTGCGTTCTTCGGAAAGGAAGGCAGCTTCAGCTTCCGCTTTCCTCTTCCAACCTGCAACATACCACTATTCAGTCTTACGATCAGCCTCAAACTTGGCTTGATTAGCTTCCAATTTAGCTTTCAACTGAGCCACCCGGTTTTCATCCGCAACAAATTTCTTCTTCGACACCTGAAAAGCATCCCACTCCTTGTGCATACTGTGCCATTCGCGCACTATACGATGAGTGGTTGATGCATGAGAAGCAGTTTCCTCAAGATAAGCATGATAAGTTTGCTCGTAAGACCGGCTTTCTTGAAACTTGATCTCCCCAGGCGGAAATATCCCCTGCAACCAATCTTGGCACACGCGCCAATCTGAGAAAGTATCACCCTTCTTTAAATTCCAAACAGGGGCATGAGGCTCAGAAGCAACTTTCTCCGAATAAGTCCTGTAATAATAATCCCCCAGGGTTTCCTCTGGGTGGATTGGAGAACTTTTACCTGCATAAGAAAATGAACCCTGATCTTCAGCAGAAACTTTCTCAGGCATAGAACCAGAAACCTTGGAAGGAGACGCTTTAATAGGAATTTCTTCCGCAATTTTCTCCTTATCACGGGCAGCAGGTTCAGAAGTTGAAGGGTTACCAGCATCATCCATTACCGCTGGGCTTACAACCTTTTCAACTTCCGCAACAACTTCAACAGGCTTGTCAGTCTCAACAGTCTTTTCTACACCACCTTCAGGAACCTCCGTAGTCTCTAACTGAGTAGCAACGGAAGCACGCGGAGGAGAGGGTGGGAGTCCTTCATTAACCACAGGTTGCGGCTCTGTGGGAATAGGAGAAACATGGACTTCTGCAAAAACAACAAAATCTGTAAATATTCAATGCGCATAAGGAAGAGAAGCAAAGGCAACATTTACCAGGAACAGACTCAGAAATAAAGGCATCTAGATTGCCTTTCTTGGTAATTTTCTTCTTTTGGATCTTTTTTGAGGGCTGACCCTCAACATCAGCATCAGTCTGCTTCCTTTTATCCGCCTTCTTCCGCACCAAGTGCTCAGGACTAGATTCCAAGTCAATGGGATCATTTGGGTTGGATGAAGGGATATCAGCAGTATCCTTCGGTTCAGGCTTTGGCCTCCTAACAGTAACTGCAGGTGCAAGACCTTCCAGAGTGTCAGAAACCACCACATAATCACACCAGGAGTCAGAGGAACGGCGCATACCTTTCTTCTCTCCTCCAACATTTTTAACTTTGGAAGTGTGAGTTTTTTCAGCATCACCCTTTTTAAGCGCAACATTACTGGTCACCGCGCGTTTCTTCTTCTCAGGGCCTATGCCCAAGTTCGACAACTCACCTACAGAAGCGCAAAAATAATTTACTTATAAGCAAAAGAGAAAGAAGAGAGACCAAATAGTAAACCAAAAAAGCACATAGCTTACCAGCGCCGACAAGGGCTTCCTCCGTATACACCGGCTTGTCGTCACGGTCCATTTTCCAATTCAAACTCATACTAGCACCGACAAGGGCTTTCTCTGGCAAGGTAATGTTAGGAATTTCCTTCAGGTCTTGATACCAATTCTCGTCAACAGGGGTCCGAAGCGTTTCAGTAGGGACGTCTTCTTTTCCCCTTAGAACCATCCTTATCGGAATCACCCCTGCCTTGATAAAAAAGAATTTTTGTTTCCAGTCATGGAAAGATTTTGGTGGATGCTGTAAAATCTTCTTCGCAGACGAACTTTGGACGAACGAGTAAAACCCTTGGGTACAGTGCATTTGATAAAAAACCCTAAATCGAAGGACGGTCGGCTCAATATGCATCGACCGGCACACAAACTCCAAATGTCGAACCCTAACCATACCAATAGGGTGAAGTTGGGAGATATGCAACTTATAATACTCAAGGATTTCAAGAAAAAATTTCGTTGCAGGCAAACGAAAGTTACCTTCACAGAAAAAATCCCAAAAAAGGGTGATATACCCAGCCGGAGCATCTGCGGCTGTCTGACCCTCCTCAGGATACAGGACACCCCAGTTCTCTGAGATTCTAAGATTCCGAACCAAACCATCAAAAGTTGCTCTGGGCCACTTCAACGGTGGAACTTCAGCAGACATTTCTTCAGATAAATCCTCTTGGTGTTCTCCGGTTGACATAAGAAGAAGAAATGACAAATTTCTGGGATAACGAAGGAAAGAAAGGGAAAAGTTTTCAACAAAGCAATGATTATCAGAAAGAGGCAACTCAAACAAACTTATATACTCACCGCAATAAATAAAATCGGTAACTGCCATAGCACCTTTTTCGGACGTCACAGTTACCCAAGCGACATGAGCAAGTAAAAATCAACACAAATGCGAGTTCACGCGCGCGTGCAAAACACGGACAATAAGAGACAACTGACAGTGACAGCCTGTCACTCAGTCCTTACTGTACCAGCCCCATTTAAAGTCAAAGATTTTCAAAATCTTTATAATAAGCAAAATAAATCTTCTTCTAGAAGATTCCCCATTTTCGCGCCAAAAAGCATTTCCCTCTCATAAGTCCAGTGCTCCACTTACTTGCATATGAGCAGCACTAGACTGGGGGGACTTGAAGGGGTAAGGTCCCAAAAACCTCATAATAAGTACTTGGGACCATACCACAACTACGTCTTTTCATCCCCTTTTTACCTTGCGCGGCCGCGCACTGGTTTTACAAAAGAAAGGCTTAAGAGACAGATAGCAGACAACACTCGCGCGCCAAAAGGAAATCATAAATCCTTGCGCTTTCATAAAGGATAAAAATCCTAAGACAAGCACTTCCGCTTAATAATATCCAGACTTGGATATTATTTACGTAACTGAAACCACACAATAAAAAGTCACACCAGATTACAGCAGTAATCTTCTGGAAGAGTTCAATCGTGCACCACTAAGACGGTTATAACCGTCTGGACACGTGTCATCACCTCAGGCATCCCTGAAATCACGATGATAGCATGTAATTGGAGAGAAACCTCCACTTGATCACTTTCCACGGGGCAAACCCCCAGCCATAGATCTAAACAGCGATCCGTGTGCACTCACGTCGGATCGAGAGACTTAACGGAAGGAAATGTAACCGCTTACGGGGTTAGCATCTTCCGTCAACATCTCACCAACAAGTTTTCCCGCCCAAAACTCTCGGCTATAAATATGAGAACAATTCAGGTATGAAATTCAAGTTACACACACTTAGTCAATACTTCTTCTTCTTCATAAACACATACTTATTCTCACGCCGGAGTCGGGTCAAGGAGAGAACTCCTTTCTCCCCTTGACGAGGCTAACGGTGCTTTGTTTTGCAGAGTTTACCGGAGAAGAAGATCAGTTCCGATCGAATCAAACGAGAGAGAATTACCTTTTTATGCAGAACCAAACCCCCTAGATAATTCGATTTCGGTCGATTAGCTAGTGTTTCTTCACATACCCAAATAAAAAGGAGTCAAAGTTGGAAATCAAAAAGTAATACATAAAAGATTTGTCTTCACCAAGTGATGTAAGAGTTTAGCCAAGCATGGCCTTTGTTTAACAAGAACTATTACGATCGATCTTGGATCCCGAGACTACTACACACTCTAAAAAATGGTATATGGATGATGGTGGTGGGTGTTGGTGTTGTGGTGGTGGAGTGGTGGCAAGTGTGCGAGAAGTAGTTTGCCAAGGGATGGGTTGGAATGAAACCAAGCACCCCTATTTATAGTTGAAGTCAGACTGTTCACACGGCCCCGAGCCCACCTGGCACGGCCCTGTGGCCTTCCTTCTCTCTCATCCTCATTAACAACAGTGTCAGATCTTGTACTAACACGACACCGCGTGTCAACGGCACGGCCCGTGGCAATTGTACTTGCTGTACTATCTTAGATTCTGCGAATCTTAGAGTTGACCACGGCCTCGTGTTGGTTTGTCTGGTTTATCTTTTGCTGTTGTCTTTTCTTCTGCGGGAATCTTGATTGGGAACGGCCCCGTCCCAGAGTTTCTGTTCTTGTTATTTTTGTTGGTTTGGATGTAGATGTCACACCCCGAAATATCAAAGCTGACGTGACTGGACTTGCATCTTCATTGCACAGCGGACACAGTTAAAGCTAAGACTTCTAGAAAATGAACGCCCACTAAGTACTCGACTCTTCATGGTTCTCCTATTCCAACCGTGCCTTAACTTTGAAATGCAACCTGAGAAAGAAACATGCGAAAAATCAACATAAAGTTGAGCGAGTTCATAGTTTGTTTGTAAAAGATTTGAAATAAATCTTTTTGAATAACCGGTTTGTGAAATATTATTGAGAAAACGAATTTAAAAAAAATCATTTTCTTGTCAAGTTGTATGAAAACTCTGTATTTGTAACGCATTATATTTGCAAAAACATTGCATTTGTAAACTCTTGTGTTTGTAAAATTTGTATAACCGTCAATGTCCACCCCGACATTGACAACATGCATGCATAATCCTATGCTTAGAATTTATATAGAACATGGTATGTAATTTGTAAAGACGTATTGAAACTGAGTTCTGTATATGTAAGGAATACGAGATCGCTAATGGTTCGCGAGGCCACTAACATATGTAACGACATAGAAAGCATCAAAACCATAGGCATTTTTAGCTGTCGAATCCACGACTGTCGATTCACGACTAGAGACACAAAAGCACTGCTTGGTACTAGAGTGACCAAGAGTGTGGCTGCCTGAAACCCATTAGATCTAACCTTTTGTTCTGCGGTCTTGGTATGTAACTGATTAATGGTGCTTATGTTACCCTATTCGTGACATGATCTATTGTGTCATTCCTTAGTTTAGCATTTCGTTTGTACTTGTACTTTCCCGTAGTTTAGAAAACTAGAATACGTGTGTATGCACATTTCAAAAAATACGCTTGTTGGAAAAACCGGTATAGAATATAAGCTTTTCGTAAACCATTTGTGTTTATTAAAATGGTTTAGAAATACGTAATTTATGTTTATCGAAAACCTTGTATGCTTTGCAAAACGTGCATGTCTTTCCACCCCAAAAACATTTAGAAAAATGTAAAACCGTAAAAAGGTGGGGTTATGAACTCACCTGAATATTCCTGTGCAAAGCTAGCTAATTACGACTTCGTGATGTCGTTTCCAAGATGAGACTCGCTAGCGTGCATTCTACCATATTCCTAACACGGAATATCTTATAAGTTTCTAAATAAACGCAGTAACTAAACTACGTGTCATCGAGCTCTACAGAATCGTTAACCGAACGATTCGACGGAAAGTTGTTAACTTGAGGAAACAATTAAGTCATATTTGATAAGTATCGTTTATCGTCGATAATCACTAATGAGTCTTGAAAAGACTTGATTCTCGAGATCTTTATATCAGAATATATACATATATTGTTAAGATCGCGTGTCGACCCGAGAAGTCGTTTGAGTATATAGGAATATTCGTATGAAAGTAACATATAATAAACTTGTATTATATATATTACGTCTTGTATATATTTGCCAAAATATACGTATATGCCGTTTTGGCGTTTGGAATAAATATAAAAAAGGTTATATTTATTTTATAAAAGAACACGAGTTGTTGTGTTTAAAAATAAATATATAATTATATTTATTTCTATAAAGGAATTCGTTATTGTTTGGTACTTGAAATAAATATATAAACTATATTTATTTTTATAAAAACGAGTTCGTGTTGTTTGCTATTTGATATAAATATAAAAATAGCTATATTTATTTTATAAAATGAAGGCATGTTCGGCGTTTGAATCAATATAAGTAATTATATTGATTTTATAAAAGATTTGTTGAATTTCCGGAGTTTAAAATAAATATAAATACTATATTTATTTGTTGTCGAAATAATTTCCGTTTCGTTGTTTTTGTGAAGTTGTTGTCGTACATAATTACATAGTTGTATTTGTTTCTATAAAATAATTACTTAAATCCGATAGTTTGTTTTATTAACAAAACGCAATTATTTCAAGGATTTTCTCGAAAATGGGCAGAGTTTCCTCAGTTTTTGGACGGCCCTGACAACACAAGTTGTCGTTATTTATCAAGATTCAACAATTTTCCAATTCACGACATATGTATAACCGAATTATATAATCAAGATAATATGTGTATCCAATTAATATCATATAAAAGTTTCATTATTTGATACGATTTTGAGAGCTAGATTTCGCGTATAATAATAACAAATGAACGTAAATAATAATCGTCATAAATCCTTTACCGAGTTTTCGCGTGTCGAAACATCGAACCATTTGACTGAGTTGACCGAACTTGACCATGTTTGACCGTTGACTCGAGTTGACCAGCATTGACCAGTCAACCTGCTGTGTTGACTGGTTTGACTCGAACCCGAACTGAGTTGACCCGGCTTGACCAGTCAACTCGCTGCGTTGACTCGGTTAACCCGAAACCGAAACCTGAACCAAACATCACACTTGAATTGACTGAGTTGAACCCGAATCCAATCCAAACGAAACCAAAACTCTTCACAACCGTACATAATTAGATCCCGTTGAACCAAGAAGCTTGAACCAAAAACAAAATCTGGATCTGAAATTTGAAGTGACCCGAACCCGCTAACATGAACCCGAAACTGAAACAACGAGACCGAGCCACTTACCGGAGCCGTGAATAACCACCATCATCATCTTCGGACATCAATTTAAGAAGAGGTAAACAGAGGAGGGGGAAAGTTACCGTGAAACTCGTCGGACGTCGTTAGAACCACCACCGCGCCGCCACTGCCGCCGCCATGAGTGGCGACGACGCTCCTTATCTCCACCGCTCTCTCTCTCTCATCTTCTCGTTTCTCTGTCCTGCTCAGTCTCTCTCTCTCTGCTTGAAACATCGACCGACACCACCGTCGCCGCAATGGCGGTTGTCATCATCGGGTAATCACCGGAGGGAAAGGGGGTGTCGCAGGTGTCGCCTGTGGTGTCGGAGAAACAGGATCGGAGGAGGGGGGCTGTCGGCTTGCCGGTTTACCGGCCCTTTGCTGGTCGCCAGTTATGGAGAGGAGACAGAGGGTGTTTGGCTATGTTTGAGTGTGTGTTTGAAGTATAAATCGAGAGAGGGAGAGACAAACATAGTGTCTGCTTCTTGTGTGTGTGCAGATGATTTCGAGAGGGAGAGGAGAGTGTTGTCTAGACAAGAAAATAAGGATCAAGAGGGGGTATGGACCCTTTTATAAGGATGTTGAGGAAATCTTATAAAGATCTTGTGAATCTTGTGAAGATTTTATAGAGATTTTGGAAAGATTTTATAGAGATTTTGTATAGATCTTCAAGCAAACCAAAATATACAATTTAGTTGTGTGTAGGTATAGTATAAACGAGAGAGAGTGAGGAAAAGTACGAGAATTGTTTGCTTTCTCTATATCACTTCATATGTAGTAGTTTTTATTCACATACTTTAGTTATACGTATATTGTATATAAAGTCTCAAATGGGTGGATGGTATTACTTAATGTGTATATTTTTAAAATGCACACTGGTAATATAATGTCATAATGCTCTGATTTGCGCGTAATTATAAGCCGTAAATCACCAGTTGTCACATTCTCCCCTTGTTAATGAAATTTCGTCCTCGAAATTTAGACTACGTTAACTCCTTAGAGTTACGTTATGCGTGTCACACCCCTTTCTAAGGCGGAAGCACGAGGTGTGATCATGAAAGGTTTTCATTGCATACGATTGGTAAACATACTACATGCTCATAAAATAACTTCAAATGCCAAACATTACTTAACTGAAATCATAGTTTTACACAAGACGGCATATTGTCTGAAAAGTTTACAACTTTATTCAAAGATAACATAAACAACATCCAGAGCAAGAGTATGACCGCACGCACATCCACTTTAGTTACCTGAAATACATGTGAGTTTTTGGAAATCGTCAACATAATGTTGGTGTGAATTCATGCAGTTTTTGTATTGAACGTTTGTATACTTTGTATGAAAACATGGTATGTATCTCGTATAAATCAAGTATTTCTGTATGTATCGAGTTGTTAATGGGTTGCAAGGACATTAACATGTGACACGACATAGGAAGCATCCAAACCACAGGCATTTTTCTAGTTGTCGATTCACGACTGAGACACAAAAGCACTACTTGGTACTAGTTATCACCAAGAGTGTGGCTGCCCGAAAACCCATTAAATCTAACCTTTTGTTATGCGGTCTTAGTATGTACACGATTAATGGTGCTTCTGGTACCCTATTTGTGACACGATTTCACGTATCATTCCTTAATTCTTGTATCCATCATACCATAACACATGTATTTTCCCCAAGTTTAAAAAGTATGTAGAAGATTAAAAGTGGGGACATGAACTCATTTTTCTGTAAACATTTAGTAACATGTACTTCACCCCCGAAGTTATAAAACTGAAAACAGTTAAAAGGAAAGGGGGAGCATGAACTCACAACTTTGCGTTCCTTGCGCCGTAAACTTCACCGGTTTTTGCTTATCTAGCGTCGTGACCTAAACGTGTTTTATTAACTTTAGTCACTAGGCTTGTATCGCACAAGTACAAGTCACCATCTTTTATGTATTTGTTCTTTGTGTGTTAAAAATAATTTATATTTTTAACTATGTATCTCACTTATATTATTTTCTCAAGAATAAATATAAGTATCTTGTATTTTTCACCCGAGTTATCTATCTTGTCCAAAAAATTCATTTCATGTTCATAACTTGTCCAAGTTATTTATTCTATCCAGTAATATATTTTCCTAAATATATTTTCTTGTATTTTTCTAAGCATGTTGTATGTGTATTTTTGTATTTTTACTTCTTAAGAGTATTTAGTGTATTTTCAAGTCCTAGTACACTATTACATGTAATACATACTACATACACTTAGCATAAATTTGGTGATCAATAAATATATATATTTTTCTCAAAAATATACATACTTAATATCAATTTTTAATCTTGAAGAAATCATCATTTCTTAATACAAAAATTAGGGAAACCTTGGTAAATATTTTTAGATACATTTTTAGGGAATAAGTTTCTCAAAAACTTATATTTTTCTAAGTGTCAAAGTTTATAAAAATTTTGACATAGTTTCCCCTAAAAATGGAGGTTTCCCATGTTTTCAAAACATGTTTTATTTTCTTTTAAATCATCATCAAACATCAACAACTCAATCAAGTCTTACCACAAGCCGAGATCACGTAAATCACACTACATCATGAACTTGAAGTTTTTGTAAAAACTTGTAGTAACCTACCATGTTATTTAGTAGGTTTAGTTACCCTTGAAAACATGGTTATTTGTTTGTAAATCCCATTCTTGAAAGGTTTTGGTGTTTACAACTTGAAATCATATTTTACAAAAATGTTTATTTGTAACATCTTCTTGTTTCACTAGTGTCTCTACACTTCTTTTATCACCAAAAATGGTGTGAGTTTAAGTAAAAACCAAGATCTTCTAGAAATCATCTTTTGGACTTGGTTCTTTTAGGAAAACCATTCATAAGTCTTAGATCTATAAGTTTACTAGCTCACTTTGTTTATTAATTTTCAAGAAATCATTTTGTTTTCAAGTTCATGTCTATGTATGAGGATGATCTTCTTGTGTTAACACATAATCATCCTCTAACTTGCTAGATCATGTGTTCAATCACAATCTAGCAAGCTCCATGTAGTGATCAACATCAATATCTCTAGTAATCAACAAGTAAATATCATTCATGCACTAAACAACATCATTTCAACAAGACTTCATCATTTTTTTCATCTTATGTTTCAAGGTTCAAGTTTATGTCTTTTAGTGTTCTTGTTATTTTCATCATACTACATCTTTTAACCACTAAAAATAGAAGTAACAAAGGTTAAAAAGAATCTTACTACTAGCTTTAAGCTAGGGAAGAACAATGATGAAAAAGGAGTGGATAAAAGCAAATGAAGAAGGTCCTTCAAGATCCGTGAGTTCCACACTTCCTATATCACCCTTGGACACCTAGAGATAGCCTTGGAATGGATGAAGCTTGAATGAAAAATGGTGGTGTGTGGGGGACTACTTTCGGCCGAGAATAGAGGAGAAGGGAGGAAGAGAAGTGGTGAAGATGATGATGGTTATGAGCCATTATATAATCTCTAGTTTCTTTTGTCCATTGGTTATCATGTCCCTCCAAGTACAAACAATATCTTCCAAGATTTAATCAAGATCAAGGTAAGATTTAGTGAATATTTGAGGTGATCTTGGGAGTGGGGCCATACTTGGGGCCGTAAATATCAAGGGGGAGGGGGTCCATGTGTAAATTTGATGGTAAACTAGATAATTTGTGGAGGTTAAGTGTAATCTCTAGTGTTTAATGTGTGTCTTGCGTTATGTAGTATGTTAGGGTGTTCGGGGACCGTAACTATTTCAAAAATAATAAAACAATGTTTCTAACAATATTTTGGTGTTCCGGGTAATGTCCGGTTGTTCGGTTAAATACCGGTTCGTTAAAGTGCTAAATTGCACTGTTTAGTGTCCTTTATGTCCCCTTTTGTGATACTTTCAATTCCCGACACTTAGGAAAGTATTCTGGATCAATTTGTCATCTTTTTACATGTTATAAACTTGTCAAAATGCCGAATTTCGCTAAAATATATAAAATTCAGCATTTAAAGTGTATTTCGGGTGCTTTTCAGTGCGTATTTTAGCTTCCGGAAAGTCTATACATTAACCCTTGTATGTACTCTTGGGTTTTAATGTATTCTTGACGTTGGACCTACACCTAGGCTCCAATTACATTGTTGACACAATGTGTCTTACCGGTGAGTTTACTAGTATTTCAAACTGGTCTTCACGTTCCCACGTGTACTCGGGTCCGTGCTTAGAGTTCCAACGTACTTTGACAAGTTTGACATTGCTCCTCCTGGTCTTGTTGACTTTCCAGTCTGTAACCTCAATGGGTTGTTCTGTAAATCGAGGGTGTCATCAATATGCACTTCATCCGCAGGGATGATCACTGTTTCTTGTGTTGGACTCTTCTTGAGGTTGGATACATGAAACGTATCATGTACTCCATTAAGTTCTTCCGGTAATTCCAACTTGTATGCCACGGTACCAATTCTTTCCAAAATCTTGAATGGTCCGATGTATCATGGATTCAGCTTTCCACGTTTTCTGAATCTTACAACGCCCTTCCAGGGCGAGACCTTCAACAAAACTTTGCCTCCCACTTCGAACTCTAATGGTTTCCGTCTTCGGTCAGCGTAGCTCTTTTGTCGATCTCGGGCCGCCTTAATGCACTCTCGGATCTGCATAATCTTGTCGGTTGTCTCTTGTACAAGTTCAGGACCAACCATACGTTTGTCTCCAGCGTCTGCCCAACATAAGGGAAAGCGGCACTTGCGGCCATACAGAGCTTCGAACGGTGCGACTTTTATGCTCGTGTGATAACTGTTATTGTAGGAAAACTCAACTAAAGGTAGAAGAGTATCCCAGCTGCCGCCTAGGTCCATAACACATGCTCGAAGCATATCTTCCAGCGTTTGTATGGTCCGTTCGCTCTGACCGTCTGTTTGCGGATGTAAGACCGTGCTTAGATCTAGCTGAGATCCAAAGGCTTCCTGAAAGGATTGCCAGATTCTTGAGACAAAGCGTCCATCTCTGTCTGAAATAATTAAGACTGGCACTCCATGACGTGCCACGATTTCCTTTAAGTATATCTCCGCAAGCTTTCCAGTGCTATCCTTCTCTCGGATTGGTAGGAAATGCGCAGATTTCGTTAGTCGATCAACTATCACCCATATCATATTGTAACACCCCGAAAAATTACGTCCTATAATGTGTTGACACGTGTCATAGGTTTGAACGTGTGAAAGAATGTTCTTGAAGGACTAAAGTTGACAAACAGTGAAACTGTGTAAATATAAGGGTTCAAAGTGTCAACAATGAATAAATATACTTTAAAATAACCCTACATGATGTTTATAACCTTAAACGAATGGATCATGGATCATACGAATCGAATTGTGAAAGAAAGTGAGAGATTACAAACTACAGGGGTTAAATGTGCCAACATGTTTAAGTTATACCTCTGAGTGACCTTTTGACAAACCCGAAGCTTTGTAACGATTAATTATGCTCACTAGAATGTACCACAAAAATTTCATGAAGTTTCGTTATCGTATGAGCAAGTTGTGATAAAATTCGTGTGTGAGGGTTAGAATCGTCAACATTGAAATTTAGGGCTTTTCGGGTGATCACAAAGTTACCCGAGGACTTAACAAAGTGGGTATAAGTCTTAAAGCCCCATATGTTAATATTATAGGATAAGAACTCTGGAAAACAAGTGAAAACGACCTTTCGGGGGACCAAGGACCAAAATGCAATAACGAAAAACATGTTTTACAAGTTCTGATGGGCCACGCGGGCCGCCTACCAGTTAACCAAATGCCACGCGGGCCGCCTACGACCTGCAGATGCAGAAAAAACAGGCAGCTGCCTGTTGATGCATGTAACCGACTCCAATCTCATTTTTTCGATACCTTGGGCTGCCTAAGGTGGTTTTTAGCTAGTAGGGGACTTGTGGATGATAATGCAACACCCCTAGACTTATGTGTTGATCATCTAAGAGTGTTTGAAGCCTTATATCAAGACCCACATGTTACCACATTGTTCATTCATCACTTCTGAGCATTTCCAGAGCATACAAGCAGGTCACAAGCATTCCACATCATCTATTAGCCGTGTGTAAGTATGCCTAACCTTCTCTAATTCATTTATACTTAGTTTATAGCCTAGAAATCAAACCGTCGTAACTACGGTTTGACTTAGCGATAAATCACAATCGGTCCAGAGTTTAGTCGAATCGAAAGTGGTTATAAGTTGGTATTTATATGGGTAATAAACCCCTAAAAGGTCACCCACTGATTTCAATCTTAACTATGTCGTTTGATCGAGTCAAACTTCTTCCGAAAAGTCAACAGAAATGTTAATCGCATATTTAATGATACGGAAGGCGTGTAATCTGTTTTATTAGTCATACAACTTGAAAATAAGTATAATAACTTGTCTAAGCTTGTTTGATTCGACAACTTTATGTTTTGAACCGATTCGGAACCGAGAGACGCAAAAGTTTGACTTTTGCTTTGACCTCAGTTCTGACCCGATTTATATAGATTTAGACATGCCTTAAAGTTCCATTAGGACCTAGTTGCATGTGTGTATAAGCCTCTGCGTTTATACCACTCGAATCCCAAATCGTCCGATGTTTCCGTTAAACGCCTAAATATTGACCGTAATGCCCTTGTGACCATAAAACGAGATTTTTGGAAATGTGAAAGTGCCATAATCTTAGTTACTGATTTTTAGACTTGTACCTAAAATTTCACATCAGTTGGAGGTCTAGATAAGGAGTTATGCTTAATGACGTAATTTGAATGCTTTTAAGTAATTAAACGGCGTCATTAGCGTAAAGCCTATCTAAACCCAATTTTGGACACCAAACCTTTTACCCACTGATGTGATATAATATTTTGGGATTTTTGAAGATTTTTAATTATTTTTAAACTGATCATAAGCTAGGTTTATCGCCTCGATTCGGTTAATACCAAAAATACCCTTTTCGGCCATAAAATGAGTTTTACAAATCCTTTTAACGCCAATCCAATTGCTACTGATTTTAAATAATAAATGGAGTATTTTGAGCCTGTTTATTTGATCAGAAAACTCAGAATCGTATTTTAACCCGTACATCGCTTAAAACGACTTTATACGCGTATTTAACGCATAATTTGGGTTTAAAACTATTTTAGTATATAAGACTTATTACCAAAGGTTATAACCTATTAAAATAAACTATTTTACTGATCAACTCAGACCCGGATTACAGGCGTCTAATTAAACCCTTTTATAATCTTTAAAATGACCAAAATGCCCCTGCGGGGCTTATAAAGAGATTAAACTCGTTTTGGGCATCATGGGTGATATCCTACTGATATCACAACTTAATTAAGGCGTGTTAACTTAGGAAACCTGTTTAGGACTCTTACGGATACCCGTTACGCTTCACGCGCGTTCGGTTCGGTTTATGTAACTAGTTTACATAAATTAGCCGAAACGGGTCAAACCTTATCAGTTTTATCTTAAAAATCCAGAATGTGTATAATATATCCATATTAAGCAAGTCTTCAAACTTTTCGGGTCTAAATCACATTCTATCCGGTCTTCGCTTAATAGTGCGTACGAACCGTATCTTTAAAACTAACCGGTCTAAGCGTGAGCTTAACTAAAGACCCGTTAGGATTCTAATAGGTTATTATAAACCTTCGTTCCAGATTAGGAGAACCAGTAAAAGATACTTGCACTCGCTGATTTTGAATTATACTTGCTCAGGTAAATACTTTTAACTTATTTCCCTATACGGGCTTGGGGTACGGTATATAAAATACCGCTTGGTCGGGCGTTGAATATTTAATCTTATTATGGTTAAATTATTGAGATGTCTCGTTTAATATTGTTTTGTTTGCTTAAAGCCTTTGGGGGGTTAATGACCGTGTCCCGGATATCCCTGGCATCATTTTACGAAATGGCCACGACCTTAGCACTCAGGTGTAGGCGTACACCTGTCAGTGTCTCATAAATTAAGTGGTGTGTTTATTGATCTTTAACCCGGCTCGATCCGGGCTACTGAACGCATAAGAAACATGTATATCCATACAAGTTTATATATTTAAATAAGTATCCCAAGTTATAAAATATTATTTGTGCCTTGTGCCTTAAATGCATTTTCTTAAACTCTTTTCAAAATGAGTCGGTTGATTGTATTTACCAGTGTAAACTGACGTATTTTTCTTAAAAAGGTTAAGTGCAGGTACTACGCGAAATAGGCTGGCTTGTCTCCTAGCATCCACATTAAGTCTCGCCAGCTTGGATGTCATAAACTGTTGAACTTTTGTTTCCTTTTATTTTGATCTACCTGTGGATTTATATTCGACTATTTGTGATACTTAATATTACAATATCGTTTGGTTGAATTAAATCTATACTTTGCTTCCGCTGTGCATTTAAATATTGTGTTGTTTGACTATTATGTTGCCAACCACGTCACGATACTCCCCTACCGGGCCCACCGGTAACACGTAGAAATTTGGGGTGTGACAGGTTGGTATCAGAGCCAACACTGAGTGAATTAAAAACTAGCCTTTTGTGTTTAATCTCAGTTACACAATTGCACATTCCTAAATCTTCGAGTCTAGACAAAGAACTTAGGAATAATCCAAAATGTTTTTATTTTAATTTAAATTTTTTTCTTTATATTTTTCCTTGTCATTACCTTTGTTATATTAACAGGTTGAGCAATGCCGCCAAGATTTAGACGAGGAGGAGATAGAGGGAAGGCGCCGATCAGCGCCCCTAACGACCATGAGGCCGGGCCTTCAGGCCGGCGAACTCCTTCTGTTACAAGGAGTATAGATCCGAGAGAACCTTGGAGGGTCTATGAGGAGCCTTCCAGACAATCCACATCACATAGCTCCACGCCTCCCTATTTTCACTCTTTTGGGCCTCAGTCTGAGAATGAGCCCAACAACCCGCAACCTTCACACATACCGTTACAGCGATCCTCATCGCAAGATTCCTTTCGCGACCCTACTCCTGTTTTTCGGGGTCAGTTTAACCCAGCAGAGTACCTACCCGAGCACGTGGGTTTTAACCCACTAGGACCGGAGGATCACTTTTCAGGTGATCAAGATATGGACGAGGACACAGATCCCGTCGAGGCTTCAACCGGATCCTTCAACCATCCTTTCGTGATCTCAGACGGTTCGTCGTTTCACGGAACACCATACCAGGGTCCGGATAGTCACATGGCACGGTTCGAACGGTGTGAGTGGTATTATACACCATCTGAACACTCATCACCTCACCAACAGCCGTCCCAGCAGCAGCAAGATCCCTCTGGGGATCCACGTTTCCAGCAGCAGCAAGATCCCTCTGGGGATCCATGTTATGAGGCAGTCACGCCACCGCCTCCACCGCCGCCAGTTCATCTAGAGCCTCCAGAGCCACCAAGACGTAGGAGGACTGGCGCACGTATATCAACACGGGAAGTTGATTTTCGTCTCAACACCCCTCAACACTCTAGCGGCAGCCATTACCCGCCTACTTATGAAGTTCCACAGATGGGTGGACCTTCGGTTCCAGTTTCAGAGGTGAATTCGGCAGCTATTGTACCGCCATCACCGGGTTTTGGCCACCCAATCCCTGCTTATACTGCTCCGGCAGCTTACAACCCTTACGGACCGCCATCATACCATAACTATAACTATGCCGAGGCCGACCCATACCTAGTGGCAGCAAACTACCTTGCCCAAAACCCTGAGGGTCCATATGGAACCCCTTGGGGAATGGGACAACCAGCTCAAGGGTACCAAGTACCGGCTCAGCCGCCACCACAGTACCAGCCACCACGGTTTTCTCCACCAGAACAGGAGAATCTCCGTCAAAGACTGGACAAGGTTGAGAAAGACCTCCAGAAGGAGCGTAGGAAAAATGAGGGATTCATGAGTGGTTTGGCAAGCTTGTTGAAGGGAAAGAAGAAACGGGATCGTTAAATCCCAATATATATTGTTGTATTTCCTTGTTTAAATCAAGTCCCTACGTGGACATTTATTTATGTGTGTATGTAGTCCCTGCGTGGACATCTATCTTTGTACATAGTCCCTACGTGGACTTGTTTCTAGTAGTCCATGCGTGGACATTTACTTCTGTAGACCGTCCCTGTGAGGACATGTATTATATGTATAGCTCCTGCGTGGGCATGTGTTTATGTGAAAAGTCCCGTTTAGGGCAAAATGTACTACTTTTAGTTTTAAGGGAATGTAAGTTTATAAATTTCATCTTGCTATGTTACGCATAATTAAATTATATATGAATTAAATAAACGAAATCATTCCTTCTAAAAATATATCTGCCTATATAAATTTTAATTTAAGGATCTTAGAGGTATAACCTAGCCTGCATGTCATTTTAAGACCTGGCCTAGATGGTAAAACCCGTTAAAAAGGTTCAAATCTATGTTAACATCTGAAAACATGTTAACACTCCTGGCAGACATGATTTGTTATAAATCACATGTATTATTATTATAAGGGAATTTTTGATTCCTAACCCACCTAAATGATCTCTGAATCATGGGTAAAAATCATTTATAAGCATAATAAATTCTTTTTGCCATACCTTGGTAAAAGAATGCCTTCGGGCCCTTCTCATCTCCATATGAGACAAAAGACAGTAATGGTCTGTGACCCTGTCTGATAAAGGTAATGAACTATGTTCAAACCTTCATGCTTTGATTCTCTAAAATCATAGCTTATGATTTATTTTGTCCCTGTGACTAAGCCCTATGTGCTAATAAAACTATTATTGTTTTATAAATAGGATAAATTATATTAAAAATCCTAAATAAATGTGAGTAATAAGTTAACCATATATGGTCTATGTTTACCACGGTTAATATAATTGCCATAAAAGACAATTCTATAATAAGCTCACCAATATATTATTGTCAATATGTTACAGTTCAAGTTACATGGCAGACTCAAACGAGGTCAACAGTCACCCAGGGATAGTGCATGATAATGCCCGTGTAAACGTAGCAGGTGCAGAGTTACAAGCAATGATAGATAATGCGGTTAATAGAGCTATGGACAGACAGCACCATGAATCAGGGGGTACCCATACAAGGACCCAAACTGCACCACACTCTAGAACACCCTCCAGGACCCACACTGCCCACAACAGTAATTCTCACCACTCGTCAAACCGAAGGAGTGTTCCATCCCAAAGAGTCATACAGGATCAAGAACCCCGTAATAGGGGTTGCACCTATAAGTACTTTGTTTCATGCAAACCCAGGGACTTCACTGGGGAAAAAGGAGCTGTTGATTGCATGACTTGGATGGACGAAATGGATACTGTGGTGGATATTAGTGGTTGCCATAATAGGGATATTGTGAAGTTTGTCTCACAGTCTTTCAAAGGAGAAGCATTAGCTTGGTGGAGATCTTTGATCCAGGCTACAGGGAAAGTCCCGTTATACAACATGACCTGGGAAGAGTTCATGGCACTGATCAAGGAAAATTTCTGCCCTCAACAGGAGGTTGAGAGAATCGAATCTGACTTCTTGGCATTGGTCATGAGAAACCTGGACTGTCAGGCCTACCTTACCACTTTCAATACTTTGTCAAGGTTGGTCCCTTACTTGGTAACTCCGGAGCCTAAATGTATAGCTCGTTTTATCGGAGGTTTGGAACCGGAGATCAAAGCAAGTGTAAAGGCCTCCAGACCAACCACTTTTCGGTCAGTAACGGACATATCGTTGTCTCTGACCTCAGATGCTGTCAGACTGAGGTCTCAAAGGAAAAATGATACCGAAAAGAGGAAGCGTGAGGATGACAACTCACGACGTTCTGACAAGAAGCAGAACGGAAATAATGACCAAAAGAAGAGGTCAGGATTCAAGAAGGATGGTCAGCAGCCGGGTGAAAAACCCAGATGTAAAATCTGCAAGAGGCAGCACTTCGGGAAGTGCCGGTTTGAATCGAATTCGAACTCACAATCAAAAGCTTTTGCATGTGGGTTGTGCAAATCCAAGGAACACAAAACCTTGGATTGCAAGAAGATAAAGGATGCAACCTGCTACGGTTGCAATGAAAAGGGGCACATAAGAAGCAATTGCCCAAAATACGCCAAGAAGCCCGAAGAGACTAGGAAGACCAATGCTAGGGTCTTCAGGATGGATGCTAAGGAAGCCGTCAAGGACGACAATGTGATAACAGGTACCTTTCTCGTAAATGATGTTTATGCGAGAGTGTTATTTGATTCAGGCGCTGATAAGTCATTTGTAGATAATAAGTTTTGTGAATTGTTGAAACTACCTGTTAGAACTTTAAGTGTGAAGTATGAGGTGGAACTAGCAGATGGCACTTTAGAAACCGCTTCAACCTTATTAGATGGATGTTTCATA
The DNA here is from genome assembly GCA_030545235.1 of Helianthus tuberosus. Taxonomy (NCBI): domain Eukaryota; kingdom Viridiplantae; phylum Streptophyta; class Magnoliopsida; order Asterales; family Asteraceae; genus Helianthus; species Helianthus tuberosus. The sequence continues at coordinate 122,495,164 of CM060354.1, forward strand.
TCCATTAAGAACCACTCTTTTCCTTTGTCCCTACTTCCTTTAAAACTAGCCGGTTTCGACATAGTTTTGGGTATGGACTGGTTATCACATAACCAGGCCCAGATTATTTGCAATAAGAAGCAAGTGATGATCAAGACTTCGTCTGGTGAATCACTTACTATCCAGGGAGATACCCAGTATGGGCTACCCGAGAAAATGTCTATACTCAAAGACTCTAAGTGTTTGAAGAAGGGCTGTGTCATCTACATGGCACAGGTGATTATTGATGAACCGAAACCCAAGATTGGAGATATCCCAGTCATTTCTGAATACCCCGAAGTTTTTCCTGAAGAACTACCTGGTTTGCCACCAGATAGGCAAGTGGAATTCAGAATTGACATTATTCCTGGATCAGCACCAGTTGCAAGGGCGCCTTATAGGTTGGCACCAACAGAGATGAAGGAATTGAGGACGCAGCTAGATGATTTGCTAGCCAAAGGTTTCATTAAACCTAGTTCGTCTCCTTGGGGAGCACCAGTTTTATTTGTCAAGAAGAAGGATGGATCGATGCGACTGTGCATCGACTACCGTGAGCTTAATAAGGTTACTATCAAGAATAGGTATCCTTTGCCTAGAATCGACGATCTGTTCGATCAACTTCAAGGGGCAAGTTTCTTCTCGAAGATAGACTTAAGGTCAGGCTACCATCAATTGAAGGTTAGGGATGAAGACGTGCACAAAACAGCATTTAGGACTCATTATGGTCATTACGAGTTCCTAGTGATGCCTTTTGGGCTCACTAATGCACCGGCCGCATTCATGGATCTCATGAATCGCGTTTGCAAGCCGTACTTAGATAAATTCGTCATCGTCTTCATCGACGATATTCTCATCTACTCAAAGAACCAAGCTGACCATGAAAAGCATCTTCACTGCATTCTGGAACTACTTCATAAAGAAAAGCTCTATGCCAAGTTCTCCAAGTGTGAATTCTGGCTTCGGGAAGTCCAGTTTCTTGGACATGTTGTTAGTGAGCGTGGTATCCAAGTAGATCCCGCTAAAGTTGAAGCTGTCATGAATTGGCATGAGCCAAAGACGCCTACAGAAATACGTAGCTTCCTAGGTTTGGCAGGATACTACAGGCGATTCATTGAAAACTTCTCAAGGATTGCTGCACCCCTGACTTCGCTGACACGTAAGAAGATTAAGTTTGACTGGGGTCCTAAGCAGCAGGAATCCTTCGATATTCTGAAACAAAAGTTGAGCAATGCTCCAGTACTGACATTGCCTGATGGAATAGAGGAGTTTGTAGTTTATTGTGATGCATCACACACCGGGATGGGATGTGTGCTTATGCAGAAAGGCAAAGTCATTGCCTATGCTTCACGTCAGTTAAAGGTGCACGAAAAGAATTACACCACCCACGACTTGGAGTTGGGTGCCGTTGTATTCACACTAAAACTGTGGAGGCACTACTTATACGGAATCAAATGTGTGATCTATTCTGATCACAAGAGCCTTCAACATCTGTTCAACCAGAAGGACTTGAACATGAGGCAACGCCGTTGGATGGAAACTCTGAATGATTACGATTGTGAAATAAGATACCATCCCGGCAAGGCGAATGTAGTCGCCGATGCCTTGAGTCGGAAGGAGAAGGTGAAACCCATCCGAATCAATGCCAAGCGCATGGAAATAAAGAACAATTTGATAGAAAGGTTGTTAGCTGCACAGAAGGAAGCTGTGTTGGAAGCTAACTATCCTAACGAAAAGCTAGGAGTAACTGAGGAGCAGTTATCTCTTAGTAAGGATGGAATTCTTAGATTGAATGGAAGGATATGGGTTCCAATTTATGGAGGACTCCGAGATGTTATCCTCCAGGAAGCCCACAACTCTAAATATTCTGTTCATCCTGGAGCTGATAAAATGTACCAGGATCTAAGGGCAAACTATTGGTGGATAGGCTTGAAGAAGTCTGTAGCTACCTATGTAGCTAAATGCTTGACGTGTGCGCAAGTCAAGGCAGAACATCAAAAACCGTCAGGTTTGCTACAACAGCCTGAACTTCCTACTTGGAAGTGGGAAATGGTAACTATGGATTTTATCACCAAGTTACCCAAGACAAGGAAAGGAAATGACACCATCTGGGTGATAGTTGACCGACTGACTAAGTCAGCACATTTCCTACCCATTAAGGAGACCTACAGCTCCGATATGTTAGCCCAACTGTACGTTGATAAGATTGTAGCCCTACATGGCATACCTGTAGCTATTATCTCTGACCGGGATACTAGGTACACGTCGCATTTTTGGAAAAGCTTCCAACAATCTTTGGGCACACGTTTGAACTTTAGTACGGCTTACCATCCACAGACAGACGGTCAGAGTGAGCGTACTATTCAAACGTTGGAAGACATGCTTCGTGCATGTGCAATTGACTTGGGTGGTAGCTGGGATAAGCACCTACCATTAGTTGAGTTCTCCTACAACAATAGCTACCATACCAGCATTAAGGCTGCGCCTTTTGAGGCATTATACGGTAGAAAGTGTAGATCGCCCATTTGTTGGGCAGAAGTTGGAGATGTCCAGTTATCTGGACCAGAGATAGTGTTCGAGACGACGGACAAGATTGTCCAGATTCGTGACCGTCTCAAAGCTGCCCGGGATAGGCAGAAGAGTTACGCTGATCCAAGTCGAAAGGATTTTCACTTCGAAGTAGGTGAAAAAGTCCTACTTAAAGTGTCACCCTGGAAGGGAGTGATGCGATTTGGTAAGAAAGGTAAGCTAAGCCCGAGATACATAGGACCTTTCGAGGTTATCGAACATGTCGGGTCAGTTGCCTATAAGTTAAACTTACCTGAAGAGCTCAGTAGTATACACAATGTGTTCCACATCTGCAATCTAAAGAAGTGTTTCGCTGACGAATCAGTGGTTATACCCCATACAGATGTGCATATCGATGAGAGCTTGAAATTTGTGGAAAAACCTTTATCGATCGAGGATCGACAGGTAAGGAAGCTTCGAAGGAAGCATATACCTTTTGTAAAGGTCAAATGGGATGCCCGAAGAGGTCCCGAATTCACGTGGGAAGTTGAATCCACGATGAAAGAAAAGTACCCTTATCTGTTTCAGTAAATCTCGGGTCGAGATTTCTTTTAAGGGGGTGAGGATGTAACACCCCGAAAAATTACGTCCTATAATGTGTTGACACGTGTCATAGGTTTGAACGTGTGAAAGAATGTTCTTGAAGGACTAAAGTTGACAAACAGTGAAACTGTGTAAATATAAGGGTTCAAAGTGTCAACAATGAATAAATATACTTTAAAATAACCCTACATGATGTTTATAACCTTAAACGAATGGATCGTGGATCATAAGAATCGAATTGTGAAAGAAAGTGAGAGATTACAAACTACAGGGGTTAAATGTGCCAACATGTTTAAGTTATACCTCTGAGTGACCTTTTGACAAACCCGAAGCTTTGTAACGATTAATTATGCTCACTAGAATGTACCACAAAAATTTCATGAAGTTTCGTTATCGTATGAGCAAGTTGTGATAAAATTCGTGTGTGAGGGTTAGAATCGTCAACATTGAAATTTAGGGCTTTTCGGGTGATCACAAAGTTACCCGATGACTTAACAAAGTGGGTATAAGTCTTAAAGCCCCATATGTTAATATTATAGGATAAGAACTCTGGAAAACAAGTGAAAACGACCTTTCGGGGGACCAAGGACCAAAATGCAATAACGAAAAACATGTTTTACAAGTTCTGATGGGCCACGCGGGCCGCCTACCAGTTAACCAAATGCCACGCGGGCCGCCTACGACCTGCAGATGCAAAAAAAACAGGCAGCTGCCTGTTGATGCATGTAACCGACTCCAATCTCATTTTTTCGATACCTTGGGCTGCCTAAGGTGGTTTTTAGCTAGTAGGGGACTTGTGGATGATAATGCAACACCCCTAGACTTATGTGTTGATCATCTAAGAGTGTTTGAAGCCTTATATCAAGACCCACATGTTACCACATTGTTCATTCATCACTTCTGAGCATTTCCAGAACATACAAGCAGGTCACAAGCATTCCACATCATCTATTAGCCGTGTGTAAGTATGCCTAACCTTCTCTAATTCATTTATACTTAGTTTATAGCCTAGAAATCAAACCGTCGTAACTACGGTTTGACTTAGCGATAAATCACAATCGGTCCAGAGTTTAGTCGAATCGAAAGTGGTTATAAGTTGGTATTTATATGGGTAATAAACCCCTAAAAGGTCACCCACTGATTTCAATCTTAACTATGTCGTTTGATCGAGTCAAACTTCTTCCGAAAAGTCAACAGAAATGTTAATCGCATATTTAATGATACGGAAGGCGTGTAATCTGTTTTATCAGTCATACAACTTGAAAATAAGTATAATAACTTGTCTAAGCTTGTTTGATTCGACAACTTTATGTTTTGAACCGATTCGGAACCGAGAGACGCAAAAGTTTGACTTTTGCTTTGACCTCAGTTCTGACCCGATTTATATAGATTTAGACATGCCTTAAAGTTCCATTAGGACCTAGTTGCATGTGTGTATAAGCCTCTGCGTTTATACCACTCGAATCCCTAATCGTCCGATGTTTCCGTTAAACGCCTAAATATTGACCGTAATGCCCTTGTGACCATAAAACGAGATTTTTGGAAATGTGAAAGTGCCATAATCTTAGTTACTGATTTTTAGACTTGTACCTAAAATTTCACATCAGTTGGAGGTCTAGATAAGGAGTTATGCTTAATGACGTAATTTGAATGCTTTTAAGTAATTAAACGGCGTCATTAGCGTAAAGCCTATCTAAACCCAATTTTGGACACCAAACCTTTTACCCACTGATGTGATATAATATTTTGGGATTTTTGAAGATTTTTAATTATTTTTAAACTGATCATAAGCTAGGTTTATCGCCTCGATTCGGTTAATACCAAAAATACCCTTTTCGGCCATAAAATGAGTTTTACAAATCCTTTTAACGCCAATCCAATTGCTACTGATTTTAAATAATAAATGGAGTATTTTGAGCCTATTTATTTGATCAGAAAACTCATAATCGTATTTTAACCCGTACATCGCTTAAAACGACTTTATACGCGTATTTAACGCATAATTTGGGTTTAAAACTATTTTAGTATATAAGACTTATTACCAAAGGTTATAACCTGTTAAAATAAACTATTTTACTGATCAACTCAGACCCGGATTACAGGCGTCTAATTAAACCCTTTTATAATCTTTAAAATGACCAAAATGCCCCTGCGGGGCTTAAAAAGAGATTAAACTCGTTTTGGGCATCATGGGTGATATCCTACTGATATCACAACTTAATTAAGGCGTGTTAACTTAGGAAACCTGTTTAGGACTCTTACGGATACCCGTTACGCTTCACGCGCGTTCGGTTCGGTTTATGTAACTAGTTTACATAAATTAGCCGAAACGGGTCAAACCTTATCAGTTTTATCTTAAAAATCCAGAATGTGTATAATATATCCATATTAAGCAAGTCTTCAAACTTGTCGGGTCTAAATCACATTCTATCCGGTCTTCGCTTAATAGTGCGTACGAACCGTATCTTTAAAACTAACCGGTCTAAGCGTGAGCTTAACTAAAGACCCGTTAGGATTCTAATAGGTTATTATAAACCTTCGTTCCAGATTAGGAGAACCAGTAAAAGATACTTGCACTCGCTGATTTTGAATTATACTTGCTCAGGTAAATACTTTTAACTTATTTCCCTATACGGGCTTGGGGTACGGTATATAAAATACCGCTTGGTCGGGCGTTGAATATTTAATCTTATTATGGTTAAATTATTGAGATGTCTCGTTTAATATTGTTTTGTTTGCTTAAAGCCTTTGGGGGGTTAATGACCGTGTCCCGGATATCCCTGGCATCATTTTACGAAATGGCCACGACCTTAGCACTCAAGTGTAGGCGTACACCTGTCAGTGTCTCATAAATTAAGTGGTGTGTTTATTGATCTTTAACCCGGCTCGATCCGGGCTACTGAATGCATAAGAAACATGTAAATCCATACAAGTTTATATATTTAAATAAGTATCCCAAGTTATAAAATATTATTTGTGCCTTGTGCCTTAAATGCATTTTCTTAAACTCTTTTCAAAATGAGTCGGTTGATTGTATTTACCAGTGTAAACTGACGTATTTTTCTTAAAAAGGTTAAGTGCAGGTACTACGCGAAATAGGCTGGCTTGTCTCCTAGCATCCACATTAAGTCTCGCCAGCTTGGATGTCATAAACTGTTGAACTTTTGTTTCCTTTTATTTTGATCTACCTGTGGATTTATATTCGACTATTTGTGATACTTAATATTACAATATTGTTTGGTTGAATTAAATCTATACTTTGCTTCCGCTGTGCATTTAAATATTGTGTTGTTTGACTATTATGTTGCCAACCACGTCACGATACTCCCCTACCGGGCCCACCGGTAACACGTAGAAATTTGGGGTGTGACACATATCGTGCCCTCTAGGGGTCTTGGGTAATTTCGTTATGAAATCCATCGAGATTTGCTCCCACTTCCACATGGGAATCTCTGGTTGTTGCAGTAGACCGGACGGTTTCTGATATTCAGCCTTAACCTTAGCACAGGTTAGGCAATTTCCAACATAAATAGCAACATCGCTCTTGAGTCTCGGCCACCAATAATATTCCTTTAAGTCTTGATACATTTTGTCCGATCCTGGATGGATCGAGTATCTCGACTTGTGTGCTTCATCAAGGATGACTTCTCGAACACCGCCATAGAGTGGAACCCAAATACGCCCTTTAAAGTATGAGGTTCCCTCTTCATTTGGCACAAAATTCTTCAGCATACCTCGGAGGTATTCAGTTCTATGATTTTCTCCCTTAAGGGCATCTTGTTGTGCGTCACAAATGCGTGCAGTGAGGTTCGTTCGAATAGTCATTTCCAATGCTCGAACCCTTAGGGTCTTATCCCTTTCTTTTCGACTTAGCGTGTCTGCTACAACGTCTGCCTTTCCAGGATGGTACTTAATCTCACAGTCATAGTCGTTCAGTAGCTCGACCCATCGTCGCTGACGCATGTTTAATTCCTTCTGATCAAATATGTGTTGTAGGCTTTTGTGATCTGTAAAGATTGTACATCGAGTACCATATAAATAATGTCGCCAGATCTTCAAGGCGAGTACCACTGCGCCTAGCCCTAGGTCGTGAGTGGTATAGTTCTTCTCATGCACCTTCAATTGTCTTGAAGCGTAAGCGATGACCTTTTGGCGTTGCATGAGCACGCAACCCAAACCTTGACGCGAAGCGTCGTAGTATACCACGAAGTCTTCAGTGCCTTCGGGTAAGGATAGTATCGGTGCATCGCATAGCTTATTTTTGAGCAATTGGAAGGCTTCTTCCTGCTTATCACCCCAGTTGTACTTCTTGTCTTTTTGTGTAAGGGTAGTTAGCGGTTGAGCTATCTTTGAGAAATTCTTGATAAATCGTCGGTAATAGCCCGCTAAGCCCAAAAATTGCCGAACTTCAGTTGGGGTTTTGGGGGCTTACCAATTCTTTATTGCTTCAATCTTGGATGGGTCTACATGAATGCCCTTTTCGTTCACAACGTGACCAAGAAACTGTACTTCGCGAATCCAGAATTCGCATTTTGAGAACTTTGCATAAAGTTTCTCCTTCTTCAGTAGTTCCAGAATAGTTCTGAGGTGTTGCTCATGTTCTTCTTTCGTCCGCGAGTAAATCAAGATATCATCAATAAATACAATCACGAATTTATCGAGATATGGTTTGCATACGTGGTTCATCAGATCCATAAATACCGCTGGCGCGTTTGTCAGTCCGAATGGCATCATAAGAAACTCGTAATGCCCATAGCGCGTTCTGAATGCAGTCTTTGGTACGCTTTCCTCTTGAATCCTTAACTGAGGGTATCCAGATCGAAGGTCGATCTTGGAATAGTAGCTCGATCCTTGCAATTGATCAAATAAGTCATCAATCCTCGGTAGTGGGTACCGATTCTTGACAGTGAGCTTGTTCAACTCTCTATAGTCGATACACATCCGCAGTGTTCCATCCTTCTTCTTCACGAACAATACTGTAGCTCCCCAAGCTAAGAAGCTTGGCCTTATGAATCCTTTATCCAACAATTCCTGGACTTGTGTAGATAATTCTTGCATCTCGGATGGTGCAAGCCGATAGGGTGCCTTGGCTACTGGAGCGGCTCCTGGGACCAAGTCTATATGGAATTCGACTTGTCGTTGCGGAGGTAATCCTGGCAGATCTTCGGGAAAAACATCAGGGAATTCCTTCACCACAGGAATGTCTTCGAGTTTCGGCTCCTCAGCCTTCTTATCTACAACGTGTGCTAGGAAAGCAACACATCCTTTCCTTAAGCACTTATGTGCCTTCATACAACTGATGATTCGCAGAGGTGCGTCTCGCTTTTCTCCATGCACGATGAGCGTTTCATCATTCGCCAGAGGGATGCGAATGATTTTCTCGTGACAAACAACTTCAGCTTTGTTCTTGGACAACCAGTCCATTCCGACCACTACATCGAAGCTACCCAATTGAATAGGTAAGAGATCGATGCTAAATCTTTGCTCACCGAGTTCTAAGGTACAACCTCTAACAACTTCACCTGATTCAACAAGTTTACCATTGGCTAGTTCTATGGAATAAGGAATATCTAATCTACTAGATTCTATTCCAAGCACGCGTTTAAATTCCACAGACATGAAGCTATAGTCGGCACCAGTGTCAAATAATATGGATGCAAAGTGATTGTTAACGAGAAACGTACCGGTGACCACATTAGGGTCCTCGCGTGCGTTCCTTACTCCAATCACAAATGCTCGAGCCTGAGCATTGTTTCCCCTTGGGCAATCTTTTATGAAATGATCCTTGCATCCACAACTAAAGCATCCTTGGTTTTGCCCAGCTCCATTCCCATTCCGGTTACCATTGCCATTGCCATTTCCACCATTGTTTCTATTACCAGCACCGTTGCGGTTTCCATTTCCGTTCCTTCCTTTTCCCCAACAGTCCTCAGCATGGTGACCCAGTTTTCCACACTTGTCGCATTTTGGAATGCGACAAACTCCTTCGTGATGACGCTTGCGCTGGTTGCACATGGTCAGAGTGCCCAGGTACCTTTTGGCAGGAGCGTCATTCATGGCAGCAAGAGATTTCGCCTCCTGAGGCGGGTTGGGGTCACGCTTCTTGTTGTTGGAACCCTTGTTGTTGCGTGTTGCTTGATTCAGATTCGAATGCTTTCTTTTCTTGTCACCAGACGACTCAGCATGCGTCTCGGTCTTTTCTGTTGGGTTCAATGATAACTTCTTCATTCGAACAACATCTTCAATAAGGCTGACAGCCAGAGTTACAGCCTCAGTGATCGTTTCGGGTTTGGCCGAAGTTACCATGCTGCAGAACGCTGAGGCCAATCCCCAAATGTAGCGTTCAACGCGCTTAAATTCAGGAGTCACCATATAAGGGATCACTCTAGACAAATCGTGGAACCTTCAGGTATAACCAGTAATGTCAGCACCTTCTATGGTCAAGTGCCAGAACTCAGTCTCCAACCTTTGGAGTTCAGCACGTGAGCAATACTTTTCTCTCATACGTTCCTTTAGTTCATCCCACGTCATGCCGTACGCAGCATCATCACCCAGAGTCTGGACTTACAAATTCCACCAAGTCAAAGCTTCATCAACAAACAACCCCGTAGCAAAAGTGACTTGCTGATTCGCGGTACACTTGCTCATACGGATAGTGGCATCAGTTTTCTCCGTCCAGCGTACAAACGCCACTGCACCTCCAGTGCCATCGTAGTTTAGTGGCTTGCAGTCGAGAAACTGCTTGAAAGTGCAGCCTTGAGCTATGCTTCCTCCAGATGTGTCTCCCTGCCCATTACGTCTAGCATTGCTTGGTCCTCCACTTTGTTCGGTGCAGTTCGCCTCGTATTGGGCGATAGCTGCGGAGATCCTTTCCTCCAGTAGGGCGTTTAGTTCTTCAGCGGTCCTCGGCAGAGGAGGAGGAGGTTGATTAGAATCTTGATTGGTCACAGCTCTCCTAGGTGCCATGTTCTGTCAGAACATAACACAACAGGGTTAGACATTTGTTTGATATCGTCATACAAGACAGTAGTGGTATATATACACAGGCATATACCACATAAGTGACATCAAACAATCCGCCAAATGTATAAATCAATTCATACAGCAACAAGCATGCATAAATAGATAAATACTGGTGCGTCATAAGATATTCACCGATGTCTTTACACATATCAGGGCAACTTGTTACGTCATTGTTTGCAAGGTAAGCAAAATGAATAAGGGTTACATCTCCCTAATGTACAAGTTTAATATATGTAAAGGACAAAATATCTTACTTCACATTGGCGGTTCTTGTCTTTATACCCTAAATTATTACTCCAAAAGAGTATTTAATAGGCTGGGGGAAGGGTGAGGTTATTCAAGTTCGACCTTTTCTTGTATTTAAAGGATTCTTGTTTGATACGTGACAAGACTTGCTGTGGTTTCTGTGCACTGAATTCCATAATTATGTATCCATCCATAATTACGTAAGTCCTTGCACAGTCTACACAGTTCGTTTCATCCTCGTATCACTTCCTTCAGATAGGCCATTGTATTCAGGTAAAGTCTCGAGTACCTGAGATATTCTATTTCTAGCATATGCATATATCAATTATTTCACATAGTTGCAAGTAATTTCTAGTCAAAGACAAGTGCTACTCCAGTGCACCCTAAGTCTCGTAGTGCCTTTTCTTGACTCTTTTGTAAACAGTTTCAGGTAGTGGATGTCGCGGAAAGTTTTATGCAATGAAAACTCTTTGAAAAATTGTTTTCGTGAAAGGATCCTAAAGATTGTAGACTAGACTCGAGAAGGAATCCTGGTTCACTACAATCGCAGCTCTGATACCAATCTGCCACACCCCTTTCTAAGGCGGAAGCACGGAGTGTGATCATGAAAGGTTTTCATTGCATACGATTGGTAAACATACTACATTGTCATACCCCCAAATTCCACCATGCGGAGTATCACCGCTTGGAGGCGTGACATGACCAGGATCGAGCCACCAATCATATTGAACAACGTAGTTAAGTACATAAAACCAACCACCATACAATTGGTGACCAAAAGTAACCAACTTAAGTTAACAGCGGAAGCATAAAACGTAAGTCCAAAACATAAGTTCCATAGTTCATAAGTTTAAAGTTCAAAACGTAAGTTTAATAGGTTCATAAGGATTAAATATTAAGCACGGGACATAACAATCCATATCCCACAATGACCTCCTCCTCGTGCACTCTCCACAAGCATCTAGCGACCTGTAAGGCATGTAACAACGAGTCAACAACAAAGTTGAGTGAGTTCACGGTTGGTTGTTTAGTTTTAGGTTGTTTCCGAAAACATGGTTTGTCTTTCGTTGGCTTACTTGCCGTGGGGGTTATCCCATAGTTGAAAGTATGATTAACCAGTTCCTTTTTTATTACCCAAACCATATCCATAATTAGTGGGGGTTTCCCCATGTGAACCACTAGACCGTTACCATATCGACAACTGACGAACAATAGTTGTGCCCTACGTCAATGTCTATCATCATTGACAGTTTGCCATAGTCCATTAGTACACACCCGTCCGACTGGCATGGTTTAAGGTTTGTTAAACCTAATAGCGCTATTAACTAATGACCCGCTCGCCATTGGCCTCGGCGATTAAGTCGATATAAGATGAGGGACTTAATGATAGAGTTGTTGGATCTGAGTTTGGTTTTGATTGTATTTTACGTTTGAAATTAAGATGGAAATGGATGAGTGTGCAGCGGAATTAAGATGGAAACAAACTTTGCATACAATCAAACGAGAGTATTGCTTTTATCAAAACACTTTTCACTATGAACCGAAAGATTGAATTTAATTTCAACAACGATTACAAAGTAATGCTTGATACAAACTCCCCCTCAGCCAGAGCTTAGTGTTTGTTCGTGCAAGGAAGACGATGTTGCAAAGAGCTGATGGAACAGTACAGAGCACTGTTCTATATATAGGTATGAGCAAACCACTGAGCATCTAAGCTGACGTCACCATGAAAGTGACATCTAACCTCCTAACAAACTCTAACCCCTGATCTATACAAACACTGCTATACTAACTACTGCTTCTTACAGTACATTTCATAAAGACAGAATAAACAACTGCTGCATCCCTCCACTGCTGTGAACCCAGCAGTACTTATCTGGATCAGCAGTGCTTGACTCAAGGCAGTAGAATGAACAGCAGAGCTTTAGTCCTTCATCAGGTCTTTACTTGAGCAGCAGTTTGACGGTCAGTGGCTTGTACGATCAGTAGATAGGAAGTCAGCAGATGTTGAAACCACTTTCAAGGGGAGAGACTTGTATGTAACATCTGCTTATTCTGGATCCACTGCTCTGACCCAGTTTTGGCTTTAATTATCTGTTCCTCTGGTAGGGTTCAATCCCAACAATCTCCCCCTGGAACAGATAATGCCAAAACTCTTCATTATTGTGGAATTCTTTATTGCCTCATCAGCAGTTCCCTTATCTGACCTTTAAATTGTAGTTCGAAGTCTAAGGCATCTGTGTCATCATCATCCCTGCAAAGTGGAAGATCAAGGAGATCCTGTAAATCTTCAAGTCTCAGGCCAAGAGCTTGTTCCCTTGATATTTTCTTCACTTCTCCACCAGACCTGAGCAAAGTCAATACGTAGGTCTGTTTGTCAGTTTCCCACTTTTGTATTTTTGAGCCTGGTGGGTTTCTTGGGAGATTTTTATTTGCAGAGGTGTTTGGTGAGGCTGGCCTATTCATGACTGACTGAGCAGTACTTGCAGATTGTTCCAATTCAAGATCTTCTTTTATCATTAATTTAATGCCTTCTTTTACAATAGCATTTCCATCTTTTAGATCTTGAATTGTTTCAGCACCTGACTGGTTTTAACTCCTTCTTTTGTAGATGGCAGCACCAGCTGGAGCAGTGGTTCTTTTGATTTGCAGCTTTGGTGGTCTTTTTGAGACCTCTGCTTTGGAGTAGTCAGGCTTTTGTGGAGCAGTAGAATCAGTCTTTCTTAACTTCTCCAAACTTCTGTAAGTAGCCCTGACTTTATCTTCTTTCCATCTTGCCACTTGATTTTTGGACCCATAATCAGCAGCAACCAGTTCCTCTTTCATTCTTGTCAATTCACGTGATTTTTCTGGCACATTCTTTTTGTACTTTGCCCATACTGGAGGAGTGTGTTTGACCTGATTCTTTATCATTTCTTGAATCCTGGCTGCTTCTTGCTTAAGCTCAAGGATGGTCCACTCCTTGTACATGTGCTTTTCTCCCTTGTATTTCTTTATTGCCATAATGCTTTCAATGTAGTCCTTCTTCAGAGATTCATCTGCTCTTTCTGAGATTTGTTGACTGACATTTTTTGCAAATTGTTCTAGGGATCTGACCTGTGTGAGCAAATATTGATAGTTCTGTGAGATTTCTTTGTGAGATTTCTTTGTCAGATTTCCCTTGTGTGTTTCTCTTTGAGATATCCTCTGCTTGCTTAGCCTTGGTTTTCAAATATTCATCAACATTTTTAGGCCTGGGATATCCTTCAATTGATGGCAAACTCCTTTTGGCAGGGTCATCCTCATAATAAAAGGATTTGATTTCATCTCTAACTACTACAAGTTCTAGAGGAAATTGAACACCTGCAGGAGGTAAGGGCTTGTGCATTTTAACTGAGGAGAGAGGAACAGGTTTTGGTATTGTGACAAGTGCAAGAGATTTTGGAGATTTTGGTGGTGGTGAAGTGTCATCGTCTTTTAGAATTAGCCTTCTCCTTTTAGTTTGAGGAGGGGCTGATGATGTTTTGGATGGAATAGTGGTGGTGGATGTAGTGACAGTGGTTTGTGATTGACTAACAGCTGTTGAAACAACTGGTGTTTCAACCACTGTTGTCATTACAACAGATGTTGTAACATCTGATGTCTTCTGCTTTTTGGCAGGATATGATGGTGGTGAAGTTGTTTTTGGTGGTGATGGTGATGGTGGTGGTGGTAAGTCGGTAGTTGTGGTGTGTGTTGAAGTGATAACAGATGTTGAAACCTCTGAAGTACCAGCAGTAGTTGATACAACAGGTGTTACAACAGCTGTTTGGATGGAGGTTTGATGCAGGCGGCTTTTGGATAGTGGTTTTGGAGTGTGCTTTGGAAATCTGGATGGTGTGGACTTGGGTTTCCTCACTTTTGTAGTGATACTTCTTTTTGGCACAAGATTTTGAACATCCTTTAGCCCAGAGCAACCCTGCACATTCAGCTCCATGTAAGCTCTCTTCTCCTCATTCCACCTTGACAAATCCTTTGCCGCTCTGTCCCTTTTTACACTTGCTACTCCTTCATCAAGTGCTTCTTGGGTAGCATCAACCTTTTTACTACCATCTGGCAAAGGGATTTTTCTGGTCATGTTTTCTCTTTCTGGTTCAAGATAAAGACCATCATCTATACCCCTCTTTTTCCACTCCTTAATTTTCTCCCCCCTTTTGGCATTATCTTCAGGGAGTTGATCAATGTATAGGACAGTTGGAGGAGCAGTGCCAGTGGTATGTAAGATCTGGGCTTTTAGAGCCTTGAGATCAGCCTGTGTGTTCTTGAACCTAGACTCCATAGTGTTTCTCAGCTCTTGTACATGTTTTTCATGTTGCTGATCTGCCATTTGTGCTTGTTGATGGAGAAAAGGTTGAAATAGATTCCAGAGCTCATTTGTAGCAGGTGCATGTGGTGGAGCAGGTGCTTGAGGTGGAACAGCAGTGGATTGTACCTTTTGTATTTGTAACACCTGTTGCAGCATATCTTTGAGTTCTGCAACAGAGTTATCAAGTTTTTCAACACGTTCCGTCAATTTCTGGTACTTTAAACCATCACCCAATTTAATGGGATCATCTGATTTCCCACTAGCAGTGGTTTTATCAGTGGTTGAAGTAGGGAGTGTACTCCAAACATTAACCACTGATGCCCCTTTTTCTTGGTACTGGGGTCTTCTCCCTTCAATACTTGACAGTCTTTTGATGTTGCCAGTGGACAAGAAAAGGCCACTGGTAGATGTCAGAGGTGCTATGGAAGGAATTTCCTCCAAGGAAGTCTTATTAATGTAACCACTGTCCAACTGCAAACCAATGGGTTCAGCAGTTGTAGTGGCTGCTTCACTTGGATTACCACCAAGAGTTACTTGTAACTCAAGGGGTGTAACCTCCTCAGGTTGTGTTGGTGGGTTAGCAAAGATTGATACATCAGACCCAGTCATTTGTTGAGGTATGTTCTCATTGATAGGTGATTGAGAAGGACTGGTTAATGCCTGGTTCAAAACAATTGCATCCAACCGTAGTTTTGTTGATGGGGGAATTTTGGATGTGATGTTTGGTGTAGAAAGAGGATTTGCCCCGGGCATTGGGCTGTGGATGATGGAAACGAGTGTTTCCAGAGCATCATGATGTGGAGACCCTATTTGTACAACCTGTTCTTTTTGTGAAGAAGCAGGAGGAGTTTCGGTTATGGTTTGAGATATTTGTACCAACTGCTGTGAGGAAGTAGCAGCAGTGGTTTCTTGTGACTTTTGTGTTATCACATGCATTTGCTCTGGTATCTCATCCTCCAGAGTTGCCTTTTTGATTGGTTTGGGGGGTTTTTGATTTTTCTTTTATGTGGCTTTTTGGTGATTTTAGGTGTGGGTTTCAAAGCAGTTGTTCTGCTGCTTTGATCACCTTGAGCAGTGGGCTTAGTAGCAGATACCTGAGGAGCAGTGGTAGCTGCTAAATTCTGCTCAGGCACCTCTGCTTGTGTTTTACAAGGTGTTGACATTCTTGAAAAAGTTTCAGTAGTTAAACTGTGCATTTGTAAATATTCACCTTGGTTTATTACAGCAATATCATCCTTACTAAATTTCTTTTCAAAATAGTAGCTTAAGAACCTTGGAAACAGTAAGAATGATTTAGTTTCAACATTGTTAACCAAATCATTAAAGATTTCCTGGGAATAATTAAAATTTTCTTCTTAAAGAATAGCATATCCCAGATTTTGAATCTTTAATGGTATTTCATTGAAAGAAGTGGTTTTGTTTGAAACACACATTAAGAGAGTATGGAATAAAAATCTTGTTGCAGAAGGAAAGAAACCTTTTTGTAAGGTAGCTTTCTTCATCATTGTGTCAGCATACCCTCTTTCAATAAAGTCAATTTTTAACTCATTTTTATGGAAAGAAGTTTTACCTTCCTGATCCTTGAGTTGAAAGACTTCTGATATGGATTGTGGTGTGATTTGGACATCTTTACCCTTTAGAGAAGAGTTTATGGCAGTTACATTTTCTCCTTGTTTTTCAAGGGTTGCATTCTTCCAGAACTCTCTTTGGGTTGCCAAATAAATTGGTGCATCGGCTGTTAACAAAGTTTTGTACTTTGATTTTGCCATTGTGTCAATGATTGAGTCGAAAGTATTGGTGGTGCCGGGTTTTGTGAGAAGACCCAGAAGATTGTGAGATGGTTTGTGTGGAATTTCAGTGGGATTGGCCTTTTGAGAGACCGCTTTCGACAATGATTTTGAAGTGGGTTTTGAGGATGGCTTCGATTTTGTCATTTTGAAGATGAGGATCGAAGAAATTTGTGGAAGAATGAGATGAAAAACTGCTTTGAGAAGAGAATTTTTAAGAATTCAATTCGACAGTAAAACCCTGTTTTTGATGTGAAGTGGGGGTTTTATAGAGGAAAAAGTGAAGGCTGATGTGGCAGCGGTTACAAAAGTACTGATCATTATGTACTGCCCACATGCCAAACCCTGGTGAAATGAAGGACAGTCCTTTTATGAAAGAGACTGATGAAGGAAGTGGTTACAACGGTAAAATGGAAGCAGTGGATGATTTTCACTATCAGTGGATAGCATATCAGTGGATAAGACACTGCTTTTGAACAACAGAGTTTATCAAAGAGATGAGATAGCAGGGGTTTGACTTTCAGCAGTGGACAGACTTTTGAAGTAGAGCAGACTTTTGAACAAGCAGTGGTTTATGGCAGACTTTTAAGGATTTTAATGAAAACTTCATTTTTAGCTATTTTTAAGGATGGATTTTTGATTTTCTGAAAACATTTTAATGCTTTTATTCATAGAAAAAAAAGATTTTGCTTGTTATTCCATGTTTAGCATGCCAATTCTAGAGACCAAGCTTTCAAAGGTGGCAGTATCCAATGCTTTTGTGAGCACATCTGCCAGCTGGTCTTTAGTTGGGACATGATGCAGAGAAATCAAACCTTTTTCATAGCAATCCCTCACAAAGTGATGTCTGATGTCGATGTGTTTGGTGGTTGAATGGGAAACTGGATTTTTGATGATATTTTCTGCTGCCTGGCTGTCCAACATGAGTGGTGTCTTTAAGGCAGTGATACCAAAATCCAGTAACTGATTTTGAAGCCACAGGAGTTAGGCTGTACAGCTTGCAGCAGCAATGTATTCAGCTTCAGCAGTGGACGTTGAAACAGCTGCTTGCTTTTTGCTTTGCCATGAAACTAAGCAATCACCTAGAAACTGGCACCCTCCTGATGTGGACTTCCTTGTTGTGTTACATCCAGCAAAGTCACTGTCTGAAAATCCTGAAAGCTTGATATTCCCATTAGCTGGATACCAGATACCAAGTGTGGGAGCACTTTTTATGTATCTGAATATCCTTTTTACAGCAATAAGGTTGGATTTTCTAGGGGCTGATTGACTTCTTGCACAAACACATGTTGCAAACATGATATCTGGCCTAGATGCAGTTAGGTACAATAAAGACCCAATCATGCTTCTATATAAAGTTTGGTCAATCAGCTCATCCTTTTCATCAGACATGACAAGCTTATTTGTTGCCATGGGTGTGCTGCATGGTTTACAATCATTCATATCAAATTTGTTTAAAAGATCTTTATCATATTTACTTTGATGAATGAAAGTTCCATTTTGCATTTGCTGAACTTGGAGACCAAGAAAGCATTGCAGCTCACCCATTGCACTCATTTCAAACTCAGCTGTCATGAGTTCTCTAAACTCTTCACACATTTTGTTACATGTGCTTCCAAAAATAATGTCATCCACATAAATTTGGACAATCATTAGATCCTTCCCTCTCCATTTTAGAAACAGTGTTTTATCAATGGTACCTCTTTTGAAACCATTTGAGAGTAGGAAGTTGGAAAGAGTTTCATACCAAGCCCTTGGTGCTTGTTTCAGGCCATATAAGGCTTTGTTCAGCCTGTAGACATGATCTGGATAAAATGGATCCTCAAAACCTGGAGGTTGACAGACATACACCTCTTCTTGAATTGTACCATAGAGGAAAGCACTTTTGATATCCATTTGAAACACCTTCATGTTGTGGTTGACAGCAAAGGCCAGGAACAGTCTAATGGCTTCCAATCTTGCAACAGGGGCGAATGTTTCGTCATAATCAATCCCTTCTTCCTGTCTGTAACCTTGAACCACAAGCCTGGCTTTATTCTTGACAACAATACCCCTTTCATCAGTTTTGTTCTTGAAGACCCACTTTGTGCCAATGGGACTAACCTCTTCTGGCAGTGGTACAAGCTCCCATACTTGTTGTCTTTTAAACTGTTGGAGCTCCTCTTGCATGGCTTCTACCCAGCTGTTGTCTTTCAGTGCCTCTTGGTACTTGACTGGCTGATGGAGTGATAGAAAACCAGCAAAAAGACAAATGTTTTGGGTTTGGCTTCTTGTGAGCACCCCTTCATTGATGTTGCCAATTATTTGATCAGATGGATGGGATCTCAAGTAGATTAAATCTCCTTGGTATGGAATGATGGCATTTATTGGTGAAGGCTGCAGATGTGTATTATCTGAGCTAACCACTGCTGGGGACTTTGATGATCCAGCAGTGGCTTCAAAAGGTGGTGGAATAGGAGGTAAAGATGTGGAAACCTGCTGATTTTTATCCACTGTTTGGGGACTTTTATCAGCAGTGTTTGTGGATGTGGAAGCAGTGGTTGATGGGCTACTTTGGTCAACAACTGTTGAGGTAGCAGTGGTTGAGCTTTGACAGCTGTTTTGTACATCTGCTGCTCTTCCCATTTTGACAGACTTTTGAGGGATGATGATTTCATACCCATAGTCTGGTGTTGAATTTTCTGATGGACCTGCACTGAATCAGCAAGCATGGTTCTGGCAGCCTCAATCAAAGTTCTGTTCTTTCTTTCAACTACCCCATTTTGCTCTGGTGTTCTAGGGATGTTGTACTGCCTTACAATCCCTTTCTTCACACAGAAGGCATCCAACTCCTTATTTTTAAATTCTGTGCCATTGTCACTCCTGAAGCTTTTCACTGGAAGGTCAAATTGCTTTTCAACCTCTGTCACAAAGTCTTGCAAAATGCCTGTAGTCTCATCTTTTGAGTGTAAAAAGAAAGTCCATGTAAACCTAGAAAAGTCATCAACAATAACCAAGCAATATCTTTTCTTTTTGAGACTCATGACTTGAACTGGGCCAAACAAATCCATGTGCAGCATTTGCAAACACTGGGTTGTTTTGGACTCTTCAATGGACTTATAAGAACTTTTATGCTGTTTTCCTTTTAAACAGGAAATGCAATGTTCAGGACATGAAAACAATTTTTGTGGCAGGCCTCTTACCAAACCATTTTTTGAAATTTCAGTGATTGTCTTAAGATTTATGTGCCCCAGTCTTCTGTGCCAAAGTTCTATCTCTTTGTTAGAGGCAGCTGAGAACAGACATGCATCAGCTCTGGGACATTCTTTTGACATATCAACAGCATAAACATTGCCACTTCTTTGAGCAACAAGTTTTGTTTGACCAGTTTTTATTATTGCTTCAATCTTTTTGACCATTTCTGGTCCAACAATCCTACAACACTCCTTTGTGAAGAATGGCCCATACCCCTTGTCACTCATTTGTGAAACACTCAGGAGGTTGAATTTCAGACTGTCTATCAGATTGACATTTTCAAATTTTACATTTCCAGACTGTACTGTGCCAGACCCCAGAACTTTTCCTTTACTGTTATTCCCAAAGGATATATCACCCCCTCCATGAATTTTGAAATCTTTGAGTAGGGCTTTACATCCAGTCATGTGCCTGGAGCCTCCACTATCAACATACCAAAGGCTATCTAAACTTGCAGAAG
This sequence comes from Helianthus tuberosus, assembly GCA_030545235.1. NCBI lineage: Eukaryota > Viridiplantae > Streptophyta > Magnoliopsida > Asterales > Asteraceae > Helianthus > Helianthus tuberosus. The sequence goes on from CM060354.1 coordinate 122,515,364, forward strand.
CTCCCTTGGCAGCAGTCATCATTGCACAATCACATTGATGATTTTCTTCATCATCAGCTCTTACTTCCTTCTCACCTGCTTTCTTTTCTTCCTCTTCTTCATTGTTCTCTTTGGACCATGGGTCTGTCAGTGGTTCAATCTGGGTTTCTGAATTTTCTCCCAGCAACAATTCACCAGCAACTGCATTAACAACTGCTTCAGTCACCTCATCCACTGTTTCATCACTTAGCTGTTCACCTTCAGTTTCAATCCCCTCTGGTATTGACTCTAATGCCATCAAACAAAATTCATCATTAGAAGGTTCATTAGAAGCATAGAGTGCAAAATTTTCATCACCAAGCTCATCAGGCATGCTGCTCCAGTCAACAAAGCCTTGAGTGAAAAAGCTTTGCTGATCTGGTTGTACCACTGCTGGAGCAGCTGTTTGGGGTGCAACTGATTGCACTTGTGCCTGGGGGACAGGGGTTTGAACATATTGAATCTGTGGAACAGTGGTTTGGACATAATGCACAGGTACAGGGGCAGCTGCATAATGAGCAGTGTTAACATGAGCAGCAGGGGTATATTGGGCATAATGCACAGTGCTTTGATTTTGAGGTCTAGGGTTTGAGCTAGGATGAGTGATTATAGGACCAGTAGTTTGACTCCTGCATTCCCTAGCGAAATGACCTAGCCTATTGCACTTGTAACACTTGATTTTCGATTTATCCAACCCAACCCTTAGATTCCCATGTAAACCTGGAAATTTTTGCCCTGTTCTTTTGTAGAATTTGCTAGTTCTCACACTAAGCAAAGCCAACTGATGCAAAATGTCCATCTCCTCTAAGTCAGTGGGATCAAAATGTCGCAAATCATTGAGTTCAAAGCACAAATTATCTGACATCTGGTTTTCAGTGTTTGCAGTAAAAGCATAATTTGCAGAGTGAGGATCAGGGTTGGTAAAGTTACCACCAGCTGTTATATCAATGAAATGATCATAACCCTGTTCCTTGCTACTGCTACCAGATTCTTCCTGACCCAGAAGAGCTGTACTACCGAATGAGTAATCATCAGTAGCTTTTCCAGACTCTTGCAACTTCTTTTTCTGGTTCAACTCCCTTTCATAGGTCAGGAGTCTACCATTAAGTTGGGTCAGGGTCAGATCTTTGAACTCAACCGAGTTTCTAGTCACAAAAGCGATTGTGTCCCATTTATCAGGTAGCGATCTAAGAAACCTGCTATTTTGTGTTGATTTTGGAAATTCAACCTTAACAAGCCTTAGTTCATTGATGAGACAACTAAAACGTTCAAACTGTTGGGTCAATGATTCACCCTTAATGTGACAGAAGGTTTCATACTGCTGATTCAGAATTTCCCTATTGTTTTCAATAACTTCTTCGGTTCCCCCAAACTGTTCCTTCAATGCATCCCATAGCTCTTTGGCACTGTTACAATGTAACAGTCCAGCGTAGATCTCATTTGGTAATGCAGATGCTATAATGCTAAATGCTTTGGCATCGAGTTCGAACTTTTGAAAATCAGTTTCAGTATACTTTTCATAAGGTTTTGGTACGAACTTCTTTGGATCCTCAGCACTTGGCACCATAGGAACATGGGGACCAAAAACAACAGACCTCCAACATCCAGTGTTCTGTTGAGCAAGGATGTGACCCATCCTTCTCTCCCAGATGTTGTATTCATTACGTTTAAGCATTGGTGGTTTAAAAAGCGAGCCAATGTTATTCTTATCATCCTGTGATTGTGACGTCATCCTGGTTGTTTTACAGACACTGATTAATCAACTTTAATGGTGATTAACCCTTGCTCTGTTTTTCAACAAAAACGAACAAACTATCGATATCAACGATTTTGAGCTGAACTATTTATGTCAAAATGATTGTTAAATCAAATTTGACTGTCCTAGCTCTGATACCAATTGTTGGATCTGAGTTTGGTTTTGATTGTATTTTACGTTTGAAATTAAGATGGGAATGGATGAGTGTGCAGCGGAATTAAGATGGAAACAAACTTTGCATACAATCAAACGAGAGTATTGCTTTTATCAAAACACTTTTCACTATGAACCGAAAGATTGAATTTAATTTCAACAACGATTACAAAGTAATGCTTGATACAAACTCCCCCTCAGCCAGAGCTCAGTGTTTGTTCGTGCAAGGAAGACGATGTTGCAAAGAGCTGATGGAACAGTACAGAGCACTGTTCTATTTATAGGCACTAGCAAACCACTGAGCATCTAAGCTGATGTCACCATGAAAGTGACATCTAACCTCCTAACAAACTCTAACCCCTGATCTATACAAACACTGCTATACTAACTACTGCTTATTACATTACATTTCATAAAGATAGAATAAACAACTGCTGCATCCCTCCACTGCTATAAACCCAGCAGTACTTGTCCGGATCAGCAGTGCTTGACTCAAGGCAGTAGAATGAACAGCAGAGCTTTAGTCCTTCATCAGGTCTTTACTTGAGCAGCAGTTTGACGGTCAGTGGCTTGTACGATCAGTAGATAGGAGGTCAGCAGATGTTGAAACCACTTTCAAGGGGAGAGACTTGTATGTAACATCTGCTTATTCTGGATCCACTGCTCTGACCCAGTTTTGGCTTTAATTATCTGTTCCTCTGGTAGGGTTCAATCCCAACAAGAGTTTTGTCTAGTAAGTCTTAAGGTTGTTGTCCTACCCAAGGAGGACGAACGTACGTATTCTACCCAAGGAGAATACGCAGGATTTATATTGGCATCCTACCTATGGAGGATGGCGGTACATATCCTACCCAAGGAGGATATGTAGGTTCCGTTTTAATTCATTAACCCATTCCCAACCACCGGAAATCCCATGCCTTAGAAAGTGTGTGAACTCACCTTTGGTTGCTCGGTTTGACTCTATAAAATAGCTAACAGTCAAGGTCGGTCAATCACGTCCTAGTATGATTACCACTTAGTTTATCAGTGACTTCAAATAAGCACGAAGTTCCTACACGCATCTATCACATAACATGCATCACTTTAAAGGTTCATGCCCATATAAACTTCCCATCTATTCCCATTCATAAGTAAACATACGACATTGTACATAACACTTTTATTGACATATAACATGTTAGATCATTCTCAGATAACCTACCCGACATTTAGACACGCAAATCACTACTTATGTCGTTTTAGCTTTTACATTCAAAAATGGGTTGTTTTCGGGAATTTTAATAAAATAGTTAACCTATTCCAAAAATTCCCAAATTTTTATAGAAGGTCTTAAACGTTCCAAATATTATTGTGTAAAAATATCGGGATCCATTTCACTACCAATATTTTATAAAAAAATCATTTACTGGACTGCAATCAGATTCATCACTTTCTGACTGCAGTCCACGGAATAATTTATTTAAAATTCATCATAAGTCTGATTTATGAAATTCCAGTGGGAGAATTACTATGACATCGGTGTCCATCTACAATACAAATTTCGTGACCTAATCCTACACATATTTCAAGTTATGATGAAAAACATAACACATATTTTCAGCAGTAAAAACGCAGCTTGAGCTGCTGTCTAAAAACAGACCTTTAAAAATAGTAAAAGACCTTGAAAAATTACGATTCTAGTGCCATTGGATCCGCTTTTCGAAAATACATAATTTAGGCTTCAGAAAATCAGTTTTTCGATTTATTATGATCCGTTTACAGCCAGTTGAAGTTGGCTGAAAATGCCAATCAGCATGCATTTTAGAGTTTAAATGTTACTAAAACGCATCAACAAATGTCCTAACAACGGGTTTATCAAGAAATCAACGATCAAACATCATGCATGCTTTAACCAACCCTAATCCAACAAGACTTCATCTTTATGTAAACTTATGTTCATGTTCCTTGTTCATTTTCTTTTTATGTTTAAATCTTTTAGTCCATGTTCTTAGTGTTTTAAACATAATCATCATACTACAACTTTTAACTACAAAAACAAGATGAACAAGGGTTTAACAAGGACTTACTACTAGCACAAAGGCTAGGGATGAATCTCTAGTAGAAAGATGAAGAAAATGATGGTGAAAAAGCAATGTATGAAGCCCTTAGTGATCTATAACTTCAAGCACCTTTGATTAACCTTCTAACCTTGAATGGAACTTGAAATTTGATGAAGGTGGTGGTGATATGGTGGAGGTGGGGGCGGGTATGGTGAGCCGAGAGGGAGGGGGTGGGGTGAGTGAAGGTGTGGTGTGAAGATGTGAAGTGATGATGAAGATCATGAGGCCATTCTTATAAAGATTGTCCTAATATTTTGCCTACTACATCAAGAAACCAATCCATTATAAAATTAGATTATAATCTAGAAACAAGATTGGGAGTATGGTGTGGTGATTTGTGGGTCCTCCTGGGAACGAATTCGGTTAGGGGGGGGGGGTTTGATGTAACTTTTTGCAACAAGTTGGTAAGTATTAGTTAGTTTCCAAGTATATGCTTACATATGATATTTACTTGATATTTAGTGGGTGTTAGGGTGTTCGGGGATCATGACTAGCCAAAAATATTTAAACAATGTATTTGACAAAAATTTGGTGTCCCGGGTAATGTCCGGTTATCCGGTTAGGTACCGTTCCGTTAAAGTGTTTAATTATTCCGTAAAGTGTCTTTTATATATATTTTTGTAACACAATTAATTCCTAACACATAGGAAAACATTCAGGACCATTTAGTCAATTTTCTGCACAACCATTAAGCACAATATAATATTAATCAATCGTACGAATACATGTAATTACGAGGGTTGTCACATACATGCTCATAAAATAACTTCAAATGCCAAACATTACATAACTGAAATCATAGTTTTACACAGGACGGCATATTGTCTGAAAAGTTTGCAAATTTATTCAAAGATAACATAAACAACATCCAGAGCAAGAGTATGACCACGCGCCCATCCACTTTAGTTACCTGAAATACATGTGAGTTTTTGGAAATCGTCAACATAATGTTGGTGTGAATTCATGCAGTTTTTGTATTGAACGTTTGTATACTTTGTATGAAAACATGGTATGTATCTCGTATAAATCAAGTATTTCTGTATGTATCGAGTTGTTAATGGGTTTCAAGGCCATTAACATGTGACACAACATAGGAAGCATCCAAACCATAGGCATTTTTCTAGTTGTCGATTCACGACTAAGACACAAAAGCACTACTTGGTACTAGTTATCACCAAGAGTGTGGCTGCCCGAAAACCCGTTAAATCTAACCTTTTGTTCTGCGGTCTTAGTATATACACGATTAATGGTGCTTCTGGTACCCTATTCGTGACACGATTTCACGTATCATTCCTTAATTCTTGTATCCATCATACCATAACACATGTATTTTCCCCAAGTTTAAAAAGTATGTAGAAGATTAAAAGTGGGGACATGAACTCATTTTTCTGTAAACATTTAGTAACATGTACTTCACCCCCGAAGTTATAAAACTGAAAACAGTTAAAAGGAAAGGGGGAGCATGAACTCACAACTTTGCGTTCCTTGCGCCGTAAACTTCACCGGTTTTTGCTTATCTAGCGTCGTGACCTAAACGTGTTTTATTAACGTTAGTCACTAGACTTGTATCGCACAAGTACAAGTCACCATCTTTTATGTATTTGTTCTTTGTGTGTTAAAAATATTTTATATTTTTAACTATGTATCTTACTTATATTATTTTCTCAAGAATAAATATAAGTATCTTGTATTTTTCACTCGAGTTTTGTATCTTGTCCAAAAACTTCATTTCATGTTCATAACTTGTCCAAGTTATTTATTCTATCAAGTAATATATTTTCCTAAATATATTTTCTTGTATTTGTCTAAGCATGTTGTATGTGTATTTTTGTATTTTTACTTCTTAAGAGTATTTAGTGTATTTTCAAGTCCTAGTACACTATTACATGTAATACATACTACATACACTTAGCATAAATTTGGTGATCAATAAATATATATATTTTTCTCAAAAATATACATACTTAATATCAATTTTTAATCTTGAAGAAATCATCATTTCTTAATACAAAAATTAGGGAAACCTTGGTAAATATTTTTAGATACATTTTTAGGGAATAAGTTTCTCAAAAACTTATATTTTTCTAAGTGTCAAAGTTTATAAAAATTTTGACATAGTTTCCCCTAAAAATGGAGGTTTCCCATGTTTTCAAAACATGTTTTATTTTCTTTTAAATCATCATCAAACATCAACAGCTCAATCAAGTCTTACCACAAGCCGAGATCACGTAAATCACACTACATCATGAACTTGAAGTTTTTGTAAAAACTTGTAGTAACCTACCATGTTATTTAGTAGGTTTAGTTACCCTTAAAAACATGGTTATTTGTTTGTAAATCCCATTCTTGAAAGGATTTGGTGTTTACAACTTGAAATCATATTTTACAAAAATGTTTATTTGTAACATCTTCTTGTTTCACTAGTGTCTCTACACTTCTTTTATCACCAAAAATGGTGTGAGTTTAAGTAAAAACCAAGATCTTCTAGAAATCATCTTTTGGACTTGGTTCTTTTAGGAAAACCATTCATAAGTCTTAGATCTATAAGTTTACTAGCTCACTTTGTTTATTACTTTTCAAGAAATCATTTTGTTTTCAAGTTCATGTCTATGTATGAGGATGATCTTCTTGTGTTAACACATAATCATCCTCTAACTTGCTAGATCATGTGTTCAATCACAATCTAGCAAGCTCCATGTAGTGATCAACATCAATATATCTAGTAATCAACAAGTAAATATCATTCATGCACTAAACAACATCATTTCAACAAGACTTCATCATTTTTTTCATCTTATGTTTCAAGGTTCATGTTTATGTCTTTTAGTGTTCTTGTTATTTTCATCATACTACATCTTTTAACCACTAAAAATAGAAGTAACAAAGGTTAAAAAGAATCTTACTACTAGCTTTAAGCTAGGGAAGAACAATGATGAAAAAGGAGTGGATAAAAGCAAATGAAGAAGGTCCTTCAAGATCCGTGAGTTCCACACTTCCTATATCACCCTTGGACACCTAGAGATAGCCTTGGAATGGATGAAGCTTGAATGAAAAATGGTGGTGTGTGGGGGACTACTTTCGGCCGAGAATAGAGGAGAAGGGAGGAAGAGAAGTGGTGAAGATGATGATGGTTATGAGCCATTATATAATCTCTAGTTTCTTTTGTCCATTGGTTATCATGTCCCTCCAAGTACAAACAATATCTTCCAAGATTTAATCAAGATCAAGGTAAGATTTAGTGAAGATTTGAGGTGATCTTGGGTGTGGGGCCATACTTGGGGCCGTAAATATCAAGGGGGAGGGGGTCCATGTGTAAATTTGATGGTAAACTAGATAATTAGTGGAGGTTAAGTGTAATGTCTAGTGTTTAATGTGTGTCTTGCATTATGTAGTGTGTTAGGGTGTTCGGGGACCGTAACTATTTCAAAAATAATAAAACAATGCTTCTAACAATATTTTGGTGTTCCGGGTAATGTCCGGTTGTTTGGTTAAATACCGGTTCGTTAAAGTGCTAAATTGCACTGTTTAGTGTCCTTTATGTCCCCTTTTGTGATACTTTCAATTCCCGACACTTAGGAAAGTATTTTGGATCAATTTGTCATCTTTTTACATGTTATAAACTTGTTAAAATGCTGAATTTTGCTGAAATATATAAAATTCAGCATTTAAAGTGTATTTCGGGTGCTTTTCAGTGCGTATTTTAGCTTCCGGAAAGTCTATACGTTAACCCTTGTATGTACTCTTGGGTTTTAATGTATTATTGATGTTGGACCTACACCTAGGCTCCAATTCTATTATCTAACTGCTTTCTACAGAATTGTTGACACAATGTGTCTTACCAGTGAGTTTACTAGTATTTCTAACGCAACGCTGTTCATTAATGCATAAAGCAATATCTTGTAGTATAAAACGTGCATGAATTCACTTGTATAGTATGTAATCAGGCAATGTTGACATTTAAGCACATAATTGCAGTCATCAAGTATTAATTAAATTGTACGAAAATTACCGGTTTTGTGCCAGTTGTCACAATGCGTAAGTAAATACGAATAATGTCAAAGGAAGCGAGACATACTGATACAGTCACCAGTGTGACCAAGTTAACAGGGGTCCAATAAAAGAGGAATTTCAACCAATAGAATTCCAAGTGGACGTTTACAATATGCAAATGAATGTTAGGAACAATAACATTCGCTAGGAGAAGCTTAGAATCAACAAGCCCAAACGAAATAGTTTTGCCTGAAACGCTCGATCGTGATTAGCCCAAGCTACAAGTTATACCGACGCCACAAGGTGTCGTAGTGATTTAAGTAATTCAATAATAGTGGTGACCGAACAAGTTCACCATGTTTGAAATCAAGTGAAAGCGCAATGAAGCAAGCTTGATCCAAACGACATCATAAGATTTTCAATTGAAAATGGAGCATCAAGAAATAATGTTTTCGATCGAAGATGAAGGAGTAATGAATATAGCAAAAACATTCGATCGATGTTGAAGGAACCGTTAAGAGGTACACCGAAATATGAAATGAATTTTGTGCACCATTATCTTATCACACGATTGTGTTAAGACTGCTGTGATATGATAAATCAAAGCGGATTTAAAGCAAATCAATAAATAAATAATTTAAATCCATGCATGATATTTGTAAACGAGATTAGCGCAAGCTTCAAATAAATGAAAATGCCACCGCAAGGTGTCGAAATCAACAAACAATTTAATGGATTCGAATGCCAAACAAGTTTACTTCAACTCGGAACAAATGAAACGCCTGTTGAAACAAATTTGAATATGATGTTTTCAATACATCATATGGTGTCTTGAATTGAATATGTGAAATGAACAAGCTCAAACAATTGAACTTGGTTTTGGTGCAAGCCGACAATAAATACATGTATCGACAAGAAAACTTTCGGCATGGTCACAACGAAAAACCATGTACGTAACTTGAAAAGAAAAATAAATTTCAAGAAAATGTGTTGACTTGATAACAAAGAAGCCAACAATTACAATAATGCGGGTCATTCGAATCATAAATCAATAATTAGATTTAGCAAAATAATATTTGAACTTTGATGAAACGCTTATTCGAAACGAAACCACATGCGTAACAAACGATGCATGCGTAACATATGAATTTTCAAGAAATGAAGCAAATGAGTATTCGCTATAATGAAAGAAATGACCGTGATACAATGACCATTAAGAGGAGTAGAGATGTGAAAATCTACTCATTAGATGCAAACGTCGGAATTTCAGTGAAAGAAATTTAAGGACTTTACCCGGGGTTTCATGTGATAACCAGTTGTTAGGTGACATTACCATGGAATGTCGAACATGGCGTATTCATCGTTATTGAGATAGGGGTAACACGGAGACACGCGTCTTCTCCTTGGCATGACTCGTGTCGTTACAGGACCGTGTGATAAGTTGCCGCATCATGATTCGGTAGTTCTCCTGCTGACGGAATCTAGCGTCGTTCAGTCGCGCCATCGTGTCTTCTCAAAGACCTTGCCTCGATATTCATATATGACATACTTCAACCTCCGTTGACGTATAGGTTGAGTTTCGTGTAATTTGCGCGCCCGTACTTTGTTTTGCGTAGGTTACCTGCTCGGTTACTTAAAATAGCATGGACGACATAATAATGGCGTTTGTCCGAGTTAATAAACGTGGTTCCTACGTGATGACCTTTAATAAACTTCAACACGAGTTTCCGAAGGTCTTAAATGCATGTTTCCTAAACTCTCAGAGTTTTGTGTACTGTATGTAATTATTTTATGTACCGTGTGTAAAGCACCACAATAGCGCATGTTTGAAAACAAAGTTTTGACTGTTTGTTTTTCGACAATGGTTGGAGACCATATTCGATTCTTAGGTGTTCTGTATATATTCAAAGTCTCAATAGTCTAAGTCCCAGAGAAAATTGAGGTTAGAGCCTAGGTTTTCCTACAGAAAACCTTATTCGCTGTAACCTATAGCTCTTATACCAATCTGTCACACCCCGAAATATCAGAGCTGGCGTGACTGGACTGGCATCTTCATTGCACAGCGGAAGCAGTTAAAGCTAAGACTTCTAGAAAATGAACGCCCACTAAGTACTCGACTCTTCATGGTTCTCCTATTCCAACCATGCCTTAACTTTGAAATGCAACCTGAGAAAGAAACATGCGAAAAATCAACATAAAGTTGAGCGAGTTCATAGTTTGTTTGTAAAAGATTTGAAATAAATCTTTTTGAATAACCGGTTTGTGAAATATTATTGAGAAAACGAATTTAAAAAAAATCATTTTCTTGTCAAGTTGTATGAAAACTCTGTATTTGTAACGCATTATATTTGCAAAAACCTTGCATTTGTAAACTCTTGTGTTTGTAAAATTTTTGGGAACCGTCAATGTCGTCCACCCCGACATTGAAAACATGCATGCATAATCCTATGCTTAGAATTTATATAGAACATGGTATGTAATTTGTAAAGACGTATTGAAACTGAGTTCTGTATATGTAAGGAATACGAGATCGCTAATGGTTCGTGAGGCCACTAACATATGTAACGACATAGGAAGCATCCAAACCATAGGCATTTTTAGCTATCGAATCCACAACTGTCGATTCACGACTAGAGACACAAAAGCACTGCTTGGTACTAGAGTGACCAAGAGTGTGGCTGCCTGAAACCCATTAGATCTAACCTTTTGTTCCGCGGTCTTGGTATGTAACTGATTAATGGTGCTTATGTTACCCTATTCAAGACATGATCTATTGTGTCATTCCTTAGTTTAGCATGTCGTTTGTACTTGTACTTTCCCGTAGTTTAGAAAACTAGAATACGTGTGTATGCACATTTTGAAAAATACGCTTGTTGGAAAAACCGGTATAGAATATAAGCTTTTCGTAAACCATTTGTGTTTATTAAAATGGTTTAGAAATACGTAATTTATGTTTATCGAAAACCTTGTATGCTTTGCAAAACGTGCATGTCTTTCCACCCCGAAAACATTTAGAAAAATGTAAAACCGTAAAAAGGTGGGGTTATGAACTCACCTGAATATTCCTGTGCAAAGCTAGCTAATTACGACTTCGTGATGTCATTTCCAAGATGAGAATCGCTAGCATGCATTCTACCATATTCCTAACACGGAATATCTTATAAGTTTCTCAATAAACGCAATAACTAAACTACGTGTCATCAAGCTCTGCCGAATCGTTAACCGAATGATTCGACGGTAAGTTGTTTACTTGATGAAACGATTAAGTCATATTTGATAAGTATCGTTTATCGTCGATAATCACTAATGAGTCTTGAAAAGACTTGATTCTCGAGATCTTTATATCAGAATATATACATATATTGTTAAGATCGCTTGTCGACCCGAGAAGTCGTTTGAGTATATAGGAATATTCGTATGAAAGTAATAAATAATAAACTTGTATTATATATATTACGTCTTGTATATATTTGCCAAAATATACGTATATACCATTTTGGCGTTTGGAATAAATATAAAAAGGTTATATTTATTTTATAAAAGAACACGAGTTGTTGTGTTTAAAAATAAATATATAATTATATTTATTTCTATAAAGGAATTCGTTATTGTTTGGTACTTGAAATAAATATATAAACTATATTTATTTTTATAAAAACGAGTTCGTGTTGTTTGCTATTTGAAATAAATATAAAAATAACTATATTTATTTGTTGTCGAAATAATTTCCGTTTCGTTGTTTTTGTGAGTTGTAAGTTGTTGTCGTACATAATTACATAGTTGTATTTGTTTCTATAAAATAATTACTTAAATCCGATAGTTTGTTTTATTAACAAAACGAAATTATTTCAAGGATTTTCTCGAAAAACGGGCAGAGTTTCCTCTGTTTTTGGATGGCCCTGACAACACAAGTGGTCGTTATTTATCAAGATTCAATAATTTTCCAATTCACGACATATGTATAACCGAATTATATAATCAAGATAATATGTGTATCCAATTAATATCATATAAAAGTTTCATTATTTGATACGATTTTGAGAGCTCGATTTCGCGTATAATAATAACAAATGAACGTAAATAATAATCGTCATAAATCCTTTACCGAGTCTTCGCGTGTCGAAACATCGAACCATTTGACTGAGTTGACCGGCTGAGTTGACCAAACCTGACCATGTTTGACCGTTGACTCGAGTTGACCAGCATTGACCAGTCAACCTGCTGTGTAGACTGGTTTGACTCGGACTCGGACTCGGACCCGAACTGAGTTGACCCGGCTTGACCAGTCAACTCGCTGCGTTGACTCGGTTAACCCGAAACCGAAACCTGAACCAAACATCACACCTGAATCGACTGAGTTGAACCTGAATCCAATCCAAACGAAACCCGAACTCTTCACAACCGTACATAATTATATCCTGTTGAACCAAGAAGCTTGAACCAAAAAAAAATATGGATCTGAAATTTGAAGTGACCCGAACCCGCTAACATGAACCCAAAACTGAAACAACGAGACCGAGCCACTTACCGGAGTCGTGAATAACCACAAGAAGAAGTAAACAGAGGACGGGGAGAGTTACCGTGAAACTCGTCGGACGTCGTTAGAACCACCGCCGCGCCTCCACCGCCGCCGCCATGAGCGGCGGCGCCGCTCCTTATCTCCACCGCTCTCTCTCTCATCTTCTCGTTTGTCTCTCCTGCTTAGTCTCTCTCTCTCTCTCTGCTTGAAACATCGACCGACACCACCGCCGCCACAATGGCGGTTGTCGTCATCGGGTAATCACCGGAGGGAAAGGGGGTGTCGCAGGTGTCGCCTGTGGTGTCGGAGAAACAGGATCGGAGGGGGGGGGGGGCTGTCGGCTTGCCGGTTAACCGGCCCTTTGCTGGTCGCCGGTTATGGAGAGGAGACAGAGGGTGTTTGGTTGTGTTTGAGTGTGTGTTTGAAGTATAAATCGAGAGAGGGAGAGACAAACATAGTGTGTGCTTCTTGTGTGTGTGCAGATGATTTCGAGAGGGAGAGGAGAGTGTTGTCTGCACAAGAAAATGAGGATCAAGAGGGGGTACGGACCCTTTTATAAGGATGTTGAGGAAATTATTGTAAAGAACTTGGGAAGATTTTATAGAGATTTTGGAAAGATTTTATAGAGATTTTGTATAGATCTTCAAGCAAACGAAAATATAAAATTTGGTTGTGTGTAAGTATAGTATAAACGAGAGAGAGTGAGGAAAAGTAAGAGAATTGTTTGCTTTCTCTATATCACTTCATATGTAGTAGTTTTTATTCACATATTGTAGTTATACGTATATTGTATATAAAGTCTCAAATGGGTGGATGGTATTACTTAATGTGTATATTTTTAAAATGCAAACTGGTAATATAATGTCATAATGCTCTGATTTGCGCGTAATTATAAGCCGTAAATCACCGGTTGTCACAGTAGATGGGGGCTTGGCAAGTCGTGTCAATCCTTCTTCTTTGCATTTATGTTGGTTTCTGTTGTTAATTTGTTCCTTTTGTGCGTTTAAGCTCTTTTGATCCTGTAAATTAAAAAGAAACAAAGAAACATGCTTTTTCCAACATTAGTACCGAAAAAGGGTTGAATTTTTGCCGTATTTGATATAATTTATATGTTGTATTTTACGCACATCAAATACCCCCACACTTGAATCTTTGCTTGTCCTCAAGCAAAACTCTATGTCGTGGCTTACACACACAAACGGAATAGGTAGTAGAGAAGTTTTGGGCTTATCTTTAAAGTGTCGGGAATCCAAGTTCTAAATATATTTTGTTTTTATTTTATTTACAATCTTATTCATCATGATTTATTTAAGACACATATTAAGAAAAATTATTTGTTTTGGGCATAACATGTTATAAAGGCATGTTATGCCCAAAACAAATTTTTTTTCTAAATTTGTGTTTTACATAAGTCATAACGAATAAGATTGTAATTAAATAAAAACAAAATAAATTAGAACTTGGATTCCCGACACTCTAAAGATAAACCCAAAACCTTCTCTTCTACCTATTCCGTTTGGGTGTGTGACGTGTGCGTATATACACATGTTTTTACAATGAATTTTACACACGATTCGGTTTTAAATTTATAAAAATGAATTATACTTCAACATTAAAACACACACGAAAGGGCAAGTGTACCCCGTCATACATGTAGTAAAGTGTCGGTAAGAACCAAGTGTCGATCCAAGGATGTGGGCGGAGGAATAATACTAAACCTTTGTCGTTAGATTACCGGTAGAAAGATAAGTGGATAATTTGTTTAAACAAGGAAAAATAAGACTTAAACATAAACTTTAATAAACATAATAGACTCCAAATATGAAAATAAATATATAGCCTTGCTTTATGCAAAACCAAAGTATGTGAACTAAGTCGGTTTTGTCACTTAAAACACTTGGTCAATTTTCCATTTTTTTCAAGACAATTATTATCCCTTTCGGGAATCCTAACATGACAACTCTTTGGAAAGCTAAAACGATAAACACACTTTAATCACCTAAAATTGCTCTTTAACGCCCAATTGACAAATGTATATGAAAATCCCCTAAAGAAAAGTTAGTCAGCCGTTAGGAGTTTTCTAACTTCACTTAATCAAGGAAAGTGACACCGATAAACACAATGTAACCACCGAGACAAGCATAAACTAGATTAAATCACAACCGAGTTCATTTTACAAATCTTGAACATAAATTCACCAAGCAAGCAATTTTGGCCTAAACTACTAACTAAGCTAACAATTTATGCCAAGAATTCATAACAACACCATTTAACCCGTTAAGGTCCTTACGTGAGGGAAAGCTTTCTTGATTAATATTAATTACCCCTTATTAAACCACTAACCATTTCTAGTATCATGGTGCAAACATTTTAAACAAGTTAAGCTAGTTAAACAAGTTCAAAGTCTACTAATACATGATTAATTAAGCTTCTTTTTGCAAATATCTCAACTAACCACATACTAATCATCCAAGATAATTAACTATAATCAAGAATTCAACATCAATAAACAAGGTTGCAAACTAATCATCAAGGATTAACATAGAAAATGCTTCAAGTGTCATTACAAGCATAATTAACATACTAATGGTTGTTGTTAAGAAAGGAATACTAGTGTTTTTGCCCTTAGGCTTACAATAATACATAATCATCAACCCAAAATTCTTGAATTACAACAAAATCATGGAAAGATTCAAGAAATCAAACCATAAACAAGCACTAGATTGAGAATCCGGATGATAACGGAACTAATCGGCACAATGTGGCTTGAATCCGGGTGAAAGCAGATGCCTCCGGAGCCTATAAAATCGCCTGATGAGCTCCCAAAAGTCCAGAGTTACGAACTGATTGCCGCCTTCTGTTTTTTATACAATTTTCAGATCGCATGGTCGTGCGATTAAAGTGCACGGTTGTTCACTTTAACATACTGTTCACTATACCGTGTGACATCAGCAAATCTTGACCGGTCTTCAGATCGGCACGGGCGTTCCACGAGTCGCACGATCATGAATTTCCGAGTTAAGGTTGCCACGAGCATCGGCCTGGCAGTGCATATCCAGGCTGGGGCTAGTCATCGCATCCGCACGGGAGTGCCTCCAATCGCACGGTCGTGTGTTCCCGATGTCACTTGCACGTTTGATCGCACTGGCTGTGCAATGCCGAGGTGAGCCTAGTTGTCGGATCCGCACAGGAGTGCCACCAACCGCACGGCCGTGCAACTTGCCCAGATCAGTTTCTTCACAGAATCTTCGCAGTTCAGCCGTTTCGCCCGGAAAATCCTCGTTTTCATCATCTTCTTGTTTGGCACGCTGTTTTAGGCCTGTAAATAAAAATACACCCGCTTAAGTATCTGATTCTTGGTTTTACGGCCAAAAACGCGTAAAATGGGGGTAAAATGGGGGAATAAAACATATGTAATTTGGTTAATATCAGTGTGTAAGCCACATTATAGAGTTTTGCTTGAGTACAAATAAAGATTCAAGTGTGGGGGTATTTGATGTACGTAAAATACAACATATTTACGGCGTAAAATCAACCCTTTTTCAGTAATAATGTTAGAAAAAGTTTGTTTCTTTGTTCTTTTTTGATTTACAGGGTCAAAAGAGCTTAAACGCACAAAAGAAGCAAAATAACAGCAAAAACCAACATAAATACAATGAAGGAGGATTGACACAACTCGCTAAGCCTCCATCCACATCCAAACCAACAAAATAGCAAGATCAGAAGCTCTGGAACGAGGCCGTGCCCACCAAGCATGGGTCGTGCCCAAGGCAAGATTCTCTGCAGAAGAAAAGACAACAGCAAAGGACAAACCAGACAACCAACATGGGGTCGTGCTAAGGCAACACGGGGAGTGGTCAACTATAAGATTTGCATAATCTGAGATAGTACAGCAGTTACAATGGCCACGGGCCGTGCCGTTGACACACGGGGCCGTGTTGATCGTCTGACTTCAGCTATAAAGAAGGGTGCTTGGTTCCATTCCAGTCCATCACTTGGAAAACCACTTCTCTCACACTTACCACCACTCCACCACCACTACAACACCAACACCCACCACCATCATCATCCATTTTCCATCATTTAGAGTGTGTATTAGTCTCGGGATCTAATATCAATGGTAAGAGTTCTTGTCAAACAAAGGTCATACTTGGCTAAACTCTTACATCACTTGGTGAAGACAAGTCTGTAGGATCGTATTGACAATCAAGTGAGTCAATCTGAGTGAAAACACCACTGTTTATAAGGCGGAATCAAATAAAAAGCTTGAATCAAAGAGAAATGAGTAGAAAAGCACTGAAAGACACTTTAAACACTGGTTCTCATATAAATCTGACACAAAAATTCGGCAGCAGTTCAGTACACCAACCTCCAGAACTGTTGTAAATGAGAGACCAACTCACCTATATATAGGCTAGCAGGTTCGCTTGAACAAGTCTCAAGCGAAACCTTATCATGACCTTTCGCTTGAACTTGACACAACATGTGTTCAAGCAAAACCCTAATACTCATAACATTAAATTTTCAATTCAGCCCCCTGATCTATACATTAATGACATATTAGACCCTAGACTAAGACGTAGGCTTTAGACATCGTGCACTAACAAACTCCCCCTTGGATACAGCCGGAGTCTTCAGTCTTGGTCTTTAAATTTTACAGGGATTTGAACTTCTCTTCTCTAGGCTTAGGCTTTTTCAGCAGCTTTCTAAGCTTCTCGTTCTCTTCCTTCAAGCTCCCCCTTTCATCAATCTTCCGTGCTTTTTGGATCGACACCTGGATTACCAGCAACAAGCTTCCTTTTGCATCAAGCTCGCCTTCAGACTCCCCCTAAGGCTCTGCTATCGGGATCTTAATCTGGAACTTTCACCTGCAAGCCTCAAACATTTATAAGAATAAACATTTTAAATGTCCAGGATTGATGATCTGGTTCTTTCACAATACTATAAAGTTTTGACGATATAAAGAATCCAACAACTAAACCTAACACTTTACAATCAAATTTTAAACCTTTTAATTTTTACCAACACACTCAGTCAACCAAGTCCAATTTAATGACCCTGGTCAACTGTGTAGCCTGCCAAGTCCAAATTAATGACCCTGACTGACCAAACTTATAAAGATGCTTAATTTCTGAAATGAAATCAAGTTCAAATTAATGAACTTTAGAACATTTAAGCAATTACCAATCATTTTTCACAATCTATTGCTTTCCCAACCCTCAAGATCCGACATGTTTAGCACATAAGACTTTGATCATCCAATCCCCAACATCTGTTGTCTAAAATAAGATAAAAAAAATATTTTTGGATTTTGAATATGAGAAGCAATAAACTGTACACACAATCTTTTTGTGAGCGTGTTAGGGGATCATATCAGCTGCCGACAAGATACAAATACCGTTAAGCTTAGATTTCATTTTAAGCATTAAACAATTTGCAATGATTGTCGATATACTGGTCCACTTTAAATTTTCACACAAACTTCAATCTGTTCAGGATACGTATTTAATGTTTTAGAGACTTAAACTTATACATGTGTCCCACCTCTTGAATATACTCCCGTATCCAGATCCCAATATTCAGTCTTACAGGTGAGAATACTACAAATGATATCTGTAAGGGGTTAATAAATTATGAAGAATCATGAGAGCTCAGGTCAGAACCATCGTTCAGCAGAGAGATCATGACTCAACTTTTGGGTGTGTCCCCTTTAGAGGATCTTTTTTACAACAGCATTGCTAAGCAATTTTATTGTCTTATCATATATGCTGAGGGTGATGCTATGTTTCAAGCATTTGCGGAAAGTATTATTCGAGGACTAGGTCAGAACTACCGTTCAGCAGAAGTCCCGGAATAATACCCCAGATATCACTGAGTATAAAGACCTAGTATATCAGAAAAAGGAATCTTTCAAACAAGATTTCAGGGGTTACCTATATATCCAAGTAGTGTTCCCCACGAAATAAGCAAGTAAGAATTTAGGTTTATATCCCGAACAAACCTACTAAATGTGTAAAAACCTATCGGCATATCATTTTCAAGACTGCTTAACACATTTATACTTTACATTTCTTTAGCGTACTGCACTGTCTAGCTGATGTACTATCATTTCCCCTTTTTACACAAACTCATTTTTACTTTTTCAAATGTTTTTGGTTTTTGTAGTTTTTATCATATTTTTGTATTTTTCTGCAAACTTTCTCCCCCTAAAAAGAAAAACATATTTTTGTTTTTTTTGTTTTTATCGAAAAGCAGAAAACAAACTGTACAAACAAGATTGACAACATGATGTGGTTCACTTCTGATCGCCGTCCTCCGGGAAACCTTTAAGTCGAATTTTAAGCTGATACTCTCAAGGGTTTTAAGCTGATACCTCCGTGAAAAGCGAAACCCAGTTTTATGTATTACTTTTTGATTTCCAATCTTTGACTCATTTTTATTTGGGTATGTATTAATGACTTTAATAACTTGTTTTTTATATTAAAGGCGAATTTATTTAACCATTCTTCATGTGTCGTTGATTCACACATGTAACATCTGTGATTTGTAATCATTGTGAACAGTTCAATTATCAATAAAAGAATGTTATTTGATCCCAATGTTTGTTTGGTTATGTTTTACATTTTTCATGTTTTGACTTTTGTTCAATTTTAAACTCTACATCGCTTTCTGGAGAGTTATACGCAAACTGGTACATAAACGTAGTCAGTTTAATGCGAAAAATACTCTGGAACATCAACATATACTTAACATACCTTAAATAACCTTTACATAACTTAGAAATAACTTTTGAAGGCTTTGGTATGACAAAAACAAGTTAATTCGCTTACAGGGACTAAATTTGACAAACTGCGAAAGTATACCAATTTGAACTGTAAAAAACATTCCGAAACATGACCATAAGTTAAAAATACCATAAATATCCTTTACATAGCTTAGAAATAGGCTTTGAAGGGTTCGGTGTGCTAAAATAAACTTTTGGGTCATTCAAGGACTAAAAGCGTCAAAAAGTGCACAAGTTTGCTCTTTCGCGCATAACTTACGTTCTGAATACATCTGGACATCCAAAAATTTATGTAAGCATTATAATATTATGCTTTAGTGTTTGGCTTGTCAAAAATCCTTTCGTCGCTTAATTTGGATCGTTTTTGCGTTCGTTACGACTCCCGGCGTAATTAAGCGAACATCGCGATCGTACGGCCAAACGAACCGACATCCGAGATATTTTTGAGCACATTTTAAGTTCCCTATACTTTAACTTCATTTTATAGCTTTGAAATGGGGTTAACGGGCCTTAAACATGTCGGAAATAGCTCAAAACACAAACAGGGACTAAAACTGTCAATCTGCCAAAGTTGCTGGCTTACGGACCGTAAGCCATCACCCTTACGGTCCGTAAGGATTCCCCAGACAGCAGAATCTGCAGAAACATTGCATCTAGTCCATTCCACTTGTGCACATGGTTTTGGGGCAATACTATGGGCTCAAATGGTTTTCTAAAACCAGGGTCTTGAGGTGTATGGCCAAGATCAAAGCACGGTTTCCAATAAACGATCTTAAGAGCTCTTCGAAAACTATAAATACCCCCCATGCCTTGATCAAAACCCACTTGAATTCTTGAAAATTCTCTAAGTTGGAGTAATACCCACTTCATACCTGAGAATACTTGAGAAATCAAAGCTTTCGGGGACCCTTTGTAAGTGTTCCTTCGTTCTTTTATTGTTTTAGCGTTAAAGTCAAACTTTGTTTGACTTTCTGCATTGACCAGTTTATGGTCAATGCGAAGTTCGTTTGAACTTCATAACGTGAGCGTAATCACGATGGTTATAGTCCCTAGAGACTATACCTACTGATTACCACGTTATCTAGGCTTAGTGACGAGTCGTAGTTTCGGCCAAAATACGTATTCTTGCGTATTTTGTAACCAAACTACTTGTGGGTATCAAAACCGTTTGTTTTTATACCAAACCTGTTTTCTAAACTTAGTTAAGCATGTTTTAACATGCTTAGCTCGTCACATTTAGTTTTGTGCTTATATAGGGTCGTAAGGTAAGCGATCTAAACAATCACTTATACTTTAGAACCCAACCCATTTGGTCGATCATTAGGATCCGACCAAATACATTAGGTGACCATAGTATATAGGGAATAACCTTCCGAGGTTATACCTTATGGTCGCTTCGTTTAAGTAGTTGTATGATAGGTAGTTTATATGCCTTAGGTAAATTACCAAAATGCCTTTTTTATGCCAAAATTCATTTTAAGCATATGTAACATAACTTTTGGTATCTAAACTGATTTGGTAACAATATTAGACATTTAAAGGCATATTTTACTTATCATAGGGCTAGTTAGGCATTCCGAACGCGTTTTATGCGAACGACGCGTTAAAGTAGCATAAGCTACCTAAACGGGTCGTAAGCACTTAGGTTAGGTTTCATTGTAGTATGTAGGCTTTGTTAAACCATATTACATGAGTTCCCATACTCATTTGGTTTACGAGCCCTCATTCTATCCGATCTTTCGATTTAGGTCCGGTTATTAATGTAGATACCTATATTAGGTGCCGTTTGATATTCATGACCTTCTAGCTTTGCTTGGTGGATATCTAAAGTCTATTGAGCAATCTCAAGTGAGTACATAGACCCCTCTTTTACTGTTTCCAAACTGTTTTGGGGTGGAACACATGTGCCTACTAGTTACTTTCATGCTTTCTTGTTTTCACATCATATACTTGCTATGTTCATTAGTACACTTATAGTACATGATTTCATTGTGTTTTTGCTATGTATGTCCTTTGTTGCATACTTAGTACATCATTTTACATTACATTTTATGCTATGTATGCCCATTGTGTGCATACTTAGTACATTGTTTTACATTACATTTTATGCTATGTATGCCCATTGTGTGCATACTTAGTACATTGTTTTACATTACATTTTATGCTATGTATGCCCATTGTGTGCATACTTAGTACATTGTTTTACATTACATTCTATGCTATGTATGTCCATTGTGTGCATACTTAGTACATTTATTATTCATCACATGCTTACATTTTGGTATGACATTTGGTTTGTTTAAATGAGACAATGTACATTCATTAACACTGATCATGCCGCTCGGTAGTAGGTAGTGGTACCATAGGACTTGACAACTCCCATTCCTGAAATCCCGGGTTTGTTTGGATTGGAAGGAATGACCGAATCCGAATACATTTCTAGGTGGACCTTAGACTTTGTGCTAGGGTTTATTCTACAGTCTCAAGGCTTGGATGTATGAATTTTTACATTACCGCATAAATGTTCATATTCAGTATAGCATGCATTTTTCACAAGACATAATGTTGATTTAAACCACGTTTTACTTCAATACATTGTTTTGTGCACTTTTATCTATGGCTCAGTAGATATATATATATATATATATATATATATATCTCACTTGCCATACATGACATTTTGTTTACACATTTCATAATTGACATTTGACATAGACATTTTGATATTGATATACATATTTCATAGACTACATTTTGACATAAACATTTTGACATTGTTTACACAAAGACATTTGACAAATGGTTTAGACATGGGCAAATTTACATTGGTGGTTTGTTTGGGTAAGTGGTTTGAGTAACGAGGCGTGTGTAATATGATACAAGCATGGTGGATACGCCGCTGGTACTTCCTATATATAAGTGCTTGTATGATATTACATATCGTAGCGTTATTTAAATCATTTCAGTTTAGACATATAACATTTTTATACAAATAACATATTTTTCACAAGACATTGTTTTACAAACAACTTATCTTATACATACTCATTTTACTTGGTTATTCATTTAATCTTACATTATTCTTTTACATATCATCTACTTTATCATCGTTTTTCAAATGATTTATAAAACAAAACATTTTACAAGGATCATGACTGACTTTTGTTAAACAACCTTTTTCTAAACTTATAAGTCATGAATCCTATTTTCACAAAACCTATGTACTCGCCGGCATTTTTATGCTGACGTACCTATTTTCACATGTGTTCCAGGAAATGATGCATAGGATTGATCAAGATACACTTAGGCGGACTTGGGCTTTAGTGACAATAAAAGATGCAAGACTAGTTAATTTTGTTATACTTATTTGTATGTTAAGACATTGTAACTCTTTTAATCAATAAAACAATATTTCAATTTTCCATGTGTTATGAAACAATGATTCTGTTACGACACGCCCCGGCGTTTCCGCCGCGATTTGTTGTTCTACGCGGTCGGGGTGTGACAGAAAAGTTGGTATCAGAGCCCATGGTTATAGGGAATTAGGTTATTAGTAATACTTTGACCTAGTCTATAACCTTCCTAGGACCCTAACGCGAGTTTACTTGCGTTTAGTCATAAAACAATACTGTCACCTATCCTTAGGCGACAACCACAACAAGAACACAAATTTCAAAACCGCTTTGAAAATCAATCATCTGTTCTAGGATGATTTATTGTAAGGTTTTGAACCTTCAAAGTTTTTAAATCTCGTCAAAGTTTGGGTCTTATAATGTGAACACGTGCAAACTGGAAGAGTGAATGCCTGTACCCTGAGTTTTCTGTCGAAGGCTAGAGTGTTCGTACAAATCCGCAGTATCGGACCAGTCACTCTTACCTGATAACTCTTGGGGTGAGTGTTCACTTATAGGCGAGCATGTCTTCAGCGATACATTAATATGACCCGTTTACTTTGATTTATCACCGTCTCATTTGTTTGCCTTAGGTAACAAACAAATGATCACAATTTTTATGCATTGCCATTCTGTTTTGATTGTCTGATAACCTTTCACTTGATTCTTCCTATGTCATTCATTTTCTTCTAGAATGTCTCTTCCTCTCAGCAACGGTCAAATGTCCGAGCAAACAGCCAAATTTGCCCAGCGAATAGGCGAAGTGATTCTGAGGACTGTGGATTTAGGCATTGCCATGTCTCGTCTCAACAATGAATCCACTCAAGAGTCACCGAAGGAAGCAGAAGTCAAGCCTGCACCAAAATCAAAGAAGCGTAGGGCTTCAAAGAATCCCGCAGCGGTTGCACCAAAACAGGCAAGGCCTAGCCAAGTGACACCACCACCAGCCAATAAACCAATCTAGGAATCAAAGACCATGGATGAACGGACTGGATCCCCTAAGAAGTCAAAGAAGCGAAAGGCTTCTCAGAACGTCACCATGGTCGCTCACAATGGTCAAGCCATCCCCAACCAACCAACCAGCTCAACCCCCTGCTAGGAAGCCATACAATGGAACTGCACCCTTGTGCAACCAATGTAGCCTTCACCATCATGCTAGTGTGAAGTGCCGCAAATGCCAAATTTGTGGACTTATAGGTCATACAGCAAGGGTTTGCCCAACTGCAGCTGTACCAAATCAAGCCGACAACAATCATGCTCAAGCTCGTTTCTCGCCGGGGTCTTGCTACAACTGTGGCGAGATGGGCCATTTCCGAAGGGATTGCCCAAAGCTTGCTAATGCAAATCCAACCCACGGATGAGCAATTGGCTGATTTGAGGATGTTGCCGTCTTATGCTTTTGTTTCTTCTATTGTCTTGTAATGTGAAACAATCTGTTTTGTTTATAAATAAATTGTTGTTCACAATTCTGATGTACAAGTGTAGTTATATGTGTGTATGACTTTTCCCTATGATACCTACATCAAGGAACTATGTTCCTTACAAACTACTCCTGTGATTCTCTCTTTCAAGTGATCGCTCATAATTTCCTCGAAAGTTCTAAGTACTCGTTTCATTCTAAGAAACGAAGTACATGAAATAAAGTGAAATTATGAGTAATCGTGCTTTTTGCACATCTGTGCCTTTGAATCCTTGGTTAGATAACTAAGGATATTTTCAAATCTCATACCCATTACGTTCTGATTTTTCAACATGCACAACATGTGTTTTTCAAAAACAACCTCCATGATTTCAAGGACATTATCTATGTTTTCAAAAACAACCTTCATGATTTCAAAATGTTATTAATACCATATAATTACTTATATCAAGTGCATAACTTCAAAAGCATCATTCTTGTTTTCCAAAAACCTTATACATACTTTCAGAATCCAACTCATGATTTTAAAACATTTTATAAATATACCTACCTAGTACACCTACTTTATGATTTCAAAAGTATTATACATAAGGTTTTAGAAACATTGAACACATTTTTTTTTAAAAACCCCATGCATAGTTTTCAAAAATATTTTCCTCATACATTGACTTAACTTTCAAATTCCGCTTCATATGTCGCCTAGGCATATCTGGCATCTCAACTTCATAAGCATTTTACTTCATGTTTTGACCTACGCACATCAAGTGCAAGGTTTCAAAACATCTACAACTTCTAAAATCCATATGGGATCTTTTATCTTCACATTAGACCCTTGTGGATGATTATCATTCAAATCAGAGTCCTTAATTGGATTCCTTGTGTACCTTAATTCGAACATCTCGGTTCCTTATAATCGAAATCGAATTTTCTCTTTAAAAATCTTTCTATCTTTATAGTTAGATTCTTGATAATGTTTAAAGTACCACATGAAATCCACGGAATGGATTCCTATTGTGCTTTAAATGCATGTACGCTATTAACAAAACAAATTAACAAACAATTATGTGATTATGTGTTTATGCATTTTGTGTTTTCTTTTATGTTTTTTTTTTTGTATTTTTGTATACTCTGGATCTTCGTTATCCAAATCCTCGTAGAACCTTTCATATCTTCATATGAGGGATTCGTAGAAGGATATTCAAAAAGGTACTACCCTAAATCCTTATTGGGCTTCTACGTGTTAGTTAAGACCCTTGGATTATATAGTACCACTCCATGTTTCATAAGAGACCCTTTTACTGGTCTATTCAAAAAGATTGATTCAAAATCTGGTTAAGAACGACATGTGATGATATAAGATGAAAAGACTCCTTGGTTGTCTATTTAAATCATTTATTGATTTAATAAAAGGGACCCTAGGGTGGTCTAGTCACAATCATCACAGGCTTGTTCATTGTTTTCTTCCCCTACACATTTTAAGATACACTACGTGACTATGCAAGGAATTACGTAATTATGGATGCATACATAATTATGAAGTTTAGTGCACGGAAACCACAGTAAGATTTATTATGTGTAAGAACCGATAGCGACAACAATAATAAAATACGAACAATGTAATGGAGGTACGGTGGACGCACCAATAACGCTTATTAGACTTATATATAAGTGTCCCTCCTACATTGTAAGCATGATGTTATTTAAAGTTACTAGAAGTTCAAGAACTCCAACCAGTGTTGTTTGATCTTTTCAACCTCATGTTTTAAGCTCTCACAAGTTTCCTCTATATAAAATTTCGGGACGAAATTTCCACAAGTAGGGGAGACTGTAACATCTGTGATTTGTAATCATTTTGAACAGTTCAATTATCAATAAAACAATGTTATTTGATCCCAATGTTTGTTTGGTTATGTTTTACATTTTTCATGTTTTGACTTTTGTTCAATTTTAAACTCTACATCGCTTTCTGGAGAGTTATACACAAACTGGTACGTAAACGTAGTCAGTTTAATGCGAAAAATACTCTAGAACATCAACATATACTTAACATACCTTAAATAACCTTTACATAACTTAGAAATAACTTTTGAAGGCTTTGGTATGACAAAAACATGTTAATTCGCTTACAGGGACTAAATTTGACAAACTGCGAAAGAATGCCAATTTGAACTGTAACAAACATTCTGGAACATGAACATAAGTTAAACATACCATAAATATCCTTTACATAGCTTAGAAATAGGCTTTGAAGGGTTTGGTGTGCTAAAATAAACTTTTGGGTCATTCAAGGACTAAAAGCGTCAAAAAGTGCACAAGTTTGCTCTTTCGCGCATAACTTATGTTCTGAATACATCTGGACATCCAAAAATTTATGTAATCATTATAATATTATGCTTTAGTGTTTGGCTTGTCAAAAATCCTTTCGTCGCTTAATTTGGATCGTTTTTGCGTTCGTTACGACTCCCGTCGTAATTAAGCGAACATCGCGATCGTACGGCCAAACGAACCGACATCCGAGATATTTTTGAGCACATTTTAAGTTCCCTATACTTTAACTTCATTTTATAGCTTTGAAATGGGGTTAACGGGCCTTAAACATGTCGGAAATAGCTCAAAACACAAACAGGGACTAAAACTGTCAATCTGCCAAAGTTGCTGGCTTACGGACCGTAAGCCATCACCCTTACGGTCCGTAAGGATTCCCCAGACAGCAGAATGTGCAGAAACATTGCATCTAGTCCATTCCACTTGTGCACATGGTTTTGGGGCAATACTATGGGCTCAAATGGTTTTCTAAAACCAGGGTCTTGAGGTGTATGGCCAAGATCAAAGCACGGTTTCCAAGAAACGATCTTAACGGCTCTCCGAAAACTATAAATACCCCCCCCCCATGCCTTGATCAAAACCCACTTGAATTCTTGAAAATTCTCTAAGTTGGAGTAATACCCACTTCATACCTGAGAAAACTTGAGAAATCAAAGCTTTCGGGGACCCTTTGTAAGTGTTCCTTCGTTCTTTTATTGTTTTAGCGTTAAAGTCAAACTTTTTTTGACTTTCTGCATTGACCAGTTTATGGTCAATGCGAAGTTCGTTTGAACTTCATAACGTGAGCGTAATCACGATGGTTATAGTCCCTAGAGACTATACCTACTGATTACCACGTTATCTAGGCTTAGTGACGAGTCGTAGTTTCGGCCAAAATACGTATTCTTGCGTATTTTGTAACCAAACTACTTGTGGGTATCAAAACCATTTGTTTTGATACCAAACCTGTTTTCTAAACTTAGTTAAGCATGTTTTAACATGCTTAGCTCGTCACATTTAGTTTTGTGCTTATATAGGGTCGTAAGGTAAGCGATCTAAACAATCACTTATACTTTAGAACCCAACCCATTTGGTCGATCATTAGGATCCGACCAAATACATTAGGTGACCATAGTATATAGGGAATAACCTTCCGAGGTTATACCTTATGGTCGCTTCGTTTAAGTAGTTGTATGATAGGTAGTTTATATGCCTTGGGTAAATTACCAAAATGCCCTTTTTACGCCAAATTCCATTTTAAGCATATGTAACATAACTTTTGGTATCTAAACTGATTTGGTAACAATATTAGACATGTTAAGGCATATTTTACTTATCATAGGGCTAGTTAGGCATTCCGAACGCGTTTTACGCGAACGACGCGTTAAAGTAGCATAAGCTACTGAAGAAACACGGTATCACCGCCGGGATGACTGGACCGCGTTCTACATAAGGGTGAAGAATCACACCTTGTTCTTCCTCTTGAACCTAGATCTGCAATGGAGAAGAGAAGAAAGTGGAGCTGTAGAGATTGCCGGTAGGAGAAGATTCTCCTGTTTCTAGCTACAAAAAGTGTGGCGGCTCCATTCCATCTACCCTAATAATGAGGTGAACACCTCTTTATATAGGGGGATATGGGCCTCCCCTAACCTCAATGGGCCAGGCCCAGTTAGGGGTTATCTCTACAAGCCCCGGCCCAAAGTAGTGTAAACTACATCGCGTTGGGCCTCGCGGTTGGGTTAGTAAGCAACAGTAATAAATAATTAATATAAAAGCAACAAGTAACGGAAAGTCTGACCGCTCGGGTCGGGTTTAGTACCGTACCCCATCAAGTCCCCCAGTCTAGTGCTGCTCACGCGTGCAAGCGTGGTAGGAGTACTAGACTTGTTAGGAGTGCTCGAAAGTAAGGATTGAGTTTTAGGCTTACCTGTCGCCCGGGTGCGGGAAAGTTGTTGGCCATGCTTGTTGCGTCTGTCTTTCACTGTGAGTAGAGATAATGGAGCAGTGACTATCCCTCGATTGCTCATTGTGGAAATTGGTTTGGCAAACATGGCGCACGCTGATTGATCGCGGGGAGTTGCTAATTGTACTGGCGCATTGCCATGAACTTGTCAAGGCTGCGTGTACGTGGTTAGGTCTTGTGCACGAGTCTTGGAACTGGCTGAGTTTTGACGGTTGAGTGTGGTTAGAGTGAGAGAGTAGAGAACAGAGCGGTTTAACCTGTGTGTGAAGGTCCCTATTTATAGCCGGCGTGGTGTAGAAGGAGATGGGCTGATGGGCCTTGGGCCTGAAGGCGACAACAAGGAATATCCGTCTTGTCTCTTCTGTGGCAGCTGTTAGTGTCTTCTAGAAGATTTCCGGTGCTGGCGCACCTTGATTGGAGCCACGTGTCTGGATGGTCGTCCTTGTTGTCTCTCTGACATCAGCCGGTGAGTGGAGATCATGGGGCAGTTGTCGCCGCCCCCTGATTGGTGCCATGTAGGCGTCCTTGTGTACCTTCTGTCTCCTGCATGATTGGTGATCGTGGAGCACGATAGAATACAGCATGTTAGACGTTTATTGGCTTACTCTTATGTCGCGCGGTCTTTGGTGAGTGTCCAAGCAGCTTGCGCGAGGTATAGGCATTGAGGGCCTTCATTCAGGGTGTTTCTTGATTAGTCAGATTAATGTATAAGGAGTATGGTCCTGCGTGCGACCTGATTGGTCAGCGCGGCTTTTTGGGACCATAACCCTTCAAGTCCCCCCAGTCCAGTGCTGCTTCCATGCGCGAAGTAAATGGTTGGAGCTCTGGACTCAGAAAAAAGAAAGTGTGTTGGTCTGTAAAGCATTTGTTAGGTCA
Organism: Helianthus tuberosus; assembly: GCA_030545235.1. Lineage (NCBI taxonomy): Eukaryota > Viridiplantae > Streptophyta > Magnoliopsida > Asterales > Asteraceae > Helianthus > Helianthus tuberosus. The sequence goes on from CM060354.1 coordinate 122,544,638, forward strand.
TGGTAGCCGACACGCGTGTAAGTGTTTGTCAATTACTACGGCGCGGCCACCAGGCTTACTTACTTATAGGTGTTACTTTTGAGGGTTAGCGCACATGATCATCGACTGATGATGCATGCGGCGCAACCCTTGCTAGCTTCAGTATGAAGTCTCGTTGTAAGTTTAAGCGGGAAATTCTTCGAAATTTGAATTCTGACAGGTTGGTGCAAATGTCGTTTGATGGCGACCCTTGAGTTGACTACTGACACGACGATCATCATGCTGACACTGACGGTTCGTCTTGTCAGGCGAGTGAGGCCAAACTCTAGCAGTGCACACACAGTCGTGTGGCTACTCTAAAATATTCACCTTTTGGTGACTTCGCATGGTGCGCGTGTCCTAGGCCATGAAGCATACGTAAATATATAGT